>OX392463.1:122330747-123530747 GCA_947623515.1 Neoascia interrupta
GTCCTTGTCATGGCATGAGCAAAAAAAAAAACGCAAATTGTTTGGCAGACAGAATTTTTCTCCGCAGCACAGCAAGCAGAGAGGGCAATCGAGGACAGCAAGATGAAGGTAAACTCGTAAGCTGGATCAGCATCAAATACATGGTATAAATTGGTTGGACATAAAACTGGTGAGAGCGTTACTCTTACAACCTGCTTAAGCAAGTCGGCAGGTAACCTATTGGGATTGGTGCCTTTAAGGATGTTAAGCGCGCCAAACACCTTCAACGTCGAAGGGTCAGGCATTTTGGTTGGTTCATTGGTTCGTACTGCCAAAAAGGGCATAAGGTTTGCGCTGGCAATAAATATACAAAAGTACAAATCACCTCATAAGGTTCATAAGACCTGTTTGACGTCTAAGATTTTGACGATTGAATTGGATTTTTCTAGTCCTAATATTAGAGGAATTCCCGCGAAAATTGTGTTAATACCAAGGTCGGGCAGCTGGACAACAGAATGGACTGAGATAAGGGATGTTTCCATTTCCAGATCATAGTCTGGCTTATAAAGTCATCATCCAAAAGCCTCATCCTCATCCTCATCCTCATCCTCATCCTCATCCTCATCCTCATCCTCTCATCCTCATCCTCATCCTCATCCTCATCCTCATCCTCATCCTCATCCTCATCCTCATCCTCATCCTCATCCTCATCCTCATCCTCATCCTCATCCTCATCCTCATCCTCATCCTCATCCTCATCCTCATCCTCATCCTCATCCTCATCCTCATCCTCATCCTCATCCTCATCCTCATCCTCATCCTCATCCTCATCCTCATCCTCATCCTCATCCTCATCCTCATCCTCATCCTCATCCTCATCCTCATCCTCATCCTCATCCTCATCCTCATCCTCATCCTCATCCTCATCCTCATCCTCATCCTCATCCTCATCCTCATCCTCATCCTCATCCTCATCCTCATCCTCATCCTCATCCTCATCCTCATCCTCATCCTCATCCTCATCCTCATCCTCATCCTCATCCTCATCCTCATCCTCATCCTCATCCTCATCCTCATCCTCATCCTCATCCTCATCCTCATCCTCATCCTCATCCTCATCCTCATCCTCATCCTCATCCTCATCCTCATCCTCATCCTCATCCTCATCCTCATCCTCATCCTCATCCTCATCCTCATCCTCATCCTCATCCTCATCCTCATCCTCATCCTCATCCTCATCCTCATCCTCATCCTCATCCTCATCCTCATCCTCATCCTCATCCTCATCCTCATCCTCATCCTCATCCTCATCCTCATCCTCATCTTCATCTTCATCCTCATCCTCATCCTCATCCTCATCCTCATCCTCATCCTCATCCTCATCCTCATCCTCATCCTCATCCTCATCCTCATCCTCATCCTCATCCTCATCCTCATCCTCATCCTCATCCTCATCCTCATCCTCATCCTCATCCTCATCCTCATCCTCATCCTCATCCTCATCCTCATCCTCATCCTCATCCTCATCCTCATCCTCATCCTCATCCTCATCCTCATCCTCATCCTCATCCTCATCCTCATCCTCATCCTCATCCTCATCCTCATCCTCATCCTCATCCTCATCCTCATCCTCATCCTCATCCTCATCCTCATCCTCATCCTCATCCTCATCCTCATCCTCATCCTCATCCTCATCCTCATCCTCATCCTCATCCTCATCCTCATCCTCATCCTCATCCTCATCCTCATCCTCATCCTCATCCTCATCCTCATCCTCATCCTCATCCTCATCCTCATCCTCATCCTCATCCTCATCCTCATCCTCATCCTCATCCTCATCCTCATCCTCATCCTCATCCTCATCCTCATCCTCATCCTCATCCTCATCCTCATCCTCATCCTCATCCTAATCCCCATCCTCATCCTCATCCTCATCCTCATCCTCATCCTCCATCAGCCGTTTGAGCTGGTCAATGTTCTTGTGGAGTTCCAGTCTTGCATGACTTTATTAAACGCACGCTTGAAGAAAGGGGACATCGCAGTCTAATTGGACGAAATCGCTATCGGCAGAAAGCTCGTCCAAAAATGTCTACAGAGACTCCAGAGGCTCTTCGAGATCCTTAAGAATTCCGGGCTCACTTAAGCCGAAAGTTGAATAAGTGCGCATTTTAGCAAACTAACATCGATTTCCTAGCATACTAAATCGGCGGAGAGGGTGGGCAGAAGACCAGTGGCATCATGGCATTCCTGAAGCCTGAAAGTGACCATGCGATGTGATAGATCCTGGGGCGTGCTTGGTTTTCTGCAAGTTTGTGAAGAATTATGCACATACTGGAAAAACACCACTAACGGATTTGACCAAAGTTAATCATCCATTTGAGTGGAGAGGAGGCCTTCTAAAGTATAAAAGACCCTTACCAGTCTTTCTGTACTGGCGCTATTTGTTCACACGGATGCATCTTCAATCGGTCAAGCCAGAATATTATTACAGAGGATGCAAGATAACCAGTATTTTTTCATTGCAGAAAACTGTCTACGGACCAAACTGAATATTCTTCATGCGAACTCGAGGTTCTAGCCATTGTGGAAAGCTTGACCCGCTTCTGTTTGCATTTATTGGGGAAAAAAACCTACAAAACCTCGACTACAAAACAGTCTGTCAGCCTATAAAGAAGGCGGCACATGTCGACGCTTTCAGTAGACAACCGGTAGAAGAAGAGCCTAAGGTTCAGCATGCCTTTATCCCTTATGCCAACATCTCAAACGAGTGCTAGGTGGCAATGCAGTGACAGGACCCAAAATTTCCAGGATATTATTTTCACACTATGAATACCTGAAGTTGACGCCAGCAAGAAAGCAGCTGCAAAAAGACTTTCTCGCCGAAGGACATTGACATCGTTCCGTAAGATGGAGGCCACCGAAAGATAGGAAGTAGCATATTGAAACTGTCATAACGACGCTGGACACCCAGCATATGAGAAGACACTAGAGAGGATAAAGGCCTGATGTATAAAGAACTATTTTTAGTCGTGGGTTGAGTGCACTTGTGCAAGGAAGATAGGGACGGATGCCGGGGAGAGATTGGTAGCATAGAACGCGTCCCACTGTCTTTCAACAGCGTTCATGATCACCTTCGACCTGTTTACATGAAGGGATACATGAACTTCTCGAAGTACCTCCCATTGAGCCATAAAAACCCATAAATAATTTTCAGCATGTTGAACGAAGCAGCAGAAGACTCACCACTGACCGAGGAACCGTGTACTTGCTTACTTACTTATGGTGGTGCTACAGTCTGGGTCGACCTGGGCCTCAGCCAAAAATCTTCGCCAGCAAGCTATGTCTCCAGTTTCGCACGCGAAATTGGCCTTCCACTTGCGCGCGCCACCTGAGACTCGGTGCTCCTCTACTGCGTCGTCCCTGCGGAGTGGATTCGAAGATTTTCCGGGCCAGGGCGTTGGTGTCCATCCGCTCTCGATCAGTGTACAGCCCGTACAGTTCGATGTTGTATCTTCTCCTCCACTTTCCGTCTATGCAGACGGGACCATTAATCGTCCGAAGAATTTCTCTCTCGAAGCAACGTAGTGTTTTCATCCGCCTTTGACAGAGTCAATGATTCTACACCGTTAAGTAGGACTGTGATGATGAGGGTCTTATAAATGGACGCTTAGTTGATCGAGAGAGGGCTTTTCTACTCAATTGCCTTCTTAGCCCAAAGAAACAAGATCGGCAAAAGTTATCCTTCGTTTAATTTCAGGTGTCATTGCCTAAATTGATAACGGAACCCAGGTAGACAAAGTTCCTAATTACCTCAAAGTTATAGCTGTCTATGGTGATGTTGGTCCATGACATCAGTGTTGGGTGTCGCCTCTTGATCACAGCATATAATTGGTTTTGCCCTCGTTGACTGCTAAACCCATATTCGCCGCTTCCGTCGCAATACTCACTAAGGCTTCACTGACATCACGCTTTGTTCTTCCAATTATGTCAATGTCATCTGCGTATGCGAGTAATTGAACGGACTTTTCAGAGATTGTGCCTCTGGTGTTGGCGCGGGAGTTCTGCATAATTCTCTCAAGTATGATGTTAAAAAAGTCACATGACAGCTCGTCGTCGCCTTGTCGATAAAGGCATCATCCAAAAGCCTCATCCTCATCCTCATCCTCATCCTCATCCTCATCCTCATCCTCATCCTCATCCTCATCCTCATCCTCATCCTCATCCTCATCCTCATCCTCATCCTCATCCTCATCCTCATCCTCATCCTCATCCTCATCCTCATCCTCATCCTCATCCTCATCCTCATCCTCATCCTCATCCTCATCCTCATCCTCATCCTCATCCTCATCCTCATCCTCATCCTCATCCTCATCCTCATCCTCATCCTCATCCTCATCCTCATCCTCATCCTCATCCTCATCCTCATCCTCATCCTCATCCTCATCCTCATCCTCATCCTCATCCTCATCCTCATCCTCATCCTCGTCCTCATCGTCGTCCTCATCCTCATCCTCATCCTCATCCTCATCCTCATCCTCATCCTCATCCTCATCCTCATCCTCATCCTCATCCTCATCCTCATCCTCATCCTCATCCTCATCCTCATCCTCATCCTCATCCTCATCCTCATCCTCATCCTCATCCTCATCCTCATCCTCATCCTCATCCTCATCCTCATCCTCATCCTCATCCTCATCCTCATCCTCATCCTCATCCTCATCCTCATCCTCATCCTCATCCTCATCCTCATCCTCATCCTCATCCTCATCCTCATCCTCATCCTCATCCTCATCCTCATCCTCATCCTCATCCTCATCCTCATCCTCATCCTCATCCTCATCCTCATCCTCATCCTCATCCTCATCCTCATCCTCATCCTCATCCTCATCCTCATCCTCATCCTCATCCTCATCCTCATCCTCATCCTCATCCTCATCCTCATCCTCATCCTCATCCTCATCCTCATCCTCATCCTCATCCTCATCCTCATCCTCATCCTCATCCTCATCCTCATCCTCATCCTCATCCTCATCCTCATCCTCATCCTCATCCTCATCCTCATCCTCATCCTCATCCTCATCCTCATCCTCATCCTCATCCTCATCCTCATCCTCATCCTCATCCTCATCCTCATCCTCATCCTCATCCTCATCCTCATCCTCATCCTCATCCGCATCCGCATCCTCATCTTCGCTGCATTGAATCTATCTGCGGGGTACCACCATATTAGCATGGAACAACTTAGTAACCATTTGACGTCATTTGCGATCGATGACGGCATGTACGATCCTCATCTTCGCTACATCTAATCTATCTGCGGGGTACCACCATATTAGCATGGAACAACGTAGTAACCACTTGACGTCATTTGCGATCGATGACGGCATGTACGAGCTCAAACCGAATGCCGTTTGAGCTGGTCAATGTTCTTGTGGAGTTCCAGTCTTGCATGACTTTATTAAACGCACGCTTGAAGAAAGGGGACATCGCAGTCTAATTGGACGAAATCGCTATCGGCAGAAAGCTCGTCCAAAAATGTCTACAGAGACTCCAGAGGCTCTTCGAGATCCTTAAGAATTCCGGGCTCACTTAAGCCGAAAGTTGAATAAGTGCGCATTTTAGCAAACTAACATCGATTTCCTAGCATACTAAATCGGCGGAGAGGGTGGGCAGAAGACCAGTGGCATCATGGCATTCCTGAAGCCTGAAAGTGACCATGCGATGTGATAGATCCTGGGGCGTGCTTGGTTTTCTGCAAGTTTGTGAAGAATTATGCACATACTGGAAAAACACCACTAACGGATTTGACCAAAGTTAATCATCCATTTGAGTGGAGAGGAGGCCTTCTAAAGTATAAAAGACCCTTACCAGTCTTTCTGTACTGGCGCTATTTGTTCACACGGATGCATCTTCAATCGGTCAAGCCAGAATATTATTACAGAGGATGCAAGATAACCAGTATTTTTTCATTGCAGAAAACTGTCTACGGACCAAACTGAATATTCTTCATGCGAACTCGAGGTTCTAGCCATTGTGGAAAGCTTGACGCGCTTCTGTTTGCATTTATTGGGGAAAAAAACCTACAAAAGCTCGACTACAAAACAGTCTGTCAGCCTATAAAGAAGGCGGCACATGTCGACGCTTTCAGTAGACAACCGGTAGAAGAAGAGCCTAAGGTTCAGCATGCGTCAGCCTTTATCCCTTATGCCAACATCTCAAACGAGTGCTAGGTGGCAATGCAGTGGCAGGACCCAAAATTTCCAGGATATTATTTTCACACTATGAATACCTGAAGTTGACGCCAGCAAGAAAGCAGCTGCAAAAAGACTTTCTCGCCGAAGGACATTGACATCGTTCCGTAAGATGGAGGCCACCGAAAGATAGGAAGTAGCATATTGAAACTGTCATAACGACGCTGGACACCCAGCATATGAGAAGACACTAGAGAGGATAAAGGCCTGATGTATAAAGAACTATTTTTAGTCGTGGGTTGAGTGCACTTGTGCAAGGAAGATAGGGACGGATGCCGGGGAGAGATTGGTAGCATAGAACGCGTCCCACTGTCTTTCAACAGCGTTCATGATCACCTTCGACCTGTTTACATGAAGGGAAACATGAACTTCTCGAAGTACCTCCCATTGAGCCATAAAAACCCATAAATAATTTTCAGCATGTTGAACGAAGCAGCAGAAGACTCACCACTGACCGAGGAACCGTGTACTTGCTTACTTACTTATGGTGGTGCTACAGTCTGGGTCGACCTGGGCCTCAGCCAACAAGCTTCGCCAGCAAGCTATGTCTCCAGTTTCGCACGCGAAATTGGCCTTCCACTTGCGAGCGCCACCTGAGACTCGGTGCTCCTCTACTGCGTCGTCCCTGCGGAGTGGATTCGAAGATTTTCCGGGCCAGGGCGTTGGTGTCCATCCGCTCTCGATCAGTGTACAGCCCGTACAGTTCGATGTTGTATCTTCTCCTCCACTTTCCGTCTATGCAGACGGGACCATTAATCGTCCGAAGAATTTCTCTCTCGAAGCAACGTAGTGTTTTCATCCGCCTTTGACAGAGTCAATGATTCTACACCGTTAAGTAGGACTGTGATGATGAGGGTCTTATAAATGGACGCTTAGTTGATCGAGAGAGGGCTTTTCTACTCAATTGCCTTCTTAGCCCAAAGAAACAAGATCGGCAAAAGTTATCCTTCGTTTAATTTCAGGTGTCATTGCCTAAATTGATAACGGAACCCAGGTAGACAAAGTTCCTAATTACCTCAAAGTTATAGCTGTCTATGGTGATGTTGGTCCATGACATCAGTGTTGGGTGTCGCCTCTTGATCACAGCATATAATTGGTTTTGCCCTCGTCGACTGCTAAACCCATATTCGCCGCTTCCGTCGCAATACTCACTAAGGCTTCACTGACATCACGCTTTGTTCTTCCAATTATGTCAATGTCATCTGCGTATGCGAGTAATTGAACGGACTTTTCAGAGATTGTGCCTCTGGTGTTGGCGCGGGAGTTCTGCACAATTCTCTCAAGTATGATGTTAAAAAAGTCACATGACAGCTCGTCGTCGCCTTGTCGATAAAGGGGTCGATAAGGTCTTTACCAACCTTCATGGAACAGCGTGAGTTTTCCATTGTAGACCTGCACAGATTGACGAGTTTGGCAGGGATGCCAAAACCACACATTGCTCTATAGATGCTGTCATACGCAGCCTTGAAATCGATGTAAAGGTAATGGGTATCGATTCGGAATGCCTGGGTTTTCTTCAAGATCTGCCGCAGTGTGAAGTGTGAATATTTGATCGATGGTGGACTTTCCTGGCCTAAGGCCACACTGATAAGGCGCAGTCGCCGTAGAAGAAGTCGTAGTTTTTAATCTTCTTTTTCATTCCATCGCATTTCTTGAATGACAGTGATATCTGCCTTGCAGTTGTTAAGGACCTACGCTAAGGGCTCGGCAGCACGCAGACTGTTTAGGGACCTAACCTTCCACGTGCCAATCCAAAGCTCGTTGGCCTTGTTTCCTTTGCATTGTCGTCAGCAGTAAATCCGTCCGATCCGAAAGAGAAGTTTTCCTCCAACCTGGAGTTCCAAATCCTTTTGATGACTCCAAGGACGGAGGCCGGATAACCCGCTCCTGATAGGCCTGAGCTCCGAATACGTCGTAGTAGCCCAAATAAGGTGTTCACCAAGTAGTTCGGCCTGACTGGATCTGTGGACGCCACCGTTGATTCCATCTGGGGAATTCCTCCGCTGCCGTCCGGAAGAAGAAGTGCCTTAGTGGAAAGTCCCAGTCCTACCCCTCTTGTCTGCTACCCGCAACAACCTTCCAAAGCGGTTAGAACCCAATCTTCAGTTAAGGTACTAGGCACCCGGTCTTCACCACAGAGAGGTGAGAGAAGCAGTTTAAAGCAAAGGATGCTTGTATCCTCTTGAGTGCACATGGCTGTCGTTTAACCACCAATTCCTTACACAGTGAATAAGCACCTAGGAGTGTTTGGAGCTTCTAGGTATATTTCACCCATGTACCCGACGCCGGTAATCGGTCTTGATTATGATTGGCTTCTGTCTGGGTCTTGAGTACGAAAAAGTCGTCGAATTCGAAAATCAAATGAAAGCCTCCCTAAGATGGTTAGACCTTTTGCGGTGCCTGCAAAACTGAACTTATGGCAACCGCTAAAATCATATATTTCAAAAGTTCTGGAACGCATTTGTGTGTGTTTATCATAAATGGCAATACTCGACGATGACATAAATATTTACTCGAATATAAATTTCGGGTAAGTCGACATATTGCAGTCAGTTTGAATGTCTCCCAATCTGGCGGCTCACCCTAACTCTCCCTTAATTAAGCACACAATTACGTGTTGTGTTTGGTCATGGTTGACGACCTACCAAGTGAGGCATAAACGCCTTATACATGCAGGCATGGCAAACAAATATATTCCGTCGCCTTTATGCGCCAAATCAGTATACAGCAACAAGCTGTCTCTGTTTGTTCCACCTAATCTGCCGAGATAATGGATGTACCTAATTTGATTGCAATTCCTATTCTTTATTGTCTGCATGTGTGCACTGGTGCACTTGTCATCGTCGTTAAACTCACACAATTTGCCCATTTAAAGACTTGACTGGTGTCGTTGATGGAGAAAAACGAAAAAAGGACGATGACCAAGGTCCAGCTCGTCGAGAACAGCTCAAGTGAGTAATCAACATTTGATTTGTCGTCCATTCGAGGTTTATGTATGCATTCAAGAAGCGACATAAAGCTTCGTGTCCAGCGGCAAAATTATTCCCAACACAGACACGTGTCTAATCCTCGCCTTTATTTAGGTATGTGGGCAACACATATGTTCCAAACGGAAACAAAGCGTCTATCCAATTTAGCCTAATCCCTGAAGATGACTGCAACACGCCACAACACCACTACATCACAATGAATAACACACTCCTATTATGATTGCCAGTCACATATCGCACCAACTATTTACTCTCGCTCCTGATTGGGTAAAACTCGTCCTTCTGCTTTAATAGCTAAATGGATAAATAGTAATTGCTTGAGATGGTATCCGTTTCCATGGAGGCATTCGCTTCGCAGTCGGTGGGCACATTTAATCACTACCCCGTGCTTTGTGCTTTATTTTACTCTTACTCTCGGCGGCGGTCGATGATATAGGAGCAACGACTACGAGCTGTGCCCTAAGGGTGGGTTATTAGTTCGATTTGTATTGTTTTGCTTGTGTCTATCCCCAAAGAATATCAGCTTGCGGGTCTAAGCCTATTAGCAGATCAATCCGTATACAGAGGACTCTCTGCTACCATAATCAGTCATGCCCTATCGATTGATTCAGAAGATAACCCCTTTCGGGCGCACGTCCCTGGCCCAGTAATTAATTCATCCAATCGCGTGCGCCACTGTGTGGGCTCATGGCATTCGGTGTATCAACAAATTCATTATGGTGTCCGAATAATATTATAACGGCATACAAATTCTAATCCCTCGCCCACACGAACTTTTGTTCTATTTTTCGTCCTGTTTTGAGTGCCAAGACGAACGACACACATAATGCGGGAGATGGCCAGGCCATAATGTACTTTACACAAAGCAGGAATATGGGCGCAAGGACGCGAATTAATATCCTTATTTGCGATTTAATTTAGTCACAAATTATCACGCTATAATTAAAGAAAGAAAGAATGAACGATTGGAGGGAAAGTAGGACGACTGGTGAATGAAGATTGCTCAATGCAGATTCATTTCCATGGCTTTTAAGGATACGGTTTAATACACAAAGGTACACATTTACTTTTCAGTGAGATTCATTATAATTACTACAGGAATTTACTAATTCCTGAGTTAATGCTTCATGCCTCTACCCAGAACCCACCCATCCGCGCCTTCTTCATTCGGCAAAGAGTTAATAGTCCCCTCGTGGCAGCCTCATCAAGATAGTACAAAAGATTTCAATCCTTCGAACAATGTAATATACCGAAACGTCGTCGTCGTCGTCGTCGTCGTTCGTCGTAGTCGTAGTCGTACACACGACGTGCTTATAGAAGAGTCCCCTATATAACGGGGTAGGTACGGCGAATTCCACTGAATTCAAGGAATATATGTGTTCGAAGGAATTTCACCATTTTTAATTCCCCCAGGGAAGTCATAAATTTCACTTTATTTTTCCCATAGAAAAGGTGTGAATAATGACAGGAATTTTATCACAATGGTGGTGCGTTCAGGAGCAGCCGCCCGCCCCTGCTAAGAAAATGAATTCACTATCAATTTTGGCCTCATCGAATAGATCCTTCGACTTGCCATTGCCACCAATCATCGCACCAATGGGATTTTCCAGCGCGGAGTCGAGCGAGGATGCCTTATTCCACGTCATTTTAGCCAGGTCAATGAATTCGAGTACGAGTGTGAGATGCTAGATGCTGGCTGCTTCTGCAAAAGCATCGCCCGCGCCAAGGAGAAAACAAAACGTGAATTAAATTAATAGCCTATCACAGGGTATTAGAGAAAGTTGTCGGTTTGAGTGCTGCTGCTGCTGCTGCTGCTGCTACAAGAGCCCCAACCGTAGGTATATAAGGGCGGTGGGAGTGACGATGAGCGGCGCTAATGGATCGTCGAACAGCTCGAATTGCATTTACTTTATTTATTGTTTTTGTGTTAAAGCGTGTGGGTCGGGTAATTGCAATCCCAAAACCAATATCATCGCATTATTTTTAAATTATATCCTTGTGGTGTGGCTCATGTAGTTGGATGATTGCTCACCCCGGCCAAATGGATTTTCAATTGCGAGCAGCGGCAAAGGACCTTTTCCGGTTGACTATTTTAGCAGGAAATTCGGTTCAATTGCGATAGTTTGGCATTGTGGGAATGGAACTTATAAATCAGTGTTTGTACAAACAACCACTGAAGTGTGTTCAGTGAATAACTACCCGGTTGGAAGTATACTTTTCCCATCAGTGAATTTTTTTCCCTACCGAAACTGGGTGTTGCGTAGATTTATACGTTTCCATTGAGAGGGATATTCTGAGCGTTTAGAAGTGATAACTTTAACAGAGTCATTAAGTTGAAGGGTCTTCAATATTATTGTAATGGACTGTGGTCTTTCTTAAATCATTCAAATAAAAGAAGCACATCATTATATACTGTTGGTCTTTCTCTTTTTTTGCCTGAAATTTTTTTATTTTTTTCTTATTAAATAGAAGATTTCTTATGCTTTGGGTGCAGTCGATAGCTCGCAATATTGACGGTCGAATTTGTCTACTTTAATGTTGTAAGTTTTTTAGTAATTTCGAAAAACTTGCTGGCAGGTCGGAATTATTGATACTTGATGCCACCATAGCACCCGACGCAGCTTACGCTAATGCAACCAACGTATTAAACACTCTTGCGCTTTTAAAGCTTCCTGCCCAATAAATACGTTGCATACGCCCCGGCTATTTTCCATACCAGTACCCACCATATCTCGTGAGTACCCCGGTTGTGCACCTCCCCTATCCACCACCTAAGGAAGTGCACAAACGGGGACTAGAAACCCCAGAAGGGTCTTTTGCAGCTATTAAATAACCTCGCAGCCTTAAGGTGCCGACAATTTGCTGGGTGAACTTGCAATCGGTGTAAACTGCTGGGACCAGTCCGTCTACTTTGTACGTTTAGCCCGCGCATTTTACGCAACGTGTTTCTGTTTGGCAGTACGCACAAGTTTTTCGAAAACACCTCACATCTCACATGCGAATTTCGATAACATCGCACATGTTTTTCTTGGCATCTAAACTGTGTTATGACTCTATTGCCCTGGCGCATGTACAAGTACATGTTAGAAAAGAAAAGCGGTGCCTCCTCCATTTCTTTCACTTCTCCTAATGTGTAGTTGACTAAGTGCGTACACGTACTTTATACTCTTCTTCGGCTAATGAATTGTGTCGAAAGAAAGCTCCTGCAGTATCAGCCACTACCTTCCCTTGAAATCCCTTGAGGTAGCGGCTCCCTTGCTCCCTATATTTGCTAAGTTTGCTCCTTACCAAGTTTTGCGCTCCGCCCACTTTTAGGGGGCGTTTTTACGAAAAAACAGTTTTTTGCCGAAATAATTTTCGGTTTTAACGCATTTTGTCATGATATTAACAAAATTACAATTAATTGATTTTAATTTTAAGCCCAGGCCCACTTTTGGAGGGCGTGGCCTGTACAAATAATATATGAATACGGGACAAAAAACTTTAAGATTTTGTGTTACACAGTATATAGGGTCGGGTATATAGAAGTTTGTCACAGACGTACTCTTGCACTTACTTACTTCCTTTATTTTTTTATTATAAACCCAGGCGTCCTTTTCGGACGTCCGCTTGCCTCTATCAGCAAGCTTACCTATTTTATCCAGCACAAAAAGCAACCAATCAACTTTGGATTAAAGGCTAAAATCTCTATCCATTTTCCTATCGCATCCTATCCGATTACCTAGACCGAGTCCAGTTTCCAGTCACCAGACTGAGTCTTTAATTTGTTTTCTTGTCGCACGATAGATAGATGCCATAGACCGAGCCCACTTTTCAGTCGTCCGATTAAGTCATTGTGCCAAGTAGTTTAAGTTGTTAAGATAGCAGTTAAGTAGCAACGTAAGATATTTTTAAGAAACCAAGAGAATGGTGAAGAAAAGAAAACTTGTGTATTCCAATTTCGACAAACAAAGTTACAGTCTTTTTTGGCAAGACCCTGGATCCGACGAGGAAAAAAGACCCTTACAAGGTATACCGGAAAACGTTCCAGGCTGTCGACTATGGCATAGCCTTTCAACTCGTTAGTGATATTTTTATGCTGATAACATGTACAGGTCATAGCGGAAAGTTTTCTATCGCTCATTGAAAGAGGGCTTATGCGATCCCAATCGACCGTATCTATGTGAGCTTGGTGTTGACATTCGGGATTATAGATCGTTAGCATTCGGGGTTTTTAACTGTTTAAATGCTTCTTCTTACGGCGATCCCCATAGGAATCCGTGCTAACTCTTAATCAGCTCAACCAATCAAAGGCACGGCGACATGCGAGAAGTTACTAACGATCCCCGTTAGGCTCGGGAATCACAGGACCTGCAAACTTCGTAATGGCTCCTGTCCGATTGAAATTGATACCCGAGAAATGTAATATCAATTCGGAAAAATACGCATTTACTTACAATCAGCGTAACGCGTAAGCCCAACATTTTTGAGCGCCTTCAAGAACCTTCTGAGCTCCTCAAGACCCTCGTCAATGGTTCGACTAGCAATAGTCGTATCGTCCAGGTAAACCTCTGCATATTAATTTACAGTTACGCCTTTACCGAGTTTATGCAAACTTGAAAATACGCCGGAACACTAATAAGGCCGGAAAGGCATTTTGTTAAATTCGAATGAGCAGTCGTGCTCCGCAAGAGCTGTGGACCTTTTTCTTCTTTCTGGTATCTGCTAAAAGCCACATTACAAGACCAGCACATTGCTCCTCAATCACAGGTATCGGAAACTTTCGTTTAACAAGGGCTTTGTTTAGTGCCTAAAAGTCGATGCAAAACGTGTCTGTCCCGTCTTTCTTCTTGCTTAGAACGATCGGCGAACAGAACTCCGATGTTAACTGGCAAAGGACACCTTGTCCCAGAAGCTCCTTGACGTTCTCGGCGACCGCGATTCATTTTACAAATGGTTTCCGATACGGCTGTACGCATACAGGATTGGAGGTGGACAGCTGAATGGACTGTCTGGTTTGTGAAGCACAGTCTTGGCGAAGAATGCTTCGAAATGGCTGGCGTCAGGATAGGCCATCTGCTTTTCGCAGATGATTTAGCTTTCCCTGCATCGTCCGAGGAGGAACTTCAGCGAGCACTAAATGGGTTTGCAACCATCTGTTGTGATGCTGGTATGAGTAAGATGTGAGAAAATCGGAAATGATTGGTGTACCCTGCACATAAAAGGAGTCCCCTTAAAACAAGTAGAGGAGTTTTAGTGGCTCGGGGTCTTTTTCACGAAGTATGGGAGGAGTAATATTTAGTTATCGTGTAGAGTTGGTCAAACTGGAGCAATAGTAAAAGAACTGTGCCGACCGGTAATCAGGAAAGCTGTGCTTGGAGTGGAAGCAAAGATCTAAGTTCTTAATTCAGGGTGCGTTCCAAACCTCATTTATGGTCATGAAATTCGGGAAACGACCGAAAGAATGAGATCGCAGGTGCAAGCTACCGAAATTATGTTTCTCAGGAGTGTTGCTGGTGTTACTCTTAGGAATATATTGAGAAACGTCAGCACTCGTCGGAGCTTAACGCTGAGCAGCTACTTCTTCGAGTGGGACGATGAATTTTTCGATAATTCGGATGGACACATTATTCGCATATCCCGCAACAGAGCCCCATTAGATAGGTCATGCTAGCCGAGATGCGAGCGCGTCGCCCTTCTGATAGGCAAAGAAACAGGTGGTGGGATCAGGCAAAGAAAATCTCCAAGACCCGCCTGTACATCGCACCTGTGTCTCTAGAGTTGGTGGCGGACAATCGAGAACAATGGAAAGACCATTTGGCAACCTCACTCCGCAATCCTTTCAAATTATGAGCGGCATAAGAAAAGTATGACAGCTGGATAGAATATTATAACAAGTTTGCCTCACCCAACTCGCCTGCGTTTTCAGCGAAACAACCGCTGTAACCGTCGACCAGACTCTGAAGCTTCGGCCAATATTCCACGCTGATATCGCCAACATCCAGCTCCTCAGTCAAAAAGAGACACTTTCTGCTTCATCCTTTCAGTTTCTCTGCAGCTTTTCGCGTCCCTTGCACCAATTGGTTTAAATTCCTACTTGATATTATTGACCTCATCTTGGGTAGACGTTGGCTCCTGCGCGTTTTTTGACACTGGTTGCTCTTGTACCACTCATCTTCATTCTCATTTCACTCTTCCCGTCTTGTGCGCAGTTGTTTTCTTAAAAAAAAAGTATATTGACCAGAGATTGGTCAAAAAGTGCCCGTCCGATAATAATCACAGAGTCCTTTTGGAACTGTCTTAAATTAGATTGAATTTCTGAAATGTAACACAAGCGTCCACGAACGGCGTTAATGTGAACCCATAATTGGTTCGACCCACCCTAAAATACCCTAACCGGTTCTTTTTTACAAGAATTTGCTTTCCAGCATCGGTACTTATGGTCACAACGACACTAGCTGTGCTCGATGACTGGCCGCTATATAACTTTTGTGCTCTCGGTCACCTTACTCCTTATGTTATTGACTGCTGCTTTCTTCATGTCGGTGTGTAAGTTCCAGTCCGGAAAAGCCTTTCTGTAATGGACGCTGGTCTCGTCACCAAAAAAGCCTCGTTTAGACGGTTTTTGGAAATTTCGTGAACGACATATTTTATTTCAGAGGTTTTTTGTAACTTGCCTCGCGATGCAATCACCTACATACGGAACGCAAATTCTTTAAGATCCAACCTCAGCCGCGTGTAGCACTTCGTGAACATACGCATCTTCGTCTGTACATTGGAATATAGTACAAAGCTCGAGGAAGATACTGTTTAGGGATACCCAGACAAAGCTTAAGTTCCACATTTTGGCGGCCCCCGACAGCCACGATGCCGCCACCATCAATATAAGGCGCTCTTTTACATCGTAAACACGCTGGGTGTCTCTCACTTTTCGTCACCATACATATGAGAAATGAGCCTGTCAAATTCTTGGGATTGTATTCCGGAATCATGTCCTATATATCTTGCACAGTTAATACAATTTGTCACTTCTTCCGTTCGGTGTCGTTCCGAGGACGTTGACCTTTTAGTTTTTTGTTGGCCATTGGCCGGGCAAGATTTATCACAAGGGGCGAGAGAGCACCCCTGAAATATATTCGTCGATCTCTTGTTCGGTGGTGAGATCCCTGCCAGAGCAGAGGATTCCAACCCTCTCTGATTCTTTATTGAACTTCTCCCAGATTGTTCTTCTTGGGTTTTTAAAGACTTTCCTAACCGCTATCTCAAAAATTATTCAGCAGTGGTCTGAGAGCAATGCCTGGCTGAATATCCCTCCTGTTCGATAAGCAAATGCATTAGAAAAACGCAACTCCTTTTATAGATCCACTGACTTTAATATGGTTAGAGTTTAAAGAGTTCAAGATCCCTGTAAGACGAACGTAAGGTACTCTTTGGTCAAAGTGGCGCCCACAAGGGACTCAAAGAAAACTGCACTCCACAAAAACTGAATTCATTCCGCTAAGTTTGTAATAATGTGTTGATATGTGCAGGCTTACCCCCTTTAGGATATTTCTTCACTTTTTGTTGACTTTTATCGGTTTACCTTGGGTTATATCAGGGTTACACGGTAAGAGGTGTTGTCGTGATGAACCCTAGTTTCTGCTTTTACAACTCACCGAAATATATAAAATGTGTGTTTACCATCAAAAGCTTAAGACTTCGTGTAAGTTTTTAATTTATCCAAGATTTATCCAAAAATTACGAGAAAACTCGAGGAAAAGTATACGCAGGCAGACTCGTGATTTTGATTAAGGCCAAGAGTAAACAATATTATAGTTCTAGTCGTTTGGATATTATCACCATCGCTACAAATTCCCTCTTTAGTCTAAAAATATGAGCAACAAATTAATGGATTTATACATTGAAATGATTCATGATTTGATGCATTCCAAGAATTTTAGATCACAACAGTTAAGCATGAGATTACTTTCTTTTTAAGTAGGTTAAACAAAAGAATGTTCGGAAAGAAAACATTTGTAAGAAAGGAAAACATTTGTCCGAAATATCTTTCTGATGGAATTACCTAGGGTCGACTGATGCTGATTCTTGCGAAAACATCAAAGAAATCAAAGGTATAAAAGGTATTGTAAGAAAACAAGTAAAAATACATTATTGGACAATGGCTATGCTGGATAGAGGTGTCTCCTAAGGTCCGTTTAAAATGATTATGATGTTAAGCTTTACCGTACTCAGGAGAAAAAAATATGTCTCCCAAAATGACATGGTTATTTTTGTATGTTGTATTTGGCCTAACTTCGATTCACTTCCAATGAATCCACGGCAAGAAAATCGAAGGTTTGACAATAATTATTGTCATGGGAGCAGACGCTTACACCCACTACTTCAGAAAATAATAAGGACATCAATAGGCTGTTATGTATTGTGAATAATGGAATTGTGAATTGGCACAATTTCGAAAATTAAAAGAACTAACGTCAGTAAACTTTGAAAATGCTGAAATGTCGGTTTATGCACTTTGTTGATGGTTAAAATCGTTGTTTGAGTTTTACTTGTCCAAAATTAACTCATATTATAAAGTGCTTTTTGGGTCTTTGCCAACAGAAATCTATTTTAAATTATATACCCACATGCGGTGCACTTATAATTATTGTTTTTGATCAAAGTATGAATGCGTCACTCACCTGAAAGTAAGAGAAAAATAAAACTTTAGAAACAATGTTTTAATTTAGAACTTCTACCTACAAAAGCTACGAATACAAAATAAATGGGCGAATTAGATGTAATTGGACGAGTTAGAAAAAGCCGACTGGGTAAGCCCTGCACTCTATCGTGTGCTGCTTCCACCGTAATGTGATTAACTCTCTCAAACTCCTTCTAAATTCTACGCCAAGCGTTTCGAGGTTTAACGGCTTTTCTTTCTTTTTGGATTAATATGGGTTCCGTTCTATTCCATATTTGGAAATGGTCTTGTCACCCTGCCAAAAAACGTGGGCGATGGACCCTGACCTCAAATAAAGTTTTAAAAATTCTCAAATAGTGTTTTGCATTCGATTTATGGCTTGATCAGATTCTGGAGGTACCCATCCCCCATAACGTGTTTGAGCCCCTTTTTACTCCTTCCTGCCTTAGCATTGTTTCTCCATATTGACAGTTGACAGTTTAGGAATTCTAAAACTTCTGAAATCTATTGTTATTCCGGTTGCCTAGGTAATGCATCCCCCATAACATGTTTGACCCACTCTTTAGGTACTCCTTCCTACCTTAGCATTGCAGTGGGCAGTTCACAGCTTACATCCGTACCAAATCACCGAAACTCGATGGCATTTTACCGGTGGAACTACAGCAAGATCCTGGAATCCTGAGTCCTTGGCTCCACACTATTTTTTGGAGTTGCCTAAACCTTGGCTTTACACCTAAATCCGTGAGGAAGGCCAAAGTCGTGTTTAGACCCAGAGCTGGTAAGATCTCCCACACAACTCCTAAAGACTTTCGCCCAATCAGCCTTTCTTCTTTCTTATTAAAGACCCTAGAGGGACTGATCGACGCCCACATCAGAAACAACATAGACAGCAGTCTTCTCTCGTGCTCCCCAGGGGTGGTTCTTTCTGGCAACTGCAGAGCTGACGAACTAGCCAGAGAAGGTGCTAATGCTAATGCTTATCGGACTCACGTAATAGTACCGGCAGCACCCAAAATTCAATAAATTCAATAAAAT
This sequence comes from Neoascia interrupta, assembly GCA_947623515.1. Classification (NCBI taxonomy): domain Eukaryota; kingdom Metazoa; phylum Arthropoda; class Insecta; order Diptera; family Syrphidae; genus Neoascia; species Neoascia interrupta. The sequence continues at coordinate 122,349,662 of OX392463.1, forward strand.
TTCACCTGGACACCGAAGCCATCACAACGGCAAACAACAGGTGGAAAAACTCGATCATACGAAACAAAGAGACTCATCGCCTTTAATACGATGAGTCTGAGAAAGATACTTGGGGCCCCCACAGGCCATTGTCTGGTAGGGCGACATGCCAGTAGACTTGGTGCTTTCTTCAACGATTTCTGTAGAAGTTGCAGAGACCAGGAAGAGGAAGAAACCATGGTTCACCTCATCTCCTGTGCAACTTCTTTGGAGATCTTAACGATCTAGGCAGACTCGACTTAAAGAGGATAATGAGCTTGGAAGCTGAGAGTGGAAAAACTCGATCATACGAAACAAAGAGACTCATCGCCTTTAATACGATGAGTCTGAGAAAGATACTTGGGGCCCCCACAGGCCATTGTCTGGTAGGGCGACATGCCAGTAGACTTGGTGCTTTCTTCAACGATTTCTGTAGAAGTTGCAGAGACCAGGAAGAGGAAGAAACCATGGTTCACCTCATCTCCTGTGCAACTTCTTTGGAGATCTTAACGATCTAGGCAGACTCGACTTAAAGAGGATAATGAGCTTTACCTCCTAAGACCGGAACGAAATCATACCGCTTCGGTTACTCCTACTTCTCCTAGTCCCCCCTATCGCATTCCCTCCCTCCCAAGGTTTTCCCTTAAAGGACTGGAATGGTACGGGTTTATACCGGAAACATCGGTTAATGTCCTCTTCTGGTACAGGTTCATACCGCTCCTATTAACCCTACCTTTCCCATTCTCCCTTCTGACCTAAGGGTCACTTCTGACCTAAGTCGCTTGTGGTATGGGCTTACACCGAATGGTTACCCTGTCTTGCATACGAATTCCCCCCGGCAGGGGTTTATACCGAAATCGATTAACCATGCACTCTCCCATCCTTGAGGCTTATTCTTACTTGAGGAGCAATAGGCATGGACTTATACCGAAATCGGTTGTCCTTGCCTTGTTTCTCATTTAGGACTACTCTTCATAACCTCCCACCCCTCCGCTCCCAGCCTCTAGGCAAACTCCTATCTGGAGTCCAATAGTCACGAGGCACTTTTCTTCAGGAAATCTCTTACATGAACCTCAACTCTGCTGACAGTAGTACATACCGAAACGGTTGCCCTCAGCCTCATTTACCCTTTTTACAATCCAGCACTGTTTGGTGATCTTGGGAAAAGACTTACACTGCTATTGGTTGCCTAGACATTTCTCACCCAAAACGGTTAGTTATCATTTGGGTCCTCGGGCTGGTATCTCCGGTCCTACATATGATATCACAATAGACCTTCCCCGTTCTAAGTGTGTCCCTGCCCAGCGGGGACAGCCACGCAACCTAACCTGACCTAACCTACCTTAACATTGAAGTACCCCATCAGCATGTTTCCGTTTAGCCATCCGCTAACAGTCCCATGGCAACTGTTAGAAACGTCCTTCTCATCCTCAGAAAACAGTCAGCGCGGGCGCGTAACTAGTGTTGTCGTTTGAACTACAATAGTAGTTTTTTACTACCCATAAGTTGTTCGTATTACTGTACTACCCAAGCCTCGCTTTGTACTAAATGTCGATAGCTGCAAGATAAAAGTAGAACACAACACACAAAAGAGGCCCGAGAAAGGAGTTCTATGAACAAGTTGTTAATTTTTGTAACGCTTTCTATGCGCATTTCTTAAAAGAAAGCTCAGAGGCTTACAAATCTAAGTTTAAAGCAAATGGAAAATTTTTTGGGTAAAAAATATTAGAAATAGCACGATTTTTGGTATGATTTCTTGAAAAATGCGGTGTTTTAAGGCTTTGGAAATGCAATGCGCTGTCTTGAAGTTTTGTTTCCTAAATTGAAACCTAAAAGTAAAATGTTGCTCAAATATAAACTGTAGATGCCTACCATTTTAAATCTCAAGGTACTACTCTGTTATCAAAAATTAAGTACCCAAAAAATTTGACGAAACATTGACGAAAATTAAGATGTAGAGTGCAGAGCACAAGTTATGTGGGATGACCTGTGATACAGCGAACGTGCATAAAGAAGGTCAAATCACTCCTAGGGACTTCAAAAGGCCACCGCAAACAGGTCAATGAAACATGGTGACGGTCAGATGAGGTGAAACTAGTGATCAGTGAAAAGAAAGCGGCATTCAAGGCATGGAAGAAGTGCTCCTCGAACTCGAACAAGAGAGATGAAATGCTTCGCATGGAATTGAAATATAGACACCTCAAGAGTCTTGCTAAGAAGAAGTGCGCCCAGGACTTTTGAACGAACAGTTTCCCAGGCACCACTTTCCAGAAAAGACTACTCTTAACCGAGAAGAAGTACCAGACATCACAGTCGACGAGGTTGGGAAGGCGTAAGTACTCGTTGGGGGGTACTCGTTAGGGCCAGATCAGATACCCTCAGAGTTCTGGAAGAAAATAGGAGACAGCGGGTCCAGATGGCTCACGACCTTTATCTCCAAACTAATAAGAGGGGATCCAATGCCTAATCAGTAGAGGGAAAATTATCTCCTTCCTTTGTTTGAAGGAAAAGGTGATACACGAAGCTGTGACAATTACCGTTCTATCAAGCTGATGTCTCACACAATGAAGATCTTCGAGAGGGTACTAGATAGTCGACTATAAAAAATAATAAGGCTATCTGAGGACCAGTGTGGGTTTGTCACGGGCAAATCAACCACTGATGCAATCCAAAGCATGAGGATCATGCATAAAGCTTTCGATAAACTATCACGAGATCTGATATGGGTGGCGCTAAGAAAACGAAGAGTTCCAGAAGCCTACGTGCGGATGATCATGGACATGTATGATGGAGCAAAGACAAGAGTAAGATGTCCTTCCGGAGTCACTGATGAGTTCTCAATTAAAGTCGGTGTACTCCAGGGAAGCGTTCTAAGTCCTTTGCTTTTCACTGCAGTCCTTGATTATCTGCTTGAAGAAAAACTGACGGACCCGAAAGTACATCAACTATTCTTCGCTGACGACGGGGCCATCATCGTAAGCGTGGAGTGGATGAAGTGGCGAGAAAACTCCGCCATCTTCTGTGACCGAAAAATGCTCCTTAAGCTGAAAGGAAAGCTCTGCACCGCAGTTGTGCATGACAACAGGAGTAACAAAGCAAGATAGAATAAGTAGTACGAAGATCCGAGGAAGCCTCTATGTAATAGAACCTATCTCCAGAAAAATGGAACACGACTGGCCCAGTTGGTATTGCCACGTTCAAAGGAGAGATCCTACGCACCCCGTCAAAAAGGCAATGTCAATCAACATTCCAGCGCAATCGCGAAGGAGAGGAAGGCCTAAACATTCATGGATCACACAAATACAACGACAACAGCATTTATTTGGCCTCAGTGACGAAGAGATCCAAAACTGGGTGGCCTGCCGGTATATTCTGAGGTCAAATCGGCGTACCCCAGAAGCGGACCATTAGGAATGCAGTAGAGTGGGAGGGTAATAATCCATTGCTTCAGATTATAACCTCGCGCCTAAATGAAAAAGAAGAAGAAGAAGAAGTACCCAAAAAATTATCTAAGCGGCAGCCCTGCGCGTTACTTGGCAGCTCCGGCGACGTAGAAGTGGTCAAGTCCGGAAACTGGCCTTGGCTCCTGTATCGCATAACATAATTGTGGTGACCCTTTCCTTCTAGAGAGTTAAAGTGCCTCTTTATTCTTTATCCGGTTATAAAATCTTAAAAAATTTTTATTTATTAAGGCCGATAGGCAGACTGCTAGTTTGGTAAACGATTATTTTTTCCACCCAATTTCAGCTATCTAACTTAAAATTGAAGGCCTAAAAATTGTTAGCATACGGGCGCACGGACGGACATGGCTTAATCGATTCTCCTGTCGGTCCAATTCATATCTCTAAAAGTTCTTAGGGGTCTACGGTTATTATTTCACTGCGTTACAAACTATACATCAAACTTAATATATCCTGGGTCGGGTATAAAAAGACATGTCGAAAGTGTTCTGAGAAATCCGAAACTGATTTTTCTAATGCACCTTTTAGTTTTGACGGTCGTTTTTGAATCACATCGAAAAGTATTCGGGGTCTTAAAGAACCAAAGATTTTGGGGTTTTTCCATCGAGAAGGTAAAACTGCCAAACAATAAGAGTTACTTTTAAGTTTTGATCGTATAAACTTGTCAACGCCTTATCGATGTAAACCAGATCAGAATGTAGTCCTTCTGGGGCACACCATCATTTCTTGGCGCACATTTTCATCGTCCAGAAACTTTTCAATTGAACTTTATTTTTGTCAATGAAAACAAGGTTCACCCGCATGCACTTTGGTATCGACGGAGAGCTTGGTGCTACCCTCCACTCAATTCTTTTAAAATATCAAGTGCACTCGACTTGCTTACACCATTCAGATGCAAGGAACGGCTCAATTTTTGATTAGGTACACAGTCGATTGCCAGTGGACTGTTTGGCACGTAGCGCCGCCGTACTGTTGTAACCACAAATTGCCGGTGTCTTTAACATCAAATCCGAGCAAAAAAAAATAGTTATGGTCGACCGATAGTGCGGCGACATAACACAATCAGGCAGCGTAAAGAAGAGCTGACCGTTAAATTAGCTGACATGAGATTGACATTGCATAAGGAGTTGACAGCTGGAATGCAAACCAGCGGTGGAATAGTTTTTTTTTTTTTTATTAAAAGGTGGAATTTTTTAATACACTCTGTCGCTAAATAAATGGTTCCGAATATCTTGAAGTTCTTAAAGTTTCAGAACTTCTGTGCAGGTGACATTTTTCAAGATAGGGTTCCTAGGACGAAATGAAGCTTTTATACTATTGCTTCGTCTATCTATGTAATTTAGTGCGTCGTGCTCACATTCGGTAATGCTTCGTTTTAATTACTCTAAAGAAGATACACTACTTTGCAGCCCCCCCCCCCCCCCCCCCCCCCCCCCAAACAGATATACCAAATGAGTAATCGTGGCTAAATCTTATAATCCCAAAACAGAATCCGCTCCATATACTTTTCACAATCGGCTTTGTTGTTAGATATACCTGCCACCCGAAAAGGCAAAATTGCAATTAATCAAAGCCCCCCGGGAATAAGCTTTATTCGAAGGACTTAATCAACTAATTTCATTGTTCCCTGCTGCAGAATACTCAAATCAAAATTTCAACGACTTTACCGCTATAAACACCCTTTAAATTCTTGGAACACAGATTTATTTATTAATTTCATTTCTTTCAACGACAGGAAACTCGCAGCCAAAAAAAGAACGGAGCACGTAGGTACCTACCAACCCGCAAAATCCCCCAATCAATTAGATACCATTAAGTAAGTCTAAAAACCGACTAAGTACGCCTCTGCTATGAAATGAAAAATCAAAAAACCATTTTGTTGGTAAATCCTGTAAGGAAGAGCCGAAGAAAAAAAGGAACGATGTCGACAAGGATGAAGACGACGAAAATATACTTTAAAAATTTAATCCCTTCATCCCCACTGACGGTCTACCATAAGAAGTTCAAATTAACGAAAACTTTTCCCTTGTGGCATATTCCATCAACCAAATCAAAAGAAGTATTCACCAGCGCAGTAGGTAGACCTTTCCTTTCTGCCCTCTCGTGTCGTAGCAACTCCACACCTAGTATCGGCTCCACTCTCTCTAAGTACGGTGTGTAACAGTTTTGATTTCGTATAAAATCATTTTTAATAACAAGGGTATTTTTCAATGTGTGGGTTGGTGGATGGTCGGTCGGCGCTATATGTGTTTGGTGTAGGTCCTTCAACATGTGTACATGTGCCACATAAATCCTCTTGTGCATATCTAATGTCCTTTTTTGCTTTCGAAAATGATAACGTATAACATCGGTTAGGCTACACTCGCACTTGGCCCCCAGTAGCTCATTTGTAAATCTGTATGTGTGTGTTGGTCCTACTTTTCAGGTTGACTGAAATGTTGTTCAATATTTTCCTATTTAGGCCTTTCTGTCTTCGTTTCTGTTTCAGTTTAATCACTCGAGATTAACGATTTCAAGGAGACCGATTCGAGTCGGGAACATAAAAAGTATAGCAATCGGGACCCAGTAGAAATGTTTCGAGTGTTTGTTTGACTTTTCGTCATCGTTGCGAGAATGCGGTCACGTCGTCGTCGGCATTTATTGATTTTCGAGCGACAAGACGGCTGCTCCAGTCTGCAAAATCTACGCACAATGCAATGGGAGAACAGGTTGTCACTCTTCGATGGGAGAGCAATATTTCTTCCAACAAGTTCTCGTATCGGATTTGAACCGCATGCGCTTGCCGTTTTGCAGAGCTTTGGAAGGTGATGATGATTATGGTGGAACAAATTCACTGTTGACCAATCAACTATGCAATGGAATTTATAAAAAAAAACGCCGAGTCCTTATTTTGGCTGTCATTTATCATTATTGACACGAAGACAAATTATCAAAATTGTTCCTTGACGAATAGCGAACATAACCCTTTGAGTGGAATAGATGTGGGTCACGATGGAATTTGTTTTCGGCTTATTCCGGCATAATGCGAATTCTTGCCGATAAGAAATGACTTTTGAGATGGTCTATACCAGGTCACATTTTTATTCACCACTTGATGGCGGAACAAGACAGGTGGACTTCAACTTGTGCAGAACTTTGTCGGTTTAGATTAACAGTGTTGATCTAAATAGTAAATACTTCTGTGGATATCCTTAAAATTTAATTAAAACCCTAACACGTGTGAAAGTGCTCAGGCTGGAGAGAGGAGAGGTACTGCTGCACTTTGGTTTTGAATAGTTGATGAGTGCAATCAACGAGACACAATCAAAGAAGCTGTGTTATTTGACCAGTGTCCTTTTTCGGGTAGAGTTCTCTGAATGGCGGAGTGCAGGCGGGCGGCAATTGAATAGATGCACCATTTGTAGTGAAAGTGGAAGAAAGATTCAAGTAAATCGTTGTATTTGAGTCTACTATTTGTTTTGGGCGGCTGTGGTTGTTGGGAACCTACCCAGCCATGCTATTTTTAAGAGAGGCGTGTGTTAGTTTTAAATATTGTTATGTGGCGACAATATAATATAAGGAATCGCTGAATACACCCATCGATTCACTTTACGAACACACCCAACTGTCATTCCAGTCAGGTGACAGCAAAATGTAAATATTTCAAGTTCGAATTTCGATATCGAAAATTTCCGCTCCATAAAATTCAGCAGAAGAATACCAATGGCAAATTATCACAGGGGAAATATGGAACGTACTAGAAGGTGCTTAATTTTGTATAAATACACGGATGACAGGCTCGCACGGGACAGTTATATTTTAAACGTTGACTTGCGATAATCGGTAGTAAAGTAAAAAGTGATGGAATTGAAATAAAGTGTTGAATTCTAAATAGCGAAGTTGAATTAAGTGTGATTTGAATTTAAATAAGTTTGGTTTGATTTTTATTCGACGAACACCAAGGCATTACACTATATTATACACCGACACTGTTTACGTATAATGTCTCTCGAAAATTCTACAATAAACAAAAGCATGGTGTGTTGATATTTGTACTTACGCTGACTGACACTTTGTACGCACGATATCTCCGAGAATTCCACTTAAAAAAGAACCGTTTGATATAGTACAAACGTATGTACTAACACTTTTTTGCCAAATTCCATTGTAGAACTTTCTCACACCGTTGGCTTTTATTCGCAATTTCTGACACCAATGTAATATTTTTGTTTGGAATCATCACTTAGAATTCAACACTTTACTTCAAATCATTTTATTCTTTACACTATCCAAAGATTCAAAAATGTCAGAGGCTATTCGCCTTCTTCTTCTTCTTTTTCTTTTACGCGCGAGGTTATGATCTGAAGTGATGGATTATAACCCTCTCACTCTACTGCATTCCTAATGGTCCGCTTGTGGGGTATGCCGATTTGACCTCAGAATATACCGGCAGGTCACCCGGTTTTGGATCTCTATGTCGCTTAGGGTCTAATCATAGCTATCATCGGATAGCATCATTGGAACAAATCAGTGGAGCAATGTCTTCGGTTTTCTGACAAGTCATTCATAGCAATCATTGAAAATTTCTGTCAGTGGGTTCTTAGGATCTCTTCTTTGAGCATGACAATATCAACTGAGCCGGTCGTGCTCCATTTTTCTGCAGATAGGTTCTTCTACATGGAGGCTTCCTCGGATCTTCGTACTTCTTATTCTATCTCGCTTTGTTACACCTGCTGTCGTGCGAAGCATCTTCATCTCAGCTGCCGTTAATTTGCTCTCATACTTTCTATAGGTTGTTCAATATTGTGAACCATATGTGAGCGCCGGACGCACAACTGCTGTGTAGAGCCTTCCTTTCAGCTAAGGGGGCGTTTTTCGGTCACAGTAGATGGCGAGTTTTCTCGCTGCTTCATTGACCCTACGCTTACGCGAGAGAGGCTATTCGCCTATTTATACAAAATTAACCAAGTTGGCGAAATCTCGCTTTCGATAATTTTTCACTGTTACTTTTTTAGTGGATCGGAAATGGATATAGAAATTCGAAATCAGTTTACTGTCAGCTGGCTGGTATGACAGGTCAATGCTGAGTATGTTTAGTGAGTAAGTCGATGTGTGTGCTCGGTCTTTTCCTGCCTTAAGCGGCATATACACCTATCAAAATTTCACCAAGCATGCGAGAGTGTATGAGTGAAAACGAAACACCTATACGTTGTTTTGAGTTTTGTTAAATCAACGGGACTAAAATTGTATGCAATCGATAAAAAGTTACTAAAAAAGTAAACAAAATGAAGTCCAAGCAATTTAAATGTTAACGTGATGATTGCACCGATGCAGTATTTGTCGTTCTGTACACATTGAAACCGAGTGTGACCACGCTGGAATTGTCGCGAATACCGATTTAATTTTGGACAGCTCGGTGTGGCAGTTCGATGTTCAAAAGAATACGCCATTAATTTTATGTTTGCCAGGCGCAGGTGGAGATAGGTACTTCGAGTCGGGATTGATTTTCAATAGAATTCAATTCAATAGAATTTTTTATTGTTAATTTCGTCAAAGGAGAATTCCGATATTTTTTGTGTATTACAGAATATGAAACGAAATTTTTATGAATGAATGAAATTTCTTTTATCGAAATGTCAATTCGAAAGTCGCATCTTCGAACCCACTACTATCGTCGTTGAGGTGACGTTCATCACGACACGTTACGTCAAATTGGCAAATGTCATCATTTTGACGGTAATTTACTTGTACACGGTCTCTGGTGTGCGGACCTTCCCGTGTTATTTTTTTGTTAGATAAGAACCAAAATTCTAAATTCATCTAAAATGAGGAGGATTCTACAACGTCTGACAAGATTCAATAAAGGAAATGTTCGCCATGTAACTTTTTTGCAAACAAAGAATAACAACAACCACAGAGCCATTGGCTATCCAATTTTACAATATCGGATGGAGTCCTTGTCCTTCCAGAGATTCTTTTGCCAGGCAGACACACCGAGCCATGGAGAGTGCTGGCATTGCAAAGCCAAAACGCCAAAGATAAATCATTTCCTATGCGCCGAGTGTGGAAGACTTCAAGACATCACCAAAGAACATGTGAGTGTGTTCCTCTCCTCAATTCAGTTCCAATCAACCAACAGCTTATAACTCTAGGACTTTTTCAAACTCCTTTCGTTGCCAAGAGATTTTAACGTGCCACCTTCGAAATTAACAAAGGTTTTTCGTCAACTACAGACTCTTGTGCACCCGGACAAGTTCAGCAACAAGTAAGTGGTTACTTTTGCAATAATATGTATTTCAGCTTGTACCTATTTCCAATTGTAGATCTGATCGAGAGAAGGAAAACTCTGCAGAATGGAGCGCCCTCATTAATAAGGCATATAAGACCCTATCGCAGCCTATTCTTCGGGGGCAATACCTATTAGAATTACAGGGCGAGTCATTGCCAAATGACAATAGCGCACTCAACAAAGAATTTCTCATGCAGATGATGGAACGAAACGAAGAAGTGGACGAAGCCGATACAGTGGATGAACTCAATCGGTTGAATGACGATATTCAAAAGGAAATTAACAAAGACGTTGACCAACTCCAGGGACTGTTTCAATCCAATCAAATAGACAACGCAAAGGCAATGCTTGTCAAGATGAAGTATTTGCTTAGTATTCAAAACAGTATAAAGACGAAGCTAGAGAAGCTGATGTAGGGATGAGCTGGATTGGATCAATTTAGATCTAACTGTGATAGAATATCTTCAGTGATTAGAATAAAAAAAATCGACACCGTATTTTATGTCTTTGATTTGATTCGTTTTAGTCGACCCGGTGGGGATCTAAATCAAACAGAAGATCGCATGGAATACATGAGATGGATGCGAACACCGTCTATGAGCCTTCTGGGTGTTGCAGTTTCATCTACCCCTGGGGCGCTGGGGTGTCGTATTTGGTGTGTGAAAAGGCAATAAGAGCAAAAGACCCAATAGTTTCCCTCTGGTTAATCAGGAACCATTCTTTTACCTCACTAAGCTCTTAGCCAAATACAAAGAATGAAGAAAGAGCTCGATACCTCAATTTAGGGCTTTGCGTTATAGGTACAAGGACCGCTACGAGTGTTGTGGCTCCTGATTTTCGTGAGAGCTACCAGAATGTCGGAGGGAATTGGAACGATGGGCCTACACTGAGAATGTTCCAAACTTCAAATAAATCTTCTCCGATACGAGTGGAAACAGGTTTTCTGGAGAACTCGATAGTCTGGCGCATGCATTGCTGCACCAGCTGGTTAGAAACAATTTAATGCCAAATTTATCGCTACTTAGTGTTTTTGTCTTCAAAGTTAAAAAAAAATAAACATTGCTGAGAAGTACGATATTCAAAAGGTCTGGTCTACCCCTACCAGCGAACAAACTAACCTCGAAGCGCCTTGTTACAAATACAGTTGAAAAAACTGTCGTTTTACCGGCGACTAGTTCTCCGCTTAAAGTCTGGTTTCAACTAACCTTGAAACCAAATGGTGCATTCTAACATTTTCACATCTTTTTACGGAAAAAATACCTTAAAACTTTATAAATTGCGTAAATTTTAAGATATTTATTTACCTGAGGGAATAATTTTTCAAAATTTCTGTTGCAATTCGCCGCAGAACTCTGCAAAGACAAAATTGAAAGTTGTTGAAAGGGAAGCAAATACACACTAAAGCCAGACTGTATTACCTTAAAATCTAAACTTGAATCAAAGACGATTCACTAAATCACTTGTTTTCACATTTTTGTCGTAAAACGTTGTATTTAAATATTTTAATTTAAATAAATTACCAAGATAACCCCGCACCCGATACCGCTTCACACAACATTCACTTAAGTACTGCGTTCAGGTTACTAATTCGATTTCTTTGTTACTCTGCTCGCGTTCAGGTTATCAGATGAGAAAAATTAACATGCCAACATATTTTTCTTTCAGTTTTAAAGGGCCAACTATAATAGACTAAATGCTACGTACGGAGCCTTAAGAAATTGAGCGAATACATTTGATTCGTAAAACGCGCCCAACGCGCCCATAATATCGGTCGGGTCAGTTTCGTCAAGTTTTCTTTGACTTTTGTTTCGTACGTATTGAGCGCTCACGACCGCACATTTCGTACGTAGATTTTGAAATTGATTTTGGTGTGGCTGATTCTCTTGAACTTGAACCAAAAGAAAGCAGAATTGTTTTTAATTGTTTTTTTTTTTAATCTTTTAAATTAGATGCACGTAAACAAAACAACGCTTCGCAAAACAAATGAAATTGCGACTTGACAGATTTATACTTTTGCAAAAGGCAATTGCAGGTTGCTTGTCTGTTTGGCGAAACTAAAGTTAACTTTTTGTCCGGAATTGCCGTTGCCATCAGTTTGCTTCCGACTATTAAAGTTGGCCCTTAAGGCTTATCACACACAATGTTCTTGAAACTGTTTGCATAGATGTATAACTCTAATTTTCAGAAAACTATTTTAAACAAGTCTATACTAAATTTAAAGTTGCGGTTTTAATCGAATTTTGAACAAAAGCAAAGTGCATACATAATATTATGTACGACTATGACGTTTCGTCGTCTGTCGTTGCGCGGACACGTGCACCGAAATTCAACTCATCGACTACTCAACTCTGGTGGTGACAAGACGTATTGCACTGCGACCTGTTGGTCTATTGTACCCCATACTAAACCTTGGAGAGGTAACTTCCCTCAAAGGAGCTCCCCTCATACTATAATAAATTACTAAATTATACCGAGGGTATGTGCTCCTGTTTGGCCTTGGCTGAAAGAACTCAACCTTATAGCACATTCTCTAGTCCAGTTTCGTGTAGGAATCTGAGAATGAGAAGTGGGTCCAAGGTGGGTATATCTCTGTCTGGTATCTGGTATTGGCTCATAAATTTCATTCTCTTTTGGTGCAGAGCCTCACAGGATTGACAAATGTGTTCCGAAGTTTTGCTAGCCTCATCACAAAATCTGCAAGAGGATTCCTTCGTTACACCAATTTTCATTAAGTGTTCCTTGAGTTTACAATGACCCGTTACGAACCCTGTGAGAATGCGTAGATTATTTTTACTAAGGCCGACGCATGCTTTGAATCTTCTCTGGTTATAGTTCCCTAGAAGTTTCTTTGCTTGCCTAAGACCTTGAAGGCTTTTCCACATCTTAGCTCGGTTTGCCTTCTCTGTTTTCCTGAATTCTTCCTTGAGGGTGTGTTCCCCTATCCCGCAAAAAGGTTCAGGTCCTATGAAGCGTTCTGCTGCTCCTCGTCTTGCCAAAGAGTCCGCTGCTTCGTTCCCCTCTATTCCAACATGGCCAGGTACCCAGTTCAGGGTTGACCTTACCCAGATCATGTAGCTTGTGTAGGCAGTCCCATACAAGTTTGGACCTGACTTTCAGGGGCCTTTAGCGCCTTAATGGCTGTCTGGCTGTCGGACATTATTGCTGTGTCGCAATTCCTGTAATTTCTGTCAAGACTGAATTGAACACATCTGTCTATAGCGTATATTTCCGCTTGGAAGATGCTGGTGTATTTACCCATGGGTTCGAAGTATTTTGTTCTTGGTCCAAATATTCCTGCACCAGTTCCATCATCAGTTTTTGAACCATCTGTATACCATTTGATGGTGCTGTTGCGAAGTCTATATGTTGTGGATTTATTGCTCCAGCTCTTTTTGGTGCTGAGCTTCACGACGAAGTTCTTTTCGAAGCTAAACTTCCTCAAATTGTCAACCTTAGGTATAGCCAGAAGGGGGAGTTTATCGAGAAGTGCGTCAAATTACTTCGACCCAAGGCACCTCTCCCTCCCAGTCCCCCTTTTAGCCATCCTGAGGATCGTTTTCCTAGCCGTTTCCTCAACCACGATGTTTAGTGGTGTTACTTCCAAAAGCACTTCAATGGCTGCGGTCGGACACGTTCGCATAGCCCCGGTTATGCAGAGGCATGCCAGTCTTTGCACTCTTTTAAGTATTTCTCTTGTTGTGCTCAGGCTTGTTCGTTTTGCCCATGTTACTGCTCCGTAAGTGATTATCGGTCTCAGTATGGTAGTGTACATCCATCTTATGATGTTCGGGCTTCATCCCCAAGACTTACCCGCAAGGCTCCTGCATATCACGAGTAGCTTTACTGGAGATCTCTTCTGTATGCGTTTTCCAGATGAGTTTACTGTCTAGGGTTAAACCTAAATATTTTACCTCTTTGACTGGTATCAGTGCCATGCCCGATAGTCTTATAGGTTTCATTTGAGTATTTCTTTTCCTTGTGAATGGTACTATGGTTGTCTTAGCCGGGTTCAGATTAAGCCCGGCTGTGTTGCACCATTTTTGGACGGTTTTGAGTGCTCCTTGAATAATTTCAGAGAGCGTTCCTTCAAACTTTCCCCTGGCAATTAATACTATATCATCAGCATATGCCTGACAGCTGATGCGTAGGTTGGTTAATGTATCAAGTAGTTCATCCACAACTAGTAAGTAAGTAAGTAAGTAAGTAAGTTCATCCACAACTAGGCTCCACATGAGTGGTGACAAAACTCCTCCATGTGGGCACCCTGCGATGTATGCGTCTCCACTGATCTTGTGCTCAGCAGTTCCTGCATCCATCTGGCAACTGGTTTATTTACTCCCTTCCTATCTAAGGCTCGCCTGATGGCTTCGTGTGACGTATTGTCAAATGCCACCTCGATATCTAGGAAGGCACAGATTACTGTCTCTTTGGTGTCAAGAACATTTTGGATAATTTCCGTCAAGTGATATAGAGCGGTCTCGGTAGATCTACCCGCTCTGTACGCGTGTTGGCGGTGGTGGAGAGGGAAGTTGTTTAGCACTTCTTCTCTTAGGCAAGACGTAAGAGACATGGAGGAATCGCTGAATGCTCCCGTCGATTCACTTCACGAGCACACCCGCTAGATTCACTTAACGAACACGCCTAACTGTCACTTCAATCAGCTGACAGCAAACTGACATTCGAAGCTCGAGCTACGATATTGATTTTCCCCTCCAATGGAAAAGTTCCAGTGAAAAAATACAAATGGAAAATTACCAAGGGAGAAAATTCTGGAACTTTGTTAATTTGTATAAATACACGAATGGATACAAGGCTCGGACGACACAGTTTTATTTTTAGCGTTGAATAGTGAAAAGCAGGGGTCAAAGTTATGAGCGATTTAAATTAAACGTTAAATTCTTTGTGGCTAAGTTGAATTAATTTTGATTTGAATTCCATTATGTCGTGTTTAATAAAGAAAGTGTTTCATATATAATAACATTGGTGTCAGAAGTGGGATACGACTTAATTTGTCTTAACAATCTTAATAATTTTGTGGGTTTATTCTTCAGTGGAATTTCTAAAGAGGAATTTTCCAAGAAATTATCTGTACACAGTGTCAGTGACTCATACATTGGATTGTAAAATTTTCTACTCGATATTTTCTGTGGCATTTTGTATTATATTTAAACTGATTGTGCTATACAGTGCTCGAATTAGCGAATCAAAAATAAGAAAAGTCGGTGTTAGTTAATTGTAAAGTTAATTTTCTAGAACAGTTATGAACGATAAACTTATTGTGTCGCGAAATTGTGGTTCGTTTATTAAAAATGGGTCGCAAAATTGAACTATCGACCACAGTTGAGTTAAAAGCAGAATTCGATAAAAGAGATCTGCAGACTTCGGCACTTAATAGGAAATTCTTGTTCCGGCTCCAGAACACTATTGCCGAGAAAGGTGGGACTCCCGAAACAATGCTGTTCGATGTTCAAGAAGAACAACAACAAAGCGCAGTAAGTACTACCGATGAAATTGCCGCTTTGGGGAACTTCGAAGATCTGGGCGGAAATTTCAAGAAGTTGTTGAGCGGCCAGAAAGAGCACAAGAACGCTTTTGAGGAACAATAGAATGTTCCCAAAAGCAAGTTTGACGAACAAAAAAATGAGCAAAAGAATTTGTTCCAAGTTCTCCAGAAACAATTTCGCAAACAAAGGAATGCTCTGTAAGACAAACTCAATGCACATTTCAAGAAGTTGTTTAGCGGCCAGAAAGAGCACAAGAACGCTTTTGAGAACAAAAGAATGTTCCCAAAAGCAAGTTTGACGAACAAAAAAATGAGCAAAGGAATTTGTTCCAAGTTCTCCAGAAACAATTTCGCAAGCAAAGGAATGCTCTGTAAGACAAACTCAATGCACAGAACGTCTCCTTCAAGAAAAGACTTCAAATAGTGTATGATAAATATGAAGCAAAACAGGATAACTTTGAAGAAAAGTTGGGGAAGAAAGTGAAAAGAGTAGAACAGCAGTACGAATATCTGGCTTAAGATCTTGACAACGTAGATAAACAGAAGGTTTGGGAATATTCCAATTAAAGCTTGGGACGAAAAGAAATGCAGCCGCCTGTGTTTGTTGACCAAACATCTTGTTGGATTCATAAGAGACAGTACGAAGCTGCAGTGTTGACAAACTGGGAAAGGAAAACAAAAGAACTATGATGCCATGGTGAAGGCCATCGAAATAAGATATGGCAACGACTACATGCAGCAAGTTTACCCGGTCCAGTTGCACCGAAGAGTTCAGATAAGGGGTGAGACGCTTCAACAGTCGGAAAAAGCAAGCCGACACCGAGCGATTGGCGAATTTGTCCTGCTTCAATACCAGCAGGGAAATTATAAACGAGTTGACAACCGATGCGTTTACGAATTGCAATGCAGATGGAAAGGTTAGGTTAGGTTGATGGTTGCCCTTTTGACAATAGTCACGGCTTCACTTAGACCAGCAGTTGGGTCCATTGTGTCCATTGGGAACCTTCTTAATACCTGGAACGAAAACAGAAATAGACCGCTGTTAGAAGCTCAGAGTGCCGCCCTCTTGGACCCATCCGGATTTGTATACAAATCTTAGGAGGTCCTTTAGATCTACATTATTTAGATCTTCGAGCTCGTTGAAGAAGTAGCTGCCGAGGATACTACGCCTGATGCTGTTTAGGGCTGGGCATTCGCAGAGCAGATGACGAACAGATTCAATTTCTTATGCAGATGGAAAACTACAAACGGCTGTAAGAATGGCAGTTAAGAAGACACCATCGAATCACGGAAATAGCTGCGCTAGAGCGCTCATGACGACGCATCAACATCGAAAAGTAAATTACGAACACCGCTCAGGGCCAAATGAGATGCTGGCATTGTAACAAGGTGGGATACCTACAGCGACAGTTCAGAGCTCCATCAGGGCAAACAAGTTGCCCCCACTGTGCGAGAATGAGAAATAATGGCGAAGCATGACAGACATCATTCTACTTGCAGGAACGGCTTTCGGGCAACAGCAGTCGGGCAACGTCTAAGAACCAACTTCTTGGGGCCAAAGACGGTTGATGGAATCGACGCCCACAGGTCCATCATCCAAGTTTCACAAACAAATCGCTGCAATGCGGACGCGCTATCCTGGAGCCAAAGTGAGCCCGTTTGCGAAGATTGCCTGCAAAAAGAGGAGAAGGACGAAGTTATTTGTGCCCAGAGAATAAGAGCTGAACCTACAAAAGGCTGGAGTACTGAGAAAGCGCACAAGACGATTATGACATTATGGAACCAATCCTTGCTTGGATCTCTGATAAAAGTCTCACCTGAAGGGCATATTGAGTTCAGTGGGACTCACTCCATGTGCAATGGTGTTCTGCGGCGAAAATAGGAATCGCCGGATGGAACATCCTTAAGATGCAGCTGCTTGTTCCACAGCCGAAAATGCATGAAATCTTAATATAAATGCATGATGGTGTATCCGTTTGGTACTTGGGAATCAACAAGATCCTGGAAAAAGGGTACGGCAATGCTTTTATTAGCGCAGTGCAAGGAACGACGTCGAGAGCTGGTGTCGGAAGTGCACCAATGATCTGCATGGCCAAAGCACCACGTAAAATATATCAGTACAACGTCGGCGCACCATTTGAAAGGATCGCCATCAACATTGCCACCACTACTTCAGCAAGTGGCCTGAGGCTTGCGCGGTGCAAAATCAAGAAGCTTACGCCTCTTGTCGACAACATAGTGTACCGCTGAGTGTGCTGGTTCGGTATGCCTACGGAAATACTGTGATGTGGCGACAAGACGTAAAAAGGCATGCAGGAGTCGCTGAATCTACCTGCTCGATTCACTAAACGAACACACCTAACTGTCATTCCAGTCAGCTGATAGCAAACTGACTTTCGAATTTCGGTATCGAATTAATCTCCAGTGGACAAATACCAACGGAAAATTACCAAAGGGAAAATACAGAAAGTGCTGAATTCGTATAAATACATGGATGACAGGCTTGTACGTATCAGTTGTTTTTGAAACGTTGTCTTGTGAAAGTCGAAAGTAAAGTAAAAAGTGATAGAAGTAGCGAAGTTTAGTTAAGTGTGATTTGAATTTTATAAGGTTTTGATTATAAATAAAGTGTTTCATTGTGTAGTTGTAATAGGGTATTTCCACCGGACACTAATCCGCGATTAAGACAAATCATCATTAAATCCCTCCAAATCACGAGGAATATTATGTCATGTCTCCACCGAGCACTAATCCTCGATTGATATAAATCTTTATTAAATCCTCTAGAAATCACGCGATTTACCATACAAATTTAAATTCTCTCGGCAAGCGATTAAAAATTAATCCTCTCATAAATCCCATTCACCCTATTCACAAACCTATTTTCTGCACCTTTGTAACAGTTTAATTTGAGAATCAAAAAAGGAAACTGGAACTGTCCCTGTACGACAGATCTGTCACAAGCACGTTTTCTATTGTGACTTTTACTGAGGAACTCGTTATTCGCTCTTGGGAAATGACATCGCCATTCTCTTTTGAGAGCCAAAATGACAGAAACAGAGTTTTCGTCTCAAATTAGGATTTATTTTAAATCGTCTCCCGCTAATCTTCTTTTAATTGTCGGTGGAGACATAGTATTAATCTCTTCACGAGGAGATTAAAAATTAATCACGTAATCATTGTTCTCCACGCAAGAATGGTTGACTTAAACCGAACAGAATTCTTTACGAATTTTTTGAATCTGAATTCTTTATGAATTTTCTGCCCTATAATAAAAAATTCACGATACAAGCAGACAGGTAGATAACGTGATGTGTGAAATTAATCGCTTAATCATTGTTCTCCACGCAAGAATGGTTGACTTAAACCGAATAGAATTCTTTATGAATTTTCTGAATCTGAATTCTTTATGAATTTTCTGCCCTATAATAAAAAATTCACGATACAAGCAGATAGGTAGATAACGTGATGTCATTGAGAAATGTCAAAAACGAAAGCATACATCAAGTTAATCTCCTCTATTCCGGTGGAAACACTTTGGGATTAACTTTTAATCTGCATACGTTAATTTCTGTATTATGTGCGGTGGACATACCCCATGAAAGTAAAATTAAGTTATTGAATTGAATCAAGTTATTGGACGAACCCCAGGCATTACAATATATTAGGATAAAAAAATTTACAAATTACACTTGGACCTACGGTAAACTTATGCCAGAAATTCTTGTTCCGAAATTTGTTCGCAATCACAGAAATACCACTTGCAGGTACAGTAAACATGTTCCGTTTAAACATGTACTTTAGGTTTTGACGAAGTTCGAAACAAATTCCACACCCAACATCCAAAAAGTATGCACCGAAACTCCGTTTACGGAAGCAATCAATTTCTCAATCAAACAGTCCTCTGCGTAGGAAAAACGTCAAATTTGACAGATTGCTTGAAGTTTCCTCCTCGTGGAGTGTATACGTACTTTGTATTATGTACTTTATCTCACAAATTGCACCATATTCTGCTTAAATACTCATATTAAACAATTTAATTCGACGCAATTCTGATCAAAATGTCATCACTAGGTGGAGAAGAACAACGCCTCCAAGAACTGGTAGGTAATAATACGGAAATTCCAACAATAAACTAATGTAAACACTATGAACCGGTGTGCGTACCTACAGGAGAAGATGACGTTGCAGCTGCGTGAACAAATGAAAAAAATCAGTAGCGGGGATTTTCTAGAGGAAGTCGGCGACGAGGAATTGAATAAGCTGCAAGTAGAAAACATGAAGCTGAAGCATCGATTGGCTGTATTAGAAAATGTAAGAAACACTTGTCCCTAATTGTGTATTCCTTTGAGAGTTCGGGCATTTTGCATTTCTAGGCTGTGATAGCAGAGAAAAAACATTGCGGAGGGGGAAGTACCGACGAAATGATATCCATTCATGAGCATTTGACTGAGCTGTTTACAAGGGCGATTGGCAAGGCTTTCCCCAGTCTCACCGGCGATGCTGCAGTGGCCGTCATAACCGTGTCTGCAAAGCTTGGTGATTACCAGTGCAACAGTGCGATGTCAATAGCGAATGCGCTGAAAGCCGCCGGCCAGGCCAAGCCTCCGAGGGACATTGGTGCAGCTATAGTTGCCAACCTGGAACCATCTGATGTTGTGGCCAAAACAGAGGTCGCTGGACCTGGCTT
This sequence comes from Neoascia interrupta, assembly GCA_947623515.1. Lineage (NCBI taxonomy): Eukaryota > Metazoa > Arthropoda > Insecta > Diptera > Syrphidae > Neoascia > Neoascia interrupta. The sequence goes on from OX392463.1 coordinate 122,369,602, forward strand.
TATAAACGTTTTCCTGGACAAGTGAGTAACCTTCATTATTTTCCATTTCTTATAGTTGACAAACATGATTCATACAGGAAATATGCTGTTAAAGCTATTGGAAACTTGCTTATAAACGGTGTACAACCCCCACGCTGTCCGAAGAAGCGAGTTCTAGTAGACTTTTCTTCGCCCAACATAGCCAAACAGATGCATGTGGGACATTTGCGTTCCACTATTATAGGTGAGTCTGTCTGTCGACTTTTGGAGTTCCTCGGCCATGATGTTTTGCGCCACAATCACGTTGGTGATTGGGGTACCCAGTTTGGCATGCTCATTGCTCATCTGGAGGACATCTTCCCCAATTTCAAATCTGAAAGTCCGCCGATCCACGACTTGCAAGCGTTTTACAAAGAATCCAAAAAAAGGTAGGTCCTAAACGAACCCATCAGTAGTAGAGTTAAGTTAAACTTATACCTGCAGGTTCGACGAAGATGAACAGTTCAAGAAGCGTGCTTACAACTCAGTGGTTAAACTGCAAGGCGGAGATCCTGACTCAATCAAAGCCTGGACCCTAATCTGCGACGTCTCCCGCAAAGAATTTCAAATAATCTACGATCGCCTGGACGTAACCCTCCAAGAGAAGGGCGAGTCGTTCTACCAGTCTCGAATGGTTGAAGTGGTCGCCCTCTTGGAAGCGAAAGGATTTCTGGAGGAGGAAGAAGGTCGTAAGATAATGTGGAGTGACGATACCAAAACAGGCATCCCACTTACAGTCGTCAAGTCGGACGGGGGTTACACATACGATACTTCCGACATGGCAGCTATTCGCTACCGTTTTGAGGAGGAAAAAGTCGACTGGGGCATCTATGTAGTGGACTCTGGCCAGAGCATTCATCTTTCGACGATATTTGCATGCGCAGCACGAGCAAACATTATTGATCTAAACAAGCATCGGGTGGATCACGTCAATTTCGGTGTGGTGCTTGGAGAGGATGGAAAGAAATTCAAAACACGTTCGGGCGATTCAGTGAAGCTGTCTGATCTACTCGACGAAGGTCTTCGCCGCTCTCTAGAAAAACTGAAGGAAAAGGAACGCGACAAGGTCCTCACTCCCGAGGAACTCAAAGCAGCACAGGAATCAGTAGCCTACGGCTGCATTAAGTATGCTGACCTGTGCCACAACCGAACGAATGCCTATGTCTTCTCGTTTGACAAAATGCTCGAGGATCGAGGAAACACTGCCGTATACCTTTTGTATGCCTTCACAAGGATATGTTCCATTGCACGAAATTGTGGAGTGGACTTCTCCGACCTGCAAGAAGTTCTCAAAACCGAATCGGTTACAGTGGACCACGAAAAAGAGTGGAAACTGGCCAAGGTATTGATCAAGTTCCCCGATGTTATTCTTAAAATAACAAAGGATCTGTTGCTGCACACTCTGTGTGAATACTGCTACGAGGTGTGTACAACCTTCTCCGAATTTTATGACAAATGCTATTGCATCGAAAAGAACAAGGAGGGAAAGGTGATTAAGGTGCACAACAGCAGGATTCTTTTGTGCGAGGCGACTGCTGCGATTTTGCGAAAATGCTTCTACATACTCGGCTTGAAGCCAGTTCAGAAAATTTAGAATGTGGGCAAAGAATTGAGTCGGAGACACTATAAGCATTTCACATTTATGATTTCTTTATCATACGTTGAATAAATTATTTATCAGTTTGAATAAGTCTTGTTCTTGATGAGACAATAACTTACTTTTATAACTTACTTCAATAAGCTTTTAGATAATTCAAACTCTCCGCTCTGGAAGCTTTCTTGAGAGTTTTGAATTTTAAGAATCTCGAAAAAAATTGTGCATTCTAGAGATTTTTTGTTGGTATTAAATTTTGTCCCTTCTAGATTTTTTGTCGTTCTAGCGAACAGGTTTATCCAATTACTCGGAATGACAATAGCTAGCTCGACAAAATGAGATGATGCAACGATAGCGACGGCTCGATAGCGATGTCTTGGGAGAGATGACTTGGAGAAAAAAAAAGCGGGGCATAATGCGAGCCTCCTCCCATTTGGGTGCTTCGATAGATGTAGTCTCCATCGTAGGTATCTCTATTTGCGTGTGAAAGGGCAATAGTGAAAAAAGCCGAATGATTTCCCTCCGGACATCGACGAAACATTGTATTACCTCACGAAGATCGTGGCAAGAAACAAATGAAGAATGCAAGCCGATGCTTTTTATATCTGGGGGAATAGAGTCATGAATCGCAACAGGTGTAGATATGGCTAGGACTTGTGCTAGTAAATACACTGCAAATACGAGACCTGTTAGAATATCGAAGAAATGTAAAGTACCAACTGGGTGATTCCAAAGCCCATAGAAAAACGCTTCCGTTGCTACTGGAAAAAGAACTGTTGCTTATGAAATTCGCTGGGATGGCGCAAGTCTTCCTGGCAGCTGGTTTCAAATAAATACTAAATTCATCACCACCTGATTTTTTTTACTCTTCAAAACAACATTCCGACAAGTGTGAGCTTCAAGAAGTTCCCATAAGGTGCAACATAGGCAAAAACTGAACCTCTAAAATTAATTCTATTTAAGCACGTTTCGTTATAAATACATTAATAATACGAAAATAATTAAAAATAAAGTTTTGACGCTCAAAAGTTATCTGCAATATCACAGATTTTACCTAAACAAAAATAATAATTCGCTTCATACCGACATTTTTGCAAAAAAAAACTTTTCTTTCTTCAAAACTTTGAATTGGTTATTTTTACGAATATGTTTTAATTACTTACCTCAAACAATTTCTAAAGATTCCGTTGCAATTCGCCGTAGAAGCCTGCAAAGCCAAATTAAACAAGTTTGAAAGAGAGGCAAATAAACCGACAGATAAAAAGTCTTATCATGAAATTTGTGTGAAAAAACATGCAACAAATCAAAAAGCTTAGAAGGACTCATAATCAGTTTCAAAAATCAGTTTTTTTCACATTTTTGTTGAAAGTACTTTATTATTAATTTATTTAAATTAAATTAACGAAGATCACTTGCACAACCGATACCAATTCGCGCAGCATTCACTTTAATACTGCGTTCAGGATACTGGGTCGACTTTTTCATTCCTGTGCCCGCGTTCAGGGTATCAGTTGTGAAACATGAACACATTCAAAATTTTTTTAAGAAGTTAAGCTTAGATTAGACTGCATGTCATTTTGGCATATTTGACGTAAGAAAAATAAAAAATATTTTTTGTTTTCTGCTTATAACTTGAAAACTAAGTTTTCTACAAAAAAAAGTTTTTGAGGGTAAAATAAAGAAGAAATTATCTACAATTTATATTGAAATCGTTTTTATTTTTTGAACGCTCAATTGTTATCACTCAAAAGAGTGTCAAACTATATAGCGAAACAGAAATTTTTTCCAAAAAATAAATACCTGCATGATTAAATTCAAGAATCCCTACAAATTAATGGCATATCGCGCCGGGGAGTCTTAATTTTCGATTTTGGAGTAGTCTGTTTTTGAAATGTTTCGAAAAAAACAAAGAAAATCAAATTCAGATTATATTTATTTTTAATTCCATGTGGGAAAATATTAATTAACAACCATGAATTTTTCTCTAATAACTGATAAAAGTCCTAGACACGGGCTCCATAATTTATTCAGGGCAGCCTTCCAGTTGTATTCCTGAAATTCCGAATACCTCATAATTTAGTGAATAGGTCCGAAAGCAGGGGTGGAATCGGCTATGGTGATCTGTGATTTTCACATTTTGTGACAGTCGATGTGATCACCGTCTGCGTAAGGCGATCACAAAAATATTGTTCCGAATCGTTGCTTTATTTAGGCTTGTGGTGTAAGAACACTGATTTTTATTCGTACATGCAGAGAATCGGCCTAAGGGTAGGCAAAAACACCACCTTACCAGAAAGTTTGAAAACTGGTGACCAGCTGATTTTGAAGGTGATTGATCTAGAGCTGTCACAAGAAAATTGTGATGATCACAGCTTACGCAGACGAATTTTTGTGATTTGTGACATCACTTATCATAGATCACCTTAGTCGATTCCACCCCAGTATAAAGCCGCGTTGTCACAAGCAACGTAAAACAGGAACAGAAACAGAATCGCATACATTAGCAACTGAAACCTAAATTCGCTGAATGCTTTTTGCGTTGCTGATGTATGAAATTCTGTTTCTATTCCTGTTTTTTGTGACACCGCGTCTTAAGTGAGTAGCTATAGCGAGTCAAGAAAGTAGATAACTTCAAGTATTTCAGGGAGCTCCAAGTCTTCATCTGCTTTTTCCTCAATTTCTTCAATGCGCATGTTATTGCAGCTATTTTTGTATTTTTGCAGTTCTGGTACGTATTGGAACATTTGAGGCCTGCTCTTTAGCATCCACAGTTGGTCTGACAGGTCTTTGTGCATTTGCAAGATATAAGTTTTAGAACCTTTTCTGGACCTGTAGCGTTGGCACGCACTGTAGACCATCACTGTTTTTCTTCCAACCGAATTCCTCAGGAACTTTTTCATTTTCAAGCTATTGCTGTACTTGAAAGTACACCTTTAAAGTGTTGCTGTGCAGTAGCTTCGGTAGGAGGTAGGACGCGACATGGGTTTATAGGCAGACCTATACTAATATTTGTATCTTAGTTTGCTAAAAGTTGTCCTTTCTTTGTCAATTAATTTGTGCAACGCAGCAAAGATGAGGCCAGTGAGTAATATTTTTAGCTTGCGCCTAGGATATTTGAAAATTTCTATTTTGTTAATTAAAGCAGGTTTTTTTTTAGGGTTTGGAGAAAACGCATCTTTCCCACTTCAAACGAGGCAGAGGTGGTATCACATCGTCCCAATGGCATACAAAAATAGTATGTTGTTTCAGACAGAATGGTCTGGATGGCAGTTAGTTTTTTTTTTGAAACCAAACCCTGACCTGGTTTCAGAAAGAATACATTTGAATGTACTTGCCGACAACGACCAATCATGCCAATCAGCAAATCTACACCTTTCCGCACAATAGGCACAGATCTATAATGTTGGGCCAGATCCATTGCTGTGGTTACAATAAATGTATCGTGTGCCTCTTTTGTGATTATACCAGCTCATTGCATTGTAACAGCTGCAAATTTGTCCTGTTACATTTCAATGAGACATTTACTGTTCTTTATATTGGCTAGGAATTTTTCTTACGGCACTGCCGGGATCATTGTTCCATCGAATATGGCATCCATTGAAGTATGTTTGTGTGACCTGATTAAGGGCTACCATGAAAGACGACTACAGTGTTTTCCTGACAAGGAAACACTGTACACCTGATCTGGTGTGACAAGCCTATATGATTCAGTGTTAACTGTTAAAAGAGTATTAGTTTCCTTTTCATTTGCCGAGCTAAGATTACATACTTGTTTAATATATTAAAAAAAGAAAAAAATCGGAGATTTTATACTTACTTACTTACTTAAGGTGGCGCTACAGTCCGGGGTGGACCTGGGCCTCAGCCAACAAGCTTCGCCAGCCAGCTCTGTCTCCAGCTAGCCGTCTCCAATTTCGCACGCGAAGTTGGCTGAGGTCCCCTTCCACTTGCGTGCGCCACCTGAGTCTCGGTGCTCCTCTACCGCGCCGTCCCTGCGGTGTGGATTCGAAGATTTTCCGGGCCGGGTCATTGGTGTCCATCCGCTCTAGATGACCCAGCCATCGTAGACGTTGTGTTTTGACTCTTTTGGCTAAGTCGGTATCGCTGTACAGCCCGTACAGTTCGATGTTATATCTCCTCCTCCACTCTCCGTCTATGCAGACGGGACCGTAAATCGTCCGAAGAATTTTCCTCTCGAAGCAGCCTAAAGTGTTTTCATCCGCCTTTGACAGGGTCCATGCTTCTGCCCCGTAAAGCAGGGCTGGGATGATGAGGGTCTTATATATGGACACTTTAGTTGCTCGAGAGAGGGCTTTGCTACTCAATTGCCTCCTTAGCCCAAAGAAACAGCGATTGGCAAGAGTTATCCTTCGTTTGATTTCAGCGCTGGTGTCATTGTCTGAATTGATAGCGGAACCCAGGTAGACAAAGTCCCTAACTACCTCAAAATTATAGCTGTCGATGGTGATGTTTTGTCCAAGACGTCGGGGTTGGGAGTCTTTTCTTGATGACAGCATATACTTGGTTTTGCCCTCATTGACTGCTAAACCCATATTCGCCGCTTCCATCCCAATACTCACGAAGGCTTCACTGACATCACGCTTTGTTCTACCGATTGTGTCAATGTCGTCTGCGTATGCGAGTAGTTGGACGGACTTTTGAAAAATTGTACCTCTGGTGTTGGCGCGAGAGTTCCGCACAATTCTCTCAAGTATGATGTTAAAGAAGTCGCATGACAGCGCGTCGCCTTGTCCAAATCCTTTTTTGACATCAAAGGGGTCGGTGAGGTCTTTGCCGACCTTGACGGAACAGCGTGAATTTTCCATCGTCATCCTGCACAGGCTGACGAGTTTGGCAGGGATGCCAAAACTAGACATTGCGCTATATAGCTTGTCTCTATAGATGCTGTCATACGCGGCCTTGAAATCGATGAAGAGGTCGTGTGTATCGATTTGGAATTCCTGGGTTTTTTCCAAGATCTGCCGCAGTGTGAATATTTGATCGATGGTGGACTTTCCTGGCCTAAAGCCACACTGATATGCGCCTATCAGATTGTTGACAAACGGCTTCAGGCGTTCACACAGTACAGCAGAAAAGATCTTGTATGCGATGTTAAGAAGACTTATGCCCCTGTAGTTGGCACAACTCAGAGGGTCTCCTTTCTTCAGGATCGGGCAAACAATGCTGAGGTTCCATTCGTCGGGGATGCTTTCTTCCGACCATATCTTGCAAATGAGCTGGTGCATGCTCCCAACCAGCTCATCGCCAGCGGATTTAAAAAGTTCCGCAGCTAGGCCGTCTGCTCCTGCTTTGTTGCACTTGAGCTTAGACACAGCTACTTTCACCTCCTCCAGGTCGGGTAGGCGGTATCGTTCGCATGCTTGGTCGGTAACGTCTTCGCCCGGGTTGAATGGTTCGTACTGTCTGTCAGCGGTATTTGGTTCGTCCTCGCCGTTATACAGTCTGCAGAAGTGGTCTTTCCAAATCCTCAGCACCGACAGCGATTCTACAACGATGTTCCTTTGATGGTCCTTACAGGCTTCAGTTCGAAGTTTATACCCTTGGCAGGACGTTTTGATCCTTTGGTAAAACTTTCAAACCTTATTCCTGTTGTAACATCTCTCTATCTCTTCAACCGCGCGCTTCTCGTGCTCTCTCTTTTTCCTTCGGAGAAGCCGGTGTTCCTCTCTCCTCCTCTGCTCGTAGAGCTCGCGAGCAGCTCTAGTCCTTCTGTGCAGCGCCGCTTTGTATGCTTCCTGTTTAGCTGCATGTGCTTGCCGGCATTCATCATCAAACCAGGGGTTTCGTTTTGGTGGCCGTGTGAAACCCAGCACTTCAGAGGCGGCGTCTCTGATGGCATTTTGGCAATGTTGCCACTGGCTATCAATACTTGATGCTGGCTGCATAGGACTTCCTAGAAGGTTTCGAGAGACTCGGTTGGAGATGGACCTGGCGATCTCTTGCGATTGTAGTCGGTATTTCCATTACTTGGCGTTTGTCGGGATATCCGCAGCCTTACCTTGGCTACAACAAGGTAGTGATCCGAGTCAATGTTGGCCCCTCGGAAAGCTCGGACATCCATGATACTGGAGGAGTGCCTTGCGTTGATCGCAATGTAATCTGGTTGACGGTTGATTGATCGGGAGATCTCCATGTCCCTTTGTGGATATTGAGATGCGGGAACTGTGTACTAGCTACCACAACGTGTCGCCCCGCAGCAAAGTCGATCAGCCTGAATCCGTTATCGGAGGTCGTGTCGTGCAGGCTATGCTTTCCGACAGTACATATCAGGCTAATCTTGGCGAATTTAGCCTTGATGCGGATCGTCGCGAGGCGCTCGCTTACAGGGTTGAAGCTCAAGACTTTTTGCCTAAGTCTGCCTCCAACAACGAAACCACATCCAAATAGGCGCTGTCTTTGATGCCGATAGCAGTCGCCGTAGTAGAGGTCGCAGTTTTTCATCCTTCTTTTGCCCGGCCCGTCCCACCGCATTTCTTGGATGGCAGTAATGTCTGCCTTGCAGCCGTTAAGGGCCTCCGCTAGTTGCTCGGCTGCACGTGGTCTGTTAAATATCCTAACATTCCACGTGCAGATCCGGAGCTCGTTGTCCTTTTCTCGTTTGCATTGGTCGTCAACAGTAAATCCGTCCGAATCCGAGGCTTGTTTCTGCTTCGTGACTGGTGTTTCTTTACATGGCCGGGAAGTCACCCCGACGGCACGACCCCCAACCTGGAGGACCAGATCCTTTGCTTAGCTCTAAGGACGGAGAGCCGGATAGCCAGCTCCTTATAGGCCTGAGCTCCGAATACGTCGTAGTAGCCCATATAAGGTGTTCACTAAGTAGTTCGGCCTGACTGGAACTATGGACGCCACCGTTGATTCGATTTGGGGAATTCCTCCCCTGCGGTCCGGATGCAAGGAGAAGTGCCTTAGTGGGAACACTCCTCCCCCTCTCTCGTCTGATGCCCCCAACAACCTTCCAAAGGGGTTGGAACCCAATCTCCAGTTGAGGTACTAGGCACCCGGTGTTCACCACGGGGAGGTGAGAGTAGGAGTTGCTAGACAGAGGTGGGTTTAGAAAACCTGCGGATGCTTGTATCCTCTTGAGTGCACACGTCTATCCTTTGACCACCAGAGATTTTATACAGTCTTTTGTATTCAAGCGATGTTGACAGCTTACAGACACACTTATACTTTACTATATTTGTCCTTTTCACGCAAAATCTATATTTTTTCCCCGCTTATGTCTGCTTGACACTTTGGTCTATTTTTTGGTTCGAAGAGATGGAGAAAATAAAGAAGTATCAAAGGGCCTTAACCGTAGGACCACTGCGGTGTAGCTGCAGCGGAAGTAAGAGCTGTCAAAAGTTGAAACACATGTAAATTTATCAAAATTGTGAAAAATCAAGAAATTTTAGGGAATTTATGTGACCTGCTTTCAAAAAAAGCTCGAGAGTGGAAACTCACAGCTATTGCTTTCAAACGAGGTATCTATCTGACATAAGCGCGATTGTGTTCGAGTTTTCCTGTCCCGCGCCGCATACGTCCGCGCTTCATACTGCCGCTACAGGCATTGTGGCTCTACGGCACAAATCACATAACATAAGATTACATTCTTATAATAAGATAAGATTCTTTTCGAGAAAAAAAAAGTTCGTACACAACGCAGCCTCGTCATCGGAGTTAAAACAAAAAAAATCATGAGTTTTGATTGGCCAGCACAGATAGTTGTGAAAACAACCGGACTTTTTTTTATACGCGATTGACAGTGAACACTCATGTCACTTTGAGATTTACAGTTAGGTCTGCCCAACAAATGTCACAACATGCGTATAAAGTAATCTTTATATTCTTTCATTCATTGCTCTACGGTAAGTCAGATTCATCAACTCTGATTGGATAGAGTTTGTTAACAACAAACAATATAACAACAACAATTTATGGCGGAGATTTTTTCAAGCTAAACATACTTTAAATGGTCAATACTACTAGACGTCACACAGCTCGCATTAAATGTCCAATTCAATCACGTTTTAAAACGAAATTATTTTATCTTGCCTCGTTTCCCAATTATGACACTTACTTGTTTGACACAAGAGCGCAAAGGGCAAAGCTTGTCAATGTCGAATTATGGCTATAAAACTGACGTAATTTTTCAACATTTCTAAAAGTTGCACAAATAGGTACGAGTCGATCAGACTAAAAAAAATACGTAAATATCCCCTTGACCATAAATTACTGAAAATCCAGATACAATATTCAACTTGCACTTCAGAACTCATAATGATTTTTTTTTTTCATTCAGTTCATTTCATTCTTGTGTATCCCTCCTTACTTGTTGCTACTAGTTGCGGCAAATGGAATTGAAACAAAAATGAATTCGCAAAAACAAAGTACACTTGGAACAGAGACTTTGCCAAGATTCAAGATGGCGTTTCTAACTTGACATGGCGTAGACATATTTTTTTAAGCGTCGGTCGGAAAAGCTGAAAATAACAAAACAACATCAACTTATACTCCTGTTCGCCTTGAAACAACTCAACTAATCAACAATCAAGTGCCCGAGATCAACTTTAGAGTATATTAAAATTGCGGTTATCCTAAATTCGCGCAAAAGCCGTATTCCCCCGACGCTACTGTACATTATTCTTCGCTCCACAAAAGAATACTTGCAAAGTGTATGACACTGGGCCATCATTCAAAATAAAGTGCTACGAGTTTTTAACGTACCTAACAGACTTGATAAAACAAACCCCAAGCGCCCCAAAGTATCTAATAACAGTTTCATAAATGCGCAAAGTGCTAATTGGAGCGTTTCCTTATTCAGTAATTGTTATCCAAAGGCAGAAAATTCACCAAGAGTTGGAAGAAAATAATAAAAATTGAAACGAAAAAGAAAATAGACAAATGCATGGTTGTGTCGTCGCACTTCCCACTAATAAAGGAAGGACCGGCCATATATCCGGCTTACGCGAACAAAAGAGACACCACCACCAGCAATCTGTAGCGACGAAGGAATGAATGCCTTCGCATACCTACTGACGACGACGACGACGACGGGAGCCATTGATGTGTACAAACTGTGCTGAAGCGGTGAAGAAGTAAAGCATTTTCCCGAGCCCACTAACAACAAAAAAGAAAAGTGTATGCGTCGAAGCAAATCTAACAAATTCAGAACAAAAAAAGTGATTTAAGATCGATTTTGACAGAAAACATTCTGAAATGTACTCGATATTGTGCAGTTGAGTGGCAAAGTTCGACGACGAAGACCTTTGTTAAGGTTCACCGCGCTTCAAAGTTCCTTAACTCGGGCGGGGGAGAGAATAGAAAAAATGGTTCGCGGTAAGTTTTCAGAATTTTTCTTGCCATCTTTTAATTGTGAAAAGTTTATATAATTTGGCTTTGCTGATTGGAACAGCGCTAATCGGTGGTCAACTGGCAGCACGGTTGATGGCAATTGCTCAATCAGCATTTAATAATTGTCCGCTAATTATACTTCAATTCTAATTCATTTTTTCTTACATATATACGAATGAATAGAATAAATTTTGCAGTTTTTCTTGTAATTGAAGCATGTGGCGGGAATTTTTTCCCATAGTCGAGAAAACAGCTGTCGATGCGGTTGCTCTGCCTGCGATGTGTACAGAAAGAAAGAGAACGCATTGTACAATAGTAAAAGAAACAAGAATATAAGCGAAGAGGAAGGCAACTTTTGTCTGCTTTGCTGTGTACATTTCGTAGGGAAGAACGCGTGTGTGTGAGTGGTGGAGCACTTGCCTCTTCTAGTCTAGTTCGGCTGATTCGAATTGGGATGTTTTTGATCCCCTCCGATTGGAGTTGCATTGCAGCGCAAGATCGATAAGCTAGAACAATGGGGTTATTCAACGGGGGGAAATGGTGGCTACACTCGGTGAGGGTTTGTAAATGGGAAGTAGGTGTGGGCTCTTACAAAACTTCCCACTGGCCTGAGCATGGCATATGTTTGCGTTTCCTGTTGATTGCGGTTTGGTCGACGAATATTTTTCTCAACAATTAGTGCGCGACTTGGGTATAATCTTTACTAAAACAAAATGTTTTCTGTTTAAATATGTCAACGATAACACATAATAATCATTATGAGAATTACATCGAAGAGGGGTGGGGGGTAGGTATACACATAAACAGGGGACGATCACGTTTCATATTCTTCGGGTGGTTTTAAATAGAATTTATAGTCTTTTGGATACTACAAATGGATGTGGGGCAAATGTCTTTTAGGTATTTTTCTTATATGGGGTACAGTGTTTTTTTTAGTTGTTACCGATGAATAAAAAAAAAAGGTTTTGAGTTTTCTAGGCCGCCACTCCCGTTGGTGTGGGTGTGTACTTCAAGCAAGCCCTTTTCTTTTCAATCTGCTTGTAGAGTGAGTTTTCAATAATTTATTTGATTGAAACTCAATTGGACCTCTGCATCTTAAATTTATCAGTTAACGTTGGAAAAATGTCCCCTTAAAGAAATGCCAATAAATTTAAGGAGGTGTACATCTATCTTGGACGAGGAAGAGGGTTGAGAGCAGAGGTTTTAGCGCGACTTGGCTGTCACTGAAAACGCATAAGCTTCTTACCCTCCACCTGTTATCCACAAATTTAGCGCATAGCCATTAAGGAAGCGAAAAACTCCACTTGGAAGACTGACGCATGTTTCTCTAATGGCAAGTGACGTCTAATGTACTCTCTTTCCACAAAGACTCTGTCTATAACCAGACTCCTGACTATTTTTGGTGCTATTTGTGGGGGAAAGGTTCATCAGAGGATCAAGAGCGGAGCCCAGCGTTCTAGGGAAGGCACCCGTGCAGCCAAGTCAAGCCGTTCTTGGGAGTTTGGCAAAAGAGGTAATAACACGTTTCCGCGGAAGCCTGTTCCACCAAACAACCGATGCATAGGTATGAGGGGAGTAGTTTTAACATGGCCGTGAAGATCCAAAGGACCCTTTTTGGAGGTAAGCCGTCAGAAAGTTATGTTTTTTCGGTTTTGGCTTCAACATGCTTGGACCAAAAAAGTTTTTAAAGGTTTTTTTTTTTTTTAATACAAAGCAACAAAAAATACTAAACTTTGGATTTATGTGGAGTGCAAATCGTAAATGATTTTTTATTGAGATTTGTGGCCTCAACTTCAAAAACAGAAATTATTCGAAAAGTGACATTGCTCCTCCTCGTAAAGAGAACAACCGTAGTTATAAAAGGATTCACTGAAAGCCCATTCGTAGTGCACCAATAATCAATCAAGTCTAAGGATCTCTGTGCCTAAGTGCACAAAGTAAGAACAGTGAGGTCATCCGCGTAGGCTTATGTGTAGGTTCCAGGAAGGTTGAGAGCCGATAACAGAGCCCACAACCATGCACCATAAAAGGGGAGACAGGAAACCACCTTGCGGACAGCCCCTGTTTACCCCAGTTATGACGCAATTGCTACAATCTACCTCAGTTATCAGCGTCCTGCGCATTAGCATTGCCCTAATCCATTGAACTAATGTTTTCTCTACACCGTGTTGTCTAGCTGAGTTGCACACGCTATCAAACGTCGCTTAATCAAAAGCACTCGCAAAAAAGCAATTTCGTAGGAATTTCCGCAAAATGATAAAAAAAAACGCTGATAAGCGTGTTGCATCTCAGAAAAAGGATGCAATGGAAGAGCAACCTTGCGTACGCGCAGCTCAACGAGTCTCTCAAAGCTTTTCAGCAGGAGGGAAGAAGGACTTATGGGTCCAAAACTTTTGACTAGGCTATAGTCAGACTCACCAGCTTTTAATATAAACACGACTTTAACCATACGAGGTTTGCAAGTCCAAGGCGAGGCTTGCAGTAAATAATTTTTTCAGCTTGGTGGATTCCATCTGGACCAGGTGACTTGAAACTTTCAAAAGATGCCATTATTGCATATTTGATAGCGTCATCAGTCACCACTCTGGATGCAATTAACCAGTTAAGCCGCGTTGTGTTCGCTGGTTCTGGAGTGCCCACCGTTGCCGGTACCATTGAAGAGCAAGCGGTGATCTGATTTCCCGGAAAGTGAGCCTCCAAAAGAAGGCTGAAGGTCTTCGCCTTGGTCTCTCAGTGTAGGTAACATCAGATTTAAGAATTGAAGCAAGTCAGCTTGGTCTGTTCCTGTGAAGGACTTTCACAAGCTCGCTAGTTTCACTTAGAGATTCGATCGCTTCACAACATTTTTTATAAGAAGCATTTTTTGACTTTTACTTGATTTTTAAAAGTTTGCAGTTTATATGGTGTTAGGGAATATGTATGTATTCAGGTATTGAATTCCAAAGAGTGCTTGTTCTATAGAAGGGAGAATTTTGAAACAGAGTACCTAGTGCGAGATGTTTCGAGGTCAACATGGAACTGATGAGCGCTTAATGTTTGCCTTGTAAATCGAACAAAAGAAAGTTTTCAGGAATTAGACTTGCGAATAAGTCTCTTAAAATCCTTTTGCTTCGATCGGTATAGATTCCGGTCTTCTACTAAATTGTTTTTTAAGGTCCGATTCAGGAGCGCCCTATTTTTTTACTACAATGGGCTGCAGTTCGGCATTCCACCAAGGTACCGGTTTTCTGCTTGGGGTTTTTATAAACCGGGCAACTGGTTCAAAACAACGGGTAAGGACGCTGTTCAGATGTCGAGCCTTACCACTTGTCTTGATCTAAGTTTGGACGAACTTCAACTGAGTTGCCAAGCTCCTCTCCAAACTGTGGCCAATTAGTTTTTCACGAATTTCTCTTCTCTTGCAGAGGTAAAACTTTACAGCGGATTCGAAATTCGATGTATCTGTGATCTGACAAGTTGCTATCTGGCGATACCCTTCACTTGGTGATAGTCTTGGAAAATCTGTTGAACAGGATAAGGTCAATTACCTTCTGGTAGTAACAAAATATAGGTCGGCGACCTACATTGTTGATGGTGATGTCAGACAATAGAATGAATTTCAAAAGACGGCCTCTTCTTGCGTTACATTTGTTGCTGCCCGAAACAGTATTTTGGGCATTAGCATCGCTACACAATATGAGACCGAACCCTTTTCGTACACAGTACTCTACAAACTCAACAACTGCCTTTAGTAGAGAAAGAGTCAGAAAGTTATAGGGGAAGTAAGCCGATGCATCCAAAAGTTACGCACGCGAAGTTGGTGCATCCAAAAGTTTTCGCAAACGAACAGTTAAACATCCCAATAATGTCAGACTAAAAAATTACTTTGCCAAAATTTGTAATGAGCTTAAAACTGAGATCTCTCTAGCTAGAGACATTTACTACAGATGAAAGCTTGCGGCTTTCGCTGGTAGCCCTAAGAAAGAATGGCAGGTTGTTGATGATATCTTTAATATAAGAAAGCCTAAATTTAACATTAAATTAAATCTCAACAGCGTTTCCGTATCGGAGCATTTAGTAGTAGCCAATGCGTTTAACGAGTACTTTGCCAACGTTATCTCTTTTGACGATTCTTTAACAACTGATTTGTCCTTAACTTATTCAGATTGCTAATGACTGCTTTCAAAGTCAGAGTTTTCTTTTCGACAATTTCACTTCGGCTGAAGTTCAGAAAACTTAACTTAAACCTAAAAATTATTGTTCTTCATCGTGTGTTATGATATCTAGCAGAGTTTTGCGTTTGTTTTCCCGGACAGCGTTAGTTATTCCGCTCGGAAAAGACGGAATTTCTAAGTGACTTTTAGTTCGGTTATCGAAGTCAGAGATCCACTGAGGTTGAGTTGCTTCTGTTTGTGCGGCGAACTATACAACAGTGTCGATAACTCTCCAGCTTCGCTTTTTGTTGGCATTACAAAAGCTTTCAAGATAAATAGTTTTGTTGGTTGGTGTGTGCCTGTGTGTGCCCTTCCTGCCTGACGCGGAAGGTCTGGGTACAAATCCTACCATCGCGTCGTCACCTCAAAAAAATTCACTCGTTATTTGTTACGGTTTCCATCTCCGTTCGAATTCGTCAAAAAAATGTTGGTCGCCTTGAATGTGTGAAGAATACAGCACACACAGCATACCTGGTTGAAAAGTTGCCCTGGTCCACTTCGAGCTGGTGCGCCCTCTATTTTTTTTATTTATAAGTTGTTTTAAAAGAATGTTTATTTTCGCAACATAAAAGAGACCGTCGTCCCCAAACAATATCAGAACCGCATGCTCCACCACAATAGGCATCTCACACATAAATAACAAACACCAATGCTATCATCAGGTTCAAGAGATGTCTTCCTCTAAATTCAGACTGTCCGCGAAAAAGATTATTTTCTTCTTATTAACCCCTCGGTGTGTTCTTATAATCTGTCCATCTTTTAACTCTCTTTTAGCCATGTCGAGTATGTCCCAACTATTGAAAACGGCTGAAGAATTAATTATGTAGAGTAGTGAACATCTTCAAGTTTTAAAAGATTCTAAATCTCCCCACTATTTCAGAGCTCCCACGGTGGTATGATTTTTAGGTCACTGTACCTATTTCGTTTTATTTCGACATTCGAATGTTGAAATGAAACATTCAAATTTTTTCCTGATACCAAAAAAGAACCTGTCCGGTTTATAGCGTATTAGGTACTTCATTTGAGATATACTACGATATACGTTAACTCAAGCTAACCATAACATGGCTAGAATTTTAAACTTGTCGCCTTTAACAGAGTTGCAACTCATCCATTTTTAAATGTGTGTAAATCAGATTAAATAATTCTGGTTTTTGTAAAAAAAAAACTTGTTATAAAAGCCAGTACACCTAATCTGGATGCCTTGTCGAGACAGGCTATAATTGCAAAAAAGGTGTATTGTGGGGTTTTGCAAAAAACCTACGATAAAGCGAAAAAGCTTACAACCTCAACTGAATTCACATCCTACGGGCTAGGCTAATGGGTAAATAGCTCAGAAAATCTTTGCAAAAAAATACTGTCGGACGATCTTCTACTCCCGAATTTAAAAGAATGTTACTCGAAACCAGCAGTTTCTCACTGATTCCAATTGGTTAATTTTTTTTTTTATTCCACAGGTCGACGAGGTCGCCCCACAAAGTCTGGATCCGTTGTGCTCGCAAACGGCGTCCAGGTCGCCAGTCTTATCGACGACCCACACTGTGCCAGTCCTAAACGAAAAGACTGTAAAATCGATGCTTCCCTTGAAAACAATCTAAAAACAGCCGTCGCAGCCATGAAACAAACAACTTCTGCATCACCACCAACCGTTGGTCGAGAAAAACGCATGGCCGCAGCCGCTGCTGCTGTCTACGTGCGTGAATGCCTCGAAGTGAACCATTCAAAAAGTCGATCGCAGAACATAAAAAACTACTTCAAGACCAACTCAAAGTCCGACATTAGTGGCATTCCGATAAACAGCACAAATGGCATTCATCATCAGCACCACGATCAACAAGATGACCATCAACTTATTGCCGCATTGTCATTTGATCTCTCCGAGGAAGACACATGCACTGAGATATTTGGCAAATACGAAGCCCAAAAGTCTCCGCAGGCCAATCATCACCATCATTTGCGATCGTCACCAATCAACAACACACAAAACATATTCCTACAGGAGCCAGTGCTGAGTTTGAACGTTGACAAGTCCCCGAATCAGGCATCATCGATAAAGATTAAGAAATCACTTGAAGTGGAGCCAGTGTTTTCCTCCCCACCAAAGGCTGCCACGCTCGCCGGTTCAACTTATCCAATCTGCTTGAATGGGCAATTCAATAAAATTGTATCCTTAAATGTGTCACCCAAGAGTGACTATTCTATCGAATCTGCGTTTGCTTCATCGAATAGCGTCAAATCGAACAGCAGCAACTGTTATCTCCTAAACATAGACAATAGCTCAAGTGACAGTGGAGTCGCCTTCATAGACAATAAGGCTGAGATAAGTCCTAGCCGTCGACGAAAACCGGCCACTCCGCATCGTATAGTATGCCCATCGCCCATCAAGAGTTGCTGCGTGAGCCGGACAGGCGTTGTTGTGCCTTCATCAACCTTGTCACCCTCGAAAAAGACAATGATTGGAACAGGAATGTCTTCGATACCACCATACCAAAACAATGCACAGAGACGTCATCCCAAATCTAGAAGAAGGTAAGCTAAGAATTTTGTAAGGAAAGATTGCTTTGAACGAAAAATTGTTCCCTTTTTCAGACTGAATCAACAAGAATACGAGAACAAGTGTTTATTGCCTTTGGGGGAACCACAACTCACACTTAGTGCAAGCAGTGGAGTCCCCTCTACCGCTGAGTCTTTATTAGAGTACAATCTTAGCGGTTGCCACACTAAATCAATACTAAACTCAGCTAAGAATCCTACTGCCGAACAAAACACCAACAACAATTTCAAAGTAAGTAAAATGAGAATGTTGTGCATTTTAATGGCATTTTAACTGTGTTCCCCACCCGCAGAAGACGAACAATGCAACTCACACTACAAACTCAAAGATCAGGCTGCAGGCGGCAAACGCTGTAGGAAGTCGTGAGCTAACTGAATTCTTTCCCGTGCGTCGAAGTGTACGCAAGACGAAAACCGCCGTGAAAGAGGAGATGATGAGAAGCTTAGAAAAGGCCATTTTAGAGGAGCGCGCTGACGGCCTGAAGGTGGTTAGGACTCGAATAACGCTCCCAATGCAGTCATGTAATAATCAAACTCTGTTCCATTTACAGATAGAAAATTTTGAGGGCAAAGGAAGAGGCATCATTGCCGATCGACCATTTCAACGAGGTGAATTCGTCGTCGAGTACATTGGAGATCTGATAGACATGACTGAGGCCAATTTGCGTGAGAGGAAATACGCTTTAGACGAAAACGCTGGCTGTTACATGTATTATTTCAAACACAAAAATCAACAGTATTGGTAAAAAAAAAACAAACCCCCTCCCCTGTGAAAAAAGATTTTATGTTTGTTAAACTGAATTTCCAATCCTCAGCATCGATGCAACTGCCGAATCGGGAAAACTCGGTCGCTTGGTAAACCATTCACGCAATGGCAACCTAATCACAAAAGTGGTTGTCATCAAGAATCGACCCCATCTTGTACTTATCGCCAAGGACGACATAGATGCCGGCGAAGAGCTGACTTACGACTATGGCGACAGATCAAAGGAGGCATTACTGCATCACCCATGGTTGGCCTTTTAGTTCCATTTCACTCAATCAAATATCATAGACAGATGCATAGTTTGGCGGTTTTTTTGCACATGGAACAGTTAAGGTAATGTTTAAGTTTGCTTTTGGACACCATCGCAGACAACAACAAAAAAAAAACACGTGCATACACACATTTTATTCTAATACAACACCCACATTTATGAGAATATCGAATTAGTTTTTAGCTAGAATAATAGTTTTACTTGGCATCGTTCGTACATATTAATATTTAAAACAAAAATCTATATATATATTACCCATTATATTCTTAAAGAGCTTAGTTCAAAACAAGATAAAAAAAATACAAGTTTTCAATAAAGTGATTGCGTTAATGGAAAAAAAAATGTTAGAGTGCCAACTCTTACGGACAAGAGTCGAGCCATTGTTTCTGATTGTAAATACAAACATTATATTAAAAGGATTAATTTATTTATTAGCGACACACGCATTGTTGTTAGGTTAACAAAAACAAAGCAAATCCATAGGACGGGACCTAGTTTATTTCGTCGCAAAATTCTTGGTGCAACAAGGGGTTTCATGAGAATTTTGAATCAATTCAATCAATTTTGAGTCTGAATCAATTTGACGAGGAGGAAAATTTTAAGAAATGAGATGTTTTGATGGGTCTGTTAAAGTACGACTGTTAAGGGCTTTTTGGCACAATGTATGCTCTAAAAAAATATTTCCGAAAAGAAGCGAACGCTTTACGCATCGCGATCCTAAAAATTGCAAGCAAATTGATTTTGACCCTTTAGAACAATGAAAGACCCCTTTTACTTCCTTACGTGTAGCGTTCCCAACCCATCTGAACCTGGTTCACAATTGCTTTTCATCCTCTGCGATTCTTGGCGCAGCCGTTGTTGCCCATCCGCTCAATGCAACCTAGCCAATGTGGTCTTCGTGTGTTGGCTTCTTGAACTAGATTCACAATTTAGTACAGGACATAGAGTCCGCGGTTGTATCTTACAGGACTAAATATTTAGTTTGATTAGAGAAGAGCATAATACCATGTCTCCACCGAGCACTAATCCTCGATTAATATAAATCTTTATTAAATCCTCTACAAATCACGCAATTTACCATACAAATTTAAATCCTCTCGACAAGCTCTCTCAAAAAAGGAAACTGGAACTGTCCCTGTGTGACAGATCCGTCACAAGCACGTTTTCTATTGTGACTTTTACTGAGGAAATCGTTTTTCGCTCCTGGGAAATGACATCGCCACTCTCTTTTGAGAGCCAAAATGACAGAAACAGAGTTTTCGTCTCAAATTAATCCTATATTTGTCCGATGGAGCCACTTTCGGATTTATTTTTAATCGTCTCCCGCTAATCTTCTTTTAATTGTCGGTGGAGACATAGTATAAAGCAATGGCGAACTAAAACCCGAGACGAGAGCGTAGGTAGCGCTGTTTTAGACCAGGGCGGATTTGATAGTTTTTTTATTGGTTTTATTCTTCTTGATTTGGTGAACTTGTTTCCTGGTTTTTCACACACTTCTCTTTGTGCTAAGACTTAAATTTTTTGCACTCAGCGATTGATTAATTTGATGTCGGTCCATTAATTTTGACATCCACAACGGGAAATAGTGGCTCAAAAGTCTTATAAGAGAACTTTTTAAGAATTAGTGTCGAAATTCCATGCAAAGTCTTCACCATCGTCACATGAAAAAAAGACTCGGTCTCTTTCACGGTTACACATTTGTCTTCAAAAAACTTTCAGATTGCCGTTTGGATTCCGCAAAAAAATTTAGGTCCCCTTGTATGTGAAGAAATCAACAAACAGCGTACATTGTTGAGAAGTTGGCCCTATTCACCTCGACCTGTCGCCCACTTTTTTTATTATTATCAAAAATTTTAATTTTTCAATTTTTTAAGCAATCTCTTTTTTTTATTGACCTGTTCGAAAAAACAGTAAATAAAATGTGATGATGTCTTGACAAATTTTCTTCTTATAAAAAATAAAACTAAATATATATTTAATCTAATTTAATCTGATCTAATGAATTTTGGTTAAATGTTGATCGCAGTGGGCTGCAATACTGCGGTAAAATAAGACTGAAATTAGGATCAAAGTTTATTTCGCCCTCAGGCACTATCTGAAAGCTAAAAGTCGCTAAAAGTGCCTTTAATGGCGTGTTAATTTTCTGTCAGAAATTTTTCAGACAAGGAATAAAATTGTTCTTGAACCAATCAGAAAATATCGTTGTCAAAGCGACATTCATTCTTGTTTAAAAGCTTTATATGCTACCTGAAGAATGACGTTCTTCAAGGCCCCTGGATTAACTTATTTTCCGATTACTGAGAGCGGTAACTCCTGAGCGTTGAACATAACTCCTGTAGCGTTGAACATGGCATAAAAGTAACGTAGTGCTGGGATATTTTTCTTCCAGAAGCAGATTACCTGAAGAAATTAATCTAAGTCGTATCACTTATTTTCACTCCCTTCATTCCCGGAAGAAGTTAACCAAGTTGGATGACTTAAATTTATTTTAAGAGAATAAAAACGTTTTAAACAAGGTAATATGTAACCAAATTCGAACGAAAACAAACAGCCGAATTCAATCGAAAGATTTATAAAAAGAATCCTCTTAAATGTCCTTTTTATTTTGCGCTGCCAATCCTCACGGAAACACCCATTTGTCTTATGACATACTGAGATTTCGAAAAAGCTTGGGAAATCTCATTTCAAAAAGCTGAAGAACCACTTCTTACTAGGCTTGTTATCTTGGAACGGAGTTTTCCGTCTAAAATTGAACTTGGCCAAAGTATTAGGCCTTAGGTTATGAGCTATGTCTTTTTTTTTAGATAGCAAAGCTTTATTTCAGACGGTTTATTTGTCTCCAGTTGCCGACTCCAGTTTTGCAAGCGAAGTTGGCTGAAGTCCGTTTTCATTTGCACGCGCTCTAGATAATGCATCCGTTTTGCACGCGCTCTAGATAATGCATTCGTTGTATTGCAGCCGTCGGTGCAGACGAGATTATAAAACGCCCAAAGGTTTCATCCGCCTTTGACAGGGCCCATGCTTCTGCACCGAATAGCAGGACTGGGATGATGAGGGCCTTATATATGAACACTTTAGTTACTCGAGAGGTTTTTGCTACTCGATTGCCTTCTGAGTCGAAAGAAGCATTAGCATGAAGTTTTCGCCTTCGTTTCAAAGGACATCTTTCCAATTGCTTACAATAACAGGCACTTTTGGTTTTTGCTTATTATGTATGTCCGAGATATTCCAGCTTCCGTTTTTATAGTGTTCCCGGGGTCCCATTCCTGCTCTTTCTTCGAACAAAATCTATTGGAAATTTCAAATGCTCAAAGAACTTTAGTTTTATATTATGACACTTATGTTGAATTCTTTTCAACACCGAATACCAAGTCGGTGTGACACTGAGCTTTTAAATAAAGCTAATTACGAAGTTGACATTTTCATAAGCTAATTCGGTAGGGGTTTACCAAAAAATATTGTTTATTTAGCTCTACACTACAAAAATGTTGCTGTTCGGCGTTGAAAACAATTAAGCATTATACTTCGCACCATACAAGAGCGAAGATCACAAGTAGCAGGTTCTTTTTTTCAAAAAAAAAAGATGAGAGTCGCTGCCACATTTTAACTCTTTCAGATGACAATACGTTACTTATCCTTGTATTCAACTTTTGAAATTCTAGTTGGATTCGATTTTGAAATCTATTGATAGGTCGTATTCATTCTATACTTCCATCCCGTAATGAAAACCTTACCTATTTCCTAAAAGTTTCTTTGAATATTTCCTGTCAGAATAAAACACGACGCCATAAAGTCCACCCTTGTCGTTAGACCTCTGAGAACTCCAATTTTTCGCGGGGATGTACAATTAACTAGAATATGCGCTCTTTTAGTTAAAGCCGAGAGATTTAATTGAGGCACTCCCACAGGAGTCGATGAAATAAAAATGCGACTTAGAAAAAATAATCTCAATCCATTACTGAGCCAACACTTCGTCAGGAATTGTGGACTAAATCTTGGGGCCGATTATGATCTGCGAACCGCATCGCACCCAATCCGCCTTTCCATGTGCGATCCGATTCGAATTGGGTTATTATACAATACGATGAGAATCGCATCTCGTTGGGTTCCAGTTTCCAGTTGTCAAAGTGACCAAGCCTTCCAAATAAAAGCAAAAATCAGACAAACCATTTCGAGTTTTGATTCGTTGAACTTTTTTAACTTGATTTGATCTACTTCATTCCAATATACATATTCGATTTTTAAACTTGGTATAAAATGTGAGAACGGATGTGCAAAAATGAAGAAAAATATAACTCCAGCCCGCTCAGCCCTTCCGTTACAATTTCTTAAACTGTTGCGCGCCTTCACTTATTTTATATTCTTAAAAGAAAAACATGAAGGAAAAGTATGCAAAATTCCATTTAGCATATTTTAGTTTACTTTCGATCGTATTCGCTTTTAATCCGCCACCTAAATACCTAACGCAATTGACTGGCGCCATGACTTTTCGAATTCGCCTTCACATTGCATAATTGGGTGAATCCATACGGGAAAGCGAAAAAATCACGCAAACACATTCGACTTCGCTTTGCATAATTGGGCGCACTCGCGCAACGTTATACCAAAATCGCGATGCGATGACATTTGCAATTCGCTTAGCACATCGTAGTCTGTGTCCAGGTTTTATTTATTCTCGGTTAATAGGTATTATTAGTGTATGTGGATAATTTTTTAGCTAGATCTGCAGGACACTATGTTTCGTTCCGTCTTCCAAAAAGAACAACGACTCATTTAAGTAGACTGCATAAGCTTGAAAAATTTCTTGTCTTTCAGGTGTCTCAAAAGCACGTTTGGATCAATTGAAACTGATGTATCACAATCGACTGTTCAAATAAGTTTGTCTCAAATTTTTGTCATTCTGGTGACTCAAAAAAAAATTTTGTTATTTTTTTACTGGAAAAGAAGACGCTGAGATATGCTCAAAAATTAAACTTTTCACTAAACTTAAACTTCAAAATTCTCACAATCCTCGAATCGCACATAGAATTTTCGTGACGCGCAATATGAGCGTCATAGTTTGCCCGAATCATAAGAAATAAACAAAAATATAAACCATGGCTATTACCACTGTTATATTTCGTGAAATGACAATTGTTGTTTTTTAATTCGTTATATTTTCCGTGACCGCTAGAAAGATTCCTTACCAATTTCTCTTACCGAGAATCAAAATGTTCGAAAGAATCTGTAGGGCGACAGGCGCAAAATGTTTTGAATTAGACCAGTGCTTAGTTTTGTGTACGCTTGGGAACCTGCCCTCCTAACGGCCACGGACAAAATGTTTTATTACTTAATAAAAAAAACACCCGTTTTATTTACGACAACAGAAATAGTGATGGAAAAAGAACAATACACAAGTGCTACAAAACAAAAGAAAAAAATGAATATTTTCGAAACAAAGTTAGGGTAATGTATTTCAGTCACACAAAAAACTTTTTTTTTTTGAAGGCAATCCTACATTTATTTCAAATTAAGAACCCCACCAAATTAAAATGTTACGTATTTTAATTTATTTGATATTTAATTTTATATTGTTATATAAATATTTTATGAATGTATTTTTTCTTTTTCAAAATTATCTCAGCACGTACTCTTACGTTTAATTTGTAAGAACAACAACAAAAAAGTCAAAATTCTTAGACACTTAGTGACATAACATACCCATCTAAAATATACTTTATTTTTTAGTAATTTTAATGATTGTTGTTAAGATATTTGCAAAGGAAAAAAAAATATTTTAAGAGAAAATTGATATGTTAATAATAAAAAAAATTAAAACACTGCTTCAAAAACATGTAAGACAATTGATTTTGTGTATTAAAAAAATATGCACATAAATATCAAGCTTTTATTAGAGGCGTTAACAAAACAAAAGAATTATATTCACCATTGTTACTTTTATTTGAAGGATAGACAAGGATAGTTTAATAATCACAAAAAACAACATATTTTGCAAGAAAATAAAATGTGGCTTGAAGTGAATATTAACAAATAAAGACAATTTCAACAATTATTTGAATGGAAGTTTTTTACTTCAGCTGATTAACATGGAGGAATTTTAAGAACCCACGTGATGATGCTTCAGGAAATCGTACATTTGATGTTTAAAACTAGTGGGAGTGTTACAATCCGCTTAGGCGAATCGTTGGATACCCCATCCCAATTGACCACTTTCAAGCTCCGAATTGTTTCATAAATCTTGTTTGTTAAATTTCAGTTTCTATTAACTTCCACTGTATTTAGAATCTCACAGTTAAAGAATCTTCTTGCTTAAAAAGGGGCGTGGCAACTACCCCTTTTCAATTACATCGTTTTTTTGTTTACATTTTTTATCAGAAGTGATATACACGTCTTGATTGCATTTTCACATTAAGAATTTGGTTTTTACTTAAAAACGCCCTCAAAAGTGGGTGTGGCAAAAATTTATTAATTTGAGTTGATAGCTTACGTACATATCTGAAGACTTTATGGTCCAAGTTTTTTGGAATGCATATTAAATATTACCACGCCTACAAGGGGGCGGTTTTCGCTTTTTTCTTAAATGCCAATCACAATATTGGATAACGCGTACCAAATTTCAACTTCCTATGACAACTTTGAATTTTCATGCTAATAAGTAAAGTGGGCGTGTCAGTGAGCGGATTTTGAAAATTTTTACACTTGTACTGCTTCGGGACCTAGAAAGAACAGATATTAAATTTCAAGTTCCTAGCTCAAAGTTTAAGGTCTAAAAACTACCGACACACGGACGGGCGGACGGACATGGCTCATTCTACTAACAATTTGGTCTCGATCATATGCCCTTAAGGTCTTGGGGTCTACGGTGATTATTTTTCTATGTTACAAACTATGAATCAAACTTAATATACCTCCTATCCTATAGGATGGGGTATAATTAATGGCAGTGTCTTAGGACAGAATTATTTACCAAAATTTCGGAAAACATAGAGGTTGCAACAACATACATATACCGCGAACTTCCATAGAGATTATTGCAAGGAACTTCAAAGGGCCACTACAAACAGATAAAAGAAACATGGTGGCGATTAGAGAAACTAGTGATTAGTGAAAAGATAGCGGCATTCAAGGCATGGACGCAGTGATCCTCGAACAATAGATATGAAAATGTTCGCCTGCAATGGAAATATAGACACCGCGGCAGTCTTGCTAAGAAGAAGTGCGCTCAGGTTCAAGGCAAGATTATGGAGGGCCTGTATTGAGAATTGGAGGAAACTGCTTATACACACCATGCCACAGAGGACTTTCGGCAAAGCACCTTGAATAAAGGGGGCAACCATCTTCAAGATTGCCGCTCAAAGGAGGTGAAATGCCCAGGAGATTCGTTCACCAAAGTTCATCAACAATACTCGGGAGCTCTTTCTTCTTCTTGTGGATGAGCACAAAATTCTTCACAGCGGCAGTATTGTGAGGAGCTTTTGACTGAACAGTTTCCCAGGCAACACTTTCGTCCTGGAAAAAGATGGGAGATGGCGGGACCTGTTGGCTTATAAGTCTCCAAACTTATAAGAAATTATCCAATGACTACTCAGTGGAGGGAAGGTTATCTTTTTCCTTCTTACAAAGGAAAACGTGATGCACGAAGCTGTGGCACCTCTCGTTCTGTCAAGCTGATGACACACACAGTGAAGAATGTCGAGCGGGTACTGGATAGTCGTATGCGAAAACTAATATAGCTATCTAAAGACCAGAGCGGGTTTGTCGAGGGCAAGTCCACTAATGAAATCCAAAGTATAAGGATCATAATTTATTGATCACAAAACATCGTGATGCCCTGAAAGATCTACATAATATGGTGATGGTTGGTTTTGAAAAAACTTTCGACAGATTATCACGTGATCTGATGTGGGTGGCGCGAGAAGTTCCAGAAGCCTACGTGCGGATGATCATGGATATGTATGATGGAGCGTAGACAAGGATAAGATGTCCTTCCGGAGCCACTGATGAGTTACCAATAAAAGTCGGTGTACACCAGCGAAGCGTCCTAAGTCCTTTACTTTTCATTGTAGCCATTGTAGTCATCATCATCATCATAAGCGTTACAGCTCGAGGTGAGCTTTAGCTGCATCAACCAGTTTTCTCCACTCCACTTTGTTCTTTGCCTTCTCCATCCAGTTCATGATTCCTAGCTTCCTTTCGTCGAGCCATCTTAGGCGCGGTAGCTCTAATGACGCACGGTGTGTAGGTGAGTATATATTCGTTTTATTTGATTTTAACTTGTAACAAGATGTGAGAACGAATGTGCGGATATTAATAAAATATATATCTATTGCCCAGCTCGCTAAGCCCTCCCGTTCAATTTCTTTTTGGAATCTAACAAAGCATTAAATTGTTGCGCCTTTGCACTTATTTTGATTTCTTAAGAAAAAAAAAGCAAATAAAACAATGTGAAATTCCTTTACTAGCGATCACACTCGCTTTCCATTCGCCACCAAAATACCTATCGCAATTGACTTGCGCATTGACACATCGAATTCGCCTTCGCATTGCATAATTGGGCGAATCCAGACGGGAAAGCGAAATTATCGCACCGAACCGACATTCGACTTCGCTTTGCATAATTGGGCGCATTCGCACATAGTGACGTGATACCAAAATCGAGACGCAATGACATTTGCGATTCGCCGCGCACATCGTAATCGGCCCCCTGAACCGCTGCGCCTTTGGGAATTCGAAAACACCTTCGCCGTCGCACACTTGCAGAAGTTCCTCGTTAGTACGCCATCTGAGCTCTTCGTTAGCCAAGTGTATAGGCCCATAAATTTTCCGCCATATTTTCGGCTAAAAGACTTTAAGCTGGTTCTCTTTTGTTGATGACAGATTCCATGTCTCAGCTCCATAACATACCACGGGTCTTATAGTCGCTTTGTTGCCATTGTAGTATACTTGAAGGAAAACTAAACTCGCTGGCTATGGGGTCATCCTTAGTGAAGATCCTGAATTCATGCAGTAAGCACCTGATATATGGGTGGGTGTTTTTGAGGGGAAAGGGTATCATATAATTGTGAAAATTTTTATTACCTGGGATCTATCAATAGCGATCAATAGCGAAGCAAACCGTGATGACGACGTCAGTCATGGTGTAAGCCATCATGGCGTGGATAAAGTGGCGAGAATACTCCGCTATCTTTCGTGACCAAAAAGCGCCCCCTAAGCTGAAAGGAAGGCTCTGCACCGCGTTTGTACACACGTCCGGCGCTCACATATCGCTCTCAATGTTGGACAACGTATAAGAAATATGAGAGCAAATTAACGGCAGCTGAGATGAAGGTGCTTCGAACGACAGCAAGAGTAACGAACCGGGATTGAATAAAAAGTACGAATTCCGTAAATGAACCTATCACCAGGAAAATGCAGCACGACCGGCTCAGTTGGTATTGCCATGTTCGAAGGAGAGAACATTGATCAGGTATAATTATTATTTTATGATCAGGTATTATATCTGATCAGTGGGAGAGAACCTACAAACCCTGTCAAAAAAGTAATGTCAATCAACGAACAACACAATCGCGGAGGGGAGGATAAGCCCGAAACATCCATGGATCTTACAAATGCAACGAAAACAGCATTTAATTGAACTCAGTGATTCAACCACTTTCATTATGAGCCTTATCCTTTGAATTGCATCGTATAGGTATCTGCTAAAGCCTTTAAAACTTGGGAGTGTATTACCGCAGGGATCCTAGGGTGTCGATGAAACCAAATTCGACAGACACGCCTAATAGTGGTAAAATAGCTAAATTAATTTCAACACACAAAATGCCAGTCATTTGATTTTTCTTTTCTTCGAATAACCAGTTGTCATCTAACAGCCATACATAGCCACACATATGGCTGTGTGTGTTTCTTGAACATTGCATACCAGCGAAAAATATTTTTATTCTTCTATAGAGTTTTTTGAGTTTTGACGTCTCCGTATTTGACGTCTAACCCCCAAGAGCTTTGTATTGATTGTTGTTAGTGCATTTTTATTTATTCACTCACGGTTTTGGCTCGGTTGTTTAATTTATTAAATTTTGTTTTTGTGCTTAAAAAAATAAATTTTTTTTTAAATGGGAATGTGGTTTATAAGGTCTCAATATTCCATACCCAAAAAATTTTTAAACTCATTTGGATGTATTAAAAAAGTCCAACCTTTACAAAGACAAAACATTGGAAGATAATTTAATTTATTTTTAATTAATGTATGATATCTGGTGATTGTCTGCATAACATAATATGGAAAAATATGTTGCAATTCACAAAAGTGCAATTTTCATGCAAACAATTACACAAAACAGTTACCAAACGTATTATTCACAGACCTGTCCACGACTTCCCTAGATATAATGGACCAAAAGGTATGACGAGCAGCAGTGTTTGATGATTTGTCGTATGTGGACCGAAAGGGGTCAAACAGCGCATAGTACCAAGTACCACGATTTTCTGTGGTGATAACACTTTAACTTATAAATAATATTAACTTAAATAAAACTTATTATTTAGTTAAAAAACCGCAGTGAATCCATACTCAAATCGCACATTTATACCTCAAAAACTATTGACAGCTTGAACGTCATTGACTTTGACAAGTGAGTCAATGAAGTCAGTCAACTTCTAAGCAACGAACAAGAAATTAATGTTGATAAAAATTACTTGTTAAAAGATGTTGCTGACCTAGCACGTAGTAGAAAAATCATCACCTTGTTTTTGTTTATAAACATGAACTGTCATAAGATGTTGCAAGTAATTAAATTCCTTTGCAAAAGAAATCTCCCGGCCGGGGAAAATGGTGAGTAAGACTAACCGTGGGACCACAATGCCCGTAGCGGTGGTATGTAGCAGTAGTACGTAGTACAGCCGCGGAGCCATGTGGCGTAGTACGGAAAAAAATTGAACACAATGGTGTGGCGCGGCTATGTCGAACAAAAGCCCCGTTTATAAACAATGGCCGATGCTCTGAGTTAATTTGAAGTAGATTTAATATTTTTGTACAACGGATGACACAAATTCCATAAAATTTCTTTAGATTTAATTATCTCAATAAACTTTTCGACGTCCTTTTCCTCCATTGTTTACTTAACTTGTATTGAACTGTCCACCGTGTAGCGCTGTCAACCGTGTAGCGCTACGAAAGATAAAAGTTGGCCAACTCTTACTACCGCCACAGCTACGCGCTACCGCCACAGACACACATTGTGTGCGCAATACACTGAATACATGTGTTTTAACTTTTGACAGCGCTTACTACCGCTACTACTACCGCCACAGCTACATCACTGTGGTTCTACGGTAAATCTCCCGGCCGGGGAAAAATTCCCCGGCCGGGAGATTGGTATAATTCACCTATTTCGAGAGAGAAATAAAAATCTCCCGGCCGGGAGAAACATAAATTTACCACTAAATTGAGCGAGAAAAGAGCATCTCCCGGCCGGGATCCCTGCGGTAATACACTCCCTTAAAACTTAGAAAAAATGGCGCTTTTACATGGTGACAAGATCTTATTTCTCACGCTATGTCCTAAGTTTGTTTATGTAAAAACCCATTTAACTCTCGGTAACTCTATGGTGGTGGTAACATCGGGTTTTCAGAGAAAAGTTTTGTAAGTATTTGGTCCCTTTTGCTTTTATACGATGTTGAAGAAAGAACACGGTTTTGTCAGTGTTATAAAATAAGTAGATTCTTGCGGAAACGGAAAAAAACTACCGTTATTTTTACACTGTCAAATTTCTTAATAACTTTTTTTTCCATTCGATGAAGAGCCCTTTTCCATGGCTTCAAATGTCAATTCCAGTTAAAGACTGTCGTCTCTTCGTAGATCAGTTTTTTGATTCGATACTATGCCTGTAGGTAAAAGACGAATTTAAAATTTCGTCCCATAGCGAGACAATTTTCGGCCGTTTGTAACAAGATTAAGGGTAAGTCGCCAGCAGGATGGAAGTTTTCATTATATAAAACATGTTATTTGTGTGAAATCTATAAATATTTTCCTTAATTCTAGTCTAGTCTATGGGAATTATAAAGGCGGATATAATCTCGTTCAAATGATGACTACGACTTCTGTTATAAGCCACCATTCGAAGGTTCAAATTTAAACTTAAATTTTGAAAATTCAAAATTAACCAACAAAGTCATGAAGTCGATCAATCATGTACCTATGTAGGTTCTGGAGTTTATAAAACAAAAACTTTACCAACGCGCAATAGAGCGCATGAGTGAAAAACCAAATAGTCCCTCGGTCCACCAACTATGAAAGGACATCTAACAAAGACGAGCTACCCGATGCGAACGGGAAAATTTGGCTTAAGATAATGTGTAAAAATTGTCGCCTACAATCATAGCCAGCTATGTGTTTCGGTGCTAGTATTCTGTCCCAGAGTAATGAAAATGAAACAAGCGGGTTATATATTGGGGGCGGGGTATATATTCAACGCAAAATATTGTCAGGTTAGTATAAACTGACATAATCATGTGTATTCAATTTTTAACCTAATCTTTTTCTTTGGAGGCCGAAAATGGTGAATTTTTGTTATCTGAAGAAATGCTTGTAGAGTATAGAAAACCTACACAAAGTCAATGATTACTTACCAAACTTTGAACGGAATCAGCAAAGAATGCTAGAAGTAAAATGGAGTATTTACAAATTATATTTTGATGTCACTTACCTTGTACCGAAAAACTGAAATAAACAAAAAAGATTTGATGTCATTCCATATTTTAAAATTAAGCTATTAAAACTAAACATAAATAAATCCAGTAAAGGGGCCAACACTTGTTTTGTGTTTTGTTTTATTTTATACAACTTTAACTTTGTCTAAATCGCGTTTCTCAATCATTCGCATCTGTTTCTTCTTCATTCTCCTCAGCTTGGCTGGATTCTTAATGACCTGTACAATTTCGGAACGCCGCTCGTTGGCTAAGCGTCGCTCTGCATTTATGGCTTGACGTTGTTTCTTCAACTCGATCGATTCCTTTTTGGCGTCTTTTATGGATTTCGACAATTCTTTGATGTGACGAATCTCGTTGCGGAGTTCCATTTTTTTCTCAAAGGAGTTTCTATGCAAAGTCTTTTTTATTGTAGAGAATCTGTAAGGCGAATGTTTAACGATGTTAGGAAGGCGAAACTAAGCGCCGGTCGTATTAATGTTTAATCGTAACTTACTTTTGTTTAGGGGTTTTCCATGGTCGTCCAGATTTGGGCTGACCGCGAGGAATCTCTTGGGTGGTTTTCGTTTTTTTCTTTTTGGTGACAACTTTTTTAGTCACACTACTTTGTGCCTCTTTGGCGATTTTTTCGGTCTCCATATTACTAAGTTCTTCAGACATTTTTCACTTTAATTTTTTAAGTAAAACTTTAAACTATAAGCTCGAATCGCCTTTGAATAAAAAATACAAACAAACTGATGACACGTGCTACGAAATGACAATTTTGACAGTTCATCGTTTACCACAGGGTGTTCTAAAAACAAAACCCGAATTACAAATAACATCGCGCGCAAGCGATGTTTTTTTAGCTAAAAGCGAATCGCTCCCCTCTAAGCAAGGCGAACCGAATGCGAAACGAAAAATTACTCATCTGCCCATACAACTCTTCGCTTTTTTATCGCCTTGGCGAATTTGAATCTCAACGCTTTCCTTTCTTTCGCCATATGAAAATTAGAATCACCAGCGTAACACAAATGCGAGCCGGTTTCTCAACGCCAAAGCGAAATGAATTCTTAACGCTCATGCGAAACGAATACTTTACGCCAAAGCAGAGCGCTTAACGTGAAAGCGTAAAGAATGCGTAAAGTTTGAACGAAATGTTTAAATAATTCTTTTGAAAAATATTATAAAATGTAGATTGTGAAAAGGAAGTACGCAATCAATGTTTTTTTTTTTTGCACTTTCACATATAAGATTTATTTCTCTTCGAATATTGTAGTAATCTTTGTTGTCCATTCTTGCAACTTAAATTTCTTGTTCTAAAACTTAATGTTCGTAAATCATCTTAGAAGAAAACAAAAAATTACCCACCTTATCGAAGAATGCCTGTGCTTTAACCGAAAAAATAGCACGCACTTTCAAACCAGCAAACAGACTTATGCGTTTACACTTGAGATTGTATTTGCCTACTGAAACCACCCCATCATCTTTGAGTTCTAATACGTTGTGCTGATATTTGAGCGCAACAAAAGCGTAAAGTTTGCTTAAAGAATAAAGCGATTCGCTTTTTTGCTTGGAGGGTCAGTTCTAAACGCTAGATATTCAACATGCGTCCCTCTCACGCGCCAACACCCATTTGTTCACGTTTTTTATAAAGCCTTTAAAGCTTTTATAAAGATTAAATTTTCGTGCCGGTGAATAAGTGTAAGAAGAATCAACAACAATTTACCTTACGCTATCAGCTGATGTAAAAGCTCCAAAACAAAATTGCATGGAAATGACGAGTTGAAGAATTTACTCACATTTGTAGACAAATGTCGGCGGATGGGTAAATTAATCAATTTCAGCTTGTTGGCAAAACTTTTACATGTCCCACAAGCTGGAATCGAGGAATTTACCCAAACTCGTATGGCGTATTTTTTTCAACACCGAATCGTAAAACTGGTATGGAATAGAGGAAAAAATTGTTCTTTTTTGCGACAAATTTCCGAATTGCTACTCTTTTGAGCCACACGACAAAAAAATTGATTTCTTTTATTTTTCGATAAAAATTCAGGTTTTCACCAAAGTTTACTGGAATCGCACAGCTTACGAATGTTTGTGTGTTGAGACTACTACAAAGAAGTAGCAAACTCATCTTTTTAACGATGCAAATTTATTTTTACCAAAACTTTATACCATGTTTCCACCGAGCACTTATCCGTGATTAATATAAATCTTTATTTAATGCTCTACAAATAACGCGATTAACCATACAAATTTTAATCCCCTCGGCAAGCGATTGAAAATAAATACCATCATTAATCATATTTACCCTTTTCACGAACCATTTTCAACTCTATTCTAACATGATTTTAACAGTTTAAGAATCCAAAAAGTACAATGAAACTGTCCACGTATGAAAGATTTGTCAGATTTACGATTTCTATTGGGGTGCTCACAAAGGAAATCTTTTTTCGCTCATGGAAAATGACATCGCCGCTCTCTTTTGAGAGCCAAAATGACAGAAAAAGAGTGCTTATGTCAAATTAATCCTGTATTTGTCTGATGGAACCGCTTTGGGATTTATTTTTAGTCATCTCCCGCTAATCCTCCTAATATAGCCAGTGGAAACATAGTACTAGATTAGACTGCATTGTCAAAGCGGTGTTTTTTTTTAAGAAGAAAACTGCTGCGAATATTTTTTTTCTTACGTCAAATATGCCAAAATGACATGCAGTATATATAAGCTTGACATGAATCGCATGGAGAATTACTTTTCATAAGTTGAGTATGATTTCAGAGTTAATTCCGTTAGTAAAGCTGTCTAAATCTTCGAACCTCGAAATTATTCACTCACAAAGCACAGAAAATAAATTCGAATAATTTTCAGATGTCATTTTTCACAGAAACACGCATAGCCTGAATGGCATTCAGTACATCAAAGAAGTTCATACTGTTCACCAGAGTTGATCCGAGATTAACTCATCAAATTTGGCGAGTTAAGCCGAGATTAATCCCGGATCAATATTTACTGAAAAATTCATTTCTGGGATTAGTCACAGTTTAAATCAGAAGCTCGGATGATCTTGCACTGAAAAACTGGCCTTACCCAACAGACAAAACTGAAGGAAAGATGGACGCTCTACCATAGATTACTTAACTGGGTGTGTTCCCTGGCCCTTAAGAACATACCCAGCAAACACAACTGACGGAAAGGGGGACGCTTTAATACTACGTTTTCATTAGAGCCGAAATGAGCTCATTATGAAAATCGGGAAAAAAGCGTTTTCATTTATCATTTTCGTATTAGCTTTGGCAGCTGTAACAGGGACGGAGCTGATCTCTCACTGCAAAAAAACTCAATGGGGCGTCCATTTTAATTTCATTAGCATGATTTATTTATTTATTTTATCATAATGTAAAATGAAAGTGCAATGCAGGATTTTGATTAGGGGGAAAAACGTTTGAATCAATTTGGAATTGATTAATGATTTAACAGTAAAAATCCATGTAAATTAGCAAAAATTAAAATAAAAATTGAAACCCATCGCACAGGCGCTTTTGTAAAAAAAAATCGTGCAACTAGCTTTCAAACGTTCGATGCATGCCTAGTAAACAAATTGCAGAACATAAAATTACGCCAAATCTGGATAACTGTCCTTTTACAGCCCACAAACATCATTTTTATTTAAAAGACACGGATACGTCATCAGTGACTGGAGGTTTCTGATGTCTTGCAAAGAGTAAGCGCGACTTAATTTTCATTGCTTTTATATTCAAACTAGAAAGTCCATATATTTTCTTAAAAATTTCGTGTAACAGAAAAAAACATCACGGCCAATGGCTATTTTATTAAAGAATTAAAAAAATGATTTAGTGAAAAGCCTGCATTAAACAGGTATGTGTCACTTGTTTTTAAAAATCTGCACATATTTTTATGTTTCATGTCATCATAATCTATATGGTGAGCGGGCCCTCTGAGTTCTGAACTCACTGTGCCATGGGCCCTGCTACCCATGAGCAGCGCCACTGGCTTTTTCAGTTGTCAAACAAAAAAACGTCGCTCAAAGCGATGAACCTAGTTTTGTTTGTTTTGAATTTTCCTCATTAGCAACTTTTTCCTCATGATGATAGTGAGGTAATTTCATAATGTGCGAAATTTCGCAAAATATTTCGAAATACGACCTCATTTCCCATACTGATTCTCATTACGAAATTACCTCATTATCATCACATTAGCATTTGATTCGGTTGCTAAAGAAAATTCAAAACAAACAAAACTAAATTCATCGCTTTGAGCGACGTTTTTATTTTTGACAAATGGAAAAAGTCAGGGCCG
The DNA here is from genome assembly GCA_947623515.1 of Neoascia interrupta. NCBI lineage: Eukaryota > Metazoa > Arthropoda > Insecta > Diptera > Syrphidae > Neoascia > Neoascia interrupta. The sequence continues at coordinate 122,405,356 of OX392463.1, forward strand.
CAGCTGATCCTTCGCAGGGCCCACGGCGTTAGGAGTCCCGAATTTAAAGGGCCTGCTCAGCATAAAGATTATGGTGACATTAGACATAATAAAATGTATAAATTTGTGAAGATTATTAAGAACAAGCGACACTTCTCCATTAGATTTTTTTTTTAAATCTTTAATATAAAGCATAATGCCATTTGAAGTGATGTACTTTCTTCTGTACCACGAAATTTTTAGCCAAATTTTTTGACTTTATCCTTACCGACCTTCTGGTCTAAATATTAAGGCAATGAAAACTAATTAGCTTTGTCCTATCTCTAATGCAATATATAAGTTGTCAATGTCGTTTAGACAGAACTAGTCGTTTTGGTTATGTCACTGATCCTTAAATGTTAATTTAAATCTATAAAAGAAATCGCCAGTTTTTATAAGTTTTTCAGAATTACATAAGCGAACAATTAACTGATGATAAATCGGTGTCCTTAAAATACCACAGACGTTTGTGGGCTGTAAAAGTACAATTCTTCCGATTTGGCGTAATTTTGTTTACCCGGCATGCATCGAACGTTTGAAAGCTGACTTCATAAGAGATAACAAAAATGTTATAGGAATTTAATTTTTACTCCCCCATTAAAATTTTTACCCCAATTAAAGTCCTGCACTGCATTTTCATTAGCATTTGGTAAAGAAAATATATATAAAGCATGCTGATGAATTCAAAATGGGTGCCCCATTGATTTTTTTTTGCATTGGATCTCCAGCTCCGTCCCTGGAGCAGCTGCCAAAGCTAATTAGAACTTATAAATGAAAACACTTTTTTCTCGAATTTCAAAATGAGCTCATTTCGGCCCTAATGAAAACGTAATATAAGGGAAATGATGTCGTATTTCAAAATATTTTGCGAAATGATCTCATTAGCTGCAGTGAAAACATAGTATAACATAAATTACTGAATAACTAGTTATTCAACTTGCGACCCTCTTACATTTCAAAACCTAATTGCTTACGTTTTTTATAAAGTCTTCAAAGTTTTCAATTCCGGTGTCGGTGAAAAGGTACGTGTAAGAAAATGCAACAACAATTTGCCTTACGCGATCAGCTGATGTAAATAAGCTAAAGGGAAAATGTATGGAACTGATGAATTGACGAATTCACTCACATTTGTAAGCAAATGACAGAGTATGGGCACAAATTACTTAATAACTAGATATTCAACTTAAGCCTCCCCTTCCCCCCAAAACCCATTTGTTTATTTGTTGTTATTGTTTTGGGTTCCGTGTCGGTGAATACGTGTGAGAAAAGTAAACAAAAATTTAAGAGTCCGCCAAAAAAGAGGGGAATTTCACACTGACATTTGAAAAATTTAAATACATATCTTAAAAAAGTCATAAAAGATACACACACAAGTCATTAAAGTCAAAATGACAATTCTGTTTTAATTTTGCCCACACTTGGGGTGAGCCTACATTGAGACTACAAAATCGTAAAATTTAGTTCATTTGAATGTGCCTGGAAATACTGGAATGTTTATTACGTAATTGGATATTTTTACGAATTTGGTCTTTTTTCAATATAGTTCGGGTCACAAATTACTTAATAACTAAATATTCAACTTGTGCGTCCCCTTTCCCCCAAAACCTATTTGTTTATTTGTTGTTTATGCTTTTCGGTTTTGTGACGGTGAATGCGTGTGAGACGCTTATTATTATTATTACGCAGTTGGGCTTTTCTTTTCTCCAGAATCGTTCATGTGTTATTGATGTTCAGTTTTTAATTATGTAGGAATGCAGAAAATATTAGTTATTCAGCAAAACAAAAGCAACAGTTAGGAAACAATCGAGAAAACTTCCATTTTAGGAAAAGGCTTTTGATTTTTACTTGCGTAAAATATTAAGCGTTCCCAAATTTAAGAAAAATGAAGAAGTTTAGAAGCATTAAATATAGCTTTCATTGGATTGCATCACTGAAACTTTTTTTTACTTGTGACTAAATTTGTTTGTTTAATGAATGCTTCTTTTGGTGTCAATCTCTATTGTTACCTACAAAAATATACATAAACATTTTTCTTTCGACTACTTTGCTATTTCACTGACAGAAATCAATTTCAATGTGCTACTGATTTTTTTTACGAAATGGGTTCACTCAAAAGTGCATTATTCTTCTGTTCTCAGTTGCCAATTTGACTTTTAATGTTCAACTCTAATCTCAAATGCATGCAATAATATCGACTTGGAAGGATAAGGATGACAATTATATCATACTATTGATTTGTTCGAATAATGAATTCAAATTATAGCTATAATAAAAATAATAAAAGTGCCTTTGAACCTTTCTAATGACTTTTACTTTTTAATATACTAACGATTGATTTCGTCAAAACATGTAGAAAACATTTTATTGGTACTTAACCGTAAATTTTGCTTTTTAAAGCTTTAATCCAGTAACATAAAACACAAACTTATCAGAGGCACAGGCATTTAGGCAGTAAAGAATTAGTTTCATTTGCGCTTTTTGTGTTTTGTTTTTAACTATATATGAAAATATTTAGAATGCATTTGAAATACATAATGTATAACTGGAATACAATTAAGATAAAAATGATTTTAAGGTCTCTAGCAAAACAACATTAATGTAGCACGACCCATTATGTGGCGACTTCCAGATATTGGAATTCGTTACAATTTTTGTCCGGTAGACGGAGCAAAAAGCTGATTCCGCCATGTTTTCGTGGTGAATCACTTGAACTTCGTGGTGAATCTCTTCAAGTGTGGAATACATTGACAAAATGTGAGAGTATGAGTAGTTTTCCAGGTATATCCATGGCAACAGCTTGTAGGCCCCTCGGCTTTCCAGTCTAGTTGAATATCTAATTCATTAAGTAATTTGTGGTATGGGTAAATTCGTTAATATCTGCTTGTGAGCAAAGCCCGGCCGAAGCTGAATATCTCTTTTCATTAATTTATGATGAAAACACAGGGTTGCATTCTTAAGACTGTTATTACATTATTGTTATTTTATTATTATAAAATTACGTATTATGTGTAATTTTTGTTCGTTTTCCATATAAAAAGGAACTTTGTTTGGCACCCCTCCATGAAAATACCAGTAGACGTCAAACTGTTAAAAGCTCTATGCAGACGTAGCCTTAAAATGAAAGTGACAGCTAAAAATTCCACCAGCTTTACGAACACATCCGACGAAGTGTTGAATTTGGGTAATTGTCAAAAACTAAAATTATTCGTCCCTTTTTTTCTTCTTGTTTACAAGAATATTTTTTTAAATTCATTTCTTACAAAATTCAAGATCCGCAAAACAATTACCGAGTAATTAACAAAAACACCAAACAACCAGATTGCCCGTAATCGCAGAGCAATCAACCAAAAGACAGCAGAATCGCCACATACAACGATCTGCACATCACTCATTTTTTCCACCCAGGAGGACCGCATCTTGCTTCACAATTGGTTCCGATATAGATTTCTGGTTCGACGAAATGGACGAGAGGAAACGCAACCTGGAGCTAGACAAAATATGCCGTGTTTGCTTGAGCCAAAAAAAGGATATGCGGCCCATTTTTGGTGAAATGATAGCCGATATGCTAATGGAATGTGCCCGCGTCAAGGTAAGCAAAATGCCATCAATGTCACAGATCAATCAAAAAAAATCGACATGTATGTACATTTGGGTTTTCCTTTAGATTGAAAACACAGATGGTTGGCCAGATAAGATCTGTGTCCAATGTGTGCACTCGGTGTCGCGGTGCCATGCGTTCAAGACTCTCGTCGAACGTTCGGATCGCGAGTTACGGGAGTACATCAAGGGCCTGACTGTAATTTTCGAAGAACCAGTTGTGGAGATAAAAACGCAACCAGCATCGCCGTCGCCAACAATCGTTCCGACACGAAAGCAAAAACAACAACAGCAGCAGCAACAGAATCAGCAGTCACAGAAAGAGTCATCAAAGGCGGCCACAACCACCGCGGTCAGCAATCAAGTGCAAACAATACAGCCCCGAACTGTGCAAACGGCGGCGCTGCCGCAGCAAATTGTACTCTCCAACGGGCAGGTGATAAGCACGGCCCAAATCGTGGCGCATCCGGGCACCCAAATGGCTCAGATAGTCAACACGGGGCAGTTCGGTCAATTAATTCAAACTGGAAACACTGTCCAGATGATTCAGCAAAACGGTCAGCCAGCGCAAGTGGTTCAATTCCAACAGGCCGACACGGACGACGGGCAGTGCGAGATCATCGTTCGGGATGATGGCTCACAAGACGCCGAATATTTCGAGGACATCACAGAGGTAACGACACACGACGACATTGAAACCACTGAGGATATCATCGAAATACAAGACGAAGAGCTGATCGAAGACGAGCCAGAGCCAGAAGATTGCATGAATCCCGATTCGGGCATGGCGTACACAGTCGAAATGTCTGAGGAGTCGGACAGCGACGAAAAGATTTATCTGGGTAAGAATGTGTTAGGACACTAGGATCGGTCTACAATTGAGTTTTGGTATTTGTTTACACTTCCCTGCAGCAGAGTTTATAAGCTCACAGACCAGTTGTCCTTCTCCAGGGAGATACATATGCAACCTCTGTCGAAAGGAATTCCGGCAGATTAAGTGGCTGCAAAGCCATATGAAGTCGCACTCCAATTGGATAAAGGTCAGTAGCACAGCCTTGCAATTAGCTCAAATGAGTTAATGTCTCGTCGTTTCAGGCTAATTGTAAAAAGCAGCCGCAATGCGAGATCTGCCATCGCTGCTTTAAGGGTCCCGGTATGCTCCGCATGCATATGAAAACACACGAGGTAAGATGGGCTCTAAGAATGGGTCATGTGACTCACCCTTTATTCATTTCAGACCGCTGAAAAGGTGCCAACCTGCAGCATCTGCAATAAAGAGTTTAAATCGAAAACCATCCTGTACAGACACAGACAAACACACCAATTGGTAACATGTATACTCAAGCCAACAAACTGTGTCTAATTTAACTTTACTCCTAGAAGTCGTACGCCTGTGGCAATTGCACAAAAGCCTTCTCATCACCGTTGACTTTGAACTCCCACATGACAAAGAAACACCCCAACGAGCCTTCCCAATACAAATGTGCCGAGTGCCAAGAGCTGTTCTCTTGCATCGATGAGCTCAAGGTAAAAGCTATGTCCCTAATTTCCCTTTGGTAAATCCTAACTAATGTCCTTCTAGGTTCACATACAAATGACGGGACACAGCGTTAAAAACGATAAGAAAGACGACGAATCGTCATCATAATCGTCATTTTCTATCGACTCTGCCCCAGGTCCCCCTTCCCCAGTTAACGGTTAAAGATAAAAGTTAAGAATATTGTTTTTTTTTTTTTGTATCTATAATCGGAGATAAAAAATGAAAACCTTGTGAGAAAAACAAAAGTGACAAGAAACCTTGTTATCCTGTGCAGACAACAAACAAGGATTGATCTTAGATTTTTGCCTGGCGATCTGTCTATTGAACACAATTATGAAAACATGTTTAAATGTAAATAGAAAATGCAGAGCATTTTAACTTGTTTAGTTCTTGTTTTATTAAAAAAAAAAATAATAATAATAATCATAATCATAATGATAGTTTTAAATTAATACGAAAGTTTATATAATTTGTTCTTTTCTTTTTTCTACTTTGCTTTTTCCAATGAGATAACAAAGAAAATTTATGCGTTGAATGATCAATTAAAGATCTTTTCGAGTTTTAGAGATAAAAAAGGTATATAAGCATATACATAATATATTATTTTTATCCTCATTTTTTTTTAAGTTTAATTTTTGTCTAAGGCAATTAAAATGAATAAAATCAACAACAATTATAACAAGAATTTTTTTTTCCTTAAGACGAAAGACCCAATTGAACCGTTAGCTGGAAATTGGTTGAACACCCTGTAATAGCAACGAAAACCAGACCCCGGAAAACAAGATTGTCGATGTCGAGTCCGCGTGTAATACTACATTTACACCGACCCATTAATTCTGAATTTAGTGAAGAAATTTCGAAATCCAATTTTGATGTTTATACTGGAGTTTCAGCGTTTCAAATGACAATCGAGGTCAAATCTGAATCATCAAGTACTCCATACAGCTGAAATTGTCGTTATTGCTGGCTTATTTTTTGTTTAATACCATGTCTCCACCGAACACTAATCGTCGATTAATATAAATCCTTATTAAATATTCTACAAATCACGCGATTTACCATACAAATTTAAATCCTCTCGGCAAGCGATTAAAAATTTATCCTTTCATAAATCCCATTCACCCTATTCACAAACCTATTTTCTGCACCTTTGTAACAATTGGAGAATCAAAAAAGGAAACTGATACTGTCCCTGTACGAAAAGTCTGTCACAAGTACGTTTTCTATTGTGACTTTTGATTGAGGAAATTGTCATTGCTCCTTGGAAATGACGTCGCCACTCTCTTTTGAGAGCCAAAATGACAGAAACAGAGTTTTCGTGTCAAATTAATCCCATATTTGTCCGATGGAGCCACTTTGGGATTTATGTTAATCGTCTCCCACTAATCTTCTTTTAATTATCGGTGGAGACATATTATTAAAATACGTCCCAGAGCATTTTTATCGATTTATGTCAAATTGCAATTGTTTTGTTTGAGTATTTTCTGTCAAATGCCTTGAATTCTCTTCAAAATAAGAGAATCGGAAGTTTGAGATGTTTGTTCAATTCGTCGAACTTTTAAATGCCCAGGCGAAATTCAGCATTTAACTGAAATTCAACATTTAAAAATCCTGAAAAACATATGGCGAAACGCTGAACATTAGGGTGAAATGTTGAATTTAGCTTAAATGCTGAAATTAGGCTCTGTGTAAACGTACTATAAGAAAGGATTGGCCCTCATCCGAGTTTCCGAGTTAAACTGAGATGAACCCCAAAAATCAATTTTTCAGTGAATATTCGGGATCAATCTCGGCTTAACTCGTCAAATTTGGTGAGTTAATCCCGGATCAACTCAGGTGAACAGTATTAAATTCTTTGAATGTTTTTTTTTCTTGTGAAAAATGACATCTGAAAATGACTCGAACGTCTTTTCCCGTGTTTTTCTACGTGAAGTGAGACATGGGAGAGTCAATAATTTCGAGAGTCAGAGAATGTTGCGACAACTTTACTGACGGAGTTAACTCTGCACTGAAAAACATTTTCGAGCATGCGACAAGGCTTCGTGTTTATTCCAACGACTTTTGCATGAGCTGCATGGATGAGGAGAAAGAAGAGACTACACTTCACATTCTCTGTATATGACCCGTTGTCTTTAAGGACCGAAATCTTCACTTTCGCGCTTTTTTCCATAAATGATCTTAGCGATCTAAACACGATCGAACCAAAACGTCTCTCACGCTTCATTAGGAGCTTAAAATGGCAAAATTTCCAGATCCACGTGGTACCATAATGAACTCACATAGTTTTTAGTGTGTCGGTTTCTTCGGACCCGACTGACTGAGCCAGTACGGAACATGAAAGGCCGGCACAGAAACACCAAAGCTTACCCCCACAACTCCACTTGCCTTCCTGTCGCTTGGTCGTAAACTTATTGAATGTTTAAGGTTCAGGATCACTTATGTGATCTGGCAGTAGCATCGAAAAAGCTATTGCGAACAAACAAGGGTTTTGGTAAGTCCAGAAGTTGCAGCCACTAAGTCTTAGCTCAGCCCTAGTAAACTTCATAGAAAACCGTTTATAATGAAAAGTTTATAAAAAACTGAACTTTGACACCGCGTGGACAAAGGGCCCTGTGCAAGCTTATCATCAAGACCATCCCCTGCACAAAAAACTACAACAGGATATTTAATGTCTTCCTCAACGCCGCACCCAGAACAAGGAAACTCAACAACGACCTTCGACAAGGGTCAGTGTTTACCCCAACAATTTTGCCCAACGTGTATGCATCTACGACCTTCTGCCAGTCATTTTGTGTTACTGTTGCTCCTCGCCAAAACAAGGCTTTAACATCGAGTTCATATACGCCATAAAAAGTAAAATTCAAAGAATACCGCCATGGCAAAGGTTTAAGTTATCTTCATTCCAAAAGCAGGGAAATCGAGCCATACGACTGCCAAGGACGTAAGGCCCATCAGCCTATTGTCCTTTATGCTTAAAACTCTAGGAAAACAATGGATGTGCACATTCGCAATCAAATTGACCCTAAATTGATATCAGCAGCCAAACATGCCCAACATGCCGCGCTGCACAAAGTAGTTAACGTGATTGAAAAAGTCACTTCAAGACAAAGAATATACCCTTGCTGCCTTCCTTGACATTGAAAGAGCCTTTAACAATATCAAAACCTGAGCAATTAAACGAAATTTAGAAAATCTTAACGTTGACCAAGCTCTAACTAATCTGATTATAAATCTGCTTAACAATAGAGTAATCAATGCCTCCAGAGGCACCACACAAGGAGAAGTCATTTCACCACTTCTATGGGTATACTGGTATTCATTGAGATACTTATAAGACTTGATGTGGGAGGGGTTCACGTGGTGGCCTAGCCGATGACGTTGTTATAATGACCAAAGAAAAATTCCTAACCACTATCAGCGAACTATTATAGAAGGCTCTAGCGACACTTAGTTCATGGGCCAAGCAATGCGCTTTAGGTGTTAACTCACTAAAAATCGTTCTCGTGCTGTTCACAAACAAACCGCAATTCCCTCTACCGGTGATTGAGGGAACTTCTCTTCAACTCTTCGACAGAGTATATACTAAGGGCTGATTTTTAATAGGAAGCTTAACTGGAAATTCAACATTGAGGAAAGAGGAATGAAAGCCTTAATCACATTTTCAGGCGCATCTTCGGCAAAAATTCGGGTCATAGACCCGAAATTATCCGTTGGATGTATACTGCAATTGTTAGACCTAGACTAACGTATGGATGTCTAGTCTGGTGGCAGGCAGCTGGAAAAAAAAACACAAACCTACGCTACATGACAATAATATAGAGAGCTGCTTGCAATACAAGCGGCATCTGCAATGAGAGCAATACCAACCTCAGGGCTGGAAGCGCTTCTCAATCTGTTACCCCACGTTACCTTTATTTGCCTGTTATACCTTTTTATGCAAGAATCTGCTACCAAAATCGCTTTGAGCCTCAGTCAGTCACCTGAATGGATTCCAAGCTCAATTGGTCATGCGCAGATTCTACACAGCCTTATAGGAATCGACACCTCCTTCGACTACCTTTCCCCTTATCTTTGACTTTGAAACGCCTTTTAACTGCATGTTTCTAGTAGGGATGAGTGGAAATCGGAGAAACCGCTAAGAAATTTATCGAAAGCCATATACACAAATGGGTAAAATATAAGCATGGGCTGCCTGTTTTTTGCAAAGTCTTCCAAGCGGAGGTCCTTGTCAATAAGGGCAATACCACAGGATGATATCACCATATTTATAGACAGCCAGGCAGCCTTAAAGGCAATAGCTGGCATAGAAATCAAATTCGAACTTGGTAAGTGTTGTCGCAAAGAGCATAATGTTCTTGGCTCACGGCACAATGTTAGACTCTGCTGGACTCTGTAAGACTGTCAAAACAGATAATTTGCAGAAATGTAATCGTGCTCCAAGCTGTCGCTAAACTTTTTCCATGGCTGTTCCTTTGCTGTTCTGACTGTTAGATTTCATTTGCAAGTTCTTCGCGCCTTATTGCACCGGGCTGGAGAAATAGAGTCCCTGCATTGATTCCACACAATGCTAGGCTCTCTTTTGCTCGACGAAGGCTTATTGAACTCCAGGTTGTGCAAACGACAAAGCTTTTTTTCCTCCCCTTCCTCAAGCCTTCTTTACGTCACTGTCGATAAAAACTGCTGCCAATCTTCCATAAAAGGTCCATCCTCTTGAAAGGTCAGTGGGAATTTTTTCGAACTTCTCCGAAACTAACTTTTCCTCTAACCATTGCCACCCTAAGCGGGTCAACCAGTCTTGGATTTTCCTGGATGGCAAGGAAATACTGTCGCTGAAATGCAATTTGGAAATGCAAGGTGGTAATTCGCTGAGAGCTACTCCCTTCAAAGACCGAACATCACTCATCATATTTCGAACCCACGATGGTACAACTATCGTTTATCTATCAGTGATTTCTGGTTTTAAATTGAAGGAATTCATCGAGCCGACCGGGAGCCTTCGCCTTCAGCCCTATGTGCAACACTTCGATCAGCTGCTATCTTTTCTCGTCGCCCGTTGTCAGACGTACCTCGCCGGAAGCCACATTCGGAGCCCGTTCAACCACAGGGGTATTACGATACGAGACGTCGCGTCAGTAGCAGAACAGTGAGCGCAGTCTCACTCATGTTTAGATTGCCGAGCGAGTCGGATAGATACAGAGCTACAATAGTGGCTTGGTTGTTTAAAAATGTATGTTTGGGCCGCCAGCATACTTGCCCCGGACGAAGTCGAAAAGACTACGGGTGGTTTTGGCCATTGTCAGTACCTCTGACTCTCTACTTTTGACTCTTAAGACAGGCATACCTCACCTGAAGGCTATTCTATAGATCTTGCAAGGGGAAAATGCAAGATCTATAGAATAGATCCACTACAATTCAGAAGTTATCCTTAACCAAGAGCGGTGTAAGGACTGACTTGGTCTCTTTATTAAAGGGCCGTGAAAACTTGCTCAACTGCAGCTTTGGTGTTGCCATAAGAACTGACTATTTTTCACCTTGTCGCTGAGCAATGTTTAAGCTAAACCGTTTCTAAGAATGTTCAAATAATGAGAATAGGAAGAAATGCAGAAGAAATGCAACACATTGGAACATAGAGGGGTAGTCCTGATAAAGCCACTGGAGCAAGAGCAAGAGTTTTTGGGGTCAGAACCAAATACTCGGAAGGCATGAGAAAAAGCATCAGCATCTTTCAGTAAGGTTAAAATCTATGCCAAAAACCCGGAAAAATGTGTACAAGTTATCCTTAGTCGTTACCATAAACGAGATGAATGTAATGAAATGACCGAGTCCTTACCAAGAAAGCGAGCAGCTGACGATACATTATGATCCTGAGCTATGCTCTGGAATAGGGGAAAACTGTCTCAGATAAAAACTAAAAAAAATATATTAAAAACTTGAGCCTTGAGCGCTGAGGTGACAAATGGAATTGGGATTCTAGCCCGGGACCTCGTGTCACTAACAAATACACCACGGCGCACACAAGTATTCTCAGATAAGAATTCAGGCAACTGAAAAGGAAAAATAGGGCAAGAAGGAAACAAAATCTAAGGGATCTAAACAAGTTTTCTTACAGGGCATTATAAACTCAAGGAGCACCTTAGAAATTCTCCGACGGGCTCTTCCAAGTCCCAGAACATCTTCTGAGGATTCTGAGGCATTGACCCACAAGAATTGAGAGAATAAGGGAGTAATCGGCTGAGGGTTCTTGTAGGCGTCCTTACCGGCCACCAAGCTTTTGCTAGACACTTGTATGTGTTAGGCTTGAGCGAAACCACCACCTGTCCTGCCTGTGGAGAGGACGATTATACAGCGGAACACTTCCTCTGTAGTTGCCCTGCCTTTGCTCGCGCATCAGGTGGCGGATCTTTGGGGCTGACATGGTGAGTGCCGAACACCTAAGCTCTTCATCACTGAAGCTCCTTCTCATCTTTCTTCGAAAGACGGGTAAACTAAATACATTAATGTAAGGTGTCTGCATGGTGGTACAATGGACCAGTAGTTGTGTCTGAGTGCTCCATCGGATAGTAGCAACCTCCAACAAAAAATCTAAATATACATATATGCACAGCTAAGAGCCGGTTTTTCAACTAAGATCGTCCGAATTGCCAAGTTAAACTGAGATTAACCCCAGAAATGAATTTTTTAAGTAAACATTGATCCGGGATTAATCTCGACTTAACTCACCAAATTTGGTGAGTTAAACCCGGGTCAACTCAGGTGAACAATATAAACTTCTTTGAATGGTTTTTTCAGTGTGAAATGGCAGTGGCTTTCCAAGTTAAAAAAAAATCTGAAAATGACTCGAACTTCGAAAACGCATCTTGAGTAAACTCTAGATGCGTTTTGTTCCGGGATTAACAAATCTTGGTTTAAATTGGGCTTAACTTAGCACTAAAAGATCGGCCCTAAGGTATCCAATCAGTTCATCTCCGAGTAAGAACAATCTTGGGTTTACTCGTTGCGCAATTTTTCAGTGCAGGGTAAACTGCGTCGCCGAATTCGCCGACATTATTGTCTCAAGACTATTTGAATACTATTTCTTTAAGTAATAAGGTACTTTGCAGTTCTTGATTAACCTACAAAAGGTAAGTTATCTCGAGGTTAACATCGATTTAACTCGGATGATCTCGCACTGGAAAGCTAGCCCCTTGTGACCCAGACGTTTGGGGGAAAAGTATTGCCTTCCATGTTAAACGTGCCCATACACAAAAACAAAATTTCAACTTTCAACTTAAAAGTTTAAGTGATTGATGCCTTCCCTTATTTGCTTCGTCATAGAGCAAGGCAGCCATGCATAGCTTATTAACCAGATGTAGAAAGTACAAATTGACCAATGTCCTATTTGCCTTCAAACGTAAATCACTCATCAAAGATACTCCCACCTCCCAGCTTAAATTTTCCATTCTTAATTGGCATCCAATTGACAATAATCAATTTGAATACCCCCCTGGGACTCTTTTAAATTATTTCCCTCCTTATTGTATAGCTTCTCCCTGGATAATATTATCCATTCAGAAGAACAAAACCCTTACGTTCATTTATAACTTAGAGTTTATGTATCGATTTTGTTGTGTGTGTTTGAGTGTTGGCCGTTGGCATGGCACAGCGACATGCCAAAACGAAAAAGGACTATTATTCTAGTAGACAATAAAATACCTCCTGGTTCAGTTAATGTTAGGTGCAATATCTAAAAAAAAATTCTCGAATATTTTTGCCAGTTTATAGAATGTAAAGGTGTTCAGACTTGAGATGGATTCCACGCGAAATCAGTCAGAGGAAGGTATTGGCGGTGAGGCCTCGACGCAGGGTCATCAAAAAGTATTTCGTCGTTCGCGTAGCACAACTCCATTGGAAAAAGTTGCTGCTGAAAATTGTTCATTCGATAAAATCACTCCTGGTGAAATGGCTAATGATTTTAAGGGATCCACTCGCCAGTTACAAAAGGCACACAGTATTGAGCATAACAATCAGGTTCTTCGCAAGACTACCGCGGAAATGATCAGTGAAGCTCGAACGTTGTTGCTCGGTACGAGTAATAGTGGTAAGATAAGATACAATTTTTTTCAACCGGTCATCATACTAAACACCCTTATCTAGGGGTTCGTCTTGTCAGTACGAGAAGACCTATAACCCCAAGGGACCCACGTCGTCAGTTATATGGCAAAGCAGCACCAGCTGGACGCCCCCCAAGTGCTTTTAGGTAAGTAAGATAAAAACTTAAGCGTCCCACCAAATTGAACGGGTTCATTTTCCGCAGTCTTCGATATCTTCAATCAGAAATTCGAAATCTACCCGCTCTGGAACCAATTCAAATACCAACTATCGAAAAGGACCAAAATGTAGCAGCTCGCTCACAATCATTGGGTCCACGATTAGATTCTTTTGATTCAAAATCACAGAGAAAGCTTCCTGCATTGGAACAGAACGTCAAAACACCCCCCAACATTGACGGTAAGTTGAACACACACACATGCCAGGTAACTTCATTTAAGTGTGACCACCCACAAGTCATTTTTAAGTAGAATTCAATGGAAAACGTGTCAATCATTCCAAAGATAAAAGGAAACAATTATCCTTATGCGTTTCATGTGGCACGCAAAGTGTCATTTTTGAAAACGCCAGTCATTTCAGTGAGTGGCTTTCCACTGAAAAATATTGAATTAAGAACTTTAAGTATATGCTAAGGAGTATTTTTGGAACTTTTTATTTAGATCAAACACGCAACAGTAGGAGCTCTCGAAAGCGTGTAAGTTCGAGAAAAAATTCAAAGGACTTAGAAGAAGCGCCACCCTCATCAGATGAAAGCAAAAATAATGGAATTAGCATCTTGTCTTCAAGGAAGCTCTTCGCTCGAAACTATGACTTGTTGGCTCAATCGTCAACGGAAACCCTCATCGAAATGTTGAAGCAACATTCCGGGATAAAGGATTGCTCTGAGGAGACAGTGCAACACATAAATGTGGTATGATGGTTTTTCTAACCTTTTTTTATATATATATTGACAAAATGATTGCAGATTCTATTGGAACTGTACAGTCGAATAAGGTCGACTCAGGCAAGCTGGCGATGTGCAGTGCTCGGCGGGTTGTATGGCCTTGTTGAATGTTCTTCACCGAGGATTCTCCTTGCTGTGGCAAGGGTCGTTTTGGCGGTAAGCTGTTTAAACACCAAGTGTACTTAGAATTATTCTGTAAGCCGTTTTCATTTAGCTTCATGTAACGGGAAGCAATCTAACAGGTGCTTGCAAGTTGGTTTTTAAAGTAGCTCGCAACGATGCAAATGACTACCTTTTTCACGAAACCGACGTGCCGGAGCTCTTAATCGATGGACTAGGCCGAGCGAGTCCATTAGACGAGCCTGAAGCATGTATTTACGGCTATGGAGCTGTGCGGTTTCTAACCAGCGCCAGTCAACGACACAGAGACACAGATGCAATGGACTTCAATAAAAACGACAAGTTTTGGATGGGAGGCAACGAATTACCGCAGAAGCCATCTACTGCACCAGCGAGGGACACAAAATCCACCGCACAACAGTTTCGGGATAAGCGCCAGAGCTCTCTGAAGCAAGTCTCCATAGCTCAGCGAATTTCAAAGCATGGGGCTGTCCAATTGATGGTCTTGCATTTGCAGATGTTGAATGAAGCGGGTGCTGTGCAAAAACTGACAGGACCACCGTTGCATTCACTCTATCAATTGTCTGCTGCGCTTAGAGCGTTGGCTGGAGCACAGCAAACCACAAACATGGAGCTCGACAACTTAAGAGCTCAGTCGGCTCGCAATCGAGTGCCAATTGAAAAACTAACACAATATTTCGGTGAGGCAACTTCGGAAACAGATTATATCCAGCTGGAGCTAGCATGCCCGCACCTAATCAAGGCCGCGGAGATATCAATTGGTGAGTTGGAAATTCAAGGGAACATTGTTAGGACTCTCAGGTAAGGGTTTGCTATGTGAGTGTTCGCAGTAATGAACAATGATTTTCTATAGTGTTCTCTCAGAGGACAACAAGTGCTGTGAGGCACTGTCAGAGTTTACAGGAAAGATTGGAATGCTTTTGGGACCTTGTCGTGACATTTTTAGCGATTCGCCTGAGAAACTATTGTCCGTGCTGAGTAGACTGGGGTATATTTTGGGCAACATCATGGCGAGGCACGATGACTCGAGGATGAAGGTACATTCACATTTTTAAATCAGTTTTGGACCATAACCCAAAATATTTGTCCTTCAGTTCTTTTATAACGATGTGGCTATGGAATACCTGTTTGATGCTTTGGAGTTATACTCAAAGCAGAAACTGACCTTACAAAACCAGATGGGTGACACTGTAGTTGATGTCCTGATAAAACTTATACGTGTCCTTGCAAATATGAGTGTAAACTCGGAAGTTGGCAGTGGGCTTGGCTGGAAACCTGAACTTGGTGACATTTTGCTTTACATTCTAAACTGTACCAATCAGTCAAAGGTCACAAACTTGGTAAGATTTCACATTAAAAAAAAAAACAAAAGCAAATTGTGTTTTTTTTTAGAATTCGGACATCCAGGAGCTCCTTAATGCCACTCTTGGTGCATTGCATAATCTTTGCTTCTATCAGGACCAAGCGTGTGGTGATAACCTACCCAAAAGTGAAGAGGGACCAAAAGGAAGCATAAATACTGTTCTCATCGAATTAGGGGCGTCTCTGTGTCAAGCACTGTGCAGCGGTCAAGACCCAGCTCGTATTGAAGCCACTCGCGTGTTGGGCAACCTTACACGCAATCAAGTTGCACGTGATGCATTTTGCAAAGCCGGTGGCCTGCGAACAATCGTACAATGCCTTGGCTCTCCAGAATATGACCTAAGAACGAGCGCAATCGGGGTGCTGGTAAATGTCTTAGGTGACTGGGAGAATCGAACACCATTTATGGAGCTCAAGGGGCAATTGATTTTAGGGGAAATGCTCAAGAGATTCCTGAACCAAGAGGATTGGCTGGTTGCTGGTATTATTTGTCAAGCTTTTTGGAATCTACTGATAGATGCAAATAATGTGGTCAGCGTTTTGGGTGAACAGCACACGGATGAACTAGCCGACACTCTGGCAGAGTACTTGGACGATAACAGACTGTTTCTGGGCAACAGCCCAGACCCAATTTGGGAGCAGTTTGCATTGGTGGCTACAGATCTCTTGGAAAGAATTCAAGCAAATTTGGGCTCACCATTTCAGTCTTTCGATTTCGACGACAGTGGCAGCGATGGGGACGATGTGCATATCGAAGAGATATCTGACGACACTTCATGTGCTTAGTGGAGCAGCTATCGCGATTTTCGTAATTTGATGTTTAGCAAAAATCATAAAAAGTATTAATTTTTTTTTTGATAATAATCTGTTGTTTCTACTTGGTTTTTTGTCCAACTTATTTTATCGACAGGAAAGCAAGTTATCTTGAATCTCTTTTATTTTATCGAAAGGAAAGCAAGTTATCTTGAATCTCTCTAGAGTTATAAAGTGGAAATCCTTTTTAGAAAAAGTTGGTAAGGATACATTCTTAATACATTGTGTGCCTTTTCGCTGCCTTCTATTCCCAAAAAATGTAAATGAGTATAAAATTGTCCAAACCTCCCTCAAGAGCCCGGGAGATCACTTTTTAATGAACTTCCAAGCAAGCTTCTAAGAGTGAAAAAGACACACAATATATAGAAGAAGCTGACACTTGAAGTTTTGAACTTCCCCCTCACCCATACAGGCCCTTAGGAGGAAAAGACCAATCATGACCTTACATGACATGCCCCGCACTCTCTCATAAATTAAATCTTCAATAAGCTTTCTCTACAACGAGCTAAGCAATCTTAATACGACGGACCGCACAAACTGGTTCAACAAGCTTCTTTTCATAGATTTACGTATAGACTTACGTGGCAGCTCGTGGCGTTCCACGACAACGAAACAGTATTTACGTACACTGTGAATCTTATCAGGGTGCTTCCACTAGCGACAGCTATCGTCGTCATTCGCTCCCATAAAACCCACGGTTTTTTCGAGCTTTTCTCAATTCTCAACTGTCGACGGCGACTTTTATTTTGCTCGAAAAAGACCCTTTACGTCCCTTTACACCCTTTAAGGTGTAGGTTAGGTAAGGTTAAACAGGGGTGAGGTGAAAAAAGCCACGCCGACACTAGGCTTCAAAAATGCACCATCACGATCCTCGGGGAATCGGTGCGTCGTGAGTGTGTCGGTTTTCTAACATTCTACATCCACATTAATTTCAACCTTACCTTATCTACCCTTACGAGGCCCACTATGCCTACCTCACTTAGATACCTCAACGCGTTCCAGAACAACCTAAATCGTGAACTTGTAGCAGCTTCTCAATCACTTGCTGATCTGGATATTGAGACCCTTACGAAAATCCTAAAAAGGGCCCTGCCGTCAAACTCTTCACATAAAGTATACAGGCATCTTGGGGAAAAAGAGTGGTTTGATGCTGAGTGCCTCCGAGCCCGGGACAAATCATTTGCTTTTCTACAGCTGCTGCGTATATTTAACACAAGAACCTTTAAGCTCCTGTACGGTGAAGCAATAAGAGAATATAAGCAGCTATGTTATGTGAAAAAGTCTCGGCTTCAAGAGAAAAACGTGAGAGTAATTAATTCTGCGAGATCGGCAACGGATTTCTGGAAGGCGGTTAGGGTAATCAATGGTCGGTCGAACTTTATATCACCAACGTTACAAGTTTCAAAACTTAAAGATCATTTTTACAATTTGCTCAACTTCAAACTTCCCTCACCTCCAATTCAGTATGCCACACGATTCATCGACGGACTCCTTGACGCCCCATTCACCATCAACGAGGTTAGCCAGGCCATTGCAAACGCAAAAAATAATAAAGCTCCGGGTGATGACAGGATTCCTTTTGAACTGTACAAAAACAGTATATCAGAATTTGTAGCTGCTCTCACAGTGGAATATAACAAATTTTTTGAAAAGTTGTTGTTCAAAACAGCTTTTAGAAATCAATTATCTTTCCGCTTCAAGGAAAAAGAGACTTCGAGGAACCATCAAACTATAGGGGAATCAGAGGTGTTTAGGATCCTTCGCAAAAAGGAAGGATCCTAAACACCTCGGCGAAACTATTCGGCACGCTGCTTTTCAATAGGCTGTCGCGGTGGATCGAGGATAAGAAGGTATTAAGCAAGTTCCAAGCAGGCTTTAGAAAGAAGTTCTCAACCATCGACCATGTATTTGCCCTGGTCAATATCGTCAGCTCGTATAAGCTTAAGTACAAAAAACTCTATGGCTTATCTGTAGACTTTCGGGCAGCGTTTGACACCATTGTTCGTGATGCATTGTTCTACAAACTTTACTGCAACGGAATCTCGTCAAAATTCATAACTATGCTTAAGGCTCTGTACGTGAACAACACGGCTTATGTGTGGGATAGCGAGTTCTTATCGGACGAGTTTGAAACTACGATGGGAGTGAAACAGGGATGCGTACTTAGCGCTCTGTTGTTCCTTCTGTTTATCAATGACATCCTGAACAATGTAGGAGGTGAAATCGAGTTCGGCCGAACTAAGATCCCTGAACTTAAATACGCTGACGACATGTTATTTTTTTCGGATACAATAGATGGATTGCAGTTGATGATTAACAGACTAGAGACATATTGTAAAACCTGGAATCTGGTTGTCAACCTTGATAAATCTAAGGTTATGATATTCAAGGATGGAGACGGTAGACATTCACGAAATGAGGAACGGTTTCATGGTGGAGAATCCGTTGAAGTGGTTCGTGAATAAAAGTACCTCGGAATTCTAATTACACCAAACATGAACTTGAACAGACATCTTAAAGTTAAGTCGGCAGAAGCTAAACGCCTAATCGGGAGTATCTGGAGTCGTTGCCACAATAATAAAAATGTGTCGCACTCAGCAAAACAAAATTTTTCCAGACAACAGCATCTTCGATTCTCCTGTATGGGGCAAAGTATGGGGGTATCAAAGATTTGATACAGTTGATAAATTCAGGCGTCATTTTTTAATAAGAATGTTCAGGCTCCCGAATAACTCTCCCAACTACATGCTATATTTGGAGACCGGAACCTCGCCTATGTTCCTCGAAACGTTGAGGATGCATGTGAACCACATTCTCAAAGCTATGGCAATGGACGAAGAAAGACTACCAAAACTTATTTTAATGCATATCCTTGCAACAAAAGGGAACCTTCTTCGTGAATGGGAAGATCTAGCTGGCAACTATGGCATGAGCTTAATTTGCTTAATTCCTTACAAGAAAAGTTCAACGTCCTTCTCAAAGAAATTGGTTGCAAACTTTATACGGACTTCGTCTCCGAAGCTCAACAGTCTCTTCACAGGAGCTACTACAGCAGATTAAATAACAGACTAGAAAATAATACATATTTTACAAATAGCAACTCCGTCGAAAAAATAAGTTGTATTTTTAAAATGCGAGGAGAACTACTGAACCTATTTTATATGCCACATCGTCCTGAGCTACCAATACTGTGGGACTTGTGCAACCTTAGAGAGAGGGAAGATATATTTCATTTCTAAGCAGTCTGCCCTATTCTAAAAGAATTCCGCATGCTGTACTTCGGGGCCTACTTTGGAGATTGAACAAGTCTTAAACATTCTTAATTGAAGTCAAGGATGGACTCTTTTGCATAAATACTCATCCAGTGCTCTGTGCTATAGGCAACGCATAATTGAAGGAAACTTTTGAATTCCTCTTCTTGTGCCTATTTCACCCTGCTTTCCTATTACTTCCCTTATCAATGTTATAACCACAAGACTTAGTACTGGAATTTTGTTTGTAAGACTTAGTTGAATGCATCTTGAAATAATTATAAGTTACAAAGTAAATTTTTATTCTTTTGCCAATCTGGTAGACGGCCAACGGCCATGCCAAAATAGACTTAGAAACTAAAAAAATATATTGAATTAATTGTAAATTATGTGAAATAAAAGTCAATTAAAAACTAAAAACTATGCCTACCTCACTTAGTTTCGCTTTCATTGGTCGTCAAGAGTAAATCCGTATGAATCCCAGGCCTATTACTGGTTTGTAACTTGTATTTATCTTTACGTGGCCGGGAAGCCACCCCAAATCTCAAGGACCATATCCTTCTTGTAACTCCAAAGACGGAGAGCCGCTGTTTATACGAATACGTTGTAGGTGTTCACGAAGTAGTTCGGCGCAGTCGACTTCAATTGTGACGTTGACTGAGCAGTTTCTTCGCTGCCTCCCCCTCCCTCGTCTGATAAGGGTTGAAACCCATTATGCAGTTGAGACATATAAGGCAACCGGTGTTCACCACGGAGAGGTGAGAGTAGGAGTTGATAGACAGAGGTTGGTTTAGAAAACCTGTGGCTGTGACACAACGGCTGCGATGGCTGGGTCACTAAGAGCGGAAGAACACCAACGCCCGGCCCGGAAAATCTTCGAATCCAACCTGCAGGGAAGGTGCAGTAGAGGAGCATCGTGACTTAGGTGGGTCGCGCAAGTGGAAGGGGACCTCATCCAAATTCGAGTTTAAAACCGCAGACAGCTAGCTGGCGACAGAGCTGGCTGGCAAAGCTTGTTGGCTACTCAAAACTCGTCATATGTCTTACTTTCTTGCGCGCCGTATGTCACGTAATCTTTCGTGTGTGCAACTCTCACACTTGTCAATGAACTTGTGTGTAGAACTCATTGAACTTGAAAACTTCAGGCGCCATCCTCAAGTGGGTCTCGAAAAGGTCCTTGGTCTAACCATCACATTCTTGGCCTACCACAGGAGCGCTTTCTCATATGTCGGCTAGCATGGTCTGTCCGGAAATCCTGTCAGAAAAGGCGTGGACACCAACGAAATATTTATCGTTCCACTCTCAGAAAGTACTTATGATAATGACATTGAGATTTCTACGAATATTGACTTATTCTAACCTCCGTCCGATTCTCCTAAAATTTTCATCTCACTAAAATTATTATATTATATTATATTATTATTTCTCTAATCTACAAAAGTTACTTCAGCCCGTTACGACCTTATTTGACTTTGTAATCATTTTTCCAAAATTTTAACTCAACATTTTTTAACCAAATTTTTCATGAAATTAATGTTGGTGTAAAAACTGATTCTGATCTAGACTTTGTCCTGATTTACTCAACTTCACTCTATTTCGAGTGACTCTAAAAACTATACGCACTATCACTCTTATTTGCCTAATGCTAATATTCTCTCGCTCTGGTAGGCCACCTTAATGGTGCGTGCGTAAGATATTTTAAGTGTTAAGATATTTCAACATATTGAGCATTCATACTTTACCCACATTTCATCAACTCCATCAGCAGAAATGGCACTTTTTAGCGATTTATTCACCGTAGTAACCTCGTATACTGTGAGCTTTTTATCGCCCTAATGTCGTCTTTGGAGGGATTGTCATTTCCAGTATCCTGTTTGCTTACGCCCCATTTGCGTAATACGCCGGGCATACTTTGCTACTGTAACTACCCAGTTTGTAAGTTCTTCGCGCCTGAGTGTACCGGAACAGGATGTTAAGTCACAAAGTGGGTTTTCTTCTCTAATGACTTCTTAACCAATCAGTGCTTTTCTCACCACCGGCTACCAAACCAAGCAGCTTCATTCCACAAACATCTGATGACTGCTGCTAAAAAATATGCCATTCTTCCTCAACGTCAGTTGAAGTTTGTTCAAACTTCTTCGAACGGCGCTGTGCAAATCGTTGTAAAGGGTCCGCCAAATAACTTTTTTTTTGAAAATGTTATAAAAAAAACTACTGAATATTTCTCAAATTTATTTTTTATTTGAAAGAACATTCCTTCCGGTTAATAATGGAAAATGATTTCATTCAAATGGCTGCCTCGACTGGCCATGCAGTAGCCTACACGATCGGTCCAATGTTAAAGCACATTATCGATTGTGGGCAGCTGTATTTCACCAATGACTTCACGAATATTGTCCTTTAAACCGTCAATTGTCTTTGACTTGTCGGGGTAACACCTTTTTTTTACGGCACCCCATAAATAATAGTCCAACGGTGTCAAATCGCAGCTCCGCGGTGGCCAAACGACATCAGCTCTGCGGCTAATAATGCGATCTTCAAAAACAGGGCGCAAAACATGGAGTGTAGCTTCGGCTGTGTTGCACGTAGCGCCGTCCTGTTAAAACCAAATGTTGCCAATATCCTCCTCTTCATTTTTTGTGAACAAAAATTTATTCAACATGGCCCGATAACGATCGCCATTGACTGTAACGGCCACTCCTTGCTCATTTTCGAAGGAAAATGGCCGAATTATGCCTCTGGAGCGAAATCCGCACCAAACTTGTTTTGGGTGCATCGGCTTTTCATTGTATGCGTGCAGGTTTTCTGTGCCCCAAATGCAGCAATTTCGCTTGTTTACATACCCGCCAAGATCAAAATGAGCTTCATATGAAAAGACGATTTTTTTTGGCAAAATCGGCATCTTCTCTAAGTCGGTCGCAGGCCCACTTAGCGAAATCAAAACGCATATTTCCCAGTTTTGTTCAAGCGTATACACAACCATATTCGTTCAGCGGAAGGATAAAACTAATTATCCTTTCAAATTAGACATGAGCTAAGTGTTACCATTCACGAAATAAGCACTAGTTGAAAAAAAATAAAGTAGATGGCGGACCCTTTATATAAAGCCTTAGTTATCGCCTTTAACCTTTCATACTGTACTTGAGTCAGCAATGTTTGTTTTCGCCTCAGCCAAAGGAGAACTGCCATTGAAATTCGTACATTATAGGATAAGTTGACAGCTCAGCTCCTCGCACATCTCGAAAGCCACAAATTCTTCTTTGAACACACTTTCTTTGAGCTTTCTGATCGAAACACTCCTCTTAGGGACAGTTTTTCAGTGCGAGATCATCCGAGTTTCCAAGGTTAACTAAGATTAAACCCAGAAATAAATTTTCCAGTGAATACTAAACCGGGATTAATCTCGGCTTAACTCGCCAAATTTGGAGAGTTAATCCCGGATCAGCTCCCCCAGAGCTGAACAGAATGATTCTTTGACTATTTTTTCTGTAAAAATGGCAGTGGCAGTGGCTTTGCCTGTTTCTTTGAAAAATTACATCGGAAAATGACTATCGAACTTCTTTTACTGTGTTTTTCTATGTGTAGTGAGAGCTGGGAGAGTCAATAATTTCGAGAGTCAAAGATTTTGACAACTTCACTGACGGAGTTAAGTCAGCATTGAAAAACTGTCCGCTGGGTTAACTCTAGATTCTTTTTGTTCCGGGACTAACAGACCTTCGTTTAAGCTTATTAAACCAAGATCAGTTAATTAACGAATCTGTTAATTAACAAAGCACTGAAAAACCGCCCCTTAAGTAACAACACTCTTTCTACGTTTCTCATTAAGTCATAACAGTGCGAGTGGGTATTTAAAAGTCATATAAATGCGTTTTATTTACTAGCGTAGAAAGTACCTAAACGTAGTAGATTAGCTCACCTGCATAATCAACACCTACAGCTCCTTCGTATACTTGAGATAATGACAGCAAGGCAATATTTTTGTATTCCCCTCCTTTTGCGAAATTGATTGTTGACACATTTAAGTAATGTGTACAACTCTCAGAAAAAGGGACAGTTTCTGACACGCCACTAAACATAAACTAACTATGAATATCTTCGCACTAACAAAACACCATTTACAATAAACCCATTCATTCAGAATTTATACTGACGAAAAAAAAATCGTAGAAAATTACCTTTTCGCACAACATCAGATTACCTTGATGGTATTTATCGTAGCCCAGCAAAAGGGATAACAGGGGTGACGACTGGTTTGCACCACCATCCGTATAGTAGAATCGCAATGCTCCTTGCTGTGCACTTGATCAAAGCCAATAATGAGTTTGTTTACGCTTTCCGGTTGGTTAAGGGCACAAGTTGATTTACAGACGTTATTTTAAATAAACCTTTATGATGTGTAAACATTATTCGTCATTTGAGGGAGCGCGAGACCCTCCGTCGACCGCCATATATGACAACAACACAAAAGCCTAATATGTGTGGTTAAGCCGGCATATGAATATAATTAGGGCTTGTACGATACCGATAACGATTAAATTGTTGAAACATGATGAAGGTTTCAAATGTTGCAAACTGTGGTTCTGGTGTTTAAGAACTTTTTAGCAGAACTACTGCAAATCGTAGTTCGTGTCCCAATTGGAACGGATGTCAATTCTGAAGTGGAAGTTTTTCGCGACTTTTTAGTAGCAAATATCTTAAAATGGAAATCAACGAACCCACCATTGGAGTCTTTTACATCAGCAAATTATTGGCCCTCGCGCCTTACTCGTTGAGAAAAAATTCCAAGGGCAAACTAGAGATTCGCAGAAGTATACCGTTTGCATTTTATAGTGCATCTCTGATTTCAATTATGAGTAATCAAGCAACCGTTTAAGTTTGAGTATGCTTTTTAGGTTTAACCAGGACTTTGTCTTTTTTTTTAGTAATTTTAACCTACCGAGGACTTTTGTTTGATGCTAACTCTAAGATTCCAGTTCGGTAAGTATTTTAGTGAGAGAAAATTACAATTGCACTTAACACAATTTATGTACTTAACTAACACTGATTAGAAAAATCTAAATTTTTTAATTTTAAGTAAAATATAATATAGATAATATAAATAGAAAAAAGTAACATAATCGTATGAAATTAATAAATTTTTATACGATGTAAGGCTTTGAGCCCGGCCGGATGTTACGGCTTTGCTTTATATGGGCGCCGAAATGCAGGCAATTGCGTAGAGTACAGGCTTACTGCCGTGGAGGCCACTAGTTTAATTGAAAAATAAAAAGAGGCTGCTTTTGACACATATTCAACCCACATTGCCTTTACTTGAGTAAATTTTTTGAGGCAATTTTTTAGATGCAAAAGGTCTAAAAAAAAACCTGCTACAAAGTTATAAAGAAAAAAAGAAGCGTTTAAAAAGTAAAACAAGTGGGAAACTGCAACAGTGCTAAGTGTAAAAACTTCAGTCCGTCTGTGCCGGATGACAATATACCCTCCCCTTCCAAAAAAGGAAACTGCCACGCCTAGAAAAAGTGGGCGGGATATAAAAATATAACTGTTGAATGCTTTATACTATAAACATCTGCAATGAATGTTTTGAAACTTTGAAATCAGTTACAAGACATTCATTTTTATCCAGGTATCTTACGCACTGCACACAGTTTTTGAAACCTCAAGTGAATGGATGAGTGGACTATTTATTTTTTTTATGAGTATTGCACTCATTGGCAATAAAACAATTAGTTCAGTGCACCTACGTACAGTGGGTGCCCTGAACTGAGTGCACCAACGTAATATGTAACTTTACTGCCATTTACTTACCTTAATAATGGAAGAGGACTTAATATTTAAGTCAAAATCATAATCTGGTCTATTAATAAGATATATTAATTTAAATTACATTAAATTCTGTTCATTCTTTAAGAGTCAATTTGAGGAAACAAAATCCTGAAAAATATGACGCGAATTATATACTAATGAAATTGGTTTGAATGGGTGCAATAATTGAAATGAGTGCACTCATTTAAACAGTGCACTCAGTGTCTTTTAAGAGTTAAAGTTGTGCATGTCCTGTTTAAAGCAAGCATACAAGTGAACAAATGAAACCAAGCAGTGTTCTTATTTTGGTGTAAGCTAACAGAGTAGTGTACAGTAACTGTCTCTTTTGACATAGACCTCATTCAAACACAAGTTTTGAACGTATAATTTTACTGAATAGAGTGCAATGAAGTACTGCACTCGTTTGAAAAGATGAAATGAGTACATTCATGCAGACCTTTATAATACTAGGTGGTTGCATACATCTCGGCCTAAAACTCCGCCTGTTTAACTCAAAAAATCATTTTTTTAACGCCACGCCCACAAAAGTGGGCGTAGGCATATTCTATATGCAAAAAAATTATAAAATGCTAATATCTACAACTTTTGTTACATAATTTTTTCGTCAAATTTCGTATATATTAATTGACAAACAGTCATTTTAAGCTAAAATATCTTAAAAGAGTGGGCGTGGTCAATGAAAAGGCTAAACTTTTTCCGCTACTTCGAAGTCAATTGCAAGGTAATGTTACAATCCAAAAAGTGCGCTAGCTAAAATTTGGAATAAGTATTTCTTTTTTAATTAGAGATGGTCGCACATACAGGCCTGTAGTGGGCGTGTCTGTGGGCGGATTCAGCTAATTTTCAAACTTGAACTGAAGGACTGGACTTCCAGCCAACCCACCAAATTTCAGCTCTCTAGCTTAAAATTTAAGCGCTAAAAGCGCTTAGCGGTCTACGGTAATAATTTCACTGCGTTACAAACTATACAACAAACTTAACATACCCTGGCTAGGGTATAAAAAAATGTGTACTCATGGCTATTGGCGAAGAATTAGTTAATTTTTTTTATGTCGTTCAAAAACGAAAAAAAGGAATCGTTATGCTTATAGTTGTACGTCTGCTAAAGACCCGTATCCTTTAAACTGCGGACATTAAAAGAGAACGCATACTAGAAGCATTTTTGTTATGCCCACAAAATAATAGTTTGGTAAAAATTTAATAATCAATTAATTACAGTTTAAAATTTTAAGTGAAAATAGTTTGAATTTCTTTGGTTCTTATTATTAAATGATTTGTAGACAAGAACTGCGATAATGATATCTACTTGGGCAACCAAATGTTAAGTTTGTATAGAAAAATTTATTTAGATACATATTTCAAAATAGTTTTATTTAGCGATTCAAAGTTAAAAAAGGCGTTAAATCGTACTGCAAGAGTTCTAAAACTGTTTTTTTTTAAGACATTTTCGGAAAAAAAAGTATAAAAATGCGTGAAAAAAAAAACGTGAAACGTCTGTGTGTGTGTAATATGAGTCTTCCCCCTCTTATCTCCGGTGCTATTTAAGCAAGTCATATGAAAAAATCGCACATTCAAACTGAAGAGAATTTTAAAGATTTGACTCGGACTTTGACTTTGACTTTTGGACATCTGACTCGAAAACATAAAGAATTTTCAAAAACATTTTCTCTAAATCCACAGAGCGCATACAGAAAGTACAAAGCTTGCAGAAAGAAAGCTTACTGCTTAAAAAATTTTAAATTTGCAGTTTTCAACCTAAGTTTTTCTAAGCCTTTTTAAAAAAAAACTGTCAAATATGAACATATAGCTACATACTTCTTTTTGCCTGTAGGCACCTTGTTCGTAGTTTGCATTCAACTGTTCTTACATTGGGTGATTTTTAAGCTTTGTTACTCTAAAGAAGGGTGGCAAAAAGTCTTTCCCTAAATTTTTTCCACAAACAATTTTTCTTAAAAGAAACGGTTATGAGTTTATTATACTTTTTTTAAAGCTGTTTGTGTTAGCTTTACGTTCATGTGGTTATGTCTATGTTTTTATTTTAGTTAGCTGGCCTTGCAAACGTTATATACTTTAACCAAATTTAAACAATATCATCATAACCGTTAAGATACTATAGATAAATTTAAAAAATCGTTTTCGAAAATGCCTTTGTTTTGAGTCAAATCTTCAAAATTTGGTATAGTTTTATACTTTGCTCGTTTTTCATTACATTTTTCTTTATTTAGCAATGGCTGTTTTTATTTAATTCTATAAATAAATAGAGTGGCGCAACAGCTCGAGGTGAACCAGGGCCAACTTCTCAACAAAGTATGATGTGTGTTTCTTCACAAACAAGGGGACTGACAATTTTTTACAGAATCCGAACGGCTTTCTGAAAACTTAGAGAAGTTGTTCAAGACAAATGAAACTCTCGGAGGGCTTGTCAGACCCTAGCGGAGGTGGGGATCGTGAAAAAGAACGAGGCTCTTTTTTTATTTAATTCTATGCGCACTGATTTTTACGTAAACGGTCCAGTAAACAAGCCCGTTTTTACCTCGTTTTTAAAATATGCTTAGAAAAAAGGTTGAAAGTGAAACCGACAATTTTAAATTTTTCAAAAAAAACCAAGATTTTTTTTCTGTACGCTTTATGTTTTCAACCAAATTACTTTTTTTTTAACCAAATGTGAACAAGATCGCTGTTACCGTTTAGGTAATGGAAGTTTTTTATTTTTTTTTATAAATACTTTTATGTTTTCGGTTGAATCTCAGAAGTTTTTGTAACATAAAAATTACTTTTAGTTTTCCCCAAAAATTTTGGATAACTTCTGACATGTTTAATTTTTTTCTTATGATTTCTTAAAATAGCGCCGGAGATAACCAAAGTAGAAGTCGTAAGCCAATGCGTGTGTAATGTGCCCCCTCAAACATGGTAGAGGTTTCGGACCAATATTGCTCAATACTAAAAGTTGAGCTCCTATGCTTTGTCTAGCTTGACCAAAAGGCATTCTGGAAGAAAATGTTAATAGAGGTCGTGTCACATTGTGTTGTGAAACCAATGATTAATTAGTTTAATAAAGTCAGTATTTTGGTAAAATATTTATTTAACAGCTATTAATGTTGTTCGATCGAGAGAAAAATGGAGACTGAAAATAATTTTTCTATTTTTTCAGCTAGTCAAAATAATAATAATACTAAGGTCCTTAGATACGTAAAACAAAAAAACTAGTACAGTAGAAGCTGGTTACAGTAGTTAATTCAGAGTGTATGTCTGATGATCTTCAACACTCCTCCTTAACCAGCTTCAGCCTCAGATCTTGAAATATCTTCTTGCTTAAAGCTTTTGTAAAAATATCAGCTACTTGTTGTTTAGTATTAACATAAACTAGATTCACTGTCTTGCCAATATGTTGATTAACAAATTTCCGACGAATTTCGATATGTTTCTTTCCTTTCGTCCCCTTTCCTTCTTCAGTATTTTCAAGCATGTGAATAGCTGCTTTGTTGTCGATTAACAAATCCGTTGGATCTTTTATAGAAATTCCTAGCTCATTCATTATTCTTCGAATTCAGCAAACTTCTTGTATCCCACTGACTGCTGCACGATATTCAGCTTCCGCTGATAAAATAGAAATTACTGCTTGTTTTTGAGCCATCCACACTATAGGTCCTCCATAATCAACAAGAATTCCACTAGTTGAAATCATATCTGGTTCTGTTTCACTGTAGCTTGAGTCCGTGTAAACCTTCAGCTTTGCTTCACCACCAAAAAATATTCCATAATTACTTGTACCATTAAGATATCTAAGGACACGTTCAATCATCTTCCAGTGGCATCTTCTAGGGTTACTGACTTGTCGACTTGGGTAATTTATAGTAAAGCTT
This sequence comes from Neoascia interrupta, assembly GCA_947623515.1. Lineage (NCBI taxonomy): Eukaryota > Metazoa > Arthropoda > Insecta > Diptera > Syrphidae > Neoascia > Neoascia interrupta. The sequence continues at coordinate 122,434,795 of OX392463.1, forward strand.
ATGTCCGGTCTTGATATAGTTGATAAATAAAGTAAACTTCCGATAATTTCACGATAGGGCTTGTTCTTCAAAGGTTCGTCATTTATATGTTTTTCAGTCATCATTCCTGGCTCAATAGGTGTTGTGACAGCATATGCATCTTCAAATCCATACCGCGTTATGACTTTTCGTGTATATTTCTGCTGCGTTATTAAAAATCCATGTTCCTTAAGATGTATTTCCATTCCGAGATAAAATAACATTCCTTGTTTTGGTTCTGTTGATTTCATTTTGAAGCCATTTGCTAGCTCTGACAGAATAAATTGTATCATTTCTTTATTATGGCTGATAACAATACCATCATCTACAAATATTCCAAGTATGACAGTCCTATCTTCATTATAGAAAATGCAGGGATCATCATCAGTGTCTGTTAATTTCAGTCTTTTTAAGGTTTTGGTTAGTGTCTTATTCCAGTCCTTTGGAGCTTGTTTAAGTCCATAAAGGCTTTTCTTTAGACGACACACTCTCCCAGAACTATCATCAAATCCTACCGGTTGTAGCATGTATATTTCTTCCGTCAATATTCCATTTAAAAAAGCTGTATTTATATCAAATGTCTGAACTTCAAGTCTTTTGTTAGCAGCATGACTTAAAAGTAAACGAATACTTGCATATCTTGCAACGGGTGCAAAGGTTTCTTTGTAGTCTAATCCTTGAATTTGATCAAAGTCTCTTGCAACTACTCGTGCCTTCAAACGTCCATCTGCCTTCTCTCGTAAGACCCATTTACACGTTAATGGCTTACGATGTTCCGATAAGTTCACAAGTTCCCACACTTCCATTTGATTTAGCGCTTCAATTTCATCTTGCATCGCTCTTCTCCATCCAGGATCTTTAAGTGCATCTTTCACAGAAATATCTTCAACGTCAGCAATTACTGCATAATCACTGTACTTTGGATGTGGCTTGATGTTTTGTCGATTTCGTAGATTATGAACTGGAATAACGTTTTGATTTGTTTCTTGGTATGACTGTGTTTGAATATTTTCAAGGCTTTCAAAATTCTCCTCCTGAAGTTGTGGCTGTACTTCTTCAGAGCAATTTTCATTTGTTTGTTGACTGGACTCTTGCTGATCATTTTCATTTACTTACTGTGATTTTTGTTCCGGCTCTTCAATCAAAAAATTCGTAAAGGACGCATCTAAACTTTCCTCTTTGAAATCTCCTTGAATTAAATTATCCGTCTGACTTAATCTTTCAGCAAAGATTACATTACACGAGACTTCAACATGTCGCTCAGCAGGAAGATAAATTCGATAGCCATGTTCTTCAATATCATATCCGACAAATTTTCCTTTCTTGCTCTTCTTATCGAATTTCTTACGTTGATTATTTTGAATTAGAATGTAACAGTCACATCCAAAAGGCTTCATCGACTTGAGACTTACTTTTCGACCAAACCATAATTCAGCAGGTGTTTTCCCAGCAACGTTACTCTTCCCTGTTTGATTAATAGTAAATACCGAATAGTTGAATGCTTCTGCCCATAAAGCTGTTCCAAGTTCCTTGGAAAATTTCTGCTCGTGCGAAATTTCTGCCATTTTGTTGAGGAGCATAAGTAGTCGATCGTTCATGGAATATTCCAAGCTCTTCAAAAATTTTCTTGCTTCTGACATTTTTGATTTCTGTTCCATTGTCTGACATAATAACTTTCACTTTTCTTTCAAATTGATTTTCCACTAAATTCAAAAAAATGTTTAGCTTGTTGCTTCCGACTTATATTTCATGAAATGAACTGTTTGAAATCTACTAAAGTCATCTCTTAATAACAAGAAATATTTAGCACCTCCAAGAGATCGAACATTCATTTCACCAAGATCGACTTGAATTCTATCAAGTGGACTTCTCGCAACTTCGTGATTCTTTGGGTGCGACACTTTGTGCTGTTTTCAATATGCACATCGTTTGCATACATTGTTTCCCCAGTCATCAATATAACGAATCCTGTTTCTCTTCAAAATTTCTTTTACATGAGAAATATTCTGATGTGCCATCCTCTCATGCCAAAGTTTCAAACTTACCGCTGACAAATTTAATTCCTCAGTTTGTTGGAATAACATTTGAAACAAACCTCCAGACCTTTTAGCTACCAATACGACCTGATCACCTTCCATGATAAAAGATTTTTCTGCTGTAGCTTGTTGAGTAGGTTGTCACAGAAAATAGATTAAAAGTAAGTTTAGGAACGAACAAGACATCTTTCAATACAATTGGATACCATTTCTGGCCATTATAAGCTCTCAGATATACATCACCAAAAGAAACACTTTCTAATTTGGTAGAATCTCCAATTCCCACTTGAACAGGAACATCCAATGATCGAAGATTTGTCAAGCATTTTAGATTTCCAGTTAGATGATGAGTAGCACCGCTGTCTTTAATCCGTAATTCTCGTTTATTTGGCAAATTTTTAAGAAGAGTTGATGACAAAGCCACAGTAATAAAAGATTTCGCTCTAATCTTTTCATTATTTGACTTCTTTGGACATTCATTTGAAAAATGTCCTTTCTTTTGACAATTATGACAGTTGTAATTTTTCTTGCAATATTCAAAATATTCGGAGCATGGTTTGTTAGTGCACTCACGCTTCATGTGCCCAAACTCACCACATTTAAAACATTTCTTTTCAAACTGACCCGACTGTGTTTGGTGATAAGACTTCTTGGACACCTGAGTTCTTCTATGCTGATCCTTCTTATATTTGTCATGCTTTCCGATAAGTACATTGCTAAAAACTTCAGACTCACGACCTTGAAGTCTTATTTCTTCTTGTTGAAGACGATCGCGTAATTTTTGGAGAGTTTTCTCAGTTTCTGCAACTGATTCCCAAGCTGCATGAAAGTAATCGAATTTTGCCGGTAGTGAATTCATAATTCGCGACTCAATCCAACTATCCTTAACTTGTTCACCATTCGCTCGCAGTTCTTGTGCAAGAACATCTATTTGCAGACAATTTTCAGCAACCGACTTCGTTTCATCATACTTAAAACTGAAAAATTGTTGCTGTAGCATTGCCGTTGAATTCTGACTTTTCTGACCATAGGTTGTTCTAACCGTCCGATCATTTGTGCAGCAGAATTACATGTTGTAATTTTGAGTGCAATTTTCTCATCCGCATTTAGCCCAATAATTGTTTGTGCCTCTATGTCCTTCTTTATCCAATTTGATTCTGCGACAGCTTCCATTGGCTTTTGCGTTTCTCCTGTTACAATTTTTAACAAATCCTTCATACGTAATAACAGATTTAGCTTAAACCTCCAGGATACGTAGTTCGACTTTCCATTGCCATCTTCAGACTCAGCCAACTTTTCCAGGCTTAGTTTGATTACCAACAAATGTTCTTTAAAAAAAAATACTGAATTAATTAATTTTTAGCTTATGATTGGTTACTGGGAACATAACCTGTTGTGAAACAAATGATTAATTAATTTAATAAAGTAATTAATTTAATTTAATAATTTAATAAAGTCAGTATTTTGGTAAAATATTTATTTAACAGCTATTAATGTTGTTCGATAGAGAGAAAATTATTTTTCTATTTTTTCAGCTAGTCAAAATAATAATAATACTAAGGTTCTTAGATACGTAAAACAAAAAAACTAGTACAGTAGAAGCTGGTTACAGTAGTTAATTCAGAGTGTATGTCTGAAGATCTTCAAGAAATTGAAGCCAATAGTGGTCGTGGCCGTTGGCGGATTTAGCCAATTTTCACACTTTGTCTGTGCAACTGAAGAACGAAGCCGTGTATTCAGCTCTCTACCTTGATTTTAAAGACCTAAAACCTTCACACATACAGACGGACGGACATGGCTTAATCGATTCACTTGTCGGTCTCGATCATATCTCTAGAAGGCCTTTAAGGGTACGATGATTATTTTACTGTGCTAAAAACTATGCATTAAAATCAATATACCCTGAGTCGGGTATAAAAACATAAATTTTTAATGTCTTATGCTAGGTCGTTGTGCAAACATTTTGGACTAAAACTCCTCCCTCTTAACAACAAACTTTTCAGCTTTTTTGTAAGCCACGCCCACAGAGGGAGAATCTTTTTTCGGTAACTTATAGTTAATTATTGGTTCGTAATTAAAAAAAATTACGATAAACTTACCTATCAAATACAGTTGGCATTACCGTAGGATTTGTTCCCTACTTTTTAACTGATAGGTACTTTATTTCAACGTTACGAAATCGTTAAGAGGGTAATTTTCACTTGAAACTGTGTAGTGTCATCGGTTAATAATTTCTATTTCCTCGGGAGTGGTTACTTTTTAAACCCCATCTTATAGGACAGAAGGTATATTAAGTTTGATTCATAGTTTGTAACATAGAGAAATAATCACCGTAGACCCCCAAGACCTCAAGGGCATATGATCGAGATCAAATTGTAAGTCGTATAAGACATGACCGTCCGTCCGTGCGTCCGGAATTTCGAGCTAGGATTTTGAAACGTCATATCTTGACAAGTGCAGTACAAATTTTCAAAATCCACTCACTGACACGTCCACTTTACTTATTAGCATGAACAATCCAAATTGTCGTAGGACGCTTAAATTTGGTATGCAGTATACTTACTTGTGTATTGAGTGTATTGAGATTGACATTGCGAAAAATCGAAAAACGCCCCCATGTGGGTGTGGTCGCATTTCGTTTTCAGTTTAACAAACGATATTTATATGCACTTCGTTTGCTTACAATCAAGAGAATCTTGCATTATATGTTAACATATTTCTGCATATTATTGTGAAAATTTTTACCACGCCCTTTTGGAGGCTTCAAAGGCTTAGTTTTTGACATAAAAATGCACTTAAAAGATGCAAACCAAAGTTTAGGATAGTATATTTGAAAAAAGCTACAATGTTATTGAAAAGGGGTCGATGCCATGCACCCTTTTTTCAAAGGCTTTTAACAAAGGGAGATTTTCGGAGCGTAATAGGCATCAATTGGGATGGGGTGTCCAACGATTCGCCTAAGCGGATTTTAGCCCGACCACTTGTAAAATCATATGTTATTTTGACACTGACAGCTTTTTCCCGCTCAAAATCTTCACGGGAAGTAAGTAACTATCATATCGCCGCGTATCACAAAATAAATTGTCCTAAGCTTGAATGACGTTGGGAAAAATATTGAAAACTTACTTCCAAGGTGAGTACTGTGCCCAAGCAATATTTGAAAAAAAAAATCATATTTTCTGACGAGACGCATTTTCATCTCGCATCTCGCAAATCCGCACATTATTGTCGAGAAGCCGATGCATTTTGACAACCATTTTTCTATGAAAATGAAGCTGAGAACAGCATATCGAACAACGGTGAGCTTTAAAGAGCCATATTAGCCGACTTTTGTTCATTTGAAATTGAAGAAATTAACTTGTATCTCTGGTTCATGCAGGATAGAGCACCATACCGAAATCGAAATTTGGCACACCAATCTTAAGTTTACTGATTTACTAAAATAGCTCTACGAAATGGACAGTATTTTAAAACATGCCTTTTAAGTCTAAAACTATCAGTTAAAGAAAAGTGGAATTTCTAAGCCCCAAATATCCTCGTAGGTACATACTAAAGAACTTACTTACTTACTTACTTAAGGTGGCGCTACAGTCCGGGGTGGACCTGGGCCTCAGCCAACAAGCTTCGCCAGCCAGCTCTGTCTCTAGCTAGCCGTCTCCAGTTTCGCACGCGAAGTTGGCTGAGGTCCCCTTCCGCTTGCGTGCGCCACCTTAGTCTCGGTGCTCCTCTACCGCACCGTCCCTGCGGTGTGGATTCGAAGATTTCCCGGGCCGGGGCGTTGGTGTCCATCCGCTCTAGATGACCCAGCCATCGTAGACGTTGTGTTTTGACTCTTTTGGCAGGTCGGTATCGCTGTACAGCCCGTACAGTTCGATGTTATATCTCCTCCTCCACTCTCCGTCTATGCAGACGGGACCGTAAATCGTCCGAAGAATTTTCCTCTCGAAGCAGCCTAAAGTGATTTCATCCGCCTTTGACAGGGTTCATGCTTCTGCACCGTAAAGCAGGACTGGGATGATGAGGGTCTTATACATGGACACTTTAGTTGCTCGAGAGAGGGCTTTGCTACTCAATTGCCTCCTTAGCCCAAAGAAACAGCGATTGGCAAGAGTTATCCTTCGTTTGATTTCAGCACTAGTGTCATTGTCTGAATTGATAGCGGAACCCAGGTAGACAAAGTCCCTAACTACCTCAAAATTATAGCTGTCGATGGTGATGTTTTGTCCAAGACGTCGGTGTTGGGTGTCTTTTCTTGATGACAGCATATACTTGGTTTTGCCCTCATTGACTGCTAAACCCATATTCACCGCTTCCGTCCCAATACTCACGAAGGCTTCACTGACATCACGCTTTGTTCTACCAATTATGTCAATGTCGTCTGCGTATGCGAGTAGTTAAATTAAAGCAATATCGCAAGCTTAGCTTTCAACAAAATCCGACGGACCGCTCTGTGTGTGCCTTCATACTTGACGGTCTTTTATTTTATTTATGTGGTTATTATTTACTCTCCACTTCTTTTCAACTTTATTCTCCGTCTATCACCTTTCTTTTTCTCTGTCTGTCTTTATTCCTCTGTACGAATTGTCTATTCCAACTATTATCCTGTTTTTTGGAAATCGCCACATCTAAAGCGCATCTTTTAGAATGAAATCGGCAACCTCGAAAGTAGTTACAGCCCTAGATGTGTCGGTTGTAGTTATGGCAACATCCGCTGGGGTGGTGTGCGGTCTTATAGGCTTAAAGTCTACCCAAGAGCTCAACAAGCGTTTTCAACAAGTAAAGACAGATTTTTCTCGTTCTTTATAGTTTACTTCTAATTAAAACCTTTTTTTTACAAGATCGATGAAATTTTGCATTCATTTGTAAGTACCCGGAGGGAACAAGTAAGAGCCTACGTTATGGCGCTGTTATCGCTCTTATTCATAACAGTGCTCTTAGGTAAGTTTAATGTAAGGTATTTTTGAATAATTTAACGAAAAAAATTCATGAAAAGCTCTCGATATCTGGACTTGGATGCGAGTCGCTGAAGACATGAAAATTGACGAAGAAAATACGGGTACTTAGTAAATGTTGATAGTAAAATAAGTCTTTTACAACAAGTTTTTTTGCAGAAATGAACGTTCAGTGGTATATACCCTTTTACAGTCTGTATTACATGCTGACCGGTCTTCACATTGGAATCGCTCATGCCACTTTTGGTGTAGGCAGGCGGTACAGGCGACTGAATTTGACTTTGAAAAAGAGTTTCCTCACAGGTATCTATATCAACACGCAACCTTCTGACTATTACAATAATCTCAAAAAAATTATGTAAAATTATAATGTGCTGTACAAAAAAATAATGTATTTTGTTATGAAACTTTTAGAAGAAATTTCAGCATATCAGCCACCAAAACTCTACAAAAAAGTTGCAACTATAAAGACCATAAGTATGGACCAATTCGATAGTAGCTCCTTAAAGAAGCCTGGAATAATGCCAAATGCGGTATCGAACTCTAGTAAGAGAGTCATTATTTTCAGACTCTTTTCATATTATTAAAAACAAAGAAATAATTCTAGCCAACGATTGCAACATAATAGAACGTTTGGCTGCCATACATGAATCTTTAGGTCTATGTGTCCAAGCCATTTCGGGGTGAATAATTTTCAATGCCCAAAGTTTCAAAAGTGCAACTAAATTTTCTTTCGTTTCAGATCATACGGGCTAGCAGTTCTATTTATGCTTGTTTCCTGCTTATTACATCTCGTAGCAACGGCTTATTTTCTATTTCTAGAGTTCTTGAGCAACAAAAATACGGTCTACTCTTGGCTTCAAGTTTTGTGGATAATTTTCCATGCATGCCGACTACTTATGATAGTTGAACCATGTCATTTGGCAACGGTTGAGGTAAGAACGACGACGACATTGTGAGAGCAAGATCATGTAACCAGCTGAAGTTTATGTAATTTCAGTCAAAGCAGACAATGTCTTTGCTTTGTCAAATCAACCGGAAACCCCACGACTCAGCTTTAACTGAAAGTGTGAGTATATTTAAGATTTATTTTGTCTGGTAGCAGGACAAAATTTAGCTTTTTAAAGTTCTGATTTTTTTTTTTAATTCTGCTTTCGAAATTCTGACTCAATCAAAGCGTAATGAAAATCGGCTTCACGTTACAAAAAATATACATGTGAATTTTTTTTGGTTCCTATTGTCTTCGGCTCGCTGAACTCGAATCTGAAGAGTTCCGACAAAATTTCCTGGTGCGTTTTGAGATAATGACCAAAAACCTCAACATTTTCGCACTTTTTTTAGTTTTTTGAATATGACTCGGAAACTATGCATCCTACGTAAATTCTCTTTTGCATCGGAAGAAAGATCACAACATTTCCTAAGTCCACACATAAAGTTATTTTCTTGGGCACACCATTAGCCCGCTAGAAGGCGCCGAAAATTAACCAAAATTTCCCATTTCTTTAAGAAGAAATTCTGCTTTCGAAATTCTGACTTAAGCAATAAAATGCTGCTTATTTAGGCAAACTGTTCACTTTTTTGAAGTAAAGCAATGGCAAAAAAAAGAAACTGCAGGGGTTTGCAGGGGCCGGCACGCCCCTCGCTTTGTCAAAGTTGCATTTCCTGAATTTGTAAAAAGAATTTTGACCCAACCCCTTTTTATCTTCATTAAATAAGCTGAACAGCTGAACATAACCCTTTCGGTTGTTTTAAGACACTGTTTTCACTGTTCACAGTGAAAAGCAAAAGACCTTGGGGATGTGAAAAGCCTTTCAGTTCCAGCGACGCAAGTGCAATTCATGGATAATGGTTGGGTGTTGCGGTTTTCCTTCAATGACTGCAGACAGCATTAAGTTTTTGAAGCATTATACCTCACTCTGCAGGTGCTGTTAAGATCGGATTTTTGACGAGTAACATATATACGCTACCGTTCCAGTTCTACGTTCAAAGAATCGAAAACGAATATCGAAACTGTCATTGACAAAAGACAGTAAAGAGAGTCGCGGGCAAAACAGAGCCTTGGAGGACCCATGCATTTATTTTATGAACAGCGGATTTATGTACTACAACAGAAAAGGAATTATGTACTACAATCCATCGAATAAGAGACTCGTCGAATACAAATGCATGAATTTACGAAAAGAAAGCTGGTGCCCAACTCTGTCAAATACTTTCGAAATATAAAGTATTTGACAGAGTTGGGCACCCTCAACCTTGCTGCAACAGCCTTGTTTTCAGCAAGAAGATGCAAGGAATATATAATTTTGATTTTTCGGTAGGGTATGCTACCAACCACCTGTGGTACTTTTCCTACGAAAACCGTATTGCACAAGGTAATTATTATATGTTTCCACCGGCCATAAAACTGCGATTAGCGGGAGACGATTAAAAATAAAACCCGAAGTGGCTCCACCGGACAAACATAGGACTATTTTCACACGAGCACTCTTTTTCTGTCATTCTGACGCTGACATTTCCGAAGAGCGAAAAACGATTTCCGTGCTTGACAGATCAATCAAAAAACTCAAAAAACGGATTTTTGATTGATCTGTCAAGCAGGGATACTTTTAATATCCTTTTCTGATTCTCAAGGAGTGCGAAAAGGGTTGAATGTACAATAAAAAAGGTTTGTGAATAGGGTGAATGCGATTAATGAGGGGATTTTAGAAAGATTACCTTGAGACATAACATTAAACTTGTATAATAAATCCCAAGATTTAAGGAAGATTAGATGAGGATTTGTGGTAATCGCACATCAGTGTCCGGTGGATCCATAGTATTAGAAGTTTTGGTGATCCCAGATGTATTATGAGCTGATAATTTATCAGTGTTTTCAGGAACTTAGAAATAAGGGAAATTAATGCAATGCACGGGACACCGCGCAATCTGCGAACTGGCAGCAAAATGTACTGCGAGGAGATTAGCAGACTAGTCTTTCACATTTTGACAAATGACGTTCTTACTTTCTTCGAGACCATTTAGAATTTATAGCCTTAATTTTAGTAGTAAACGGATATCAGCAATCATTTATGCTTTATTTTAACTTATTCATGATTGCTAAAGAAATGGGTTGGCATTGCAAGACCAAGCGGAAGCTCCTTCAACTTTATCACCTCCTTATAATTCAATAACTGTCATATCTCGTACCACGAGTTTTCCTTCAACTCTTAACCTTGTAAGGCATAGAACATCTAATTTCTTAAAAAATTATGTGGTTGATAATGTCGGCCGTATTTACAATGTTATCTAAGCAAAGTGATAATTTTATACATCGCCAGACTATTGCGGTGTATAAAGCCACTGGAGACTGTGGCGCTTTCCCGCCTCTTACTCCACCCTACACTTAAGCTTCTATTAACGTCGTCATCACGTTGTCATCTTAAACGTCGTCATCGTCGCTTTGTTAATGATCACTCATAGATCCTAGGCTTTTACTTTTTTAATACTTGGAAAGCACATTTTCACCAAATTGTATGTCTGCAACTGGCCCGGGCCTGTCAGAAAAAGAGTTTCGTAGATATGCTTTTTTAATCCTTACGATACCCATTTTTCTTTAAATATATGCATCAAGTGCGCGGTGCAGAGGCGTTTGATCGTTACTTAAGATGACTGCATTCTTAGCAAAGAACAGCTGATGTTGATGTACTTTGGCTTTCGTTTTTCCTGAAGCAGGTAGTCAGAGTTCTGGAGAAGTTGACCCTGGTTCACTTTGAGCTATCGCGCCACTCATTTTTTATAGGAAAAATAGTTTTAGGCCAACACCAGCGGCTCATTTTCTTAGTTTGTGTCTCTCTCTATCTCCCAATATATTCCCGACGTACTCTTTCGACTACATCGTTGTAAGTGGTTCATCTTTAGCTCTCGATAATCGGTCTGAGGTTTCATTGTCTCAGACGAAAATGAAAAGCAATTGGCTTAGGACGCGACCCTTGTGTAAACACTTAAATTGGGAGCTCTGACGTTTCTCCGAAAAGGCATCTAACTTCTGTCTTTTTACTTTCATACATAAATTGGGTATGATCGTTCGAACAAAGGCTTTTTGAATACCTCCGGTACCATATTTGCTTTCTTTGCAAAAATGATTTCTCAAAGAACCCAGAATATAAGTGGCCTTGTACTGTTTATGTCTGACCCAGGGTTTATCAAGTTCGATGTTTAGTTTATAACGCAGTGAAATAATCACCGTAGACCGTTAAGACCTTTTAGAGATATGAATGAGACCGAGAGGAGAATCGATTAAGCTGAGTCCGTCCGTCCGTCCATGTGTAAACAACTTTTAGGCCTTAAACTTTAAGTTAGAGAACTGAAAGTTAGTTTGTGAGCTGGAAGTCCAGTCCTTCAGATCAAGTTTGAAAATTAATTGAATCCGCCCACACACACCCCACTACAGGCCTGTATGTGCGACCACCTCTAATTTTAAAAAAAAAAAAACCTTTTTTAAAATTTTAGCTAAGTTACATTGGTGCAGCGCACTAATTTTTGGTATGTGACATTGCTTTGTAATTTCTTTGAGGTAGCATAAAAAGTTTGGACCACGCCCATTTTTAAAGGAATTTTAGCTTAGAATTACTGTTTTTCAATAAATATGTATACATAATGAAATTTGACAAAAAATTACATTACAATAATTGTAGATGTTAGTATTTTTTTTTTTTTTTTTAAATTTAATATGTCTCCACCCACTTTTATGGGCGTGATTTTAATAAAAGTGAATTTTTATTTAAAAACCGGAATTTTAGTCTGAAAAGCATTCAACAGTTATATTTTTATATCCCACCAACTTTTTGGAGGTGTGGCGGTTTCCTTTATAAGGAGAGTAGGGTATTTTGCAATACGTCGCAGACAGACTGAAATTTTCACATACGCACTGTTACACTTTCATACTTGTTTTAAATCGTTTTCCTTGGCTCAGCAGGATGGTTAACTCTACTCAAAGCATTTTTTCGTATTTGTTCTTGTCATCGATGCTTATTCTTCACAACTTCTTCCGGGGCGATGATATTTTTGTTTCCCCTTCTTCAGCTAATTTTTGATTTCGCTTAATACAACTCACGGTTTTCTTCTTTTTGTTCTAAGACCTCGTGGGAAAAGCCGGGCCCATACTTCATTTCCGAACTGTCTGCCGACCCCGCATTCTGTACAAAAAGACATTTTTTATCCTTTCTTAAACGGGCTTAATTTACCATCTAGGATGGCATCTACAGAAAGGGGTAACAAATTTGTCAACACCCATTTGTAACCACAATTAAATGCAATCTTTGTGTTATTCAAGATTAAGATAAAAACCTACCCATGGCGTATACGCAACATTTTTCACCCACATTCCCTATAAATGCTGTATGGAATGTCTAAGATTGGACTTTTGTTTAGAGAGTGCCGTTCTTAACGGCCCATACCTAGATATATATTGATTTCTTCTGTACATAAGCCCGCAAAATAATACAAAACTAAATTTATCCCCCGTAAATATACAGATAACGGATTCGGGGCAGTTAAGTACCCTTATCCGAACCTTTCCAGTCAATTTAACTCATTTAGAAAATGATTCAATATTTTCCAATTGTGTGGCCGTTCTAGCTGATTGGTTGCTTTTGCTTTGATTTTGCACTCAACGGAGTAGTCCCGTTGAAATTGAATTAAATTAGTTAGCACAAAGGCACTTTTTAACAACTTCTTATATGGGACGGCTTATGCTGCCTATGTATACATTCTACTTATAGATTCGGAAATTTTGGCAACAGCTACTCGCAGATAAGGCGACCTTTTCCGCTTGCGGCCTATGCCAAGTGGACAGAGGACTTCTCACATCGGTAAGTGACACGAAAACACGTCAGTCTATAGTAGGAATATCTATATGTATGTATACACATCTTTGCAGATAAGTGGAGCCATTGCCACGTACTTGGTAATCTTAATTCAATTCCAAAATTCCAACGGCTAGAAGCAACACAGGATATGCCTTGTGCGAGAAAAAATTAATTAAAAAAATAAAAGACAACAATACAAACAAAGCAAAACACTGAGGGTAGATAATTTCCTTTAATCGTTAAAAGATCCCATTTCCTCATTTAGCCGGCCGGACGTTGACTGACACGGATGGGGTAGAGCGAGCTACAATGTTTGCCAAAGCATCCATCCCACTGCGATTAACAATGCCATAGCATGGATTAGGGAACACACATTTAAAGTCGAATCCTTAAATTACATGTGAATCCGCACAGTCAAACAAACAATATTTTGCAACACCCCAAAACACCGCCGCCCGCCCCATCGGAAAGTCATATCCACCATCCCCCGCCCCATCGAGAGGGCTTTCGGGTAAGCGAGTACGCATGACAATGTAACACAACCAAATGAGATGGCAACTGAGCAAAAATACGGGGAAATTTCATGCAATCAAGGAGCGAAACAGAGGGTTTTTCTTTGGATTTTTCACCTAATGACACTTTCAGGATAAAACGTCAGTTAGTTAGTTCACTTTAGTCGTTGTCGTCGTCGTTGTTCAATGTTTAAATAATACACAGTGCGGGTGGATTCCTCTTAGGCAGGGGGGAAGCAAAAAGTATATATCGACACAGGAAAATTTATCTTTTTCGCATATACTCGACTCGTACATATATAAATAAAAAGGAAGAATATTAAACATCGTCGTCGTTGCTTTTAAGTGGTTTTTAGTTACATACATACCTTCATATGTATACTATAGATCGTCGTCGTTCTTTGTCCTTTGGCGTACGTTTTTCTACTCATCATTCGTCGGTATTGTCACCAAGTCGCAAATACTAATCACACAGAGAACACCAAAGTTTCGCATAGATTTTGCAACAAAAAAAAAGGACGAAGGCAAAAAAGATTGCTTTTTTTTCTCGTAATACAAACTTTCGTTCGTTATCCTTTTCGTTAGTTCGGCAATTCCGGCATGTGTACTCTGGATGTTGGTCTTTGTGTATAAGTGCAAGTGGTTACATAAATAATTTATTGATTAATTAGAAGTGAAAGGAATAAACTCGATAGTTTAATAATTGTGATAAGGAGCTATCGTTGTCGCTGCAGCAACAAGGACGACACTGGAGAAGTAGAACAATTTGATACGGATCAAAGGAAATATACGTGGTCAGCGAAAACATTGTCCCCCTGCACAACACGTACGTATCCTTTAATAGATTTGCACAAATTAATAGGAAAGGTGCACCCGACTGTTATTAGGACTCAAAACGAATTATGCAATCAGCTGTTCCGAGACAATCGTCGTCGTGTAGCTGTCCTGAAATTTAATTACTTTTTGCATTAAAAATCGATGGAATGACTTTCTGTGTGTGCTATGCCGCAGTGTCCTTCTACCATCAGCAACTTTCGTTGTGTAATTTGACATAATTGAATTCACAAGTCATTTTTAATAGATTCTTACGCTCTTATGCAATGAAAAGGATAATATGATGGGGTGTTCGCATAGGCAAAGTGTTAACTTAACATGACTACTTCATTCTGCACGCCCCTCGTGGGAGGCTCTTCGAGACATCGGTTACGGCCACCATCCCTTGATGGCTTTTGCTTAATTATCTCTGCTCACTTTGTCAGTTGGTTCGCTTCTTTAAAGCATAAATCAATAAAATACGACATCTATGGAACCGACAACAAACGGGAGGATGGGGTCAATGAGACGACAACGATGGAAAAGTTTTTCGGGTGGTATTTTGTGCTGTATAGTCCCGCACTACTACCGACTTTTACCCCTTTTTGGCAAGGCTTGTATACGCACAACAAGGATGCGAACAGAAAAAAACCCATAAAGTCATCTCTCGCACTGTGCAGAAGCAGCAAAAACAAAAAGCCAACAAATAATAGTCGCGATCCTTTGTTCCTCGGTGTCTTCGCAGTCATCAGGCAGGTTGTTAGGTGTGCTTGTACTTTGAGCCATACAATGGATTCCATTGTTTGCTCTGTTGTCAATAACAACAGAAGTTGGGACACAAACACGAAGTTCACCTGCTTGGCGCACTCACTTAACCATCCGCCAACGACGCCCGGCCCGGCCCGGCCCGGCTCGGCTTCAGCATTTCTATATGAGAGGCTCTTTTCCGATGGCGGCGAATAGACACATGTCATCATGTCATTGGACAAAAACGACAATGACGATGACGACGACGACTCATCGAAGAAACATTCTCGGGAAACAATTTTTGTTTCCTTTCCTGTGCAAGTCAAGGGAGTTGGCCCCGTCGTCGTTGGTACGGTAGGATGCAAATATGAAGGGGGGGAGAATGTGTAATCGGCATGAGTTTGTTGAAAAACGGGTGGGTATAACAAGACCGCTGGCGCCAAACAGGCCGGATATGACTAAGAGGTCTAAGGCTTGAGGGTGGCTTGATTTTTTTTATGACTGACGAGTTTCCCTGTGAACAATTTCGGGCAGAAGTTATTAGGTTTTGGCAGTTTTTTTTTTTTGTTGCTGTTGATGTCGGATACCTTAATGCAAAATCGATTGAACAATGTATCTGCAAGGACATAAAACAGAATAACGGAGGAAATGGGTAATTTATAGTTTGTTCTTTTACAGAAAGTTCAAAAGTCATATCCCATAGCTGTAATGACATTTGTATAACAAGGTTTTTGAATGCTTGGAGCTGATAAGACTAAATGAGGGAGATAAATTTATAGTAGGTAGGTAGGGGTCTACTTACCAAGAGTGGAAAAACTCGCGTTTTGCTCAGCAGAGGTAAATAAAAACCAACCGAGGGGTTATTTGACGAGAAGTCATTTTTGAATTAAAATAAAAAATTCAGATAAACTTTGCAATGGGCACTTTACTTTGATGGGCACCGGGATAAAGATATATATGATATCGTTTGCACTCACCTGACCATTTAAATTGTCTTCCCTTCTAAGTCAGCTGGTGCAGACACTTTGCGATCCCGGCGAAATCCTTCACGAACCTCTTGTAGTACGTAGCAAGACCGAGAAAGCTCCTTAGTTGGTGTTTGTCTTTGGGAACTGACCAACTTCTCACAGCTTCGATTTTCTCTGTATCCGTCTTTACTCCATCAGTCGATATCACATGCCCCAGATACTCTACTTCTGTTCTGAAGAGCGCACACTTCTTGGATTGAGCTTAAAAGCGTGAGATAACCTCGCTCAAGTTGTCGCGATGTTCAGCGACAACTTGAAAAACGATTTCCAAAACGACATCCAAGTATACCAGGCAGGTTTTCCACGTCAGACCATGTATTACACGCTCAATAAGAAGCTCAAAGGTAGCCGGAGCATTACACAGACCAAACTGGTAACGGACCGTAGACATAGTCCGTTACCAGTTGTGAAAGCGGTTTTTTATTTGTCTTCTGGATGTGCCTGCCCTTAGGCACTTTTCAGGTCATCTATTCGAGGTAAAGGGTAGCTGTCCTCCTTTGCGACATCCTTAAGCCTCCGATAATCCACGCAGAATCGAGTGCTGCCATCCTTCTTTTTCACCCGTACAACAGGCGACACCCACAGACTTTTCGAGCCTTCGATCAAACCTTTTGTTGATATCAACTCGGCGGCCTCCTCCTGTTTCGCCGTACTCTCAGTTACTGTCAAAATGGCTGCAATGCTTACGCATCTTCCAATCACCTCTCTTTTTCTGAGCTTAACGATGCGCTTTTTATACCCGGATATTAATTTTAATGCATAGTTTGTAACACAGTGAAATCATCATCGTAGACCTCTAAAGGCCGGTTTTTCGGTGCCAAGTTAAGCCCAGCTTAAGCTGAAATCTGTTAATCCCATAACAAAATGATTCTGGAGTTTTCCCAGCGAGCAGTTTTTCAGTGCAGAGTTAAAACCGTAAACAAATTTGTCAAAACTTTCGACTCTCTAAGATCGAAGAATCTTTGACTCGAAAAACCTGAAGGTTTTAGGTCTTCAAAATCAAGCTAGAGAGCTGAAACTTGGTACGCGGCTTGGTTCTTTTGTTACAACAAATAGAAAAGACAAAGTGGAAAAATTGGCTCAATCCGAAAACGGCGACGCCAACTACTGGCTTCAATGTGAGATTACCTTTTTTCTTTCAAAATGCTTCTTGGCCAAGTCAGACATGGCGAAGGAAATTAAATTTTTGTAATGAGCAATATTCTGCCATCGTTACCTGAAAAAACAGACTCGTTCTTTTTCACGGTCCCCACCTCCGCGAGAGTCTGCCAAGCCCTCCGAGAGTATCATTTGTCTTAAAAAACTTCTCAACCATTCGGCAAAAAAGTTGTAGGGTACTTGTATGTAAAGAAATTGACAGACCAGCATACATTGTCGAGAAGTTGGTCCTGGTTCACCTCGAGCTGTTGCGCCACTCTTTTTATTTATTTTTTTATTTATAATGAACAGTATTGGCCCAAGACCTTTTTCAAGGCAAAAATTGGACCATGCCCACTTTTAACATGTTAGATCTTTAAAAACCCGATTTCTCGAAAAGTTTACTCCAAATCGAAAAAAATTATATGACAAATATTAGAGATATTACTATTTGCTAAGCTTCATACAAAGTTTTGAGCTCCGCCCACTTTTAAGGGGTGTTTTTAGGAAAACCCCGTTTTTTCTGAAATAATTTCCGCTTTTACCGTGATTTCTCATGATTCTAACGTGATTACAATTAATTGATAATTTTAAGTTAATGGGCTTAGAAATGAATGGGCTTAAAAATTAATTTTGGGGGCGTGGCCTTTACAAATAATATATGAATTCGAACCAAGAAACTTTAGGATTTGGTGTTACATGGCATATGGGGTGGAGTATATAGAAGTTTGTCACAGATGAACTCTTGCAATTACTCATTTGTTTGGGTTAAGTCTTATTGGCACCATGTTGTTTTTAGGTTCTACAAGAATTTTTCTCACGACTTCTCTTTTAAATTCACTTTGTTAATTGGCTTGATGAGATAGAATCGGTGGTTCCTAGGATCACCCTCCAAACATGTCCAAAGAACTGTTCTGAAGAGGGCCGCAGAACTTCATCGCTTCTAATTATTGCCCGAAGATTCACAGCGCTGTCGTTTCCGCATACCATAGGAATTTCAAAATTTTGATACCTCTTGAATTACCTCGTGTGCCTTCATGAAGTCCACTCCAATGATGCATTCGTCGCATATGTCGGCTACTAAGAATGCATGTGAGAAGGTCATTCCCGCTAGTTGTATCTGTAGAAGCACCTCCCCGTATACTTTGGCTGCTTCTCCTGTAGCTGTCTTCAGACTGTATCAGCTGATCTCATGTAGCCAGGCCGTCTGAACTAGGTGTCTACGGATGCTAGAGGCCATGGAACCTGTATCAGCTGATCTTATGTAGCCAGGCCGTCTGAACAAGGTCTCTTCGGATGATAAAGGCCGTGGCACCTGTGTCGATAGTGGCCACATATTTTCTGTTGGCGATGATTGTAAGACTCCACTGTAAGACTCTTGTTGCAGCGTTTGTTTTTGAAACTTGGATGATCGTCCTGGGGGATTCGATTCCATCAACCAACTTTTGCCCCGCGAAGTTGGTTCTAGGCGTTTCCCGACTGCTGTTGCTCCGAAGCTTGTCCATCAGGCTTAACGTTGTACCTGCCAGATTTTTCTACACTTTGTTTTCTTCTAGCGCAATGTGGGCAGCTCGCTTGTCTAGCTGGAGCTCTACAATGTCGCTGTTGGTGTCCCAGCTTGTTACAATTCCAGCATCGCATTTGTCCCCGAGCGGTGTTCGTGTTTTGCCTTTCGATGTCGATGTGTTGATGCGAGCACTCTAGCGTAGCCATTTCCCTAATGCGCTGGCAAATGCAAGTGTTCCAGCGAGTGTCTTCTTACCTGCCATTCTTACAGCCATTTGTGGTTTTCCATCCGCAATGGCATATGTCGCCAAATTGCGACTTTTCTACTTTCGGGACGCTTGGCGACCACATTTCGAAATAAGCGGTTTTTGGATCCTTTTTTAAAAAACAGGCGACATTGGGACGCATTTTTAATTTTCAAATCAGTTATGCATACAACAGCCACAAATTAAAAAAGTAATTGCATCCGCCTTTCGCTAAACCAATTTCACTAAACAAAATAAGTCAGCAGTAAATCCGTCTAGAGTTTTCTTTGCGTAGTCGGAAAGTTACCCCAACGCCACGACCCCATACCTGTAGGAACAGTTCCTTTTTAATTACTCGAGGGCGGAGAGCGGGATAACCCCTCCTAATCGCCGGTTCTTCAGTTCGAGATCATCCGAGTTTCCGAGTTAAACTGAGACTAACCCCAGAAATTGGTTCTTCAGTGAATTTAGATCTGGGGTTAATCTCGGCTAAACTCACTAAATTTGGTGAGTTAATCCAGGATCAACACTGAATGTTTTTTCTGTGTAGAATGGGAGTTGCTTTGCTTGTTTCTGTCATCTAAATGTCATCTGAGAATAACTCGAACCTCTTTTCCTATGTTTTTCTATGTGAAGTGAGAGTTGCTAAGTAGAGTAGAGTGCTAAGTAGAGTTAATAATTCCGAGAGTCGAAGATTTTGACAACTTTACTGATGGAGCTAACTCTGCAATGTAACTCTCAGTTTTTTCTGCTAATATAGCAGGTGCGAGCCGCTTACATGATGTTATGTTAGGGATGACCATGTCTTGTCTGATTCTCAACTCAATTATTTAATATGTATGTAGAAGTTAAATATATCAAGTCAGCGGCAGCTCTTAGACTAAATTTTAAGTTTCATCGCTAAGAATCTGAACTTTTGCTTATTTTTTTTTTTGTAATTGTTTTTCTATCGTGTCACAAATTTTTTTCTGTGTAAAATTTAAACATTAGTGTATTTTTTTAACGGGGACGTATTTTTGGCTCGGGCGACTTTTTTTGGCGACAATTTCGAATTGTCCATCAGTTACGCTGCGCATCGGTCGCCAACTCGATTATAATTTCCCTGCTGGTATTGGAAAAGGACAAATTCGACAATCGCTCGATGTCGGCTTGCAACTGTTGAAGAGTCTCACCACTTGTCCGTACTCTTCGGTGCAACTGGATCCGGTAAACTTGCTGTATGTGGTTGTCGCTAAACCTCATCCCGATGGCCTTTACCATTTCTTCAGGAATAGTCTAAACCGATTCGGCAGCTATTCCACTAAGCGCCAGCGTTACAGCAATCGACTTATCTTGTTGCTCGTCAACGCGGCGGCTTCGAACTGCCTCTTATAAATCGGCCATGATGTTTGCCCATCGAGCACAGGCTGCTGCATTTCTTTTCGTAGTGGTTTTTCGATCGAGTATTCACGAACTTTCTCTTCTTAACGTTAATCGAGCTTTTTACACTTGCGATTCTACCTTGTCGAATTTCGCATCTATTTTTTGATCTATTGTCTCGATTTGATTTTTAAAAATCGAACTTTGGGTTTCGAGTTTAGCGCCCAGACTTTAGAGCTGCTTTTCTAAAGATTTCTTTGGTTTATCAAATTTGCTTTGGAGAACATTCTTGTTTGAAAAATCTTGTTTTTTCTGGCCGTTCTCCAGTTTCTCGAATTCGCCTTCGAGAACGTTCCTTTTTCTTCAAGAGCATTCTTTTGGCTACACTCCATCTTCTTGAACCTCTCCAAAAGCAACATCATGAAAGCGGGCATTTGATGGGCAGTACTCACTGAGCTTTGTTGCTTGTTCTTCTGAACAGCATCGTGTCGGGGTTTCCACCTCCCTCGCCGATGGCATTCTGGTGTCGGAGAAATAATTTCTTTTGAAGCCTGGAGGTTTCTTTTACACAATTCTGCTTTTAACTAGCTGTTGTCAATTGTTCAGTTTTGCAACCCATATCGAATTATCTCAAATTCATTTTTACAACACAATCAGTTTATGTTTAGAAAATCATAAATTATGCTTCTGTTCCAGAAAATTCGCGAATGAATAAATTACCGACACTGTTTTTATAACTTCGATAAATTCTAACTCTATCGAATAATCAGTTTAAATATATCAGGAAAATTTCCACAATAAAAACTGTATGTGTCACCGCGTCACAGTTTACGCACAATATATCTGGAAAATTCCACCAGAAAAATCGTGTTTGATACACTTACACTGTTCCGGAAAAATCCATTGTAAAAATCCACTTACCCGCACAATTTTGAGTTTTATTCCCGATTTCTGACACCAATGTAATCTTTTCCTCAAATAAAACTCAATTTGTACTGTAACTTTGTAATGTAAACTCAATAACGTATATTATTTTACTATAAAACACTTTATTTATTAAACAATACTTATTTCTTATTCAAACCACACTTAATTCAACTTCACTACTTAGAATTCAACACTTTAAATAAATTCAATCACTTTTTACTTTACTATCGATTTTCACAAGTCAACGTTTAATATATAACTGGCCTGTACGAGCCTGTCACCCGTGTATTTATACAAAGTAAGCACCTTCTAGTACTGTCTGTAAGAATAATCAAGAATAATATTCCCCTTTGGTAATTGTCTCGTGAAAGTATTATAATAAAGGACAATAAATTATTATTATGAAAAAGGATAATAATCCTGATAATTATCCTGCAAGGCTTTAAATTTTTTTAAATTAATAAATATTTTAAATAAATAAGATTGCTTAAGTAATTTATATTTACATATAAAAATATCTAATTTCTACCAGCAACTTTGAATCCTTTATGGAGACTTTCCTTCCAGTAAAAATTCCTTATAAATTTAAAACGACCTCATAAACTTTCACCCCAAAAATAAGCGCAAATATTCCAAAAATCCGAAACACCAACGTCTGTTAATAGGTTAAGTACCTACTCGTAAGAATTTTAAATATGTAAAAAGCAGTCATAACACCACTATATAGAGCGCACTCACGCTTCAAAGCAGCTGAGGTTGCAAGAAAAAAACAGAAACACCCTTGGAAAGTCCACTTTCAAATGGGTCATTAAAGTTTCACACAATGCAATCCTATGAAGTTTTTATTGGGACTACCATAAATCATAAATCACAATTTTTTAAATGCGAATGCCATGAATGTTTTGCATATTTCACATCTACTCTCCCATCAAACAAACCACAGAAAACCCGAAGATGGGTTGAAATGTGAGTCTTATGGCTTTTATTTTTTTTTTTAAATATGATAAAAGTGCTCTATTTACTCAGAATTATACGATTTGATATAATAATTTGAATGATATGGGACTTAAAGAAACGAACAATTTTAATAACTGCAACACTCGTTGCATAAACTATAGTTAATCAGAAAAGAGGCGAGTGGTTTTGTTGCGTAGTGATATATTTGCCGCAGACGCAGAGCTTTGAGGGCCGATTTTTCAGTGCGAAATTAACCACGAGTCAAACTAAGATTAGTTAGGGCTTCATCAGCGCGAGATCATCCAAGTTTCGGAGTTACACTAAGACTAATGCCAGAAATGAGTTCTTCAGTCAATTTCGATTCGAAGCTAACCTCGGCTTAGCTCGTAAAATTTGGTGCGTTAATCCCGAATCAATCTCTGGAGAACAGTTCGAAATTCTTTGCCTGTTTTTTCTATGCGCAATGGCAGCAGTTTTGAGTGTTCCTGTGAAAACTGACATTTACCAACAACTCAGAACTTCTTTGTCTGCTTTTTTCTATGTCAAGTAATAGTTGGGAGAGTCAATTATTTTCGAGAATCGAAGATCTCAACAAATTTATTGACGGAGTAAACTTTGGACTAAAAAACTGCTCGCTGAGTTAACTCCAGATTTGTTATGTTCCGGGATCAACAGATTTTCGGTTAAGCTGGGCTTAACTCTGCACTGAAAAACCGACGGGACTGAAAAAACCTAATTTAGACTAGAAGGTTATCCACCTTCTGCCTGAAGTTGATCACGCTACTAAAAGGAGAATTTTTTTGGTCTTCAGTTCTACTAAAATGGGTTTCTGAGCCTCATCTGTCAAGTTCGTTGACTTTCTCATTTCCATCAACACCTTCCTGACGATGAACCCACCAGAGTTTAGTCTTATTCCATGAACTAAGCTTACGTACAGGACGATTTGGAATCAATGATATGCGAGCTTAGAGTTTAATAGCTGATTGACTCTCCGCGTATGTATGTAGTTTGTACCTATGCTACCAGAATTGTTTTGGAATGGTGCGGAACTCTGCGTGAAACACACTGGGACTTTTGACATCGCAATTTTGGTAGTTATGTTCGGAATTCATACGCCACTATACTTCCACTCTCACTACCTAGTTAATTTTAGAATCGTCCGTAAACCACTTTAAGCTGCTTTGGGAGTTTGGTCAGTTATTGCTAACTGACGCTTCTTCATCAGAGATCTCCGTAGAAAATCTTTTATTGAAGCCTAAATTTCTATGTAGGCAGCCTGTGACCGCACAGAACATGTCAAGTTCCGGGATTTCAAAGGGCTTATAGGTCTAGGTCCATCTGGGTGATCGCAAAAACTTATCTTTTTTGCTGCGTATTGTAATTTTTGGTATAAATATGTGGAGGATGGTTAACCCTTTTATTGCTTCTTTAGCAGCAATGTGGGGTGTGTCCGCCGCTCATTCTTCCTCGGTTTTTTTCCATACCGGTACCCACCATATCTGGTGAGCGTCCTCCTATCCGCGACATGAGGAGGTGTCCAATTAGGAACCAGCAATCCAAAAGGAGGTCATATGAATCAAACCTAAGTTGATATTTTTTTAGTGAAGGGAGCTATGACAGCCTTACATAGGTTTATGAAAAAATCAATAGTCTAGGACTGTCTTAAGGGCGTATTGTATATGTGAGGTAACTTCACTCCCAATGATGGGATGACTTTGCTAGGGGCCACACCTTGTGGTAGTAAAACCAAGCTCCCGCATCTCAACTTTCACTAAGGGGCATGGAGATCTCCCGATCCCGAGCCGTCAGCCAGATAGAAAATCGGTTGACCACCTATCGACGCTTCTAGTATCATGGATGCCCGAACTTTTCAAGGAGCTATAACATTGGCTCGGTTCATGGAGAATTACTTTTCTGTTCTATCTTTTCTATCCTCAAAACCTTCCCACTTACGATGTGCTACGCATCTTAAGGCTAGTCATAACGCCTTGATCGCGAGTTAATTATATAAAAAAACGTTTAACGTCGAGTCGGAAAGCTAAAATTGCAAAAGATCGTCAGGTCCTTTTCTAATCTCAAAACCTGCTACGAAGGCGGAAGGAACTGCCACAGGTTCTTCTTAGAGAGATAGTTGTTGACACTTTTGCGTTTGATTTCTTTTTGAGGTTTCACTTTTGTTATCGTAAATAATGGGCTCTGTTGTGCCACTCAATAATGCCCCTGATCGGTGATTTTGTGGTGCAGTCGCCGCAGCATGTTGTGCTGGTAGCCAGAAGCAACATTGCTATAAAATTCCATCCGAGATACCGCCTGTGATTTGTGGATTTCACACGGCCACCACAACGAAACCCCTCGTTTGACAATGAATTCCGGCAGCTTAACAGGAAGCATAGAAAGCGGCTCTGCACAGAATGACTACAGAGCTGCTCGCGAGGAAGAAAGCGAAACACCGGCTTCTCAGAGGGAAAAAAGCACGAGAAAATCGCGTTTGAAGAGATAGAGATTTTGCTACAACAGGAAGGAGGTTTGAAAGTTTTACCAAAAGAATCAAAAGTCCTGTCAACGATAAAAAGTTCTGAAGGCTGTTAGAACGACGAAGCATGTGAACAATACTGCCTACCCGACCTGTTAGAAAGCAATAGTAGCTGTGTCTATGCTTAGGTGCAACAAAGAAGAAGAGCTGACGCCTTAGCTTCCGAACTGTTTTAATCCGCTGGCAATTATCTGGTTTGGAGCACATTCACCAGCTCATGTGCAAGATATGGTCGGAGAAACGCATCCTCGATAAATGCAACCTTCACATTGGTTGCCCTGCCCGATCCTCAAAGAGACCCTCTTAATTACGCTAACTACAGAGGCATTAGTCTCCTTAAAATCGCATACAAGGTCTTTTCTACTGAGCTGTGTGATGCCTAAAGCCGTTTTTCAACAAATCGGTAAGCCCTGGCTTTAGGCCCGGAATGTTAACCATCGAACAGATCGGTCGCCTACCGCAGATATTTGATAAACACAGGATTTCAACTTGATCACCATCACCTTTCTATCGATTTCAATGCCGCTTTTGACAGCATCTATAAGGACGAACCATATAGCGGAATGGCTTGTTTAAGCACCCCTATACCAAACTCGTCAGTCTGTGCAGGGTGACGGTGGAAAACGCACGCCGCGTCGTTCCGTCAAGATCGGTAAAAACCATTTAATGTCAAAAAATGATTTAGATAAGGGGACGCGCTGTCAAGTGACTTCTTTAACATCAAACATGAGAAAATTGTGCACAACTTCGCCACCAACACCAGAGGCACAATTTTACGAAATTGTACGAAAATGCGTACAATATAAGTGAAAGCATTCATGAGTATTGAGACAGAAGCGGTGAATATATACTAAGCAATCAATGATGACAAAACCGCAGTACATGCTGTCATCAAGGAGTAATATCCGTCTTGGATGTAAGAAACATCACCATAGACAGTTATACCTTCGAGGAAGCTAGGGACTTCGGCTAGGTACCTGGGTTCCGCTATGTATTCAGACAACGACACCAGCGTTCAAATCAGACGAAGGTTTACTATTGCAATTCGCTGCTTCTTTAAGATGGCATTTAGTTCACAAAGCCCTCTCTCGAGCAACTCAAGTATCCGTTGTTAAAGCCTGTAGCCCAAACAATCCATTGATTCCGTAAAGCTGAAGTATCTACACAACTTACGGATCACGAAAAAACAAAAACGGTTTTATGTGGTGAAGTGATGTAAGTCACGAAATTTTTCTATGGGTCGCTTCCCATAAGAACGTGTGTATTTAACTGAGTTGTATTTCGGTTATGTACTTCGACGCCGACGTGACAGAGGCAACAGATTCATGGGGGTCAAGGCTTAAGACCTGCTTTTCGGCTCCCCTTTTATACCCCCCAAAGAAATAAGCTCCCAAATGGAAAATGAAATAACCCCCCAAAATTGAGGGATAATTTCACTGTAAAATTGCTCCCCAAATGATAATGAAAGATGCTCCCAAAAAGGTATAAAATAAAACCCCAAATAAGTCCCCAAATGCGTATGAAAGCAAAGGTAAAAAAGAAACAGGCAAGGGGGTTGCCCATATATATCTTACTGTGTTGCTTCAATCCTGAAAAGAAACATTTTGAGGACTTCATATAAGAATTCGGGGACCATTTTCGTAATGAAAAAATCCTCCAATTTGAAGTATGAAATAAGCCCTCAAAAACCCATGAAATAAGTCCTCGATTTTGGGGGTTTATTTCATTTGAAATAAACCCCCACCTCCATACTAATTTTGGGTAATTATTTTATTTTCTTTTTGGGGGGGTTATTTCGTTGGGGCACTATTTCCCGGAGCCCTGCTTTACGGTGCAAAAGCATGGATCCTCTTGAATGCGGTTAAAAGCGCTTTAGGCTGCTTTGGAAAGAAAACCCTTCGGGAGCGTTTTTAACGTTGCCAGATGTTTATTCGACGTCAGATAGCTTTATAACAATGATGATATAAAAATACTTTCTCTCTCCCCATAAGAGAGAAAGTATTTGAGTATCAAATAGAAGCAAACCAAAATTATTACCTACAGAAATAAAAATATGCATAATCAAAATAAACTTTGTTCGAAACTCCCTCCGCTACAAAATGGCTTGTGCTGTGATGAATGACGCAATGACTTTAACTGTTTTATTTTCTTAGTTAACATCCGACACAACTTTTTTTACATCCCTCTAAAAGACCAGCCATGACAAATTCAATAAATGTCATTTAATGACAGCAAACATCCACGCTCTTCTTCACCCTGTCAATAAGAAACAGAATTACAGACTATCTTATAAGAAAACTGAAAACACCCTGGAGAAGGGATGAGAATACCTCCTTATACCAAATGCCTATTAGCAAAAGGTAACAAAGACCTCGTATTACCTAGTTACGGTTAACGCATTTAAAACCCCCCAAACTCCAACCGCAGTAAATTGTTCAGCTAATTTTTATAGCCCTTAAATTTGTGTTGAATTTACTTAAACTCTGCCAAAATCAGTCCAGCGAACGCGTAAAAACAAAACAACAACAAAAAAACCGAGAGAAAGAGAAAATAAACAACAAATCCTTGATCATCACCCTGAATAGCCCGCGGCTATTCACTTCAGACAACGACGACGGCGACACATTTTACGATTCATTGCACACCAGCTCTATTTATACCTTACACCGTAGTTAATGTGGGTGGCCTGGATGGGTGGGTGGTTGGATGTGGATGGTATCCTTTTTCTCCGTTCACCTTTCTCCCTTTTTTCGCGCAAGGTAGAATCGCTATCCTTAATGATGCATATATACACTCACGCTCTTTCACATAAAAGGGTAGCACCATTTAAGCGCTTTCTTATTCGTAACCATATTTTTTTTATTTAATTTTTTCCTTTTAGTTTCATCGACCGCATCAGACAAAATAAAAGACTTGAGAAAAATGGCACAAGATACAAAAATTTCAACATCGCACGTGACATTTGTGGGAATCCTTATCTTAATCACACAAGTCCTGGCAGAAAACGGAAGCTTTAACAGCCAACAGCAGCAGTTAGCGACAGACGTTCCGCCAGCAGTACCCCTCGCTTTCGATGCGATAAATGGCGGCGAGCACAGTAGCACGAATCAAATGCAAAACCTCCCCACAGCGAATTCAGCACCCGTCCTCCCCGAGCAGGGTACATCGCCGGCATTCCCATCGAGTATGTCAAATCCTACACCATCTCCGGCCACGGCATCGGGCACAACTTCATCGAGTTCGACGCAAGTGCCACCATTAACCACCCAAATACAGGAGAGCTCAAGTGACACCCTTACTGATCCGATAATTGTGGAACACGAGATGATGGGTTCAGCTGGTCCTGATAAACGGGAGCTAGAAGGCATATTGAAGGCCCTAGATTGGTTGAAGGAAAAGCGTGCACCCGACTATGGTTGGGGCAATGACACGCATATGGTTATCTTGGCCAAGGAACTGTCGGGTGCAAGAGACCCCACCGACGCTGATGGCCATTTGCAGGTGATTCAGGAGCTCGAAGACACTCTTTCTGTGAAGGAAATGGAAATAGAGATTCTGTCGATGTTGGATCGGCATCATACATTGCCAAAGCCGATGAATCTGGACAAGTTGGCACGGTATGTCCTTGCACTGGGCTCATTGTGCAAGGATCCCAAAAGATTTCATGGACACGATTTGGTTGCTACTCTGCAGCATCACGAACCCGCACAGGACATCGAGTTTGCGCTTACTACGTTGTCCGCCTGCAGTTCAGCGGCTCACGTAAGAAAACGACAAATTCGTAGACTTCTGGATATCGCAAGCGGCGTCACTGATCAAAGTGTCGACACTATAGCCATGGTAATATTGGCCTTGAGATGTATAGTGACAGACCATCGGCACCGACATCTGCAACACTTTGTGCGGCGTCCAGCAAGGGGGCTGGCTAGTCTCCAAGATCCAAGGGGTGGATTCGGTTCATTGCGCAGTACTGCTCTGGCCATGCAAGCTCTACAGGATCTAGAGCGAGATCCGGCTGGCTCTTGGAACAGAACAGCTGCGTCTAGGTGGATTTTAAGCCGACAGAGGCCTGACGGTGGTTGGACTGAAGAGCCTCTACAGGATGGTCAGGATCCAAGCATTGGAGTCGGCCTCACTGCCGACATTATTCTCGCGTTGGGCTGGAAAGGCCTAGGAGCAGTTCGGGCTCTTCAATGCGATCACGTTATTCGCGAAAATAGTGATTCCGTCTCAGGTAAAATCTGCAAAACGTTTCAGCATTCACTTTCGATTAAATCGATTTTTTCAGAAAATGGTGAACCTAAGCTAGCAGTTCCATTTGGCTTAACATCGGCTGAGGAATCAGACACAAGGAATGTTTCCTACACATACACCCTGTGGGTTGGCTCGAATGTGACCGAGGCATTCTCACTCTCTTTGATCTCCCCAAAGAATACGAGCTTTTTCAAAGCCATGACACAGGCGGCTGAAATCGACCCAAGGTTAGTATTACAGTATTAAATCGATTTACGCGGGGTCGACCGAGAGGTAATCTTCTCGATTTGTTATAGGTTCTCGTTTGAAGCAAGAGAATGGCCCAATGGGCACTATGTTCACACGTTAGCCGACAAAAAAGAGGAACCCAGAGGGTAAGTTGAAAAGCATACAATATTTTATATCCTTAACAACCACTCATCGTATTTTCCTAGGTACAATTATTGGCTCCTATACCGTTTGCCGGAATTACCTGATCCCAATAATCCACCAGGCAATCAGCTGATAGCACCTGTAGGTAAGTAAAGCAATCGACAAAAACATAAACCTACCCTAATGAAGGTACAGCCGACTATTTGGACGGGAGGCTCAAATGGTTGCAAAGAAACACAAACACCGCAGGGAAAAGGTGTTGTATGGCTAATTAGTTACGCGCAAATAACCAAAGTGGCCATGACTTGAAATAAACTACCCCTTTGGGTGCGTTTGACATTTTTGTGTGTTGCTTGGACTGTGCTCACGCACATTGGTTGGAAAGGTGAATGCACACACTTAGGCATTCAACCGATCAACTAATTTCACCGGTTAACTGGTCGACCGGCTAATTTTTGGAATTCTTTGTTTCTTAAAAAGATTTTTTGAGGTTTGCTTAAATATTAACAAAGAAACGTTCGTGCATAACAAAATGGCAAATTCCACTTAAATATTTATATTGTATATACGATGTTTGGGTACTAATAGCGCTTCTATCTGAACTGATAGGTTTACTTTCAACTTTCCTGTTGATGATTCCACTGTCGTATCATTTATAACAGGAATAGTAGTGTCTTCAGCCAATGTAGCTAAAATTGTTTTCTCATCGTAGGATATGTCTCTTCGGTCGCCGCTTCCGTCCCGATACTCACGAAGGCTTCACTGACTGCGATTCCTCTTCGATAATCCCTTATTGATCCTTATACTATGTTTCCACCGGCAATAATACGAGGATTAGCGGGAGACGATTAAAAACAAATCCCAAAGCGGTTCCACCAGGCAAATACAGGATTAATTTGACATGAGCACTCTTTTCATGAGCACTCAGATCTGTCATACGTGGACAGTTTGAGTGTCCTTTTTCGATTCTCAAAAGGTGTTCAAAAGGTGTTCGAAAAGGGTTGAAAGTGGTTCGTGAAAGGGGCGTATCAGGTTAATGAGGGGATTCATTTTTAATCGCTTGCCGAGAGGATTTGGGTAATCGCTTAAATTGTAGAGGATTTAATGAAGATTTATATTAATCGCGGACTAGTGCCCGGTGGAAACATGGTATTACAGGTTTTATTTCGAACTTTATAACTTGGCAGGATAAAGCTTTCGAACTTCATTCCTATTGTAGCATATTTTTATATTTTCAGCTACACGCTTCTCGTGCGCTCTCTTTTTCGTTCGGAGAAGCCAGTGTTCCTCTCTTCCCCCCTGCTCATAGAGCTCGAGAGCAGCTTTAGTCCTTCTGTACAGAGCCGCTTTGTATGCTAACTGTTTAGCTGTATGTGCTTGCCGGCATTCACCGTCAAGCCAAGTGTTTCGTTATGGTGGTCGTGTAAAAACCGTATAAACCCGTTCCAGAGAGGATTTATGTCGAGGCTTCCGCATAGGGTGGGGGCAGCCACATTCGATTTTAGCCCCAACCAGATAAGTCCTGTCGGAGAAAACCCTGGGGATGGAGAAAGTGAGGCAAAAGGATTTTGCAGGTTTGAAGGTGATTTCCAATTGAGCTCTCAAGTGAAATGGGAGTGGGGATGGCGGGTTTACCGGATTCGATAAAAACCTATGCAGACGAGATGTGTCACTCGCCATTTAGGCTTTTAACTAATTTGACCCCGAGATAAAACTCATCATCTTCTTAAAGTCGAGTCTGACTTGGTCGTTTAGAAATTCGCAGAAGTATTCACCTGGAGTTTTCCTTCGCAAAGTCGATAGGGCAAAGGCGGTTAAGCATCGTTTCTTCCTTTGCCAAATCTTCTGGCACACTTTCTACAAGATAAAAGCCCGCTTGGGCTCCAACCACTACTCATGAAGCTCTTTCCAGGTTTGTTTAAAAGAGGAACACAAGTTTATGATTTGCTAGATTAGCTCTGGCACTGTGGTCTTCCTAGGAGCCTATTGTGGCTTCTCTGATGAAATCCTAGAGCCGTCTTTTTACTTCGAACGCGGTCAGGAAGGTTTGCAGAAGGGATCATTTCTTCACCGCGAATATTTTTCCTCAGACGCAAGAGGGCCGGGCATTCCATGATTATGTGTAGAGAGGATTCATCGCTCTCTAGACAAAGTCTGCATGTGGTGTCCGGTGAAAGGCCTTAGATGATATGCTAATATGTATATTATAGCATATTATATGATAATATGTATATTAGCATCGCTCCAATGCTGTTTGCTATTGTGATGGCTAGTGTCCAGGTGGAACTTTTTAATTTTATGGGTGCTGCCAGTTCCGGGGATGCATTGTTAGTGGGATAAGCATTAGCACCTTTTCTAGCTAGTTCGTCAGCTTTGCAGCTGCCAGAAATATCCATGTTACCTAGAACCGAGTGGGGCAATTCTAATGTTCGAAGCGCATCGCATTCAATTCGCCTTTTCAAGTATGATCCGCTTCGAATTGAGTAAATATGGGTAGGCGAGGTGTACATCTCGTTGCATTCCAGTTTCCCGTTGTTGTTTAAAATTCCTATCGCAATTGGCGCCATGACACTTCGAATTCGGCTTCGCATTTTATGGGTGCTGCCGGTTCCGGGGATGCATTGTTAGTGGGATAAGCATTAGCACCTTTTCTAGCTAGTTCGTCAGCTTTGCAGGTGCCTGAAATATCCATGTTGCCTGGAACCCAGAAGGGCGATTCTGATGTGCGAAGCGCATCGCATTCAATCCGCCTTTTCAAGTATGGTCCGCTTCGAATTGGGTAAAAGTGGATAGGCAAAGTATTCATCTCGTTGCCTTCCGGTTTCCAGTTGTTGTTCCCTTTTAATCCGGCACCAAAATTCCTATTGCAATTGACTTTCGCCATGACACTTTGAATTCGGCTTTGCATTGCATAATTGGGCGAATTCAGACAGGAAAGCGACGATATCGCAACCACATTTGAATTCGCTTTGCGTAATTGGGCGCATTCGCACGGAAAAGCGAACCGATCGCACATCTTTTTACCAAAATCAAGAAGCGATGACAGTTGCGATTTTCGGTTCGCATATCGTAATCGGCCACCAGATTAGTGTTATGTCGCATCTGACAGCAGTCTCGTTTGAGTAATTGTCATTGATTAAGCAACTTGGCGATTGCAAAGGCTTTTATATACCTTAGCTGTCAGTATAGAACACAACAACTCTTCATTTATTAAATAAGTCCGGTGGCAGTTGCAGCTTCTAGAATAGTTTAACGTCTGCATGAAATCCGTTTCATCTCAGCCTGACTTCTGCAGTGATCCGGCAACCGTCTGAAGAATCGCAAGTCAATAGAATAGCCACCGTTTCTAGCATTTCATTTCTTAAATCGTTGATATTTACTTCACGGAATGTTAACTGTGCGCGTTTACCATAAATTTCCATAATTTCGTTGCACTACAAATATTGGAACTATGCGTGTTCTGAATTACCAACCTTATGTGACCAGCTGCAATATCTTCCAAAATACAATTAACTTATTACAATTTTTTTCATTTTATGTTCATGCTCGCACCGAAAAAAACACTTCTTGACGATGATCCTTATAAACCGTTACTGTTAAAATTGGGTGCGGATCAAAATTCTGCAGGGTCGAAATTCTTTTTTTAAAAATCTATTTTTAAAATTAAAATTCTGACTACATATTTCACTGCGTCGCTTTGTCAAAGGCATTTCCAGAATATTGAAAAGCACATAATTTTGTAAAAAAAATTTTGACCCGACAGAACTTTTGACCCCAACTTGAAGATGAAAACAACAAACAAAATTATGATTTACGTTATAGAAACAGAGAAATTAAAGCCCGGGGAAAATAGACATTGCACTTCGGAAAAATTCCCGGAAAGCTGAATTTTAGAACAAATAACAAAGACTATATGATATTGTCGCAACTAGCGAACTGTGAAAAATCCCCATCGATCCAAGTGCCGCTCGCTTAAAATTTTACTGGGCATCAAAGGTCACAAAAACAGTGTTGCGTTTTTATTGTGCTAGCGGTAAATTTTACAAAGAAAATTTCTAGGACTAAAACAAAGCTCCTCCATCTTACAGGAGGGAAAAGAAGACACTAGCACCCATCATGGCCAAGATGTAGCCTTGTCACATACCGGAAGCCTGGCGAAAAGTAAAGGTTGAAGACCTACTTCAGGCAGGGAAAATTTAAGATTCCAATCTGAAATCAAATTGCCCTATTAGCCTCCAGTTTTAGTCCTAAAAATTATTGAAAAACGGGTTGATCAGCAAGACACTTGCCACAGCAAGTCTCAACGTGCTTATCAACCAGGTAAATGCACTGAGCCCTCAATGACAAAATTGAAGACTTTATTAATCGTAAAAAATGTTCTGTAGTTCAGAGATGGTACAGCAAAGAAAGAATTTCGTAAACCCTAGGGTTGCAGGAAGCAGCATTCCCCCATACATATTTAAAAGCACCAGTGGTCTGGTCGGTTCTCCTTTCATAGTGAACAGAACAATGAAAAATTGTTTTCCTATGAGATGAGGAGACAATACAAAAATGAAATAAGGCTCCAAAAAAATGCGAATAAGCCCAAAATAAATAAAATTAGGCCCCAATTAAATATTCCAAGTTGTTGCATTTCGTGCTTCTTTTTGGGGCTTTTTTTAATTATCCAGTTTGGGACCTTATTTTCTAAGCCGAAAAATTGCTCTACTATAATAATCCCTCCAAGTGAGGAATGAAAATAATTCAAACAAATTCCATCATGGTTTGACCTTGTCTGGTATACAGAGGGTTCTAAATCTGGAATTCCTGGAGAACCGCCTCAAGCGGACTATTCAGTTAGTCTTGGCGAAAGCTTATCCACTTTCCACCCTAATGTTTTTGCCATGAACTAATGTGTTAGAAAATTTGGATGTTCTAACTTCTTACACACGAGGGAGAGCAATATTAAAAAAGCTACTCGCTAAAGTTAGATTAGTTTTGCCAGAACTACGTCATATAGCAAATGACGGGCATATTCAGTTAAACGAGCAGAGCCCTTTTCAGAATTTCAAAAACTCACAATAACTAGCTAGATACCAACCAAAAGTGGCAAAGCCTGAATGTAAACATGGTTTCCAGAGCTCTGGTCACGGTTAAACGGAAAGGGATCTGAATTAATGAAATTGAGCAGGGACTTAGAAGCTTGGGACTTTCGCTGGAATTTGACATTAATTCAACCCGTTTAATAGATGTTGAGACACTCACCACAGTAGTTTGCCTATACGCGTCAATAATTAATGGATATTGGAACCTATTCCTCATTCTCATTCACTGGACATCAGTACTTTCTTTTCCTTCCACTCACTCTGTATATGAAGCCATTAAGTAACTTTACATTATTTTCCTCTAAAGGTCACCTTTTTACGCAGCCGCCTCTACTTCATTTGCTGTTTCCGCTCCCGCAATTTCTCTTCCTACGGTTTCCTTTAAGAGAACAAGTATTTGAGAAAAAAATAAAAGCAAAAAGCTGTATCAAAACACACAAGTGTGGCTATCAATACTGCGAGCTACCGACTGCAAACTTAAGAAGCAAGGAAGACAATGACGAAAGCATTTTATGAAAAATTATATAAAAATATAATTTATATATTTTAAATACTTACTTACTTACTTAAGGTGGCGCTACAGTCCGGGGTGGACCTGGGCCTCAGCCAACAAGCTTCGCCAGCCAGCTCTGTCTCTAGCTAGCCGTCTCCAGTTTCGCACGCGAAGTTGGCTGAGGTCTCCTTCCACTTGCGTGCGCCACCTGAGTCTCGGTGCTCCTCTACCGCGTCGTCCCTGCGGTGTGGATTCGAAGATTTTCCGGGCCGGGGCGTTGGTGTCCATCCGCTCTAGATGACCCAACCATCGTAGACGTTGTGTTTTGACTCTTTTGGCTAGGTCGGTATCGCTGTACAGCCCGTACAGTTCGATGTTATATCTCCTCCTCCACTCTCCGTCTATGCAGACGGGACCGTAAATCGTCCGAAGAATTTTCCTCTCGAAGCAGCCTAAAGTGTTTTCATCCGCCTTTGACAGGGTCCATGCTTCTGCACCGTACAGCAGGACTGGGATGATGAGGGTCTTATACATGGACACTTTAGTTGCTCGAGAGAGGGCTTTGCTACTCAATTGCCTTCTTAGCCCAAAGAAACAGCGATTGGCAAGAGTTATCCTTCGTTTGATTTCAGCGCTGGTGTCATTGTCTGAATTGATAGCGGAACCCAGGTAGACAAAGTCCCTAACTACCTCAAAGTTATAGCTGTCGATGGTGATGTTTTGTCCAAGACGTCGGTGTTGGGTGTCTTTTCTTGATGACAGCATATACTTGGTTTTGCCCTCATTGACTGCTAAACCCATGTTCGCCGCTTCCGTCCCAATACTCACGAAGGCTTCACTGACATCACGCTTTGTTCTACCGATTATGTCAATGTCGTCTGCGTATGCAAGTAGTTGAACGGACTTTTGAAAGATTGTACCTCTGGTGTTGGCGCGAGAGTTCTGCACAATTCTCTCAAGTATGATGTTAAAGAAGTCGCATGACAGCGCGTCGCCTTGTCTAAATCCTTTTTTGACATCAAAGGGGTCGGTGAGGTCTTTGCCGACCTTGACGGAACAGCGTGAGTTTTCCATCGTCATCCTGCACAGACTGACGAGTTTGGCAGGGATGCCAAAACTAGACATTGCGCTATATAGCTCGTCTCTAAAGATGCTGTCATACGCGGCCTTGAAATCGATGAAGAGGTGGTGTGTATCGATTTGGAATTCCTGGGTTTTCTCCAAAATCTGCCGCAGTGTGAATCGATGTGATCGATGGTGGACTTTCCTGGCCTAAAGCCACACTGATATGTGCCTATCAGATTGTTGACAAACGGCTTCAGGCGTTCACACAGTACAGCAGAAAAGATCTTGTATGCGATGTTAAGAAGACTTATGCCTCTGTAGTTGGCACAACTCAGAGGGTCTCCTTTCTTCAGGATCGGGCAAACAATGCTGAGGTTCCATTCGTCGGGCATGCTTTCTTCCGACCATATCTTGCAGATGAGCTGGTGCATGCTCCTAACCAGCTCATCGCCAGCGGATTTAAAAAGTTCGGCAGCTAGGCCGTCCGCTCCGGCTGCTTTGTTGCACTTGAGCTTAGACACAGCTACTTTCACCTCCTCCAGGTCGGGTGGGCGGTATCGTTCGTATGCTTCGTCGGTAACGTCTTCGCCCGGGTTGAATGGTTCATTCTGCCTGACAGCGGTATTTGGTTCTTCCTCGCCGTTATACAGTCTGCAGAAGTGGTCTTTCCAAATCCTCAGCACCGACTGCGATTCTACAACGATGTTCCCTTGATGGTCCTTACAGGCTTCAGTTCGAAGTTTATACCCTTGGCAGGACCTTTTGATCCTTTGGTAAAACTTTCTAACCTCATTCCTGTTGTAACATCTCTCTATCTCTTCAACCGCGCGCTTCTCGTGCTCTCTCTTTTTCCTTCGGAGAAGCCGGTGCTCCTCTCTCCTCCTCTGCTCGTAGAGCTCGCGAGCAGCTCTAGTCCTTCTGTGCAGCGCCGCTTTGTATGCTTCCTGTTCCTGCATTCATCGTCAAACCAGGGGTTTCGTTGTGGTCGCCGTGTGAAACCCAGCACTTCAGAGGCGGCGTCTCTGATGGCATTTTGGCAATGTTGCCACTGGCTATCAATACTTGATGCTGGTTGCATAGGACTTCGTAGAAGGTTTTGAGAGACTCGGTTGGAGAAGGACCTGGCGATGTCTTGCGATTGTAGTCGGCCGACGTCAAACTTCCTCACAGTATTTCCATTACTTGGCGCTGGTCGGGATATCCGCAGCCGTACCTTGGCTACAACAAGGCAGTGATCCGAGTCAATGTTGGCCCCTCGGAAAGTTCGGACATCCATGATACTGGAGGAGTGCCTTGCGTCGATCGCAATATGGTCAATCTGGTTGACGGTTGATTGATCGGGAGATCTCCATGTCCCTTTGTGGATATTGAGATGCGGGAACTGTGTACTAGCTACCACAACGTGTCGCCCCGCAGCAAAGTCGATCAGCCTGAATCCGTTATCGGAGGTCGTGTCGTGCAGGCTATACTTTCCGACAGTACGACCAAAGATGCCCTCCCTTCCTAGCTTGGCATTAAAATCGCCTAGGACAATTTCAATGTCGTAGCTAGGGCACTGCTCATAAGTTTTGTCCAGGAGCTCGTAGAACATATCTTTGGTCTCGTCATCTTTCTCCTTTGTGGGGGCATGTGCGCATATCAGGCTAATGTTGGCGAATTTAGCCTTGATGCGGATCGTCGCGAGGCGCTCGCTTACAGGGTTGAAGCTCAAGACTTTTTGCCTAAGTCTGCCTCCAACAACGAAACCACATCCAAATAGGCGCTGTCTTTGATGCCGGTAGCAGTCGCCGTAGTAGATGTCGCAGTTTTTCATCCTTCTTTTGCCCGGCCCGTCCCACCGCATTTCTTGGATGGCAGTAATGTCTGCCTTGCAGTCGTTAAGGGCCTCCGCTAGTTGCTCGGCTGCACGTGGTCTGTTAAGGGACCTAACATTCCACGTGCAGATCCGGAGCTCGTTGTCCTTTTCTCGTTTGCATTGGTCGTCAACAGTAAATCCGTCCGAATCCGAGGCTTGTTTCCGCTTCGTGACTGGTGTTTCTTTACGTGGCCGGGAAGTCACCCCGACGGCACGACCCCCAACCTGGAGGACCAGATCCTTTGCTTAGCTCTAAGGACGGAGAGCCGGATAGCCCGCTCCTTATAGGCCTGAGCTCCGAATACGTCGTAGTAGCCCATATAAGGTGTTCACTAAGTAGTTCGGCCTGACTGGAACTATGGACGCCACCGTTGATTCCATCTGGGGAATTCCTCCGCTGCCGTCCGGATGCAAGGAGAAGTGCCTTAGTGGGAACACTCCTCGCCCCCTCTCTCGTCTGCTACCCCCAACAACCTTCCAAAGGGGTTGGAACCCAATCTCCAGTTGAGGTACTAGGCACCCGGTGTTCACCACGGGGAGGTGAGAGTAGGAGTTGATAGACAGAGGTGGGTTTAGAAAACCTGTGGATGCTTGTATCCTCTTGAGTGCACATGTCTATCCTTTGACCACAATATATATTTTAAATATTATATAAAAATTATAAAAATAACAAGTACATTCTTAGAGAAATTAACATTTTAAAGATCTAACCTAGTAAAAGTGGGCATGGTCGTCACATTTGGGAAGTCTTATATTCGCACAACTTAACTTTCTTCCATTATTGCTATACACCAAAAATGAGTTCGTACCTACTGTACCCTTGCAACTTGATCAAAAGGTCCTTTGAATAAATATATAAATTTGAGGTTGTCATACATTCAAGTCAATTGTGGGCGGGGCTGTAAGCAAATCTCACACATTTTATACTCTCTCTGTCCCTAGGAAACAAGAACTAGGTAGCCCCATTCGAGTAATACCTAGATTTTAATTTTGATCAATTTACCTATAGGTCTCGATCATATCTCTAAAATATCCTGGAAGTATATAGTGTTTATTTCAATATGTTACACACTATGCATTCAGTTAATTTAACCTGGGCAAGATACAAAAACATTGTAGGAATATCTAGCCTCGAAAGACGAAGAGTCGACGAAAAATTCCTTTAAAGGTGTGTTAATCGAAATAACAATATAAAAGAGAAAAACGTCGGCTTATCTTTCAAGAAAGAGAGATTTTTAAAGTATCGCAATTTTAGTCAAAGGCCCCCACGTGTTAATAGAAAAAAACGTCAAAACAGTTGTTGAAAAAACATCAATTTTCCCACAATTACTATAAAATTCTTCTTTTTTTCTTTCAGGCGTTGACGAACTAATGGTGGAAGATGGGGAACATTACCTATACTGGTATAAGAAACTTTAAATCTATACAATTTATAAAATTCAAAACTAAAATACCAAACCAAATGCAATAACTTAAGCTAATTATAACAATGATAACTAAAATACAAAAGCATTATATAAATTATATAAAAATAAATTTGAAATAAAAAAAAACTTACAAAAAACAACAACAAGTTCCGCGCTTAAACAAACAAAACAAAATATAATTGAATTAAACGCATCACTGCAACAAGTGTTTTTGATTTACTTTAAAATATTTTTTTATTGTCTTACAAAACCAGAATGATAAAACACTATGTACGTAAAATGATAAACAAACTATCACAAACAAAACAAGTAAAAATTTATAAACCTAAAATGCAAGGAAAGGAAAACAAAAGCGCAACTCTAAATTCTTCTATATTCTTCTTAAATATTAAACAAAATTACTCAACTGCGTATTCTTTAGCCAAATAAAATGATACGTTGTTACCATGTATACCAGTAAAACTAAAAAAAAAACCATGCTTCAACTATTCAAAAATAAACTGATTTATTTCAGATCTATCAGTAATACCGTCATTTACCTATAACCACTAATGAGCTACTATAAAGTTGTTAAACTTTGATAGAATGCGTAGACCAATTTAATAGAGGAACCTATACACACATATATTAAAAATATGTAAAATATATATGTATAATCATTTATACCTTATAAATTTTAGGTTAAATCGTTTTAGAAAAATCTGATTTCAATATTGGTGTTTTAATCCGTGCAAACCTACCGATGTACGGACTTTTCCTGATTTTGACATATTTTATTTAAAAATAAACGAATTGTGTATATGCAATACACCCAATATTATTCAAACGACAAACTTTAAATAAGACCCTTAACCAATACCTTTAGTAGTTAATACAAACTGCAGAGATTCGAATGTACTGCCGTGTGAAAAGTTTAAGAGAAAATGCACTTGCATATCCAAAACACTCCTATTTTTTAAAAAGAACAAACAACAACAGTTTATTCTGAAAAAATTTAAGAAAGCTTTGAGAATAATATAATAAAACCTAGATAAACATTGCCTAATTATTATTATTATTATTATAACCTCTTTGCATCAACTATAATTAGATAACTATTAGTAGTATGTATTGCATTTAGTTACATTTATATATATGATTTTGACTAAAGATCTATCATGCGTACGAAAATAAACAAAAATTTAAAAACACAAACATTTAATTTAGTAAAAGACACTAAGGAATAAATAAAACAAATAAAAATGGCTTATATGAGAAAGAAATAATATTTAACACACGAATGTCGCGCATTTATTTGTATATATATAAACTTGTAATGAAAACAAACAAAAAATAACGCCAGAGATGATAATAGTTTCTTTAAAAGAAAACCAAAACAAATAATAAATATAATATATATAATATTATGTATGTATTTCAAAAAACAAAAAGCATAATATATTGAGTAATAAAAATAAATATTATTATACAAAATGTTTAGCAATTATTTTGGAAGCTTTGGGTCTTTTGCGTATAACTCAATAACTATTAACTTTTTGTAGGAAACCTGGCCGTGAGTAGATACTAAAATTTTTTATATGGCCTCTATGTCGCCACGAACTTAAGTTTTAAAGCTTTTCTTCTTAGCCAAGCAGCCTAAATGAAGTCGTCGTCGTCTTCTTCTGCTTCTTTGCGGCGCGAGGTTATGATCTGAATGATGCATCATAACCCTCCCACTCTACTGCATTCCTAATAGTCCGCTTGTGGGGTACGCCGATTTGACCTGAAATGCACCGCCAGGCCACCTAGTTTTGGATCTCTTCGTCACTGAGCCCAAATCAACGCTGCTGTCATTGCATTTCTTTCTTTCGCGATTGCGCTGGAATATTGATTCACACTGCCTTTTTGACAGAATGGCAATACCAACTGAGCCGGTCGTGCTCCATTTGCTTGGAGATAGGTTCTTTTACATGGAGGCTTCCTCGGATCTTCGTACTCCTTATACTATCTCGCTTTGTTACTCCTGCAGTCATACGAAGCACCTTCATCTTACTTACTTACTTACTTACTTAAGGTGGCGCTACAGTCCGGTGTGGACTTGGGCCTCAGCCAATAAGCTTCGCCAGCCATCTCTGTCTCTATCTAGCCGTCTCCAGTTTTGCAAGTTGGCTGAGGTCCCCTTGAACTTGCGTGCGCCACCTGAGTCTCGGTGCTCCTCTACCGCGCCGTTCCTGCGGTGTGGATTCAAAGATTTTCCGGGCGTTGGTTTCCATCCGCTCTAGATGACTCAGCCATCGTAGATGTTGTGTTTTCACTCTTGTGAAACGGTATCGCTGTACAGCCCGTACAGTTCGATGTTAAATCTCCTCCTCCAATCTCCGTCTATGCAGACGGGACCGTAAATCGTCCGAAGAATTTTCCTCTCGAAGCAGCCTAAAGTGTTTTCATCCGCCTTTGACAGGGTCCATGCTTCTGCACCGTAAAGCAGGACTGGGATGATGAGGGTCTTATAAATGAACACTTTAGTTGCTCGAGAGAGGGCTTTGCTACTCAATTGCCTCCTTAGCCCAAAAAACAGCGATTGACAAGTTATCTTTCGTTTGATTTCAGCGCTGGTATCATTGTCTGAATTGATGGCGGAACCCAGATAGACAAAGTCCCTAACTACCTCAAAGTTATAGCTGTCGATGGTGATGTTTTGTCCAAGACGTCGGTGTTGGGTGTCTTTTCTTGATGACAGCATATACTTGGTTTTGCCCTCATCGACTGCTAACCCTATATTCGCCGCTTCCGTCCCAATACTCATGAAGGCTTCACTGACATCACGCTTTGTTCTACCGATTATGTCAATGTCGTCTGCGTATGCGAGTAGTTGAACGGATTTTTGAAAGATTGTACCTCAGGTGTTCGCGCGAGAGTTCTGCACAATGCTCTCAAGTATGATGTTAAAGAAGTCGCATGACAGCGCGTCGCCTTGTCTAAATCCTTTTTTGACATCAAAGGGATCGGTGAGGTCTTTGCCGACCTTGACGGAACAGCGTGAGTTTTCCATGGTCATCCTGCAGAGACTAACGAGTTTGGCTGGGATGCCAAAACTAGACATTGCGCTATATAGCTCGTCTCTATAGATGCCGTCATACGCGGCCTTGAAATCGATGAA
The DNA here is from genome assembly GCA_947623515.1 of Neoascia interrupta. Taxonomy (NCBI): domain Eukaryota; kingdom Metazoa; phylum Arthropoda; class Insecta; order Diptera; family Syrphidae; genus Neoascia; species Neoascia interrupta. Next base: position 122,477,100 of record OX392463.1, read on the forward strand.
GAGGTGGTGTGTATCGATTTGGAATTCCTGGGTTTTCTCCAAGATCTGACGCAGTGTGAATATTTGATCGGTGGTGGACTTTCCTGGCCTAAAGCCACACTGAAATGTGCTTATCAGATTGTTGAAAAAACGGCTTCAGGCGTTCACACAGCACAGCAGAAAAGATCTTGTATGCGATGTTAAGAAGACTGATGCCTCTGTAGTTGGCACAACGCAGAGGGTCTCCTTTCGTCAGGATCGAGCAAACAATGCTGCGGTTCCATTCGTCGGGTATGCTTTCTTCCGACCATATCTTGCAGATGAGCTGGTGCATGCTCCTAACCAGCTCATCGCCAGCGGATTTAAAAAGTTCGGCAGCTAGGCCGTCTGCTCCGGCTGCTTTGATGCACTTGAGCTTAGACACAGCTACTTTCACCTCCTCCAGGTCGGGTGGGCGGTATCGTTTGTATGCTTCGTCGGTAACGTCTTCGCCCGGGTTGAATGGTTTGTTCTGCCTGACTGCGGTATTTGGTTCGTCCTCGACGTTACACAATCTGCAGAAGTGGTCTTTCCAAATCCTCAGCACCGACTGCTATTCTATAACGATGTTTCCTTGATGGTCCTTACAGGCTTCAGTTCGAAGTTTATACCCTTGGCAGGACCTTTTGATCCTTTGGTAAAACTTTCTAACCTCATTCGTGTTGTAACATCTCTCTATCTCTTCAACCGCGCGCTTCTCGTGCTCTCTCTTTTTCCTTCGGAGAAGCCGGTGTTCCTCTCTCCTCCTCTGCTCGTAGAGCTCGCGAGTAGCTCTAGTCCTTCTGTGCAGAGCCGCTTTGTATGCTTCCTGTTTAACTGCATGTGCTTGCCGGCATTCATCGTCAAACCAGGGGTTTCGTTGCGGTGGCCGTGTGAAACCCAGCACTTCAGAGGCGGTGTCTCTGATGGCATTTTGGCAATGTTGCCACTGGCTATCAATACTTGATGCTGGCTGCATAGGACTTCGTAGAAGGTTTTGAGAGACTCGGTTGGAGAAGGACCTGGCGATCTCTTGCGATTGTAGTCGGCCGACGTCAAACTTCCTCACAGTATTTCCATTACTTGGCGCTGGTCGGGATATCCGCAGCCGTACCTTGGCTACAACAAGGTAGAGATCCGAGTCAATGTTAGCCCCTCGGAAAGTTCGGACATCCATGATACTGGAGGAGTGGCTTGCGTCGATCGCAATGTGGTCAATCTGGTTGACGGTTGATTGATCGGAAGATCTCCATGTCCCTTTGTGGATATTGAGATGCGGAAATTGTGTACTAGCTACCACAACGTGTCGCCCCGCAGCAAAGTCGATCAGCCTGAATCCGTTATCGGAGGTCGTGTCGTTCAGGCTATGCTTTCCGACTGTACGACCAAAGATGCCCTCCCTTCCTAGCTTGGCATTAAAATTGCCTAGGGCAATCTTAATGTCGTAGCTAGGGCACTGCTCATAAGTTTTGTCCAGGAGCTCGTAGAACATATCTTTGGTACACCTTAGGTACCTCTTAGCTGCCGTTAATTTGCTCCCATATTTTTTACACGCTGTCCAACATTGTTAAGCGCCGGACGCACAACTGCGGTGTAGAGCCTTTCTTTCAGCTAAGGGGGCATTTTTTGGTCACAGAAGATGACGGCGTTTTCTCGTCACTTCATCCACCCTACTTTCCTGGCGTACACCGACTTTAATTCTTAAGTCATCAGTGACTCCGGAAGGACATCTTACTCTTGCTCTTGTCTCACAATACTGCCGCCATCTGTGAAGAATTTTGTCGTCTTCCACAAGAAGCTGCCCCTGAGCATTGTTGATGAACTTTGGTGAACGAATCTCCTGGGCGTTTCTGCTTCTCTAAGCGTCAATTTTTAAGATTTTAGCCCCTTTATTGAAGGTGCCTTGTCGAAGATATGGTGTTGCCTGATGTGTATTAGTAGCGGAAGAAGAAACTTCCTCCATTCCATTCTCTTTGCTTTAACCTGGGCGCACTTCTTCTTGGCAAGACTCCAAGACTGAGGTGTCTATATTCCAATTCCAGGCGAAGCATTTCGTCTCTGTTGTTCAAGGAACACTTCTTCCATGCCTTGAATGCCGCTTTCTTTTCACTGATCACTAGTTTCACTTCATCTGACCACAACCATGTTTCTAACTAACGTTCATACCAAAAATAACTGAAAAGTTCGAATAGCAAAAACAACCAAATAGCTAACTCGAACTGCAAAAACAGTCGAAGCATTCGAATTTTGAGATTCCTTCGCAATCACTTTTTGCTAAACTCGGAGAAAGTGGAGTTTCCGAAAGTGAATTTCCAATCACGTAGGTAAACGTTGCTCCATACCAAAATATTTCAATACACAACTCAATCACGACTGAATTCAACAAAGCAGCAAAATTTTAAAGGTTTTTAAGATTAAAATCAGTATCTCGACAGCGTAGTACAATTAACGACTTCAAAAGTTTTCAATGAAATTCGATTGCATCAGATTTAAACTCAAAAACTGCCAGCAACAAATTGTTCCACCAGAATTTAACAGGTTCGATGGCCATCGTCTGTCGTGTTACGTGATGAAAAATTGACAGGAGACATGTGGGCCTTTTTTTAAAGTACAATGAAATGAACTTACCGGTCATAAAGTTGGTAATCTTAAGTATTTATCTGAAGGTAGATTGGTGAGGTGAAATGTGTTGCTTAAAAACCGAGTATGAGTGTGTTTGAAACTTGTCTTGAATGTTCTGTGTGAAATGAGGAAAACACAAAAAATTGTTATAAAACTATCGACATGATGCAGCTTGAAAAAAACTTACTTAAAAGCATCTGTAGGTTAAATTATTATATCTTAAGTTACATGGTTGTTGCGCAGGTTTTCAATTTTAACTCTATTGATTGTTGAAACGGCTCGTTTACAAATGAAACCGCATTTCTTAAGCGCAGCTTTTGTGTTGAATTTTTTTATTTTGTTACATTTTAGCAAGTTAAAACATTTTACTTTAAGTTTGAGTTATTCTATAAAAAGAGAAATGAAAACGTAATGGTAGCATAAATAACACCCAACGTATGGACTTGAGTAGCGAATGTTATTCACTGTTTCCGGCCTAAGGCAGCACACTCGTATGTCCTGCCCTAGGCCGGAAAACACACCACAATCTTTTGAAATTACCATATTTCAATTTCATTAGTTTTGACTACTGCTTGACTGAAAAAGATCTTAATTAAATGCGCTGCTAGGAAAGAAGAGTGGCTCGCTAGCCGTCTACTCTTCTTCGATGGTTTGTTGCTGTTGTTGTTGCTGCTGTTGCTGATGGTGATGTTGTTGGTTGCGTTGATTGCGACCTTGCTGGTTGCGGTTGCCTCTGCGCTGACCGCCCCAGTTGCCGCCTTGGTTGTTCTGATTGCGATTGTAGCCGCGATCGCGGTTGCCCATGTTGCCGCGCTGCATGAAGTTGCCCAACTTCATGTCGAATACCTTCTCGTTGACATCGACCAGATTGGTCACCTTGTCGGTGAATTGCATAGCCAAGGCCTGCAGCCTGGATGGCTCGGAGCGGTGCATAACAACCGTCTCAGTTGGATCGTCCAAACTGGCCATCAGTTCTTCATTGATGATCATTTTGCTGATGAGCGAGTGCACCTTTTGCACGGGCAGCTCGTACATCTGGGCCAACGATGGGATACTGATGGAAGTGTACACGTTGGAGTAGGTGAAGAGGTATGTTCGCAAGCTTTCCTCCTTGATGAATTTGATGAGCATTTCACGTACCTTGTCTGCCTCATAGAAAAGGTCCCATACCTTGGTGTTCATTTTTTTGTTTACAATAAAGTTGGCACACGCCTGCCAGTTGCCGCAACGCATAGCCTTGGCAGCAGCGACTACATGTTCGCGCATCGACTCTGGCGGCCCTACGAGGGGCTGACGTTCGGACGACCGCAGCTGTTGGTAAAATGTTTTGCTGATCATTCTCCTGCGGGCGTCGAACTCGTGGGCGGCAATATAAGGAATCTCCAAAAGCATGGCGGACACCAAGTATACGCACTCGAGCAGCTCCAAGTTGATATGCATGTGGAATGGCATTTGACGCTGCTTCTCGATTTTCTCCTGCTCCGCGGAACGCTCGTGTTGGCGTTGTGGCAACAGACCTTGAGCCAGCAACTCCTTTGGCTTTCCGGTGACCATCAAATCGACCAAGCAATGATGCGCATCCTTTACGTTTTCCTGGCGGAAGGCGCAAAGACCCAGGTTAGCCATCATTCGATTGTAGAGGATCCTTGTCGACGGATCGGCCACGTCGATATTGTCTTGCAAATGGGACATCAGCACCAAATCACGGGCCTGGAACCAGTTATCGTGCATGGCGTGGTGATAGATGTGGGCCAGAATTGCACGCGTACGAATACGGTCGGTATCGTCCTTGGAGTAGATAAACTTGCACAGTTTCTCCATTACTTCCACCGAGGTCTTTGTGGTAGCGGGTACCTCACCCTTTTTCTTCTTCAGTACCTCGGGGTCGAACTTGTAATACAAATGCTCAATCTTACGCAAGTAGATTCGGCACAGCTCGTTGTTATTGCCAACACGTTCAAAGTACTTGAGAACGTTCTCGATAATCTTGGTAACAGCAACCTCGTCCTTTAACCTAAGAAAGAGAAGATTCCATGAATTCATTCGCGGGAATGGAAAATCTTAGCTTACCTCGCCACATAGTCGTTTGAATGTGGATCGCACTCCTTCAGCAGCTTAGTGAATTCGTCATCCAAGCGTTCGACTGCAGCCAACGAACACCCACGGATGTAGAACGGCGATGTGGTGTACTCCTCGGCTTCCTCAGCTACATTTTCTGTCATGAAAACGTCGTTGTTGGCCAACAAGATGCCGAGCATGTCCTGCATGACCTGCAGCAACTTTGTCCAATGTTCCAGCTTCATGGGCTCCGATATCTTTGGGTTGTAGTCGTAGATAGCCGAAATAATACTGAAGCGAATCTTGACTGCGACCGCATTCCCCAGGCTGTTTTGCTCGGCAATGTCCTTCAGCTCGTACAACAAATCGATTTGCAGGCGACGATCGGTGCGCTTCTTACCGTGAGCCGACATTATCTCGTTCAGCTTGGCCAGCACAAGGGAGATATCAATTTCAGCGTCCTTGGCAAACATTTTCGGCTTCTCAACGGTTGAGCCCTTGGTCACCGTCTCCCATTCGCCCTCCTCATCGTCTTCCTCGCGCTTGCGGCGGATTTTCACCTCCTTTACTTTCTTGTCTTTCTTCTTCTTCTCGTCGTCGTCCCGGTCCTCTTTGTCGGTGGTACGCTTCAAGAACCGCTCGCGCATGCTCTGGTACTGATTCTCGTCATCGGACGACGATGACTCAGATTCTGTGTCCGATCCCCAGTCAATGGAGTCGTCAGAGTCTTCATCCTTGGGGGCTTTGGGCGCCTTCTCTACATCTTTTTTGAACGATACGGCCTTGATGGGAGCAACGACCTCCTCTTCACTCTCAGAGTCAGGTTCTGGACGTTCTTCTTCTTCTTCACTCTCCTGATCGGGCGACTCACGGAACTTTGTCAATTCGTCCTCGAAGTCTTTTATGTATTTGCGAACTTTCTGACGCAGCGTTCCCAACGATTTGGAGTTGTTCTTGTTGAGGTTCTTCCTTCCATCACGATCCTCCCAGACGTCATTGATGAAATCCTCCAGCTCAGCCAAACAGCGCACATAGAATCTGGGTGTAACCCCGTTCTCTTCCTTAGAAATCACCGGCAGCGCCTTCGTGTAGGCACGCACGAGCTCCTCGAAACTGGTCAAGACGCTCGACATGTCCTTGATCTTCTTGTAGTTGCGAATGTTCTTAATAACATTGGTAAGATCCTCGTAGCGTTTCTCCTTGGTGGATCGTACCACACGTTTCTCCTCGACTTCGTCATCGCTAAACTAAATAGATAGTTTAATGTGTCAAGTTGTTTTGCATATAAAAAAATATATTCATTTCAACTTACTGCATAGGCTTGTTGCTTTCCTTGTACTTGGACCTCTTCCTCGCTGGATTCAGACTCGGAATCGGAACCACCAGTTGCAAAAAACTTCGACATGTTATTGTTTTGTTAGTGGGATAACTAAAATGAGCAACAAAAATAAATTCATGAGTTTTGCAAAATTAGTTCGCAAGTATTTTATAGTGAGGTTAGGAATATTGAAATGTCGCCATGTTGGCTATGCGATGCCACACCGCATTAAGTGCACTTCACGGGTTTTCAATTTAGGGGCATTTTTACGTTTATTTTGTCAAAAATTTGATTTTCCATATTAAGAAGAGTTGTTAAATTACACGTTTTTTTAATTTTTGAATAAATAAATGAAGAAAAGTATGCAAAACTTACGAAAATTGTTAGGAGAACTCGATTTTGGCTGACATTTAATGCCAGATGAACAATTGAAGGAGTTGCCATTTGCAAAATTTTTGCCAGATCGCTGTCAAACAGTCAAATACAGCGGATATCTTTGAACCGGTTCGAATTGGTGCGTTCCAAATGAAGAACTTGCAGTCGCAGCAGAAATTTTTCGGTATTATTCGTAGGAAAAGATGCAGTTTCCTTCGTTTTGACCGCATATTATTGAATATAGAAACTAGATGCTTCTAGAAACTTATACTTCACACATGCTTATTGCAGAGAAGTTATGAAGGAGCATCAATAGACATAGATCAAATTGCATTTCAAGGCATGAGATCATAGTTACCTTCTAAAGAGCTCAACTATGACCTCTATAGCGAAAATTGCTTTTTTGGAGGAGAGACCACTCTTTAAAATCAATTGACAGAAACTATATATTTAAATAACGTCACTCTTGCCCTCCACCACCAATTTGTTTACATCTTTTATAAAGCTTTACATATCCGTGTCCGTGAACACGTGTGAGGATACAACAAAAATTTACCTTAAGCGATCAGCTGATGTAAAAGCTCCAAAACGGAATTGCATGGAAATGTCGAATTGATGAATTTACTCACATTTATAAACAAATATCAGAGTATGGGTAAATTCATAGATTTCAGCTTGTGGGCAAAACTTTTACATGTTCCAAGTTGAATATCTAGTTTATTAGTAATTAATGATAAAAGTGAGGATGATTTCGTTTGAAATTCGGCCTTGGTGTAAATGCGTTCAATAGTCACAAAAAAATAGAAACTGTAATGTAATGTTTCAAGTTTTGTTTATTTATAAGTTTTAAATGTAAGCGTTCCTTGAGAGAGCAGCAGCGACACCTAGTAGCCAGCTGCGTTATGATAGAGCCATTTTTATGCCATCTCTGTGGACCGAGTTTCCGACAACCGAGTTCGGGATTGAGAGACCGACCACCACGCGTTTAAGAACGTTTAGAATTACGTGCCAATAAATTGAATTTTACAAAACCTTTTACGAAATTTGGCTTGAAAAATGTAAAGATTTTCACATTTTTCAGCTTCCAGCCCATTTAATTCAAGTTTATATCATGTCCCCACTGGGCACTCATCCGCGATTAATATAAATCGTTATCAAATCCCTTACAAATCAAACGATTTTTCCCACAAATTTAAATCCTCTCGGCAAGAGATTAAAATAAATCCTCTTCCGTGTTCATAAATCCTATCACCCTATTCACAAAGCTATTTTATGCACCTTTGTAGAAATTAACACTGTCCCTATACGAAAGCTCTTCAAATTGGTAAGTAGTAGTAAGAGTTGGCCAACTTTTAAATTTCGTAGCGCTATACAGTTGAAAGCTGAGCAAAAATTTAATTGTCAGCTAGCCCCGTACGCGTGTCTCTACAAGATTGATCAGGAAGAATTATCAACAAGAACACTAAAGTAAGCATTAAAAACAATATGAAATCAAATAAATTTAATATTATACCATCTCCACGCACTAAACCACGATTAATATAAATCTTTATTAAATCCTCTATAAATCAATCGATTTACCATACAAATTTTAATCCGCTCGGCAAGCGATTAAAAATAAATCTCTCATAAATCCCTCACACGCTATTCACAAACCTATTTTCTGCACCTTTATAACAGTTTGAGAATCAGAAAAAGGAAATCTATCCTATGGAGGCACGCTTGCGGGGCTAGCTGGTCACAAAAGAAGCGAATCCAGAATTTCTTCTTGCCAACTAGCCACGTGTCTTGATGATCTCGCCACGTGTCGGCGATGAAAAAACAGCAATTTTCTGCAGCAAGCATACTCAACACACGAATAATCGAATAATAATTTTCCGCGCGACTCCTGTCAGTTTTGATGAAAATTTAATTTTCATAGTTGAAAAACTAAAAGTTTTAAGGCTTTTTGTTGTAAACAAAGTACACAAACAATAATTTTTTGTGCGGTTCTTTTGAATTGTGGTGAAAATTTACCGTTGCAAAAAACAAAAATTAAATTTGTTATGCGGTTTGAAAGTGTCGCAAAGCGGAAAATTGTCGCAAATCAAGTCTCACGGCTAATTGCCGCAGCCGCGCAGTGTGTGTTGTCTACAATATAAACGCTTAAGCTTCTAGCCGGACTGCAATAAGTCGTGCGTTTTTCTGTCGCCGTGTGTCTCTGGCCTAATAGAAACACAGAGAGAAACAGAATTTCATACATTAGCAACACAAAAAGCATTCAGCGAATTTAGGTTTCAGTTTCTAAGGTATGCGATTCTGTTTCTGTTCCTGCTCTACGTTGCTTGTGGCAAAATAACTTTTTTGGATAGAAGTATGCTACGCTATTGTGGGCCAATCGCTTTGTATAGCGCCACAGTGCTTTGTGCCGTCTACTACTCCTGCAACTACTTACTTCGTGCTAGGTGCATTGGTTGTGGCCCTACCTTTGCGTAGCAAAAACGCACTAGTCTGCAAAAGGACTCATCCGATTTTGTCCAATGCTTTTCAAGAGATAAGCATCCGAACCTATTCTACAATCTATCTTTTAAAATAGCAGAGTTCTACTTAATAAACGAAATGAATGAATGAATGAATATTAGATTTTTATTTGATTTTTTTGCTGATATGTTGGCATTTTGTTCACGAAGTAGTAAAATACAAACGTAGTAAAAATCAAAGAGACGCACTTATTTTTCAAGATCATTCTTTTTTTATTTTATGCCCATTAAAAAAAAAATAAATACAAAAACATTTTTAAAAATATACATGTTTTATCCTCCACACAACATCCAAAACAAAGCAACTATTTTCTGCTTTTTGTTGTGTTTGAACAAATTTTTGCCTTGTTGAGCAAATGTTATCATACCATAATAGCCCAAACCAACAGCTACCTCAGCGCTAAGGTATTTGCGCTAAACACTCAAACCGCATCTAACTTCACCCACTTATCAATTTAGAGAAGTGGAAAAGGACGCAGCTCTGCTCTGCCAAACTCAAAAGAAATATAATATTTTGTAAAAAAGTCTTCGAGTTTAAAAAAGAACTCCTGCACCAAAGCAATATTTCTGTGCTTCTCTCAAAGGGAATCTTGCAAACAGATCAACAGCGTAAGCCCTACACTCGCCGTTCTCCCAAGGAAAAAAAAAATATATTTCGGCACCTAACCTTCATTTTTTTTCGTCGTACCAGTAAAAAAGACATTTTCCTCAGATTTTACTTGCAACTCAAATTGCAAGTTTATCCCCGGGCGTTTAAAAATCAGTTACAATTCAGACCCAAACAGAAACCATGGGCGGCGATCAACCGGCCGAAGCTGAACCCGTGGAATTTTCAGTGGAACGAATCGAGGATAAGCGAATCAACAAAGGCAAGGTAAGTGTCACTTGCTCTAGCATCGGTGCAAGCCGAACACGGCTTAAGTGTGGTTGCATCATTCGCAGGTCGAATACTTCCTTAAGTGGAAGGGGTATCCGCGCAGCGAAAACACCTGGGAGCCCGTCGAGAACCTGGACTGTCCCGATCTAATACAAGCATTCGAAGATTCCTTAAAAAGTAAGGACAAAGACAAAGGTAAAACCGCCGCCAACTTGGCCGTGCACAGATGAAATGGAACAAGAACGTATTTTGCCAAACCACTGCACATGCACGCAAAGTGTTCCGTCCAAAGGTATTGTTTTCTAATTCTTCCCTATTTCCTCGAATTTCAGAGGGTGGCGCCAAAAAGCGCCAGTCAACCACACCAGTCAGTGAGATGAAAGCCAAAAGAAAAAGTACAACCGAGTTAGACAAGGAAACTCGAAAATCTCTGGGCTTCGATCGAGGGCTCGAACCGTCTCGAATTTTGGGCGCCACAGATTCCTCAGGCGAGCTGATGTTTCTCATGAAGTGGAAAGACAGTGACGAGGCGGATCTGGTGCCAGCGAAACAAGCCAATGTCCGGTGTCCTCAAATCGTTATTCAATTCTACGAGGAGAGGCTGACATGGCATACAGCCACGAACACGGAGGAGGAACAAAAATCTGAGAACAACAAAGAGAAAGCTCCATAGGAGAAGGTCGGCGGTCAGTACTAGCCATGTACGTCTGCACAACTAAATACGACTCGTGTTGCCCTTTGACAAAAACAACCAACAAAAAAAAAAAAAACAACTAAATTTTGTATTATGTATATTTTCATTAAATAAGAACGAGTTCTCAAAGCAACTAATGTATTTAACGGTTGACCATCATCTACCGCATTGGAGCGACAATGTGCTTTCAGCGCAATATTATTTTTTTTTTTTTTTTATGAAAACTTCGGGCAGGAATAAGGTAAAAATGAATTCTTCTCTTTATTTTTTGTTTAGTAAAAAACTGTCTGCAAGTTTCGATAAATTAAATAATAAATGTAAGATTTCAAATTATTGGTTTTGCTTTGGATGTATAATTTCTAGGTTTTGCAGGGAGCGGTTCTAAATTGGTTGGTCAGCAACTCTGAGAAAGTGCACGCCACGTGGAACTAAACACAATCGCATCTCTGTCAAATAAAGATGTGATGCGTCTTGCTGCACTTTTAAAACGACGGAGATTTAATTCGACTTGGCGAAACTCATGAGCCCAAAAGAAGGTATCTCATGGTTTTGTTAAGAAGTTTCTTTCCTAATCTGTTAATGTCGTTTCAGTACCAAACAAGGCCACAACCAACTTTTCTAACTGCATTTCCTTTTGAAAACAAGCGACTCTTCCTTCAACTACAAATCAACCGAACATACATTTTTCTGAAGTCACGTAGACGCTGACACAGCGTTAGCTTATCGTATTTAATGAAGATTTGATGGCTTCTCTCACACAGATGACAGATTGAGTTTGCTGATACAGATCAGTCTAAGTGCTTTGTTTTTTCAATGTACTCTTCGCTGGTGGTGAGACTTATCTTAGACTGGATGTCACAAGAGGTTTATTTAGAACTATGCAGATCTTGCCGCTCATATTTGTGATTGTTTGAAGAAAAATACTGAATACTCGAAGCTTTTAGAAACAGTTTGCGGCGTTGTTATTGAACCCAGATTTCAGTACAAGTCTTCTAAAAGAGGTGCGCTCTTTCAGCTCGATTGGGAGTAAGAACGATAAGTTTATTGCCTTTATGTCGAAGTAGCTTAGCAAGGGTCAGAACAACTACACTCTTCAGAACTTAAATGTCTTGCTGCCTTCAGCAAGACGACCGAGATCTTTGGATTATATAAAGGAGAAGTCTCCAAAAGCCAAAGAACATACTTTTGGAATTCAATGCCATGCGTCTTTCATCGGAGGTGGGCTACCTTCTCTTCCAACTCGATGAGAGTCAGAACGACTTATTGATTGCCTTTATGCCTGCCACACAACTCGAATGTCCAGTCGTCTTCAGGCTAACGCCCCAAATCTTTAGATGATATAATTTTGACTCGCCGAACTATCACTGCGCCAGTGATATAGAAGTCAGCCTTTTTTAATTCGATGCGACGCGTCTTCGAAAGGATGTGGTCGGGGTGTACCTTCTGTTTCAACTCGATGAGAGTCAGAACGATAAATTGATTTTCTATGTGTCTGGGTGCTTAACTAGGCTCAAAAGAGCTACACTACCACAGAACTTGTCGTCTCAGGAAAATCGCCCAGATGATATAAACGAAAAAGATGTATGAATCGCTCCAACATCGATGCAGTGTTTAGCATCTATTGCAGCTGCCTTCTACTCCTTAACGAATTCAGCTGCAATACATGTGAGACAAATTCACCTTTTAGCGCAAATTCAAACGATAATGCGTTGCATGAGCATAACCTCACGAATGGGAAAGAGGCAGTATTCAGCCGTTTGAAGTCAGTCTTCGGAGTCGTAGAGAATTCCGTACAGTCGTTTCCTTTTTGCGGCGCTAACAAACTCGTGTCGGTTATCCAGGCGGAGCTCTCTGATTCGCGTGGTCAAGTGGAATCCAAACTGGTGCCTACAGTTCAAAAAATCTATCGCCTGGCCTCTAACAACCTTGCATCTTGTGTGCGTTACAGGTTGTCTTACAAACATGCAGGGCTTTCTTTTTGCGGATTCCGATTCAAAAGTTGGGAGGGCTTTCATGACGAATGTAACTCTCGAAGGATTTGTCAGACTCTCGAAGATGGAACCGTGAAAAATAGTAGTCCGGCACCGACACACTAACCACTGCGCCTCGGCGTCCGCAACCCGTTAGCTGGTATTCGAAGAATATCTATACATCTATTATTGCATTTCAACAATAGTATGAGTTACAAAAATGATTGCCTGTGCGAATTCCCTGCCAGGTTTCTATTGTGACATCAAACTTCAAGAGCAAGGCTCATGCTATTCGTTATGACATAATACATGGAGTAACCGAAAAAAGATCGATTTCTCTTGTGTTTACTTTAAGCGTCGATACACGGAGTCTCCGAAAAAAGACGGATTGTTCGCGTGTTTCCTCAAAATGTCGGTCGATTTTTGCGCTTTTATGCTGAGAATTCAGCGACATCTTACATTGCGTTGTTATTAAGTCATTTTACGTCATTTGTATTGACCATCAAGAACGTTGTGTGACATCATGTACCCCTAAAAACAATCAACAGCTCAACCACTTAAACTCCTCAGAATTCCTATGTCAACAGGCATACTGAACGACGTAAACATGTCGTTACAAATTTTTGGAATGACGATTTTGAAATGACGGCGAACCCATTCGCGACCCTCCCAATTTCGCAAACGTAAGGCACAAAAATAAGTGTTGAACAAGAAGATGCAGAAACTTGCAAATAACTGATAAACTGAGTCTCAAGCACCCCTTGGTAGAACCCCAAACAGAACATGGATAACCGTAAATAGAACGACGATTCCGACTAAACCAAATATGGCTTCACAACACTTTTTTTTTAATATTCGACAAACAGTAATTGGTTCAAACCTTGTCGCCTCTGTCTTAAATGTTAACAATTCTACACGAACTGCCAGAACACGTAGTCAGGTTCTGCAGTGCGAGGCTATAGAGTGCTCTTTCAATGGGAAGCATCTCATAGCCGAGATTCTCCATCTGGTATGGGTCGACATCCAGGTCGTATGCCTCCACAAAATGCTGTTAAAACAAAGATGTTGAAAGCCTGTTAAGGTGAATTAATAGCGCTTGCTCACCTCGTAGTCCTTGAATTCACAATACAGCTTGTTGGTTCCGAACCTAAAATGGCGTATGCAAGCGTACGTGTTATTCCACGAGTCCTGGCAATGGCAATCGGCATCCAGAGTGCACTCGGCCAAGTGGTCCGACTGTTTCCAGGGACATTGAAAATTGAATGTCTGATCATTGCCCTCGCCCCAGTGTTGAATGAGAATCTCCCTGTGGAAGCCTCTGTCCAACAACGGATTGTATTTCGGGTTCAAAAGGTAGGCTTGAAATGAGACTCCGTCCTCATTGCCTCGGGGTAGAATGCCAGCCCATTCGTAAAAGGTCGGCACCAAGTCAACAAGGCTTATCGGAGCAGTGACTATTGCTTTTTTGGGCACGTTGGGACCTCGTACGAGAAACGGTACCCTTATGTCAGTTTCGTAGGGCTGGCGCTTGTCGAACGGCTGAGCGAATTGACCAACATGATAGCCATTGTCGGAGGTGTAGACGATATACGTGTTGTCCAACTCCTTTGATTTGTTGAGAGCCTGAACAATGCTGCCAACCATTTCGTCCACAGCGAGCAACGACTCCCAACGGCTCTGGAAATATCTGTCCAACGTTTTGAGGGCTTTGTTGGGAATCGCTTTGCCCGATGCAACCAGCCAGTGCTTATCTAAGGAGGGAAGATGTCAAGTGAATTCGCAAAGGGACTATTCTACTCATACCCAATGGGCCAGAGAGAGCATTAAAGTTCTTCGTCCGCAAGGCTTGTAGCCCTGCATAAGCATTGCGATGCCTTTCGGCTGGTGTGAATGGAGCATGCGGAGCTGGTGGAGCAACCATTGCGAAAAACGGTTTGGCCCCGACCTTGCGTTCTCCAAGGAACGCGAGTGTCTTGTCGGCCAGTAAATCCGTGAAGTATTTATCGGTGTAGGGCACTATCCGTCCATTTTCATTCAGACTGTAATTGTAGTAGCGTGAGTTGCCCTGCAGGCCGTAGAACTCCTTCCATCCCGGCGGTACATTCCTTCCAGAATACTAAAAAAAACTTATCCAACACTCAGCTCACATTTCGAAATATTCTTGGTTATACCTGGTTCAGATACTTTCCAGCAAAGAACGTGTCGTATCCGTTCTGTTGCAGAACTGCAGGCAAGGCTTTCGGTTCGACCTTCTTCCTCCAAAAGCCGCCGAAGCAGCCACCAGACATGGAGTTGTTCACAGTTCGGTGATTGTGTGCATACATCCCGGTCAAGATCGATGCCCGCGATGGACAGCATATGGGCGAACTAGTAAACTGACGATAGAACAAAATCAGTCACGTAATCCGATTCGGTGGGTACAATCAATTTCCGGCTTACCGCGTTTGTGAAAGTTACACCATTCGATCCAATCAACTGCTGCACGTGCACCATTGGTGTCTGAAGCGAAAAATAATTGAAAACCAGCAAGAAGTGACCTTGAAACACTGCACTTACGAGTCCTTGCAAAACGACATCTTGATCGTCGGTAAGAATCAGCAGAATATTTGGTTTCGGCTGCTGATTCCACAGAAAACCGGAGCTACTCACGTAAGACACCTGACACAGTGACAAGCACAGCACTAAAACGACGACGCAATTAAAACCGCAACCAATCATTTTCGTTAACAAAAAAACTTTTATTTCTACAGCAGGACTAGAATCAATGCATAACAAGTGAGCCCTCTATATACTATAAGTAAAGCACTTCCGTGTGGTGCAGGGTGGTCAGTCGTCTAATGGGCTGCAATGGCGGGCATAATTTCCACACCAACAAACTCTTTGGCGATTCGCACCCCTAGAAGGAATATTCCCAGACTTTTCACCACCGACCTAAGGTTCGAATTGAGAAATAATTTTGTTAAATTGACTTCGGAGCAAAACAGAAAACAAAAGAAATCAATTTTGGAAATTTTGACAACTGTATTTTGTGCGCGGTGCGGGTGGGTGAATGAAAACATGGATGTGCCACCTTTCGTGACCTTCTGTCAAAAATTTCGCCACCGCTTTGCAGGTGGGTATTGAATTAAGTTGTTTGCATATTTACCATTGGAATTCGTTGTTGTAAATGCTCTTCAAAACAGAAACCGGATTTATTCCTTTTTGGGCCATTTTTGCGTGATATTTTGGGTTTAATTTCTGCAAAATGAAAACTCAGCACGTTTGAGCGACTGGAAAAAGACGAGTGGAGAGTTTGGAGAGCTTTCGTTATTTGACGCTTGCGCGAGAATTGAGGGGCGAGTTCAAAATGTCGACTGCTAATGACATAATATTACACGGCAAGTAATTCAAACAAAATTCCGATTGAAAAGTGATACACTACAACATTTTACAATTCATATGATTCATATGATCATTTCAAACGCTGCCAGGCGAACATCGTCAGGAACCTCTATATTATAATGATGCTTACATAATGTGACAACTCTCCCGACAGCTTGCAATCTGCACACCTTTTTTATTTCTAATGTCACCATAATCTTTGCCACAAATTAGGTACTGAATAACTAGATATTCAACTTCGGCCATGTGAAAGCACAAATATGAGTAATTTTTTATCATGCAATTCCGTTTTAGCTATTTTACATCAGCTGATTGCGTTAGGTAAATTTTTATTGCATCTTCTAACACGTATTCACCGACACGAAAATCTAACCCAGAAGCTCCACCGGGCACTGATCTGCGATTAATATAAATCTTTTTTGAATCCTCTACAAATCACGCGATTCACCATACAAATTTAAATCCTCTCGGCAAGCGATTAACAATAAATCCTCTCATAAATCTCACTCACCCTTTTCCCAAACCACTTTTATACGAACAAGTTTTTAGCAATCTGAGAATCGAAAAAGGACACTGAAACTGTCCACGTCTGACAGATCTGTCAGAATTACAATTTCTAGTGGGATGTTTTAATAAAAATTCACTACTCATTACTGTGAATTGACCTTAAGAAAAATACAGTCTTTATTGAAAGTAGCGGGAATAAGCGACCATTAGGTGAGTGAATTTAGAACGTTAAATTCTAAAAACTTTATTAACCTGAACAATTTGATGCATCATAAGTGTAAATCTATTGAAAATCGAAACCTTAAAGTGATTCTTCAAAAAAAGTCATTTTCGTGTGTTTTCGAACCAGTTTTTTTTTACCAAATTGTGAGAACTGGAGCTGCTGAGATTAAGCCAGGGTTAATTTTCTTTTAGGGTTAATATCATACCTTGACCTACTATACTCGTTTCAGTTGTCTAACGAACTTTTATGTTAATGAAAAATGCTTGTGTGATCACTCGGCCTGGGTTCGATTTCCGACTTATTTTTCATTATGCAAAAAGCCTTAAAGATTAATATATAAGGAGCTCCTTTAAGTGGCATCAAAGAATTTACTCGGACGGACGACAAACCATTTTTACAGCATGCAAACGTTCAACTGTCTAAGAGCATTAAGTATGTAATAGGTTTCCACCATTTGCTCCGAGTGTCTACTTCAATCAATCCACTTTTCTGCCATTACAAGTGTTTCTGCAACTGTTTTTAATAAGCAACTTTTAGCTGAAAAGCGCGTTGTATTGGGGTATTTATTTTTTTTATTTACACGATACCTAGCACATTGTAAAAGCTCCTAAAAATTCCTTTTTCCTAAATATCAATAATCGACGAGTTTTTTTAATTTTGGCGGTGCAGAAATAACGATTTTATTGCGATTCCTGTCACCCTCGTTCGGTTGCATTGTGCTAGGTCCTCTTTCGTAGTTTCTGTGTTGTCGATCAGACTCCCTATACCTACTGCCTAAGTTAGTTCGAGATCTCGACCTTGACCTGCGATCTCGCCGATCCCTAGAATCACGATACCTGAATCGCGCGGGACTTCTGTTGCGTCTTCGCGATGAACTGCGACGATTCCGGCTTCTCGATCGGGAATTTCTTCTGCGTTGCCTGTGGACCGATCGGCTGCGGCTTCGTGTTCGACCGCGGTGTCTCGTGCGACTTGGACTTCGTTTCGCACTGCGATATCTATCGCGATCGCGACTATTTCTGTGATTGCTTCTCGTACTTTTAACAGACTTTTTGCTAGATTGAGATCCCGAACGACTTCTGGGCTTCGATTTCAATACATCAGCAGAGTGGTCATCGTCCGAGCTCTTACCGCCGTCACTTGACTTCGGAGTACCGTACTTGTGACGGAGCTCACGTTGTCTAGAAAATAAGAAACAAGCCTTTTACACAGAAAATTTACCAGTTAACTATTAAACGCGTTACCTGCGACGAAGTTTCAGAGCCAGTTCGCGCATCTCGTCCTCACGTTCTTGTTGCTGTTGCAACTGCCGTTCGGTTTTTTCTATTTCCGCTTTTTTATCTGCCTTATCTGTAAAGGAAGGCAAACATTTAACTCGTTTCTAGCTACTTGAACCTCGACGTACATTGCTTGTTTAGCAGAATCTGCATTTTCCTCTTCAGCCTCTCGCGGGGATTGAGGGCAGCTTTGCTACAACCACCATTTCCACTACTGGCGCACACCTGCAAATAGTAACTTTGAAATATTAAAAAGGAGGAACTAACAGGAGTAAGGGGCTTCGTGTTGCAGGGTCTTATAATTTTTTAGTCAATTAAACGAAACCCCTGGCGCTAGGGAATCGAATAGTATTTTTAATTTTTTTTTCAGATGTCATCATGCCGCTCATGGTCGGAATTGATCTATTTTTTCTGAGATTTATAAACGAGAAAAAGAGAAACAACAAGGCAGGCAGAAATGCCAAAACAGAGAGTTGTTATTCTTACTGACTTTGGTCTCGGTAGAACTAGAAATATTTGTGCCATGTGATGAGAGATTTTTGCTATTCTGTTTACCACTACCGGATCCACCGTAACCCCCAGCGTTGGATGAGTGTGGGAATGCATGTGACTTGTCGCATCTAGAATGTAGAAATGTACCATATTTGTCGGATGGAATCGAGGGTTTACTTACGATGCGTCGGCGTCTACAGCTCCGTGATCATCCTGGTATTCGTCATTGCTTTGGTCATCGTCCGAATGGTCGTCTACTTTGGCGGCTTCTTCGTCAGAGTCTGAGGTGTCCCCGGGCCGTTTTCGCCCGTAGTACCTCTTTATGGGTGGTGGTTCCTCGGGCAGTGGCTTCGGTTGTTCCGGCTGTTTTACTGGCTCTGGGGGAGGTTGAACCACGGTATTCTTTCGATGAATTGCTAAAACTGGATACTGAACCATAGGCGGAGCTGCAGGCGGCTCAACTGTGGGCGCAGGAGCGGGAGAGGGTTGTACAATTTCCGGTGGTTTGTCAGGGTGCCAAGGTTTAATTCTAGATTTTGACGATGATCTCTTTCGTGGTGATTGTCTTCGTCGACGCGCTCTTTCCATAGATAAAGATCGAGAGGATCTCGACGAAGAACTGTAACGCCTGCGGCGGCGAGACCGGGATCTATGTGATCGTGACCTTGAACGGTGATATCTCCTCCCTCGAGATTTGCTTCGACTTCTGCGCCGTCTGGATCTACTCGAACTCCTCCTATGCCGGCCATAGCTCCTGCTGCGGCTTCTGCATTGATACTGCTTGGGACGCTCAGGTCTTCTGTCGTTCAGCTGCTTTAGCTTCTCTAGATTTTCCTTCACCTTCTGAGCATAGGTAGCTTGCCCAACGTGGGAAGTGCCGCCCAGCAGCCCAGACCTATTGCCCTTGTTTAAGTTTATCAATATTTTAGAATGTGGCTGGAGTTCGTCTTCGCCTCCAAAGGATGTGATATAAGTAATTTTTCCAGAATTCTCGGGTGATGGAGATCTTGAGTCACTCTCATTTTCCTTCGCTTCTCCTGTGGGTTCTTCTTTAGCTGCATAGCTGGGTGGGCTTAGAGGACGACCCGCAACACGACGCTCCTTTTGCGCGCGACGCTCTCTTCGGCTTTTTCTCCCGCTCAGCATCATTTTCTCTTGTTCTTCTTCACGTGCCAAGCGGATGGCATCTGCCTCATCCACGTCTTTGGTAAGATAGGAGTAGAAGTCATTACTTAGCATTCCGTAGTTCCTTCCGCAAGCGTTCAGCTCGTGCGCCTGCGAAGTGTCCAGCTTAGTTATATCGATCGATACATCCATATCGATTTCTGAGCCCACAGAGTCGTTGTCATCGTCACCGTGTTGAACAGTGGCACTTGGAATATGACTAAAAGGAGTAGACCCATCCGCATCATCATACGAATAGGCGATGGCTGCACCGCTGGTTTGCTTTTTTTTGCCCAGGTTTCTTTCGGCTTCTAACTGTGCGTTAGCACCGTACTGCTCCTCCAAGTACAACTGATGCAAAAACTTCTCCTCGGGCAAGTTAAGAAAGTCGTTTTGGGCTAAAATGCGATACCGCTCGTAATTGCACTGTCTCTCCTCGGAACCGATGTCATCGGCCACAGCTACCTTCGAGACAGGCGGTATATAGTCCAAGTGGGCTCGCACATCAAATCGATCGATAAGGTTGTCCGCCTGTCCTTGCCATGGTACACTGAAATCAAAAACTAAAATTACAACCCATCCCACAGAGACACAACGTGTTTTCTTGATTCTATCGGAAAATCCGAAATATCACTTGCATGATAGCGGCGCCGTCGCCTGCTGCTGCTACCGCTGGATCAAGGTGTATTTTGCATTTTCGTCCATGTAACTGAATGAATTGTGTGGGATCGGCTTTCTACGCAAAGAAAAAGAAAAAACAAGCCATGTAACAGGAAAACACAGTTAATTGCACGAGTGCCTTACAATTTTCTCATAGAAGTCTTGTCTCCGTTCGGCTCTTTTGCGATAATCGACAATCATTCCACGGATTTTCCGCTCTTGTCTACGGGCTTCATGCCACATTTTTTGGATAAAATATCGCAACAGAAAAAGTTAAATATATTTTTGAGGAGCGAGCATTTGTTTAGTAATTATATACTTGAAAAATCACAACCAAATAAAATTTTTTTCTACTAAAAATGCCGCAAGCCACACCGCAGAAAAGTCTGCATATGCATTTATGTATATATGCAAAATGTCAACTGCCAGAGCTCTGGTGGGGCTGAAAATATACTTCCCTTGCTGCTTTTGGCGTGCCTTTGCGGAAATTTTATGAAACACATAATATACAGAGATGCCACATTACCTGGTTGCTTGTAAAAATGTAGATTTTCCTCCACTGTCAGCCGATGCGAGTGGACGTGTTTATAAACTGCGAAGTTGGAAAAAATAAATAAAGTAATTGTGCGTTCAGTTATTAGGTCTGCGGACCTAAATAACAAAGTATTATAAAACAGCAAAATAAAAACATTTAAAAGTTCAGAAAATATTGATTTCATAAACAAAAAAGTGCTAAAAGTGCTTACGGCATTTCCCTCATAATGAAGGGAGACAAAAGTAAAACTGTATCTCAGCAACATGAGGCCCAAATCTCAAGGGCAAATGAAAGTGCAACAGGACATATTGCGACTCAAAACAAAGTGACGCCACATCCTAGTGGTAAATTGCAATCGAATGTTACGAATTCAAACGGTCCTTTTGATGGGACTACATTCCCAGCATTGCAAAGTGTGGCAAAAAAAAAATCTGCCAAGTCCATCTCAAGTGGAAGCAGCCAAGCAACTTTTGTCGATGGGCCAACCTTTTAATCAACTTGATGCATACGAGACTATGGATGCAGAAAACCCTATTGAGGAAGATTGGGAGCCTGTCAAAGCCAACGGGAAAAGAAGGAGAACCTCAACCGGTAATTGCAAGCAACAAACGGAGCCTTTGACGGAAAGCAGCATCAACAGCAGTAACCGCTTCTCAATTCTAGGAGATTTATGTATTCTTGGTAACGAAGAGTCGTCAACAAAAAGTAAGTCAGTTTTTAATTCTTTTATTGAAAATCAAAAACAAAAAGAAAATAATGAAGTAAACTTAAATGTTAAGTCAAAAATCAGTTTTTGCCTCCCTATTATTATATTTAAAGCCAATATGCGTCAATTAGTAGACGAACTGAAAAAGAAAGTTCCAGATTTAAAAGTTAAAGTAATCAATGTGAATAGATTCCAAGGCAAACTTTTTCTTAACAACAGTTTAGTGCACTTCGAATTAATGGAGCGTATCCGCAACACCAAGAACGTCGAAGCGCACTCGTATTCTCTTCCGGAAGATAAAACTAGCAATCTTATTCTTCGCGGGTTGACTTCTGACTACCAACCCTCTGAGATTGAAAATTAAATTAACCAACGCGTTCCAAACACCATAGCAGGCGTAACCATATTCGAAACCCTAAAATCAAAAAGGCAGGGAATAAATTATAATCTTTTTATCGTTAGATTACTTCCTGGTCCTAATACGCGCGAAATTATTAAGATTTGGCATATATTTTGCACTCGAGTACAGTGGGAGAGACCGATTGGCAACAGGGGCCCCTTGCAATGCAGAAGATATCAGGCATTTGGGCATATGGCAAAAAACTGCGCAAGAGGCTATAAGTGTGTCAAATGTGAAGGACAATTTGGTCCCGGCGAGTGTACTCGCAACTGCGTTAATTGCCAGTCTTTTGGTCACCCAGCTAGTTTTAGAGGATGAACTTCCTACAAAAAGCACATTGAAAAGCGTAGGTCAATGATTAAGGGGGCGCTTAATAAAAAGGGAAGAAATGAGCTGGTGATGAAGGAAGTCACCCAAAACAGCGGCATAAGGCAAGGCATAAGGCAAGGTCTCTTTTGCTGATCATTTTAAAAAAGCTGGTCCCCCATTTGAAGGAAAACTACCTCGAAACATTTCTAGGGCTATCAAATGAACTGTTTAATGTGGATATTACTGGACTCTTAGCCAGAATTGAAAATTTCGTTAAAAACAGACACAGCTTTCAAAATAGAGCTGATTTAAGTCTCAACTACCTGCAACTTCTGGTAGGATAGGCAGCCAGGGGTTGCAGTCATATTGCGTGATAATATATCTTTCCAGCTTGTGGATCCGGGGATAAGAAAATTTCCCGCGTTTTTCATATCAATTGATATGAAACAGAATGGTATAACAAAAAAGATAGCCTTTGGGTCCATATACATACCAACTAACATGACATCTTCCCATTTAACCTTGGAGCTAGAAAAAATAAATGCTCTCAATGATCGTTACGATGGAGTGGTTATTGGGGGAGACTTAAACGCTAGAAACCCAATTTGGGGAGATACCATCCTGAATCTTAACGGAAGAGGCCTGAGAAGGTGACAAATTGACAAATATTTGCATTTCTAGATCAGTTTTTGATTTCTAGCCATTTGCTAGACTCAGTCAACCCTAACCTTAACATTTATACAATCCCGACGTTCTCTGACCATTTTCCCCTTATATTGGAAATTGGTTTTGCAGAAGCGATTATTCCCCTTCATGAGCCAAGGCGTTATATATCTTATAAAAACACAGCTGGTATAGTTTTCGGCGAGACTAAGATAACAGCCTAGCTCAATGCAAACCCCCAGTATACGCAAATTTAACTAACACTCAAATTGATGACTACATCTGGAAATTTAACGCATCTGTATCCCAGGCTATTCAAACCAATACAAAGACAATTTGTCACTCCTCCAGAAAGTACGAAAACCTACCGGACCATATTCTAACCTTGTTTAACACAAGCACAAAAACGATTAAAAAGAATATATCATAATATCTTAATAGGACTTCACCTGAATACTC
Organism: Neoascia interrupta; assembly: GCA_947623515.1. Classification (NCBI taxonomy): domain Eukaryota; kingdom Metazoa; phylum Arthropoda; class Insecta; order Diptera; family Syrphidae; genus Neoascia; species Neoascia interrupta. The sequence continues at coordinate 122,500,306 of OX392463.1, forward strand.
TGAGAGATCAGGCAGAATTTCATTGTTATCTAAAATAATTAAAGACAAGGTAGCGCTGGCTTAATGATCAACTGAAAAGTAGACTCTCTAAAATAGTACCTGGTCCCTACGCATATAAGGAACTAAACAGACTGATTGGTAAACCTGTGAAATCAAAGTTAGGGCCTATTGAAGTCGATGGCGTCACTTTGACAGATTCTTCCGACAAAGTCAAAGCTTTTGGCAAATTTTTCAAAAAAGTCTACACAAAGCTCAGTAACCTAGATCCAAAATTTGAGACTGTAATCAAGCATCATGTTGAACGCATCAAAGCCCAATGTCCACCTAAGACCCTTCTACAACTCCTATTGCTCCACATATGTTTGCATCAATAACTGAAGTTTCCAGTATAATCAAAAACCTCAACAGTAAAAAATCGGCAGGTCCAGACGGAATCTCTAACTTCACTCTTAAAAAACTATCAGTTACAGCTATAGAATTTTTGACAATTATTATAAATAACTGCTTGAACATTGGTTATTTCCCAAAAGACTGGAAAATTCCCACTTTAATTCCTATTAAGAAAAAACCATTTGTTCCTGACATATCCAACTTTCGACCCATTTCAATGCTCTCAAATGTGGGTAAAGTTTTAGAAAGGGTAATAAGCAACAAAATGGATAAACATATTAATAATTCGAAGTTTTTGATTGATGTGTCATTGAAAAAATCTTAATTATCCCACATTTATTTCGGCAGTTCACTATTCGGACGTTTTTGCATGGCATGTCCAATTTTTCTCTGCAGTACACTGCCAAGTCGTTCAGTGCGAAATATAGAAAAGCTTGAATCTCGAAGAGAATCGAGTAGCCCCATGGAAGTGCAGAATGAAAATTAAAGCACAAGGTTGAAAAAAGAATTTTCCGAACAAGGATCAAAAAATTACCCCTTTCCAGTCTGCACTCCAATAGATTTAAATTATTATGGTAAAGGAAATAAAAGAAAGTTTACTTAGCATAACAATTTATAATGTCGAATCTCCATTTTTTTTTCTCGTATTCCTATTCTCGGTGGCGCTGTTTCTCCTTCCATGTAATTTTCCATTCTGAACTCAAAATTAATGCGAGAAGAGGGTGCTTGAGGGCAAGAGGAGCACAAGTGGAAAATCTAGTTATTCAGTATTTTATTTTCTGAATTAAGTAATAAAAACGTTAAGAGTGTCTAAAACCTCGCTCGCTATAAGTACTTTTTAAGCTGTTTGCCTGAACGCAGGCAGAGAAATGACTGTGACAAACTAGTTGCCTGAAGGCAGTATTAAAATAAATGTGGTGAATCGGGGTGGCCGGTGAAAAATTTTATTAATAATTATTTTTTTGTTGTGCAGATGTTGAAAACAAGTAATTCTACAAATTGTGTTTGTTTTCCGTTGAAGCTGTTTGGTTTTTATCATGCTTTTTTGCAAAAATCCCATGGTAGGACGTTTTTTTCCAACCCGTTTGCATTTCGAGTTTAATCATGTTTGAATTTGTCTTTGCAGGGTTCTGCAGAATGCTATGCAGTTGAACTTTATGGAATTGGTTCAGGTAACTTAAAATAAGTAGTTTTTAAATTCAACTCAAACTTAATTCGAAAACAATTCGTGCTTTTAATTTTAATTTGTTTTCTTCTAACTACTTGTTTGTTTGCTTTAACAACTATTATTTTATTGACGATTTTAAAGGTCACTTTTAACGTTATTCCTAACTTCAACATTGCAATTTGGATTTTTTTTTTATACTCAGCAATTCGACTTATAAAACCGAAAAGTTAACGCTTTAAGGCAGAAAATACTAGGAATTTCAGAGCAAAGCCCGCGTTTATCACATAAAATAAGCCGGCAGCTTTTTGTTTTTATTTCTAAAGCCTTCAGCCATAAATTACTGAATAGCTAGATATTCAACTTCGGACATGTAAAAGCTTTGCCCACAAGCTGAAATTAATGAATTTACCCATGCTCTGACATTTGTTTACAAATGTGGAGTAAATTCATGAATTCGTCATTTCCATGCAATTTCGTTGTGGAGCTTTTACATCAGCTGATCGCTTAGGTAAATTGTTGTTGCATCTTCTTACACGTATTCACCGACACGGAAATATAAAGCTTTATAAAAACTTTACAGGCTTTATAAAATACGTAAACAAATGGGTGTTGGAGGGTAAGAGAGACGCAAGTTAAATATCTAGTTATTCAGTAATTTATGCTTCAGCAGAATATATCCAGCTCATGTGAAATACACATGCTCTTATGCCTTCAGCCCAATGAATCCCTTGCGTGCGTCACGTCGAAGTACACAACTGACAAGCCAGTGAAATACACACGTTCTTATGTTACGTACGCCACGCACTTCTTCTATGGACCGCATCCCATAAGAACGTGTGCGTTCAACTAAGTTGTCAATTGTGTACTTCAACGTCACAAATCACAGAACATAAGACTTTGCCACATTGAGAAAAAAAAACAGTACACCTACTGCGTCGCTCTTCATTGGATGCCACAAATCACAGAAAAAAAAAGTTCATACACAACGCAGCCTCGTCATCGGAGTTTATGAAAAACGGATTCATGAGCTGTGATTGGTCAGCACAGATTGTTGTCTAAGCAAACCGACTTTTTTTACACGCGTACAAATTGTCAGTGAACTCTCATTACGTCATATTTAGGTCTGGCCAACATATTTTATGGCTAATTTTTAAGGCTTAAGAAATTATTATTATTTGCGTGGATATGGTTGGTGCGGTTTGCTAGCTCGTTGACTTTTCGGAACAGACCCACTTCATCGAACTGTGTATAACCGATTCGAAATTTTTTTAACTTTGGTAACGCGTCGTTCTGTCAGCCCGCTGTCAGTTTAGTTTTTCTGTTCTATCAAAAAGCCGCAAATTTGTGTTTCGTTTTTCACTCTGAAAGTATTAATTAAAATTCATTAAAAATACTAGAAATATAAAAGTTAAAAGTTCGTTGAATAGTTACAATCAAAGATGTCGGGAATCCTAGGGCGCACCCAATTTTTGGGTGGAGAAACCTCAACCTTGTTCACAGACGAAAGAACAGCCAACGCGCGGGCACGAGTGAGTGGTGCTTCTCTAGGCAAACATTGTTTTTGTTTTATCCACATTTTGTCCTTTAAGGTTGTTGAATGGTTCAATGAGATGATGCCGGCCAAAACTGCAACAAAGTGCGAGTTGTTAGCCAAAATCCAGGAAATAATATTAGGCACATGTCCTGAACTAGTAGAGGAGTTTATTGAGCCAATTCTTTCTTTTGCCCATGATCCGCACATGGACATTCGAAAGCACATAATTGGTTTTATGGAACAGATATGGTAAGTGCCTCTGGCGCTATGTCGATCCTTTCGATTAAGATCACCCTTTTCAGCAAAATCAAACCGGAATTCATCCCGCAAATAGTGAATGTCGTATCCATGCTGCTTCGCGACCAATCACCAATAGTAATAAAACGCGTGATACAAGCCTGCGGCTCTATCTATAAGAACGGTCTCCAATGGATCTGCACTCGAGCTGAAATAACTGACAGTACAGAGCAAGCATGGAACGTCCTCAGCTTAGTAAAAGCGCAAATCCTGGACATGATAGATAATGAAAACGATGGTATCCGGACGAATGCGCTTAAGTTTCTAGAGGGCGTCGTTATTCTGCAAACTTATCCCGATGAAGATAGTCAGAAGAGGGAAAATGATTTTTCCCTCGAAGACGTTCCTCTTACATTGAAAATTATGCGTCGCCGGAAGCTTGAGGAAGAGGCAATGAATATTTTTGATATTCTGTTGAAATTCCATGCTGCCACGCACATTTCTTCAGTAAATTTGATTGCATGCACAGGCAGCTTGAGTACAATCGCAAAAATGCGTCCTTCCCTGATGAGCCTTGTGGTTGAAGCTTTCAAGAGTCTCAGTGCAAATCTACCACCCACACTCACAGACTCCCAAGTGAGTTCTGTACGGAAAAGCTTGAAAATGCAACTAATAGCCCTGCTGAAGAATCGCGGTTCCTTTGAATTCCAAAGCTCCATAAAGCGTATGCTTGCAGACCTGGGAGCGTCTCCGTCTGAAATAAGCCGTGCCACTCCAAAGATGGACAAGCAAGAGGTAACTCTGCGACAAAAGCGAATCGTGGAGAACGCAGCTCACAGTCTAAGCAAAAAGATGCGCCTTGAAGGAGACGACCTAGACACAGTTCCCAGGGACACATCTGAAGACCTGGAAGCTGACTATGAAGCGCTGGAAAAGAAAATAGAAAAATCAAATAAAGTCAACGAGAAGTTTATAGCGGAAAATCTACGAAACGCGGAAGTTGCCGTTAGTCTCGTACTAGCCAACATAAAGAACTTGCCCGATGAGGCACCAACTCACTTTCTAGAGGAGTACGTTCCCGTAAAGGACACCCCTCTAAATGCACAGATTTCCAAAATCGCCAGCATGCTCGGTGCTCAAATGACTGAAAACAAGATTGGACCAGGAGCTAGTGTCTTCACGAAGGACCCTATGCGACGCAATGATAATACAGAATCATCTCTTACATCAGACTGCTTTGATGTGGAGATGTCCGATGTAAGCCGGGAATTAACCGAGCAACAGCGGAAAGAAGAAGCAACAAAAAAGCTTCGTGAAAACATGGAGCGAGTCAAAGGCGAACAAGCCTTGCTGGAGCACATGAAACAACGAGCCAAAACGCTCAAACTACAAGAAGTAACAAAAGCTTTTCCCAGGGCTACAAAAGCTAAGTTCCTTGTGGACGCTGTCAAGAGGATTCTAAATGCCGAAAGGCAATGCATAGCCGGCGGAGTCTCTGTTAAACGACGCAAGATCCTGACTGTTATGGCTGCTACATTCCCCGATAACGTACGCTTCCTTATCTTTGAGTTTATCATGATGGATATCAAAGGCCGCATTGATCTGGCATTCTCGTGGCTCTACGAGGAATACTGCCTGCTGCAGGGGTTTACCCGACATTCGTATGTGAAATCAGAGCACCGACCTGACTATGCCTACAATGAACTCCTCGACCAAATCATAAATGGAATATGCACTCACTGTGAGTTCAAGGACAAGCTTATTCTCCTTCGAAGAGTCTACCTTGAGGCACCTATGTTATCGGATGAATCCGTCAATCAATTGGTTAAAATGTGCCTTGTTGATGAAACTAGCAACTATTACCTCGATCTAGTCAAGGATCTGGCCATTCTACGACCACCACGCAAACAGCGCTTTGTCCGCATTTTACTGTCGTTTTGTGTACACGAGAGGCTGAATCTTCGTGAGCGGTCAATGGAGCATATTCGCTCCTTGTACGCTGTGCATAAAGTACTGCCGAGCAAAATCGAAGAATTTGCTGTTGAATGGCTCAATCATTTAGTAAAGGACACACCCCCACCGGAGATATTTGGCGAAGATTACGGCCGCGGGAATGTAGAACTCACATGGAAGGAGGACATTGCAAAAATTTGTTTGGGCACATTCTTAACCCTGCTGCCTGATTCGGAAAGTAAGTACATTATTGTCTAATTTTTTTTAAGGAAAAAAAAAATATACTGGCCCATGGGGGGATCGAACCCACGACCTTCGCGTTATTAGCACGACGCTCTAACCAACTGAGCTAATGGGCCTGTTGTTTTCGTGCTGACAAATGCACGTTTTGTATATTGGAGCTTCGGCAACATGTTTCTTTTGAAAAAAGCTTTTAAGGGTGGTCGGAATCATGTGCCACTGTAGTCTTGTGAAACTTTTATTGGCCACTGAAATGTGGCCTCCGTGGCGCAATTGGCTAGCGCGTTCGGCTGTTAACCGAAAGGTTGGTGGTTCGAGCCCACCCGGGGGCGTTCAATTTTTTTTAGTGATGAATGTAGCGCACCAATGCAAAGCTGCTTTGTTGGGGTTAGTGTAAAGTTATTCTCTCTTTAAAATATTTTACAAAATGCTGTAATTTATCGAGTTTTCCTTTAAATCTACAAAGAGTCAAAGGTTCGCATAGGAAGGTAGATTTGTATGGAGCAAGGTTTCCAGATAAAAGAACGATATAGGGTATAGGACTTGTTTTGTAAGCCTCCTAATGATGCCTTCTTATTTAAGGTCTTTAAGGTTTTTGAATAAGTTAATGCTAAGGAGTCCTTTCTAAAGAAACCTGTTAGGAAAATAAATAAGAGATCCCTTGTCGTTATTAGCACTGATAGTTAAAAATGAAGAAAATGGGCAATGAGAATTAGTGACCACTTTAAATATCTTATTTTTTCCTTAATGAGTTTTGAGCTCATCCTTGATACGATACCGAACGTCACGGTTGAACATTTAAGATAGACTATTTAATAAAAGTCTGAAAATACTTTTTTTGTCGTAGCGGAATGTTTATTGACTCTACCAACAACAAGGAAAATATGAAACTTTGCTTTGAATTTTGAATGCCAGTGTTCCTTGGTACACAGATCATAGACTTTGAACGGCAATTTTGCGGCGCTTTCTTAGAAGATAAGACACTAAAAGATGAGCCAAAAATCTATGTTGGCTTTCAATTACATATTGTTTTCAATATTTTTTGAATTCAATGTTTTTTTATAATGAGATCAAGGGGGCTAATCTATCGCACCTTTAAAATGTGTAAACGTAGACGATAGAGGAGAGAGAATCATAGACGATAGAGGAAAGAGCCATAGACGATAGAAGAAAGAACTTTTTACCTCCATGTAAAAGAACCTTTCTCCAGAAAAATGGAGCACGACTGGCTCAGTTGGTATGTTCAATGAAGAGATCCTACGAACCCTATCAAAAGGGGGCAATTTACAATCAATCCAGCGAAATCGCGAAAGAAAGGAAGGCTTAAACATGCATGGATCACACAAATGCAACGGCAACCGCATTTATTTGGCCATAGCGACGAAGGGATCCAAAACCGGGTGGCTTGCCGGTATATTTTGAGATCAAATCGGCGTACCCCTCAGGACGATGAGGAATGCAGTAGAGGGTTATGGGAGGGTTATGATTCATCACTTCAGATCATAACCTCGCGGCTAAAAGAAAAAGAAGAATCATAGACGATAGAGGGTGCCTGACTGCCCGAGGTAACACAAACACTGATGGGCAAGGCTGGAACATTAAAGCCGCTCATTTTGTGACTGTGCATTTCTTGATTTTTCTTTTTGTTGCTGGTTTTGATACCCCTAGATAGATTTCATAACGGTAATAATTGCATTTGGTAAGCGTTCCGCCATCTGCCAAGGAATCAAAGGAGGCACCTGCGCAAGGTGGGGAGATTGAGGACGCTCCAAAATGGATCTTTTGACCAGATGCTAAGAAGGATTTTTGACAATTTCAACCATGGGATTCGTTAAACAGACATTTTTGTTCTGCGTAATTATAATCGCTATATTAAGTCCAAATTTCGTGCAATGGTGAAGCACATCGTAAATGCAGGTTTGATCCACACAAGCGCACTGTGAACAAGTGTTGAGAACTAGTCAATCAGCCGACTTTGTTATTAAAATCAACATTTAGGCCGTGCTGGCCTGTTTTTTTTTTCTTTTCTCACAGCCAAGTTCACACTGTTTGACATATCTATGCTTTTTTCTTTAGGGATATTTAGAGATAACGGGGTATGCCAATAACTAAAAAAAAACACATATTAAGCACATAATACAGAGATTAACGTAGGAAGATTAAGATTGGGAAGTTAATCCCAAAGTGTTTCCACCGGAATAGAGGAGATTAACTCAACGTATGATTTCATTTTTGACAGAATTTTTTTTATCTCTCGGGCAACTCAGAATCAAAAATAGTTAAATGCATTTTTAATTGCCAGCAATATTTTTTGATCTATGAAACGAAATAATCCAAATATAGAAAAACAATACGTCAACTTTGATTTTGGAATTGCGGTCCAGAAAGTCGATAATAGACCAACCAGATCAACATCAACCAGCAGTATCAACATTTACATCCATCATTATTTTGCAGTGTGCACGCAGAGTTGTTGTGAGTTTTGACGTTTCCGTATTTGATGCCTACCCCTCAAGAACTTTGCTTGGATTGTTGTTAGTGCATTTTTATTTCGCATTATTATTCTCACGGTTTCGGCTCGGTTGCTTGTTTTATTAAATTTTGTTCTTGTGCTTAAAAACGTTAAGTGTTTTTTAAATTGGAATAGAAAAGATAGATAGATAGATTCTTCTTTATTTCATGTATATAGTACAAAATTTAGGGGTTTGAAAATGCGAACATGGCAACAATAGCAAAAAAATGTTAAACGCATTTGGATGTATTTACTACAAAAATTGAACTTTAGCAAAAAACAAACATTGGAAGATTATTTCATTTATTTTTAATTTATTTGTGATATCTGGTGTTTGTTTGCATAACTATAATATGGAAAATAAGATGCAATTAACAAAATTGCAATTTTCATGCAAACAATAACACAAAACAATTACTTACTTAAGGTGGCGCTACAGTCCGGGGTGGACCTGGGCCTCAGCCAACAAACTTCGCCAGCCAGCTCTGTCTGCAGCTAGCCGTCTCCAGTTTCGCACGCAAAGTTGGCTGAGGTCCCCTTCCACTTGCGTGCGCCACCTGAGTCTCGGTGCTCCTCTACCGCACCGTCCCTGCGGTGTGGATTCGAAGATTTTCCGGGCCGGGGCGTTGGTGCCCATCCGCTCTAGATGACGCAGCCATCGTAGACGTTGTGTTTTGACTCTTTTGGCTAGGTCGGTATCACTGTACAGCCCGTACAGTTCGATGTTATATCTCCTCCTCCACTCTCCGTCTATGCAGACCACGTTAATCGTCCAAAGAATTTTCCCTTTCGAAGCAGCCCAAAGTGTTTTCATCCGCCTTTGACAGGGTCCATGCTTCTGCACCGTAAAGCAGGACTGGGATGATGAGGGTCTTACACATGGACACTTTAGTTGCTCGAGAGGGGTTTTGCTACTCAATTGCCTTCTTAGCCCAAAGAAACAGCGATTGACAAGAGTTGTCCTTCGTTTGATTTCAGCGTTGGTGTCATTGTCTGAATTGAAAGCGGAACCCAGGTAGACAAAGTCCCTAACTACCTCAAAGTTATAGCTGTCGATGGTGATGTTTTGTTCAAGACGTCGGTGTTGGGTGTCTTTTCTTGATGACAGCATATACTTGGTTTTGCCCTCGTTAACTGCTAAGCCCATATTCGCCGCTTCCGTCCCAATACTCACGAAGGCTTCACTGACATCACGCTTTGTTCTACCGATTATGTCAATGTCGTTTGCCTATGCGAGTAGTTGAACGGACTTTTGAAAGATTGTGCCTCTGGTGTTGGCGCGAGAGTTCACAAAACATTTGCTAAACGTATTATCCACAGGCCTGTCCACGACTTCCCTAGATATAAAGGACCAAAAGTTATGACGTGCAGCAGTGTTCGATAATTTTTCGTATGTGGACCAAACAACGCACAGTAAATATTACCACGATTTTCTGTGGTGATAAAACTTAAGCTTAAAACTTATTTTTTAGTTGAAAAACCGCTGTGAATCCATACTCAATTCGCACGTTTACACCTCAAGAATTATTGACAGCTTGAACGTCATTGATTTTGACAAGTGAACAAACATCAATTTGCATTATCGTCATCATCAAGTTTTCATCTCGTCGTAAAGAGATTAATATTCGTATGGTCCCGATACTCACGAAGGCTTCACAGACATCAAGCTGTGCTCTCCCTGGCAACAATACCCCTCACAGGGCCGGCACCAAGACTTACTAAAAGACTGTTCAAGAAATCTGCGAAGAGTCTAGCTTGGATCGTATTCAAACATCAAACCTATATTAAAGATCCTTACAGGAATTTTCAGTGGCCACTGCAAACTGAAAAAACACTTGGTCTCTTTGCCTTTTACCGGACCCTAGAGAGTGATAATTCCCCTCTTCACATACTTATGGATTGCCCGGTGCTCCTTCGTTTCAAAAGAATATCCTTTCCGATATTCTTCCAGAGAAGATCCTCATATTCCTGACGGCCTCCGGAACGAAAAGATTGCTCTAGAATATCATCAGTTAAGGTGCAATTATACGCTCTTTTTTAAAAGGTCGCAGTGTCAGAGCCACACGAAGGCTTTCCCAAATCGTTGATCATTAATTGCAATAGCCAAAGAATGATGCAGACGTCCTTTTAAGTTTGGTCGAAGAGTGAACTGTCAATACTGACGAAGCCTAGACGCGAAAATAAGTGCCTGTAGAGTAAGAAGAAAGCATGATTCTACGATCGCTAGACCCCTGAGTCTGTGCAGTGATACCGACAGAGTCATTCCAATAGTTGAACTCATACATGAGAACATAAATTCGATCTAAGAACAATGTCTTAATCTCAGACTCATCTCGTCAAAATTATATGCATTGAAAGCCACCATCTTCGATCGCAGGTAGTACAAATTGCATTAAGCAAACCCTTAAAACCTAGATTAAAAAATGGAAAGAAAACACAACTATAAATTAATAGACATAAAAGGATGATGGGACCGCAAAATCTAAATTAACTTTCTTTAAGACCTAACGAATCGAACTTTTTGACCCTTTATTCCAGACCTTCTTGAAAATCTTTGCACCGTTTACACAAAAACATCGCCCGATTTGAAGCGGACCATTCTGCGCTCCATCGAGGGCCCAATCAAAAAACTTGGCATTGATAATGCAACTCTTCTCAAGCTAGTTGAAGAATGTCCCAAGGGTGTGGAAACTCTTGTGACAAGAATAATTTACATACTCGCCGAACGCTCATCTCCCACACAGGACTTGGTGAAAAAAGTACGAGATCTATATCAAACTAAAGTGAACGATGTCCGCCTGCTGATTCCAGTTCTAAGCGGTCTAACCAGAAACGAAATTCTGGCAGCACTCCCAAAGTTGCTTAAGCTAAATCCGATTGTAGTCAAAGAGGTGTTTAATAGGCTCTTGGGTGTTGGCGCTGAATACGCGAATCAAAAAATGCCCATTTCACCCAGTGAAATATTAATATCCCTGCACACTTTCGATCAGAACACATGCGAACTGAAGTATGTCGTCAAAGCCACATCGCTGTGCTTAGCCGAAAAAGATATCTACACGCAGGATATACTGGGTGCTTGTCTGCAACAGCTAGTCGACATCGTACCCATACCAACGTTGCTTATGCGAACCATCATCCAAAGTTTGGCGCTGTATCCACGGCTTTCGAGTTTCATAATTGGGCTTTTGCAACGACTGATACTCAAGCAAGTTTGGAAGCAAAAAGTCATCTGGGAGGGATTCCTAAAATGTTCGCAACGACTGAAGCCACAATCACTGCCAGTACTTATGCAACTGCCTGCTGCTCAGTTGCAGGATGCTCTGAACCAGTGTCCGGATCTTAGAGCTCCGCTATTGGAATATGCGCAATCGATTACGGAAAATCAACTTGGCATCATACCGCCACAAACGATGGATATATTAACTGGAAATGCTTTGGATGTTCTTATAACGGTAAGTAAATTGATTTGATTAATCCTGATTATTTGTTTTTTAATTTTATATTTCACCTCAAAATAGGACGATTCTGGTGGTTTTATTGTTTTGGAAAATATCAAGAAAGAGAAGGAGGACCCAGCAGAACCCATAATACCAGACCATAGTCAACCATTGCCTCCAGGCGAGGATTAAACCGTGTTTTCGTATTTGATTGTTGTTTTCATTAAAAAGTAAATTAATAAAAGACGAGAAGAAAAATGTTTGAGCTTAGTTAAACTATAATAAAGCATACCAACGATTGTATTGCTTTCAAATGTCAAATGTCTAGTTGAAAAAAAAACCGTCAACCGGCTTTTGTTGTAGGTTAAGCTGACCTTTATTATTTGTTCAATATTTCTTCACGGTGTATTTTACTTTTTACATTTTGTTGTAAATTTTTTCGTGGTGGAGTCTACTGTTCTTGGTATATTTTTTAGTTTTGTCACTTAAAAAAAGGGTGATATAAAACTTTTCCCTTAATTTTTTTTAAGGGAAAAAATTAAGGGAACTTTATTTTTTATTTTTTCTAAGCTCTTGTGTTGATTAATGTTGGTGTGGGTGTGCCTGGGTCAAATTTGGTTGATGTAAAATAAGTGACCCAGAAGCTATGATCGATAAACATATTTCCTAGCAGTATCATTTTAGTCAGTCAACTAAAGTGTTCTCATGCATAAAAATAGCAAAGAAATTTTTACCATTTTTAAAGTTAAAAAGCCATGAAACAGCAATTTAAATTTTTTTCTTCAATTACCGTTAGGCTTTTTTTTTAATTTTACAACCAGCTGCGTTACATTGGCCACTTTTCTTAAATCCTGCGGAAATGGATTTCTGAGGAAACATGTTGTTTTCTATATCGTTTGCTTAAATAGGATTAAAACCTTGAGGTTGGAAATGGCAATTTTGAAACTTTTTAAATGCAGTATACTTGCGTTGTACCGTAACAGACTAGTAAGCCTTTAAAAAATCGTTTTCGAAAAGGTTTTTACGTTTTTGAGTCAAATCTTACAAGTTTTTGAACATTCCAAGTTCGCTATAGCTTTGCATAGGATGTAATCTCAAAAGATGGACCAGTTGCTTATTTCAAAGTTATACTTTATACCGGTAAGAGGCTAGACAAGATGCGAGACATACCTTCTTTTGACCTTTTTTATTATTTTTTTAAATTCATATCCATACAACAACTATTTTGAATTTTCTTCCGTTCCCGTTAGACTTCTTTCCAATATCACAACCACCAGCGCTAGAACTGGATGTTTTTCTGAAATTCAGGGTTTTTGCGCGGTAAAATAAGCTCCTTATTTATTTTAACTTATTTTATTTTAGTTTCAAAACCTTCCGAATTTTAACTTAAAAATTCCCTTACGTGTGATTTTTTTCATATTATTTCCCTTAATAACACTGTAAATAAGTATTTTTTTTTTTTTTTTGTATAATGCACTCGCGAATATAAGGGATTGGATACCCTTTTTAATGTTACACATCTCACGAGCGGAAAGGATTAGAAGAAGAGGAAAAGGAGGAGAGGTACCGATGCACTCTTGTTTTGAACAGTTGCAAGTTGTATTGCGCAGGAAAGATTGACCGTGGGAGAACATTCCACATTCGCGTTGTACGGCTTATGAAAGAACCTCTAAACTTTACTGTGCGTCCGAAGGTGGGCTCGAGGGTAAACTGATGTGCATTCGATCTTTGGCGAGTATTACAGTGGAACGTCTTTACGGCGGAATGCAATTGGCTATTTCGATGGAACATTGTTTGTAAAAAAAAGCGATAAAACAGTGAAAGACAAGTTACATTACGTCGATGTTCTAATGAGTCAAAAGACTTCGCAATGTTTTTGTCTCCAACAAGTTTTAACGCGCGTTTTTGTATCCTATCTAGCAAGAGCAGTGCTGTTTTTGGAGCACCAGCCCAGACATGGGAATTATATTCCAACTTGGGGCGAATATATGCCTTATATAAAATAGCCAAATCAGAGGGGGTGAAATACTTCTTGCATCTTTTAAGGAAGCCTAGGCATTTCGCAGCGTTCTTGGCGACGTCGAATATGTGGTCATTCCAACTAAGGTTGTTATTGACGCACATACCGAGAATGGAAAGCGTTTCGGCTTCGTCGATGCAAGTGCCATTCATGGATAATGGTGGGGTGATACGGTTTTGCTTCAATGACAGAAGACAGCATTGAGTTTTAGAAGCATTAAACTCCACTCTGTTTCGAGATCCCCATGATACAATACTGTTAAGGTCAGAGTTTAATGAGTTTGACATACGCTGCCGTCCCAGTTCAACGTCCGAAAAGCAGGGGCGCGGAACCGAGGGAACACGTTTTTTCATGCATTTTTGCGATTTTTTTTTGAAAATGCGTTAAAACGGCAGTATTAAAACTTTTTCTGAAAATTTGCACTTACAAAGCACTTGGTTAACTTTGAGGTGCTTTATACGTGTGTTCAATATTAACTTTGTGGACCAAGTCGTTCAAAAGTTATAGCCACAAATGCTTTGATATACGTCATCCATTTTTATACCCCATCCCATAGGATAGGAGGCATATTAAGTTTGATTCATAGTTTGTAACATAGAGAAATAATCACCGTAGACCCCCAAGACCTTAAGGGCATATGATCGAGACCGAATTGTTAGTCGAATGAGCCATGTCCGTCCGTCCGTGTGTCGGTAGCTTTTAGGCCTAAAATTTTGAGCTAGGAACTTGAAACTTAATATATGTTCTTTCTAGATCCCGAAGCAGTACAAGTGTAAACATTTTTAAAATCCGCCAACTGAACACGCCCACTTTACTTATTAGCATGAAAGTTGCCGTAGGAAGCTGAAATTTGGTACGCGTTATCCTCGCTGAAGGGTATTGTGATTGGCATTTCAAAAAAAGACAAAAACCACCCCTTTTTGGGCGTGGTCATATTTCACTTGCATTTTAATAAACTGTTTTTATTCGATATATTTTCTTTGAATCCAAAAAACTTGCGCTATAAAATGTTCAGATATGTGTGAAAGCTTTTAACTGAAATGAATCAATTTTTGCCACGCCTACTTTTGGGGCGTTTTTAAGTATAAACCAAATTTTTAGTATGAAAATGCAATCAACACGTGAATACTTCTGATAAAAAATATAAACAAAAATACGATGTTATTGAAAAAGGGTGGATGGCACACCCCTTTTTAAGGAAGAAGATTCTTTAACTGAGAAATTCTAAATACAATTGAAGTTAATAGAAACTGAAATTTAACAACCAAGATTTATGACACAATTCGGAGCTTGAAAGTGGTCAATTGGGACGGGGTATCCAACGATTCGCTTCAGCGGATTGTGACCCTCCCACTAGTTAACTCTTCATTTCTTCAAAACCTTTCAGTGTTTGCATAAAATTGAATTCTTCTCTGTTTACTATTTAGTTCACTATATATACTAGACCTAACTTTTGTTTTTCTAGTTCTTGGCTTGTAAACGTCTTTTAAAAAGTACCGAAAAACATTTAATCCGTTTTCTCATGAGACTGTAAACTCTTATTATGCCGTTATTTGTGCTTGAAAAAAATTGCCTCCTATTTCCGCAGTAAATACTAAATCAAATTTTTTCCACACGGGCATGGTCACATCGAGCGAATGGACAGCAGAGTCCAGAAAGCGTTGGAATAGTCAAATTGGCGAAGCGTGCTCAGTATTCAGAGGATGGAAGGCTACTTTGAATCAGTTAGGAGACGCTCAATGGGTCGGGACAGTGGCGTAGCGAGGGTTGGGGCCGCCCGGGGCAGACCCAATTTATGGCGCCCTCATTAAGTTTTTCACTTACTAAAAAAAAATCTTCTCCTAAAAATGTCCTCAACTGTTGTTCGTACTAGTTTCTAGCGAGTGTAGTAAAAATGAAGCCAAAAATTTAAAATGTGCCCTAATTAATTACTTTCCGATTTCCCAATCCCTAAGCGGATAAAAATTACTTACCTCAGGATATTAAACAAACAAAGTTAATTCCCATTAAACTTTAATTATCTAAACGAAAATTCTTCAGAAAAACAGGTTAATAAATAAATTATTTTATTAATTTTAATTAATTTTATTAATTTGCCTTTTAATAAACGGTTTTTATACCCCATCCCATAGGATATGAGGTATATTAACTTTGTCATATAGTTTGTAACACGGTGCAATAATAATGGTAGACCCCCAAGACCTTAAGGGCATATGATCGAAACCGAATTCTGAATCGAATGAGCCATGTCCGTCCGTCTGTATGTCACATGTCTTTAAGCCTTGAATTTTGATCTAGGGTGCTAAAATTTCGTACGTAAGGCCCACGTCATGCGAAGCAGTACAAGTGTAACAATTTTTGAAATCCGGCCAAAGACGCCCACAATCGGTCAAAATGTGCAACTACCTCCAGAGTTTTCAAAACTGTAAGACGTTCTAAAAGGCTGAAATTTGACATTTAGCATCTCCTAATGAATGTAACACACAAAAAAGACAAATTTTATTGGTAAACCACCCCTAGTGGGCGTGGCATCTATTTTAAGGGTAAATTTTCAAATGCAGTTTACTCAATATTTGAAAAAATTGAAAAAAATTTGCTTAATATTTTATGCAGAAAACGCTTAGTTCCATTTGTTTATACAAGACTGTGGCCCATTTGGAGGCAGAATTAAAGAAAAACCTAAAATTTTCCAGAAAAACTTAATTTCGACTGGCCTTGAGTCTCAATTTGGAAAGCATGGAATAAAAAAATTAGCAGGCTAGGTAAACGAGACTTCAGTCCAGATTTCGTTCATATAAAGTTTTTAGCCACGCCCCCCTTTCAAAAATATTGAATTTGAACCAAAAAATTGCATTTTTACGTACATTTAAGTGTAACTTGGAAATATCTGTGGAAGTATCTTATAATTAATAGTTTGTAATTAGGGGCGATTGGACCACGCCCCTTTTCGAAGTTTGCATTACTTATAAAATGTCAAAAAATAACTATCCCATCAGCGTTTTACAATGTGGGATAGGATGGGGTATTCAACGGTCCGTTTTATGGACTGTAACTTCTGCGTACACACTGTTGCACTTACTCACTGGTTATTCGATATATTTGTTTTAAATCCAAAAAAAAATGCACTATAAAATGTTCAGATAATGTGCGGATGCTATCAACTGAAATTAATAAATTTTGCCACGCCCACTTTTATGGGGGCGATTTCATGTGTAAACCAATTTTTTTATATAAAATGCATTCAACTCGTGCAGGTGTAACACATCTCATAAAAAATATGAACAGAAAAAAACGATGTTATTGAAAAGGGGTTGATGCCAAGCTCCTTTTTAAAGAAAGGAGGCTCTTAACTGATAAATTCTAAATATAATTAAAGTTAATAGAAACTAGAATTTAACAACCAAGATTGTTGACGCAACTTGACGAAGCTTGACGGTGGTCAATTGGGATAGGGTATCCAACAATTCGCCAAAGCGGATTGTAACCCTCCCACTAGTTTTTTACAAGAACCTTTTTTTTATTTTACAGAAAATTTTCTTTAAAATTTTATTTGCCTACTTTTTATCAAAGCAAAATCTCTTACCAGTTAGATCGTTTGTGTTTAGGTTTACAATCTTTTCTTCGTTTGGGTGCACCAAAAGTATATCTTAAACAAAATAACTTATTCGCACGAAGAAGAAATTCAGTCTCCAGCAGAGATTAAAACGAGCCTGATCGATAATGAACGAACACACAAAAAATATTTTTATGATTGTTCGTATTCATTAGATTTTTTTTGTATACTCGCTTTGTGTGTGGCAATAGTAGAACCGGCTTGCAACCCTATCATGTCAATGTTTTGTAAACTCGGAAGTAATACGCTCCTGTGTACACGTCCAAAAACGATCGAATCACAAACGCAAAAGTATTCGAATGTTTGCAAAAAGAACCGCGGTCAAAAAGATCGATTTTTGTCAATAAATACATACTTTTTGTTCAAAGTTCGAACATATTGGTAAGATCATAGTGATCGTTTTGTTTTTCCCTGGGAAAATGAAGATCCGTTTGTTTCCATGGAAAAACTCGTTATGATCCTTAGCGGTGCAGAAGGGTTCGTGAGCTATTTGGGTGTACACACTCTGTTCGATCGTACTCGTGTTTTCAATCTGGTATTCGATTACGACGAACATTTTTCGGTTCGTTTTAATCTCTGGAGCCAGCTATACAATACATAGCTTACACTTGCATACTCATACACACAACTTCTAGGGCGCAAAGAGATAAAGTGTATTTTCGAATGCAGATTTTGTGTACTGTGGATTTGTGTGTGCTGCCGGTGTTGTCATTTCTGATGAAATGTAGTGTAGTTGCATACTAAGGATCAGCATCATTGGATTTTGTTCTTAAGCAACACAAGGAATGTCTGTAACTTTGTAAATAAGTTCATTGGATTAAAAAAGGAATCCGTTTTCCAAATTTTATATATAGGTATTTGTAAAAAAAAATACCGCTCCAATTTTGCCGCCCCTAGCAAGTGCCGCCCGGGGCCTGTGCCCCTTGCCCCCCCCCCCCCCCCCTCGCTGCGCCAGTTTATCGGGAGCCGTAAATAAGTAAGCTAATGCCGAGTGAATTGCACTTTTGCCACCATAATTGTTTATTTTAACGAATGTCTGACGATGTATTTAATTGCGTCCGAAACGTTGCAATATTTAAAAATTGGATTTTTGAATTTTAACTCTTAGACAGAACAACATAAAAAGTACTGGGATGGAATTGGCTAAGGTGAACTGTGATAAGTAATGTCACAATGCTCAAAAATTCGTCTGCGCAATCTGTGGTCATCACAATTTTCTTGCGACAGCTTTCGATCAATCCCCGTCGAAATCAGCTGGACCCCAGTTTTCAAACTTTCTGGTAAATTGGTTTTTTTGCCTACACTTGAGGGGCTTTCACAGCCAACGAACGCGCGACCAGCGAACTGGCGAACAAATGATTTTACTCCAAAATACTGTTTCACGAAAATCTATAAGCGATCGAATAATCTATAACATGACTCTTTTACAAAATCAATTAACATAAGTTCTGTTAAGATATAGGCAGTTCGCTGATTTCAAAACGAATTCGCAGCGACTTGTGCCAATTACTAAGCGAATTGTAAATATCTTCACAAAGCTTTTGAAAATGAAGGATTTGAAGTTGACAAATTACAAAATTAAGGATTCTTTTTAGTTTTCTATTTGAAAAATTCCAGTTTTAAGCAATTCCATAGAGCAATGTCCAATTAAGCGCCAGTTCGCAGGTCGCAGGTTTGCCGGCTTTGGAAGTACCTTTAAGCTAACTTTTTTCATGCATTCATAAAAAAATGTTCTTACATCACAAGCGGTTCAATATCTTTGTGTGATCACCTTACGTAGACGGATTATTATGTTTGATCACATTGACTGTCACAAAATGTGTAAATTACAGATCACCTAAGGCAATTCCACCCTGATTTATAGCCTTTTACACAATATTTATAATGAGTGGAGTACTAGAACATCTTATTTGCGTATTTAAAACCGTTTCCCAACTACCTACCAAACTGTTTCCACGTCTTTTCACCCAGTTTATAAATTCGCAATTATCTGTACAAGTTTCGAAAGGTTGAATTCTCAATTTAAGTCCGTACATTGTAGAATACCTAGCCTTATTGAGCTCCAAGATGTTTTGAACATAATCATAACACGCCGCTTTCACTGCACATAACTTTCGGTTGTACTCGCCTCGTCATAACCTTGTCAAAACCTCTGTTTCGTTAACTAGTCTAGTTCAAGTCTTAGTTCAGGTAGTCCACTTGTTAAGTATCTTTCGTCCTTTATAACCTTTTTTGCGTCATTGTCATAGCCACCGCGAGATGATGTATTTTCCATTATTTATATTGGCTTCTGTTTATTTACTCAACCGCCAAGAATACTTTAACGTCTTTGAAAACAACTCGTCCTTTCCGGACAGGAAGTAGGTACCTACCTTATAAGCAGTGTTGGGTGTATGGCAGAATTTAAAACGAGTCTGATCGATCATGATCGAACACAAAAAAAATATTTTTCTGATTGTTCGTACTCGTTCGATTTTTCTGTATACTCGCTTTGTGTGTGCCACGAGTAGAACCCGCTTGCAAGCGGTACACCCCATGCAAGTAACTCGCTTCTGTGTACCGAAGTTCAAAAAGGCTCGTGGCACATGCACAAAAGTATTCCAATGTTTGCAAACAGAACCGATCTTTTCGATCAGTACTTTTGTTCGTACATTATGGGATGATCGTATTGATCGTTTTTTCCTTGAGAAACTAAGATCTGCGTGTGTGCATGTTCTTTGCAGGTTTTTTGAAGTAGGTAGATAGCTAAATTGAAATACTTAGTTGTTGCATAGGTAGTTCTAGCAAAAGGCCCGAAAAGTAATAATTATGGGAAGGAAGGCAACGGTACATAAATTTTGGATTAGTGAATGAATAAACGATGAATAAAAATATGTGTAAGATGCGTAATTCTAATTTAATGTCAAGAAAGTGGTAGAACTACCTATGTAATACCTGGATGACAAAATGTATTTCCCAAAAGGCTTAGGGGTATAATATTTACCTAGTGGTTTTATTGCATCATTGTTCAGCTGTGAAAATTATCTGTTTACTTATTTGTGAAACTGACAGTCAAAACAACAGTCGACACACATTAAATAATTCAACTCACACATGCATGACAAAAAGACCACCATTCCATTTCTACCACCATTCCATTGTAAATATACTTTCTAGCATCCATTCCACACAGAAATTAACAAAGGAATCAAACGAACAAACATTCCCCTAAAACCCGATTGCCGATCAGTACACTCGCAAACAAGGTACTCGAACTTATTCGAACTCGTTTGTACTGGTTTCAAAAAATATGCGTTTGGATCGTTCGTTTTCATAGAAATACTCGCTTTGTACCGTTTGCGGTACAAAAGTGTGCGCGAGCCTTTTGAGTATACATACTCGGTTTGATCGTACTCATTTTTTCGAACGAGTATTCGATCACGGCGAACATTTTTTGGCTCGTTTTAATCTCTGAGCTTGTTGTTTTAACGTGGCGAATGGGGCTTCTTCTTAACGTTACTTCTTCCACTACCAAACAAAATGTGTATCACAAAGCTGCTATGTTCATGCTGGAAAAAATACAACAAAAAACTGAGAGATCTTCAATTCTTGAATTTAATTTTTATTTATACTTGTTTTGTTTAATTTCGATCAAGTAGTTCCGTTTTTTTTTTTTTCAAGATTATAATTCAATAGCACATTTTGTTATATTATATTATTTATCAAATTCTCAAACATTACTCTATTTCAATTCTTAATAGTTTCATAAATACTTTATTAAAAAATGCCCGTTCCAAGAGGATAGATACAAAATAAATAAAAAATAATTTCATGATTTTGTTTTCTGCGAAAATTACTTTTACAAGTTTTACACTCAATTGATTACGCAAATATATAATATACTTTTTTCTTTTATTAATCCCAAGCTTATCACGGTTACCTACCAACTTTTGCTAAATACATAGTATATGTAGTAATTCAATTAGTTTTTTGTTTCACTTTTAATTTGTATAAACTTGCATTCAAAAATTTTTTTTTTATTTTGCTGTTTCACTTTATTTTAAAGTTCCAATTGAAAACGTTTTTTTTTTTTTGAAAATGCTTGCATTCTATATTTTGTCTAAGAATTTTTTAGTTTTATGAAAAATAGTCTTCTAACTTGGTATTCATTTATTTATTTTATTGTGTTTTTTATTTATTTTTTTTCGATTTGATTTCTATGCGTTAATTTGTGGTTTTGAATAAAAATTATACATAATATTCACATGAACATAATTATGGCGAGTTTCGAGTTCCAATTTTCTTTCTGCTTCAAAAACCAATTAATTTGAACTAACAATTGAAGTTTGAAATTGTTGGTAGTCTACTTTACTTTTTGTCGTTATTTAGAGTTTATCTATTGGTTCTTATAAAAATATGTAGGCAAATGAAATTTTCTAGTGTAATGCTTTTTCAATTAATTTTTCGTTCGCCATTATTTAAAATATATATATATAAAACCATGAAAATAGCTTTTTGTCATTTAGAGCAGTGATATTGGGCTCTACCTTAAGCCTGGCGTATTCAGCATTTTCATTGTAAATATTTTTTTTGTTTTTATTTTATTCACTCGAAGCGCATAGTTCAATGATTCCGTTTACGAGAAAAGGGTCAGTTTGTGGACCACGACTCAATCTGAACAATATTCCCAATAACAATCGGTGGTTGGTCAGCATACAGTTGGGTTTATCTGTCACTAGCTTTTGTGCCTGACCCTAAACTAGTTTGGATTGATAAACGACTTGATCTGACTCAATTAAGATTGGCTCCATAAATTTATCAATTTATGTCCTCTGTTCAAACTCAGCAAAAAAGGGATTTAGGGAGATTGACCTAGACTTCTGGGACGAAAGTACAGTAAGATGGAAACTAAAAATGAATTTACAAATGTTCCATTTATTGAAACTACTGCTATTTTCAATGGGTCAGTATTTTCAATTGTGACCAACTGGAACTTAGCAGTGGGGAATTTGTCTGCTTCCAGGAGTTAACATTACGAGACTTATGAGCGGTAAAGCGACATTGGCCTTGTCAAAAAAATAGCATATGGTGTTTGAAATAAGAGAGAGTCAAGAGCTCTAAGGGATATAAAATTTAGGTGTTAAAAAAAGCCAAAACAAAGCGAGTATACCAGGCTCGGCCGAAAAAGGTAGACTCGAAAGGATTTACGGTTCGCAGTTTCTCGCCATAACGGCCTAAGACGGCCAGGAGGGAAACTGAATCTCCGTTCAAAGGGGTCTTCTAAAATCGCTTGCTTTGAGCCATTGATGTTCCCAAATCGTAGACACTGCAGTTTCATAAAGACCCTCCATAAGTCAAGAGCAAGTTGAATAATTAACTTCTTCGGTTATTCATTCGTGCAGTGTTTTGAAATTTTAAACTTAGTTAGCTTTTAGCCTAGAATGCTATATAAAACTGACAACCTTGTAGTCTTGAATGGCCAAAGGAAGATAAGAGCTAGCTGGCCACCTGTGTAATTTAACACATTTGATAAGAACAACTTTTCTTCTTAATCTTCTACGAAAACACGCTATGAAATTAAGTCTTGACAATGCTGACCTGTAATGGATGTGGCGATGGCGACACAACGGATGTCCTCCGCCCCTGAGAAGAAGTTAAGGAAGTTATGTACTTACTTCTTTAAGGTCGTTGTGGAATACATATTTTGAGTATGCTACTAACCTAGCTTGGTGAACATTATATAGGAATATTAAAGTGGCTCCAGGAACTACAAACGCAGTAAGATGATGGTGGACCTTTTCCAATAACAGGCTTCAAACGAAAGGCTTCTTTACTCATCGACTCATTGCAGAATATAGTTAAATGTCTCTTTGCAACTTCGTTGCACTGCAAAGAGATCGTGCTGAAAGACGAACCTCCCACAGGAACTCAACACAGAAGATATTCTCTAAGCATGCGACAGGTTTGGGAATCAAAAAGCCCCTAAAATGGACGGTATCGCCAATATAGCCCCCAAACCATCAGCGGTTAAATCGAAGATATGTGTACGTTACCTTTTTGTTAACCTGTATAACACCTATCTGGTTGGGTTTTCCATATTCGATTGAAGAAGCAATGATTCGTACTGCTCCCGATGGGGGAAGCCCATCAGCCCACCGCCTGTTCTGTATTTTAAACACAGCGGAAGAGGGTAAAAAAATCGGAAGGGGGTATCTAAGTAGCAAGCTGGGAGTAGCCATTGCAGGGACAGTTTCGGTTAATCGGAAAGCAATAAATGGATTTCGAAAGATGCGCTCGACTGTTGATAACATAGCACAAAGGAGCATAGAAGAAAGACGCTGGAGAAGAGGCTTAAAGCAGTATTTTGTTGCTTAAAGAAAATGGAAAAGGTTTCGTGTAAACGAAATAGCGTAAGACTTTACCGTTTAAGATTTAACGATACTAATTTTTTTATTCGACTCACATTTAGCGTCGTATGGCTTTCGCTTTCTTAAACTCAATTTTTGATATTCTAAATAACTGTGCAGTCGGTTGCGTCGCAAACACAATCATTTTTTTTTTCGGCTTCGGTAAAATGCTTTATCGTTTTACATCATCGCCTTTGCTGTGACTATCGTTTTCTTGCCGCTTGTTTCGTCATGCATAATAGGGCCACTGGGCGTTTAAAATGAATGTAACACCGCGATCTGGAAGTATATCTTTGAAGAACATCACACTGTTAGCTAGATCCAGAAGGGCAAAAATCTAGCATGTACAAAATCTTGAAAATCGGTCTGAAAAATCTCGAATGAGACAAAATCTAGAAAGGAAAAAATCTCGAAAAATATTTAGAACGCACTTTATTGTTCAATGATCTTAAAACTAAGAAATTTGACTTAAAAATAATTGAACATATATATACGCAGCCTTGCCTAATCTTAGCTTGTGTTATATATACGCAACCTACCCCAAATCTTAGCTGTGTTCAATCAGGAGATTTGCAGGGCGTAACATGCTACATGCCTTCTACGCATATTCAACCAAGCGAAATAGAACGTTTTCACGTTATTAGGACGAAGAGTGATTCTAGATATTTTTGCCTTGATTTTTGGTGTCCGGAGATTTTTTTCCCCAGATTTTGGTGTCGAGATTTATGTCGTTCTAAATTTTTGTTTTCTATAGATATCAGGACAGACCCCTTTGATGCCCTACAGAATAAGAGGTTCCAAGTTACATTATGAACATTTGGATAAACTGTTTCTGGTCGAACATATCTGTTTTTGGCCATACCTGTACCGATTTAACCAGAACCATGACTCTTCTACGTGTCCATCTCGCAGTGATTGATGCTCCGGAAGACGAAAACATGGAGCGAGTATTTTCAACGAACAGGAGCTTGCAATTCTTATTGGGAAAGGCTTCAACTCCTGAAATCATATTATACTTCAGATGCTAGCGTGGCGACATCACACATAGAGGCGACTTGAACGCACAATGAGAGAGAGTTCACAAACAATGCAATGAGACGATTCAAGGAAGCGGTGGTCTCATGTCCGATAGACAGGCCCAGGACATGCGCGTCACAAGCATGTACCGAAAAATTATCATCCTACAACTGCAGCGGAGTACCTGCAGCGGTTATGTGGGGAAATGGTTGTAATCTTTGTGGAGAGATGTGTTTCAGTACATAGATGTATCGGCTGACCTGCCAGGATTATACCGAATCTCCACCGAAGATTTATCCGCTATTAACATAAATCTTCAATTAATCTTCTACAAAACGCGAGATTAACCGCGTAATTATGAAAATCTCCTCATAATTCTTATTTGCCACTTTCAAGCCTTTTCGCATACTTTACACCAGTTTGAGACTCGAAAGAGAAAACTGAAACTGTCGGTATGGCTAATCTGTCTCCAATACGTATTCCATTGGTATTTTTACAACTAAATTGTTTTAGCGCTCCTGGAAAATTTCGCCGTCACTCTCTTTTGAGAGTCAAAATGACAGCAAATGAGTGCTCGGTTCAAATTAACCTTACACTTGCTTGGTGGAGACACTTCGGGATTTATTTTAAACCGTCTTCCGCTAATCGCATTTTAGTTGCCGCTGGAGAGATAGTACAAATCTCATTCCCCTTTTCACCAACCTCTTGTTTGCCACTTTACATTTGTAACAGTATGAGATTCGAAAAAGGAAATTAAAACTGCAAACAATGTTCCGTCGTTTATTTTCTTTCGCACGAACAAACGAAATCTTTCGTTTTTTAGGTTACATGAACAAATTTTGGACACAGACGAAAACGTTTCTTCGCTTTCGCCATACAGAATGTCACCCCTGTTCACGTATGACTAATCTGTCACCTATACGTATTGTATTGGCATTTTTACGACTAAATTGCTTTCTCGCTCCTGGGAAATGTCATCGTGACTCTCTTCTGAGAGCTAAAATAACAACAATAAAGTTATCGTGTCAAACGAATTCTATTATTGCCCACTGGAGACACTTCGGGATTTTTTTTTTAATTGTCTCCTGCTAAACCCAGTTTTATGGCCTTTTCAACAAACTTTTTTATGTCACATTCATCTTTTTCGCACATCTTGTTAACAGTGCGAGATTTGAAAAGGAAACTGAAACTGTTCATGTATGACTGATGCATCACCAATACGTGTTCTCTAGGGATTTATCCTGCTAAATTGTTTTCTCGTTCCTGGGAAATGTCGTCGTCACTTTCTTTTGAGAGCCTAAATGACAATAATAGTGTTCGTGTCAAATGAATCTAATGTTTGTCCGGTGGAGACACTTCGGGATTTATTTTTAATAGCCTCCTGCTTATCGCAGTTTTACGGCCGATGGAGACGTAGTACAAATCGCATTCATCCTTTTCACCAATCTCTTGTTCGCCACTTTAAACCCTTTTCGCACACCTTTATAGCACTTTAAAATTCGAAATAGGAAACTTTCACCTATGACTGTCGCATATCCATGACTGTCACCAGTACGTATTCTATTACAATTTTTACGACTTAATTGTTTTCTCGCTCCTGGGAAATGTTATCATCACTCTGTTGCAAATGAGTGCTGTGTCAAATTAATCTTATGGAGAGACTACTTCGGAATTTATTTTTAATCGTCTCCCGGTGATCGCAGTTTTATGACCGGTGAAGACATAGCTTTAGGCTGTACGAACATTAACGTCGCGGGAAAATCTCTCATCTTTTTGGCGCTATCCCCCAAAAAAGTGTGGATCTTCTTGCTCTCATTTCCCTTACCAAAGTTTCTAAGTTACCTTCCAGGAACAAAGCGTCTGAAAATATTTCAATCTGTCACTTGTTCGTTTACGACAAATGCGAAACTTCCTTGATCTACTGAGAAAAAGCTACTCTTGCATAAAATATTTTATACTCCCCCAACTATTTAAAGCGGAATTTCTCGCCAATATACTACGGCCATCGTTTAATATTTTCCGTTTCCTCTATATAATTGAATATGTTTTTGAAAATAGCATTTTTAATGTCTAAACAATGTTTAAAAAATGAGTTAGAAAACAAAATTGTGTCGGTCGGTTGTTTGCCAATTCGGTCTCTACGAAATAATAATGAGTATAAGAAAGAAAAAAAACAAAAAACATGCACATTCATTTTTTATTGTTATAATCTTTTGTTTATTAAAATTTGTATCTGATTTGTTTTGTTTTCAAAGCCAAACTATAAAGTTAACAACTTAACACACAAAAAATAACCTTTGTACAAGCGTGTTTCGTTATTCTAAAACATAAAATCAATTGTGATTTGATTTCACAATAAAATAACTTAAAAAAAAACTATTTTTCTTTTTTTTTAAATTAAAAGTAAATAAACAAACTCATGTAATTTTTATTCATCGTGACAAACTTGTCTGTATGTGTGTTTTTTTTTAGAAAATACATAATAACTTAAATGCAAGTGAAATTCTTGCCACCATTTTTAATTTCTGCGTTTTTTCTGATGTAAACATTTCCATGTATAGTCTTTAAACATACAAGCAAAAAATTAAATTATAAATATGCACAAAATAACGTTATGTACATGTTTTATTTTTGTAAGAATGTCACAATCGATCGTTACACGTGTTCGAATATTATCTAGAGAAAGAGGATAAAAATACTGGGACGTTGACGTTTTCTTTATTTTGTATAACGAAATAAATAGAAACGTTGTTTTGTTGTTTACTTTAAGCGTTAAGCCAAAAAAGAAAACAGTAGTCAAGTGGCTTCAATCAATGCTAACACAAATATGAAAGATTTAAAAAATTACCGATTTCGAACATTGTGTAAAGAAACTTTAAAAGTCCGGACTAGTTCCGCAAGTGTTGCAAATAATGCGAAAAACTTTGCTTGGGATTTGCTTTATATTCAAGAAGTAGGCTCCAATTTGGTGCATTTTAGTTAGTTTCGCTGTCGCTGGCTAACTCGCCAGACGACGAGCACATCAATTTTGAATGCAGTTGCGAAAATCAATAATAATTATTGATGTATTTACAAAGATCCTGGAGTAGCAAAATGTTTCGTTCGTTTGTGTTGCCAAGTGTACATCAAAAAATTTTATCTAAATTTCAAACTTCGAATTTGACTTGTCTCGTACCCTTGTGGGTTCGGAGTACATCTTCCGAAATATTTGCTCTGATTTTAAACATTCATGATTTTAGACAGAATCAAAACCTCTTTGAGGCTTTGTTTTACTTATTCAATACTACATAAATATATCTAAAACTAAAGATACAAAAAACTATAGTATAATAAAGAAGTAAAGGACTACAACTATTATAAAATACACATTCAGAAGTCTAAGCTTATCTTTGCGAATCTCGTCGATAACACAAGACGGAGAATTCTCACTACCAAATATGTTATTGCTATTTCCTTTTTTGTTTTATTTAAATATTATTACACATTTTACATAATATATATTTTTATTTTTTTTTTTTACTTTTATAATTATTATTTTTTCCTAATGTTTGTAGCAATATCACAAAATTTCCATCAAATATTTTTTAAGTTATGTTTTATTTATATATATATATGTATTGATTATATATTATTTATTCGGTTAGTTTTGCAATAACAAATTAGTTATTGCCTAAAAAACGTTTACAAATTTCAATTTGTATTCAAAAAACTGTTTCTTTTTCTTTGTTAGATGTGGTAAAAAAAACATCGAATAAGAGTCGACTGAATTAGGTGTGTTGTGTGTGTTTTGGCCAGAATTTTCAAAATCATCCTGGATTTATCACAACTAGATTGAACTCTATTCGGTTTGACCAAAGTTTTGTGTTTATTACTTCTTTTTTTTTACTTTAAATAGAAAAAATCACTTTTTAAGTTCGAAGAAGAGCACAACAAGTTCCGAGCTGCACAAATTGAAACGGATGAGTCCTTTAGAAAAAGTTTGTGCTGTGGAAAATTTTTAATATCTCTCCTCTTCGGTTTGATTTTTTTTTCTTTTGTTGTCCAGTTATTTAAAATATTTCAAAATTCTCCTAACTTTTTTGGAGTAAAAGAGTCATTAAGATTCACGTTCTTTCTTAACTTTGACCTCCTCGCCTAAAATCGTCGCAATTTCACCCTGCATAAATGCCCATGGTATTACTGAATTGGCCAGCGGACAACGTTCACCGCTTGGGCAATAGACTTCGTTGCCGGAACCCTGAAAGAAAATAGAAAAAAGAAAATTTTAGGCAAAGTTTTTGAGAAATTAACCTATCATAAAAAAAATCATGCAGCAGGAGCGGAAGGTCAACCGAGCTCTAAACCGCAATTTATATAAAATCTTCAAATATTCTCCTACAAATGGAGATTTATCATACAAATATGCATATGTATAGCCTCTGGACAAGTAATTTAAAATTAAACTCCTCGTAAATCTCAAGCCTCTTTTAAGCCACTTTGAACCTTTTTCGCACGCATTTATAACAGTTTGAGTTTCGAAAAAAAAATTTAAACTGACCATCATTGTCAGTTGTCATCAATGTCATCGTCATTCTCTTTTGAGAGCCAAATTGACAAAGGGTGCTCGTGCTCGTGTCAATTGAATCCTGTGTTTTTCCGGTGGAGATACTTTGGGATTTATTTTTAATCGTCTCCCGCAAATCGCAGTTTTATGGTGGAGACATGGTATAACCCTTTTTGATATAGGTACTATCGGTACGTACAATGTTAAAGTTTGACTTTGAGTAAACGCGATGAATTGAGGAGCAATCCAGGTGGAATGCAGCTGGTTATTTCATTTGAGCACTCTTATAGAATAAAAGAGAGGAGATCTTCGGATCATGCTTTAAAAAGGAGTCAATTAATTTCACTATGTTACCGTCTCGCATGATTTTTAGCAGACGTTTTTGGATCGGGTAGGTGCAAAGGTCTTAGGTGCACCTGCCCAGACGTGAGAATTAGACACCAGATTTGGACGTATGCGCGCTTTTTAGATGTTAGCCCAATCAGAAATATTGTGAAATATTTATTGCAACAATTAAAGCATCCTTAGTATTTCAAAGTGTTCTTGACGACGTCGAACTTGTGATCATTTAACAGAGGTTGTCATTTAAATACATACCTAGTATGAAAAGCTTTACGGTTACAATAATGCAAGTGACATTCAGGGATAACGATTTTTATTTCTCTTGAATGATAACACATAGCATTGTGTTTAAGAAGCATTAAATTCTACTTTATTAACTTTCCCCAGATTGTTATGCTGTTAAGGTTTCAATAAATTTAATGAATTTGACATACGCGTAACAGCTCCATTTCAACATACCAAAAAAGGTTACCGGGTTACTTATATTAAAAAATGATGAAATGTATATATAATTGCCGCCGATTTCTTTTTCCTACAAAACGAAATAACCTATAAGATTTATTTGATACGAGAACTCTTTTTCTGTTATTTTGGCTAACAAAATGTCATTTCCTATGTACCAAGTTGACCGATTCCAATTCTGGCCAGCGCAATAAACATTTTTGTCACGGCCCCACCTCTATTAGAGCCAAACAAATCGCCCGAGGGTGTTAGAAGAGGTACTTGTGCTTCTCACTTCGTCGTTCGGAATCGGCGTGTGCACGATCGACTAGCACTTATAACGCACATAAGTATAAATGGTTGCTAGAACTTCGAATTTTAAGTATAAGCGCCAGTGAGAAATTTTTTCTACTTTGGCTGGGATCCAAACACCCTTTGGGCTTATTAATTTGGTCAATAATCACCTTATCAACGTCATATATGGTCTGGAAAGCGACTACACAAAGAGAAGGATCAAAGCTGCTATTACGTTATGTTAAAACAGTGCTTAGAGTGGGTAATAGGTCGATAGAGTAATCGGTCTTTGTTGTTAAACACAAAGTACGGCGGAGTTAATTGAAGTGAAGGTGGTACTGAGCTGATAACGGGCAAGTTGTTACCTAAAATTAAAGTATGTGATCTCGTCGAGATTTGGCTGCAACGAAAAAGGCACAAGCAGTGCAAAATAGGATGTGCCAATAGGGGTTTTACTTCATAAGAAAAGTAATGGCAAACTAGTCTGAGAAGACTATAGAAATAAAGGCTTCAAGGGCAGCTTGCAATTGAAATTTATAGGCGGGCATATTCCTTTCATTTGTTTAAATTCGACATTGGGCTATGACGCGTTAATATTCTCTACCAATATGACTGTAGAGGGCCGATGTAAATTCATAGATTCGTCAGTTAATTTCTCTTTCTTCGTTTTAAGCTGGGCTTGATACATGTTACAAAAACAAACCAAACCTATTTGAATAGTACTTACATTTTGCCTTTTAATACTTTCACGACTGCAGGGGAAACAGAACTTATGGTGATTCACCGATGGGCATTGCACAAAGTGTGTATCTTCGAGCCTTTCTTGGCACAACGTACACTTTAGGGTTGTGTTCTGCGCTGAGGTTGGTGCTTGAGCGGCTGATGTGGGTACAGAACTGCCCGGTGGACCACCACCATTGGCACTATTTCCATTGCCAGTTGCGCCTCCATTATTTGCTCCACCGCCCCCACCTCCGGTGTCCGAACCATTCGAACCGAGGGGCATAGGTCCGACTGCTGAACCGCCAACTGATGCAGGCCCTGCCTGAGGTCCTTGATTTGATTGGGCTTCCGTGCTTGTGACCGTGGTGCTGGACACATGCCTCGAACCCGATGATCTGCGACCTGATGATGATCCTAGAAAAAATTAAAAGTTAAAAAACGCTGTTTAGCTTTGATCTTTGATTAAGGTTCGCTTTGAAAACTATTAACTTTAGCGTGCTTAACCGAATGTGTGTCAGTTATAAGTACTTACCAGAGCTATTGGGCGAGTGTTGACTGCCGCGTGACGCTGTCCTCGGTGGGGGCGGTCCCGGTGGACTTGGACCATTCCTCGGACTACCCGGGGGCAATGTCTCTGTAATTGACATTAAATTAGCCATCGGACTTTGAGCTAACTGAGTGACTGAAGAAGCAGATGGTAATTGTGGCAGAGGTGGTGGTGGTATTGATTGTGGTTGTGATGTTGGTAATGCTGGTGGCGTTGAATTACCCAGCGACACAGGCGGATGTGGCATTGTTGGATAAACTAAAATTTAAAAAATCACCATTGGTTTCGTTTTTTTTTTCGAAAAAAATCTGTTTGTTTTATACTCTAATTTTTTGGAAGATAGGTGATATAATTGCAACATTAAGACATCAATAGTGCCTCTTTGGGTGAGTTTACATTTGCGTGTTAGATTTCAAAATAAATTAAACATTTAAATAAATAAAAACAGAACACTGCTAGGTGATTGTATACAACCGATATGGTGTGAAACTGTTGAAAAACGGGAATAAAACACAAACCTACCAGACAAAACAATGTAAAAAAAATGAACGTAAAATTGCCACTTCAGGAGTTAGAGAAGGGATTTTGGAGGAAAGGGATTAAGAACTATCTGCGCTTGTAAGATCATTAACGGTATCATGATAAAATGTTAAAGACAAATCAGAAAAGCATGCATTTAAAAAATCATAACACAACTTAAGATTAAATTCAACAAAAACTCAGTATAATATCTATGTATGTAGGCACCAACATTAAACCTAACCAAAATTTGTATGCTTGATAAAATTTTTCAAAACGATGTCGTAAACGTGTTTATTTCTGCTTCGTAGTTTTCATTTCGATACAGAATACGTTTTCGAGTTGTGTTTTTGCTCTACGCTCTTCGATTTGTGTTTGTTTTACGTTCTATTTTGGTTTTTTCTTCTATATCTTTCATGAGTCAGCTGTGTGCGGTATTTATAAATACTCCCGCCATAGCAAACGGTCGTGGGTGTTGAAGAAGATTAAAAGTCAGAAAGGAAAATTGTTTAGATACAAATAGATTAAAACAAAAGTATATCCGGATATCTATAGGTATAAAAAAGTGCACGTGGTTGACTTAACCCTGTAAAAAAAAAAATATAGCAAACATAACGCATTTTTCAATTTTTGCTCGTCTAGGTATGGTCTACATTTTGGGTTAAGTAGGACTTTCTTATTTGAGTAGACAGTTTGTGTGTCTACGATGCCATACACAAAGTTTAAATATCATCTGATCATCTAATTTTGTAAACATGATAGGAATTCATATACTTGCATTTGTATAGATATTGGTAGGTATCCATTATTCTTCGCACTTGGGGTCAGTTTTTCAAGCCCAGGTTAAAACAAGTTTTATGAATCTCGGAAAAAAACGAATCTGATGTCAATCTAGGAATTAGTTTTTAAGTGCAGTGCTAACTCCATCAATAAAGTTATCGAAATCTTCGACTTTTAAAACCATCGATTTCCCAACTGCGATTTTGGCAAAACAGGCAAAGAATTTCGAGAGTTCTGGTTTTCTCCATAGGCTCTACTCACACAATTTTTTTACAGAAACTCGTAAAGCAACAAATGTCATTTCACAAAGAAAAACTAAGAAACATGTTTAAACTGTTCTCCAGAGTAAAAACAGAATTGAGCCACCCAAAAACTTATTTGAAATAAACTAATAAGCTTTAACTCCAAAACTCGAATTAGCTTTCACTGAAAAAAAATGACCCCTAGGGTGAGTTTTGCACTGCTAGTTATCGTGGTGTTAAATTTTCAGGTTTACAAAAACCTTATTTTGGGTGTGATTTTTTCTAAGGGTTTTTTAAGTCACGTCACTATGTGTAAAAGAGAAGTTGATCATTTAATTCGATGGCCAATTTTAGTAAAATTTTCCACTTTTCATAAAAAAGTCACCGACAATTTTAACCTTCAAATAATTGTTTGAAACAGCCGTGGTGCTCACATGGTCAATTTTGTATTAACTTTAATAATCACAAACATTTTACATTAATTTGGCAATATATGTGCCTTGATTTGAAAGAAACGTCCACGCTAGGTGTTGGCTCATCCTTTATCTACCATAACTTTAATTACATCACACAGATCATATCCTCCAGTCTTTCAATACATTTGACAGTGTCATGTAAACATGCCTATCGTTGTATATTTATATTATGACATTTATACAAAAATATTTTCAAATCCACTTGAGGCATTCACACCGAATATCGCAGTGATTTTGTTTGACGTCTCAATGTGCCAAAAAGATTTCGAACACACAAGAATTTCACTGCACAATTCAAATGATTATTCGCCACCATCAACACAATGAAAATTTGATACCCAAAACTCTTATATAGATCCTGAATTATGTAATAAAATTCATACTTGCTTGCTTCATACTTGATGCTTTACGGATCGAAATAAGCATCAAAAACAACAATAGAAAAATAAGTGAGTAAGTGCAAGAGTTTGTCTGTGACAAACTTCTATATACCCGACCATGTAAGACCAAATCTTAAAGTTTCTTGGCCCGAATTCATATATTATTTGTATAGGCCACGCCCCCCAAAGTGGCCAAGGGCTTAAAATTAAAATCAATTAATTGTAATTTCGTTAGAATCATGAGAAAATACGGCAAAAGCGAACATTATTTCAGAAAAAAAAAGTTTTTTCCTAAAAACGCCCCCTAAAGCAAGTTTTGAGCTTTTGTAATTTATTAATTATTTACATTGACGTAGCAACTTTATTTTGTAATATGTACCAAACAAAACTAAACATAGCCTATGTATGTTGCCTATATCGTTTTGATAATCTTTTTTTGGCCTAACAATTTTAATCTGATAATCCCAATTGCACTTGTTAGCATTTGGGCGAAACGGTACTGCTGTTGGTGGATCTTGCTTCTTGCTATGGCGCAAAATAGTCTCGTTCTCTTTTGACGAGCAACCACCAGCATCGTCGCATCTTAATACAGTCCACAAGGCAGATCGAAATTGTCTTGATCATTTTGCAAAACGAGAAATAGATTACTTTGTAACGTTGTTTGAATTTTGGCTATTTTTCTTCGTTTTGTTATCGATCAAAAGTGACTTTTAAACATCTAGTGGAGACACCAATTGGTGAGACTGCTTTCTGACATTTCCAGTACCTAATCTTCCAATTCTGGAAATCGGTCGTAAAGTCATGAAGCTGACACGCAACAATCTGTACTGCCCAATAAGAGATCATGAAGCTGTTTTTCTTCCATACCGATGACGAGATGAGTAGATGTATTTTTTTCTCAAGTTGGCATAATCTTATTCTCTATGGTTAATGATACCCAACTATCAATAAAAGCTTTCTTTCTTTAGAATCTTGACGGAACACGTAGTATTCTGTACAGTTTTATTTGATAAAATTTATGCGTGAAAGAGATTTATTATAAAATCTTCGTGAACAGATTAAAATTCGTCTTCCTCTTTTTAATCTCTATTCGTTATGAAAATATCGAGATTTAGTGTCCGGTGGAAACACCATTGAAGAATCTTTAAAATGTTGTTTAGGTTTGAAGTGTTTCATAAAATTTTTTTGCCAAATTCAATATATTTTTTTCGATAATGAATTTCCCGAGAAATCAGGTTTTTAAAGATTAAACTTGTTAAAAGAGGGCATGGTCCATAGTGTATGCGGTCCAATTTGCGTCTAATTAAAAGCTTCTGGCTGCAATAACTCTGCACCGAAATATGAGTGAAATTGACCAAAAGGCATTTTGAAATAAAATGTGTATTTTTCTGACATTCAAGTCAATTGTGGGAAGAGAGATTTATTACGAAATCTTTGTGAACAAGTTAAAATTAGTCTTTCCCTTTTTTTTAATCTCTATTCGTAATAAAAAAAAAACTCGAGATTTAGTGGCCCGTGAAAAAACTTTTTTAGAATTTTTAAAATGTTTTTTCGGTTTGAAGCGTTTCATAAAGTTTTAAATTTTGATGCGGCAAGGTTCAACGCATATTTTCTTAACGCTTTTAGGCGTTGTTAACATGTTTTTTTTTATGATACTCTGTGTCTCTTGGACTTATAAACTTATAAACCTTTTGGAATGGCTCCTGAGATCTAAGATTTTCAAGCCTTGTTTCATCTAATTGATCAATATAATATAGATCAATCGAGTGCCGTGGTGTAGTGGTCGTTGTGTGTACCTATTAGGTCTGGTTTTAAATCCTACCTTGCGTCGTAATCTGAAAAAAAAAGATTCGTTCTTTTTCACTGTCCCCAACTCCGTGAGGGTCTGACAAATCCTCCGAGAATAACATTAGTCTCGAAAAACTTCTCAAATTGCCGTTCGGATTCGGCAAAAAATTGTAGGTGCCCTTATATGTTTGTGAAAAATATAACACACACAGCATATGCACAGCACCATGAGAAGTTATTCCTGGTTTAAATTCGAGCTGTTGCGCCACGCTAGGTATTTATTTATTTTAATACAGATCAAAGGTGCGACATCTTATTCTGAGACAGGGTGAGCGTCTCATAACCGTGGGTATTCTGTTTGCGTTGAAATTTTCCTGCATATTTACTTGGGGATTTGCACGTTTTTCTAGAATCACTTTGGAATCACTTTAAGACACTGACTTTCCCGAAGGACCAGAGCGTTTGACGTACCCGCTCCATATACCTGAATAAAATTTAGGCATCAAACAATGTCAATTACAACAACCCTAAAATTTTGAGGTTAAGCTGGTTTTTGACAATTTTTTCGAGATTAACCACTTGGCATACACCTAGGTACGTTGTAGGCTTTTGCCGTCAGATCTACCTATACGTCACGAATTTCTGGCAGATACATTTGTAGAGGCATACAACTTCTTACCTTTTAGTCCAGTATCTATTTCAGTATTTTTTTTTATCAAATGTTGGTGAAAGATTTGTTAATAGAAATCTTTATTTATATTGCAAAGGTATTTTTAGCAAAAAAATAAAAACAAAACGAATCATTTTTCAAATATGATGCTACTAGTTGTGAAAAAAGTTTACGTACCTAAATCGTTTTCATTAATAAAAAGTTGTTTTCGCGGTTTATTTAACTAGACGACTTTCACATTTGTGTTTGTTGATATGGTAATCCATGCGTACATTACCAGTACATGCAAGTTTAGATACTTGTGCATGCATACGAATATACAATTTTACTTTTGTTGGGCTTTTTGCCAGAAAACATTGTTAATTTTTTTTTATTATTTATTTACGTAACACAAAAAGCTGTGGTTTTGCTGCCGGCCGCACCTCGCTCGTTCCCATTCAATGTTTGTTTTCTGTTCAATTGCACGCACCCATAGGTAGCCTGCGTATATATATCTATCCGTATGTAGGTAATGTTTAACGTATGGAATTTTATAAAAACGCACACACATTAAAAAGATTTAAAGCTTTTTTCCTGCTTTCGTTACAATTGGGTTGTTTGTGTCTGTCCTTCACTGGGCTTTGAACGGAAAATATGACGAAACACAATCGTCGTCGTCATGCAATTAGTTGATTTCAATAGAGCATTAAACGACCTTAAGTTCAATAAATAAAACCTCATTGTTTACCTACTGTGCCTACATACGCATACCTATAACTTTGTTTGTAGATCAAAATATACGAAAGCATGTTATGCAATAGAGATTGTCAATCATAAAAGTCAAAAAGACGATAGGCCGGGCTTGTTATGATTCAAGCATAAACAATTAGGTAGATACCTGCCGAATATCTACTGGGTCACCACAACAAGAACAGTACATTGTTAACTATAGAGATTATTGAAACATACACTTCAGTTTCCGGGGAAAATGCATAATCTAAAAATTTCGTTTTGATAACACGAACCACGTGAGTTTTTTGTTTGAGTATGTCTTTCCGAAACCATTCAACCCTGTGTCTTTGAGTCAAAGATAATGTAGTTTAAGGCAGGTACATACATTATATATGAACATGAACGGCTTTTGAATAGTCGTGCCAGTGATTTTGGTAGCAGGCGGACGGGCATCAGATATGCCATCATCAGGGACCTAAGACTTGTACGAAGAGAAGCTGTTATTAGCCCAGAAATTATTTTTTCTATTTTAAAAATTTCGGTATAAATTATGTATTATTTATTTTACCCCAACTCAATTTTTTATTTCTTAATGGGAAGCAAACAACATCCACAAAGGAGCATGGATATCTTGCGATTAATCAGCCAACCAACCAGACTGACCATAATATTTCCATAATGGACCATCCAGTATTATGGATGTCCGAACCTTTTGAGGGGCCAATATTGACTCGGCCCAACCTCGTTTGCTTGCAGGTATCCCAACCAACGCCAAGAGATGGAAATACTGAGAGGAAGTTTAATATACGAAAGCCCCAATCTCAAGAAATCCCCAGGCTTCTCCGATCGAGTCTATCAAAACCTCCTACTTTAAATTTTTTGATGCCAGGATTAAGATTTAAAAGCCAGTGACAACATTGCCAAAATGCCATCCTAGGCCTGCGTCTGATGTGCTGATTTTCTCATACGTCCACCACTTTAGTTGTCAACAGCTTGATAGTAAGGCCCATATCAGTGTGGCTTAGGACCAGGGGAGTCCACCACCGATCAATTATTAGCATCCCGGCAAGTCTTGGAAAAAAAAAACAGGAATTCCAGCAGCCCACCATATTTTCATCGATTTCAATCTGCATCTACGATGGCCGGCAAAGACCTCACGGATTTTTTGACGTAAAAAATATATGTTATTTAGACAGTTCGATACGCTATCCTCAAAAGTGACATTCTTTCCAATTTTAATTTGTATTTCTCAACGACAACGTTATACTCGTGACGTTCATAGTGGCTTTGAGCAAAAACAAAAACAGAAAATTTTTGAAATTTATGGGAAAACTCTTGTTTTCGATGTGGGATATGCGAGTTTACGCAAAAACTTAGTTTATGGTCCAAAAGGACAAGGATTTTAGACTGTGTTTAGCGGGTAAATTACAAATTAATCCCGAAGTGTTTCCACCGGACAAACATATAAGATTAACTTGAAGCGAGCACTCCTTAAACCCCATCCCAAATGAGGTATATTAAGTTTGATTCATAGTTTGTAACGTAGAGAAACAATCACAGTAGAGAGAGACTCAAGAACTTAAAGGCATGTGATCGAGACTTATAAGTCGAATGAGCCATGATCTCCCGGCCGTCAGTCTGTCGGTAGTTTTTTTGCCCTAAATTTTGAGCTAGGAACTTGAAACTTGATATTTGTGCTTTCTAGCTACCGAAGTAAGTGCAAGATTTTTAAAATCCTCACACTGACACGCACACTTTACTTGCTAAGCATTGATATATTTATGCGGTGAAATTTGCTATGTTGTATCCTTGCTGAAGTGTATTGCGCTTGTATTTCAAGAAAAGCGAAAAACGAATCCATGTGGGAGTGGTCACTTTTCATTTGCATTCTTATGAATGGCATTTCTTCAATATACATACATACTTTTTTATTTTCTTTAAATCAAGAAAAACTTGTTTAACAAAATGTTCAGATCAAATTACCACGCCCACTTTTGGGGTCATTTTTAAGCAAAACCTGAATTTAACACACAATAATGCGATGACCAGCATGTAAACCAGATCTGATAAAATATTTGGGTTGATGCCACGCCCCTGAATCTAAATGCAATTTAACTTAATAGGAACATATAGGTACCTAAATAAATATTTAACAATTAAGATTCGTAAAATAATTCGGAAACGCGGTTTGACTCGAAACTGGTTTGAGTCGACTCGAATACGCGTTGCGAGCTGCGTAGAGTCGAAATTATGCATTGAAATGCGAGCTGAGGAGTCTAATTGACAGCAACTAGTTTTGGTCGATAAACTATCGATAGTTAAAAAAAGTTATCGCACACATCGATAGTTTTCAGAAACTATTAAAGAAACAATCGATAGTTAGCTTGGGATTCGTTGCTGGCCGGACGTTGTTATAACAAAAATAATTTATAACATTATGAGCATGATTTTCTTTGATTAAACATTTCAAACAGTTTTGTCTTCTATAGAAATAGAATTAGCTTTTTTGTTATGTTTGTTGATCTAATTTGTGTGAAAATCTTGCGATTTTTGTATGCTCGTAACTATATATTTAATAAATAAATAAACAAATAGAGTGGCGCAACAGCTCGAGGTGAACCAGGGCCAACTTCTCAACAATGTATGCTGGTGTGTTAATTACTTTTCATACAAGGGGACCTACAATTTTTTGCCGAACCCAAACAGCACTTTGAGAAGTTTTTCAAGACAAATTAATAATCTCGAAGGGCTTGTCAAACCCTCGCGGAGGGGGGACCGTGAAAAAGAACAAGTCTTTTATTTTTCAGGTGACGATAGCAGGATACGAACCTAGACCTCCGGCGCAGTAAGCACACACACTAACCACTAGGCCACGGCACCCCACAACTATATATTTACTTATACTTTATTAAGCCTTTTAACTGTCTTGAATTAGACTTCTTCACTGAGTGTACACACTTGATATCACAATTAGGAGCGTGGCCAACTTGTACAGTGTGAAATTTTGTACCGCCCTAATTTTTGTATATCACTTTTTCTGTGGATGTTAAAGGGCTTTGTAGATCATTTGTTGTGGAATGCAAATAAAACAATTTATTCCATCCTTTACCCGACTTTTTGTTGACTGATTTTAAACTTTTTCAAGGGTGTAGTTTTTATTAAATAAATTGTAACATGTGTCGTCAGTTACATTTTTCTGGTGGCTAAACTAAATAATTCAATAAATTATCATGAAAAAACTAAAGAAAAAACGCAAAAACTTAAAAAAAAAGAACACACTAAAACACTCTAAGGCACGAACACTTATATCACAGTTTGGTAACCCTACTCTAATATAGCATAGTAATAGCTTTTATTTTGAGAATTGTTTTTTCGTTGGTGTTATTTCCAAAATTTTAGAATATCGCTCGGAATCGTCATAACTCCCAAAATGACAGAAAAATTGTGCTCGTATCAAATAAAAATTATGTTTATCTGTTGGAGTCACTTCGGCATCTATGTATATACGCCACACGCTAATCGAGGCTATTAGCAGTTTTATGGCCGGTGGAGAAATAGGATTAGGATCGATCACCGAGTTGATTTAGCTTTGTCCGTCCTTCCGTATTCAAATGTTCAGATTTTTAGTATTCAAAAAGTTTTGTACTTAATAGAAGTTTGTTTGGGCTTTTAAAAGTTAAGTACAAATATCGATATAAACCATTTTATCCCCAAAACTATCTAGCTATACTATCGAAAATAAAAAAATATCGATTTCCAACCAGCACTAGTCTATGCAAAATTAACGACACATCAGTCAGTAGAACTACATTTCAAACCTATTTCGCCTCGACTACTCGACTCGGTGTGCCCGGAGACGCGGATCTAGATTCAACTCCTCCGCTTCACTACTCAACTCTTGCACGGAAACGTGATAATTGTAGCCCGTCCTCTATAGTTTTGTTGTCAATTTGGCTGTCAAAAGAGATTGACAATGACAATCCCATGAGCGAAAAGAATAACCATAGAGGGCCAGCCTTTATTATAATGTAGGGGCTCGTAGAATCGTGTAAATTGTTGCAATTTTTCACTTTTCAATATTGAATTTACTTTTGTATGGCTTTGCCGTGGGGGCCGCTCCCCAATAAAGCAACGAGAATAAAAAATTCAATAGAAAACCTATTTTGTGACAAATCTGTCATAATTTGACTGTTTTATACTTTTCGTTTTTCAAGTCGAAAACGGTTAAAAGTGGCATAAGAGGTTTGTGAAAACGTCGAATGAGGTTCACGAGAATATTTTTTCTTTTTCGATTGCCTACCTTGGTACCTATATTTGTCGTGGTAGGATATACAATATGAGGATTAAAAAATTAAAATGCCACTACCCAAGTTTATTAGGTGGTTTTCTATCCCAAAATTGTAAGAATTATATTTGCGTTCTAATTCAAAAAAATGGAAACCTAGATAATGTAGGTATCTAGATCTTTCAATTACTTTCTACCTAACTACACCAGATAATTTTAGAGGTTAGATACCTAGGTACCTACCTACCTACCTAGAAGTGAAAAAAACAGGCACAATTTTTTATTGACCTAGGCTTCTCTGCGTTAAAAAGCACCGATATTTTTATAAATAGGAACCTAAACTAATCTTTATGGCTCACCCTGTACTAGCGTGTCACAAGAAGCACAGTCGTCTAGTCGGCACTTTCCTACATAGCTGTACTGTAGCCTATAGGTATAGGTACCTACCTAACACAAAAACAAACCTTAGCTTGCACATAAACAATTTGCTTGGCAATTTTGATACACATCGCATCTAAAGAAAAGACGACAAAAAACACCCTATCGTATTTTCCATGACGAAACAAACCAGAAAAGTGTATAATGGACGAATCAAGAAAACAGCAAAAACAAACAAACAAAACAGAAGAGACCAAAGCTACAAAACTGGTTTTTCGAGTTCTCTTTTGTGTACACCACACATCTGGTCGGTTTCGGGCGATACCCAAAACGAAGACGAACCAAGTCAACTTGAGCTCTGCTGACTACGTCACTTTTTGCCACTGTACTTGTTTATCTGTGTAGGTGTAGACTTATTCGTATATTTCAGTTTTAAATACCGAAGGGTGACAACACTTGGTATTACCAGCACCGGCCATCACCAGGCGGAGCAGATGGATAAGCAAAGTTCACAAAGCTGATTTTTGTACCTACTTGCATACAATTCTT
This sequence comes from Neoascia interrupta, assembly GCA_947623515.1. Taxonomy (NCBI): domain Eukaryota; kingdom Metazoa; phylum Arthropoda; class Insecta; order Diptera; family Syrphidae; genus Neoascia; species Neoascia interrupta. The sequence goes on from OX392463.1 coordinate 122,542,481, forward strand.
GAGTGCGTTTCGTTTCGAATTACACACACAGACAGGCGGTGTGTTTCATAGCAAAACATTTCTAGACTCGATACACTCATACAAATAAACTTTCACATTTGCGAAGCTAGATTCCACTGTGTCAAGTGCATTTTGCGAATGGTTATAAAACAGGTTCGTGCTCGCTAAGACTTTGTTTGTGTTGAAAGTATGGTAGGTATACCTATAGTATAAATTTTAGTGTTTGTTGGTTTGTGTTTTTATTTTTGCAGCGTTGCGGAGAAAAAACACTAACACTCCTAAAGAGCGTATAGGTATAGTTATACCTAATTATCTAACTGTAATGTTGGTGAGTATGTTTGTCTAGAGGGGATGGGAACGCAAAGAAATACCTACCACCTTGTGACGAACTTGGCTTGCCGTGATGACATTAGTCGATAATGGTTCTCCTATACTCTATACATCGATGTTAACGTACCTACCTACCTATTGTATGCAGGAAAAAAGGTAGGTAATAGTTAGGGATAGCTAGGTATAGGTAGGTAGGTACCTAGCTACATATGTTACTTTTGCATAAAGTTTTCTTTGCAACTATGTACCTATGTAGGCACCTACCAAAAATAAGTAAGGTAGGTAGGTTCTTAGCTAGCTTCTTAATAACAAGATGAAGGTGTACCTTCCTTCCTTACCTACTTGCCTAGATAGCTATGACCGGTACCTATACCTAATCAACAAAACATTACAGCCTTCCTCTAACCTCCACCTATCTACCTATGCACGTACTTAGGTACCTACCTACCTAACTTAATGCATAGGTAAGATGCGTCGACAGTGGTTAGTTCTGCAGCGACAGACACTGTCAGTGTTCTAAGCTAGGCTCTGTTCTAATTTAGTTCTGCACATACATTATGTAGGTATGTACATAGGTAGGTACCTATCTACGCATTTTTTCAAGCAGCTGACTCTGGCCTTCCAAGTTTCAAAATGACGTAGGTAGGTAGGTATTTACCTAGCCAGGTAGGTAGACTGAAATGTACGCACCTACAGTAGGTAGGTATGTATTGTATTTGGATTTTTTATGCACCAAATGTAGGTTCCTATGACTATCGCAGGTCCTCCACATAGGTAGGTAGGTATGTATACCAACTCCATGTAGGTATGGATGCATTCGATTAAGCGCACGTTTATGACTAATAAAAAAATCTCATTCCATTAGAAAACGGAATAAATTGTCTACCCATACCAACAAAACTTATTACAGCATTTTTTCAAGAGGGGTGCGGCGACCGTCAGCTATAGGTACATGTGTATTTATATACAGCTTTTAGCCTTTATAAAACAACATGACGGTGTGTAAAGTGGAAATGAATAATCAGCAAGAGCAGCGCATATTCACACGATGTGCGATTACGTTATCAAACACATGCATTCGAGGACTATTAGTGTGTGAGTGACTTTTAATAGTATGTATTAAATTGGCGTGTAGGTATAGGTTGTGGACGGAGACGGCACACATTATCGCTCGGGGTCGGGTGTTGTGTTTACTAATCGATTCGATATTTGCCCATTTGTTAAGCACAATTGGCAAGTCTGTTTCGAAGTTACATTCATTCGACCATATTTTATTCTTAAATTATGTAGGTGGATAGGTAGTTATGTAATACCTATGCACTTGTAGCAGGTATGAGCATTCCTACTTAGCTACCTGTGTTTCCATGTTTTGGGGTGGTATGTACCTATTGTACCTGCCTACATACATACATCTAATACACTTATGTATTGCTTACGTAGGTACCCACCTAATTACGTGACCTTATCTTCGCTGAGTAGATAATAGGTAGGTTCCTTCCTAACCTCAGGTAGGTAGGTACCTATACGTTACTGAAAGTGCATGCGCACGAGTATCAAATTAAGGGTAAGTAGGTATACCTACATACATATCTTCCAATCTACGTGAGTAAAAGTTTATAGGAAAACAGCAAAACGAGACGAAATTGTCATGGACATACATTGTACATACCTATTTACCTAAGTACCTACTATTTACCTACATAAACCATTTTTGTAGGTAGGTATCGGTAGCTGTAGGCCTAACAGCTGTGGCTACTTGGTTCAAGAATTTTAAGGGTGCAACACAAATTATTCTCGCCCAGCTATGCACTTCTGTGTTGGTCGTTATGGCAGTTGTTACTCAAAACAACTACATATAGGTAGGTGGTAGAATAGGTATACCTACATCACCATGAGCGTTCATATTTGAAGTTCAAGGACAGATGACGTGTGAGTCGTGTCGTGACACTTTGTTTTTGCCGTCTCTTTCTTTATTAGTAAGTACCTACACCGTTGACAAACAACCGCCCCAACTCGAACCAGCCAGACGTCAAACGACTACGACACGAACAGACAGCTGCGAGTTTCACTACACTCAAACTTGAATTGATAGTGGTTTGGGAGGGATATTATTGTGTATAGTTATAGACAACACATCCATGCATAAATAATTTAAAAGGAGATATAGATATACATACGCGGTTACTTTCAGTCGTTTATACATGCCTAGCACGCGTAATATTATGCACACATGTTACTGAAATATCTTTAATTATAAATATGTAGGTATGTATGGAATTTTCGTTCGTTAAGGTGTATGCGTTGCGTATGTTTTCGAGATTCATACGTACATGGGATGGCTATAATCATGACATGACTCAATGGAGAGACACAAATGTATATAGGTAGGTAGGAACCTAGGTACCTATAAAGTTTGAAAAGAGGTCTTCTTGTGTTAGAGATGGCAACTGCACGAAAGATGCGAGGGGTGATCCAAAAGAAAATGTGATACATACCTATACCGACGGGTATTCACTTATTTGCAGTTTGCTTAAATAAAATAAAAAAAAAACCACTACTAGGTACCTACCTCATAATTATATATTACCTTTACCCACTAGGTCATAAATGGGCCACTATCGGACCACTAATGGACCACTACCTTTTAGCACAGTTGTCAAAAAATCTGACGTCTGTCACGTTTTTCGAACCATGTCCAAACCAATTTAGATTTTATAGGTAGGAAAATATAATTATTTTTGATTTTATAAGTTTTGATTTTGATTTTATAAGTTGGAAAGTGCAACAGTGCGTATGTGAAAACTTCAGTCCGTCTGCGACGGATTGCAAGATGCGCTCCCCTTTTAAAAAAAGGAAACTGCCACGCCTCCAAAAAGTGGGCGGAATATAAAAATGTAACTGTTGACTGCTTCACACTAGGTGGCTGCATACATTTCGGACTAAAACTCCACCTTTTCAACCAAAAAATTACTTTTTTGAATGCCACGTCCCCAAAAGTGGGCGGAGTCATATAATATGTATGTATACGAAAAAGTTAGAAACTGCTAATATCTACAACTTTTGTAATGTACCTAATTTATAGTTAAATTTCATATACATAGTTATGTAAATTAATTGAAGAACAGTCATTTTAAGCTAAAATTCCTTTAATAGTGTGCTCGGTCAATGAAACGGCCAAACTTTTTCTGCTACCTCAAAGATAGTTACAAAACAATGCCACATAAAAAAATTAGTGCGCTAGGGCCATTGTAACATTATTTTTAAAAATTAGAGATGGTCGCACATACAGGCCTGTGGTGGGCGTGTCTGTGGGCGGATTCAACTAATTTTTAAACTTGACCTGAAGGACAACTTCCGGCCCACACACCTACTTTTAGCTCTCTGGCTTAAAATTTAAGGCCTAAAAGCTGTTTACATACGGACGGACATGGCTTAATCGATTCTTCTGCCGGTCCCATTCATATCTCTAAAAGGTCTTCGGGTTCTATGGTGATTATTTCACTGCGTTACAAACTATGTATTAAACTTAATATACCCTGGTAAGGTATAAAAATCTGATGAGGTAGCTCAGTTGCCGATTCCCGGATTTTGTAGTTTTTCCTTCCGTACGTAATTTAAAGGTGGATACAAACATGAATCCTTCAATTATACATAATACATAACAAGCAACTCTGTAAAATATTTTATTTCAGAGTTGAAATTGTAGGTAAATATGAAAAAAAAAAAAACAGAAAATAAACTGAGAATTTTATAAATTCTACGAGCACAGATTTTTTAGAAAACGATAGAAGATGCTGTTTTTCGCCTACGTACTTCAATAAAGCAATAAAGCTTAGCAAAACTGAGGTTGGAAACGGCGACTTTGAATTATTTTTCAGCAGATAGTTTGCTGCACGAACGCTTTATACTTACACCAATTTTAAACAAGGTTGTCGTTACCCTTAAGATACTACAAACGAAGAAAAACCAGGTGGCCGGTTTTACAATCGGTGGCAACGCGTCACGTGGGATCTGGGATGCCGGTGTGGCGTGGTGAGCTGGTGAGTGGTGGTGGAATGCGTGCACGGAGAACTTAAACGAAATTTGAAATTTATACGGGATAGTTTTGTGGATTGCGTCTACTTTGAGTGGAGTTATGAAATTGAGAACTATCTCAAAGTTGATTATAAACAGCGTTGCCACGCCAAAAATATATTCCATGCGTATGTTTTTTTTTAATATAACGAGTCTATTTTTGCAAGAGATTTATACATTTTAATAGACCGCATGCAAAACAAGAAATTTGAAAGAAAAACATGAAGAAAAATATCAAATATTTTATCAGAAGTGGTAGGTACCTACTACATGTGTTGATTGCATTTTTATATTAAAAATTTGGTTTACACTTAAAAACGCATAAGTGGGGGAAAAAATTATTCATTTAAGTTTATAGTCCAAACATTTTACGGTGCAAGTTTTCTGGATATAAAGCAAATATATTGCAAATATAAAAACCGTTTATAACAGACAAAACAGATCTAACTAACTGGCATCTATTTTCAACCCTATAAACTAAATTTTTCTATAAAAATTCAACACTAACAGACACTAAGTCCAAAACTGAGTTTTTGGCAAAAAGTTTTCGAAAACCCGGTTTGCAGTTCTAAAGACCGACTAGAATTAAGGATCCATAAAAGAAGCATAAAAGACGCTGACCTCAAAACATCAAGCTGATTTCGGATGAGAAATTTCGGTTTCGCAGATATTTACATCCGTTGAGACAAAAGTGACATTCTTTGCTAATTTAATTTAAAATTTTCAAGACAATTTGATATTCGTGACTTTTACAGTGATTTTGAACGAAAAATACTAGAAAACTGGGGTTTCTAATACTGAAAAATGTACAAAAATTTATGCGAGAACTCATGTTTTTGAAGAAGTTTTCGCGTGTTTTCACGAAAACACAGCTTTGGGTCCGGAGTGTAGAGGCATTAGACGCGCCCGCGACAAAACTTTTTTTCCTTATAAAAAAAGAAACACTTTTAACATAAACGAACTTTTATGAAAGGTCGAAGATGTCTTGTAAGCGGATTGAAGAGCCAGGCATTGTGTCATGCAGGTGAAGTCACACGTCACAAGATTTACAACGAACAACATTATGAAGAAGGTTGTTTTTTTATGCAGACTTACAACGAACAACATTATGAAGAAGGTTGTTTTTTTATGCATAAAAAAACAACCTTCTTCATAATGTTGTTCGTTGTAAATCTTGTGACGTGTGACTTCACCTGCATGACACAATGCCTGGCTCTTCAATCCGCTTACAAGACATCTTCGACCTGTTAAGAGGACATCTTCAATACGCATTTCCTTCGCAATAATCATCTACAGGTAAGAATATTAGTGATCGCGAAGGAAGATCACCAATAGAAAAAGAAGAAACTAACCGGCATTTCGAGGGTGTGAAGCTTGAAAAATTTAGGCGAATCAGAAGAATTTGGTGGTCATGAAGAGACTATCCATTTATTTGATCAGAGAACCAAACAGCAATCGATGTACTAGAAGCAAACCCCTTCACCGACTGCGAAAATAATTCAAAGGTTTGAGTTCGACCGGCAAGGTTATGGATAAGTTTTGTAAATTATTATAATTGGGCTTCTTAAAATAAGGTAGGGATTTATGCACAGTATTCGTCACATTTACCATCGTCACCTGAAAAAAAGACTCGTTCTTTTTCACGGCCCCCACCTCCGCGAGGGCCTGACAAACCCTCCGAGAGTAACAATTGTCTTGAAAAACTTCTCAAAGTGCCGTTCGGATTCGGCAAAAATTGTAGGTCCGTTTGTATGTGAAGAAATTAACACACACAGCATACATTGTTGAGAAGTTGCCCCTGGTTCACCTCGAGCTGTTGCGCCACTCTATCTATCTACCTATCTACCTATTCGTCACATTTCGACACTTTCAGGTAACATATAAAACTGTTTTTAGAGAAAGCTGAGACAAGCCCTTTCGAGGCTTGGCACCTTTTGACAGAGCTTCAAACTTGCTATTCTCTTACAGAATCTCCCCTATCTCCTTGTAGATACTGGCCCCTGCCACGCTTGTGGACTCTTTTTATGCCATTTCGAAATGTCTTGCTTCCTCATCCACAGTTCTACGCCTAGTGTTTCTCAGACGGGAAAAAATAGATCTTTTTTGCACAGGCTAAAAACGCAAAACTATATGGTATCAACGTAAAATAATATATGAGGAAACAAGCCAAAGATCTTGCCGAAGACATGCACCTGGATGCACAAGCTCCGATTACAGACGAGAGAAGACTGGAAATTAACAGCTGTCCCGTACTTGTTTAAAAATACGCTCAAAAACTAGGCTGAATTGTTCGTTACTTTCCAATTCCTTATAAAACTATTCGTTGTTAAAGGCATACGCGTTATTTGCAGAGTTCCACGGGCTGTCTATGAAGCGTTGGCATATTATTAAAATAGAGATAAGTAAGACTGTAGGATGGTCATTTGGTCAGACTCTTCGTATTGTCAAGGTAATGTTAGAGCGTCGAAGGTATCCGCCTTGTCCATGATGGACTTGGTTGTCACAGTAAGTGAAAAGTTCGAAGTGATATTCTACAATGATGCAAACGCTCTTCGAAAAAGTGTTTGCTCGTAACAAGAAGGCAGCGGGAAGCGCCGAAATTCGTGCTTCACTAACAGAGTGGTGGGAGGGGTCCAACAGTCACGGGACCCCATTCTTCCACACGCCTCAACTATGCTGAGGGTGGTTCACGCCGAAACGGTTACCCCCAGCCTACACTATTCTTTTCGGTTTAGTCCTTAACTATTCAACCATCGATTGGTGACCTGCGGAAGTGGCTTATATCGATTATGGTTGCCTCAACTTTTCTCACCCAAACCTGGTAACTAGTCTAGTTGCAAGTGTGTCTTTTTACCACAGGCAAAAAGTGTCTCACAAAAGTAGTTCGAATATATCGTAATTTTTGAGGCGTCTACCCGACTTCTGAGGGGGTTTTTGGCATAAATCTAGCGTGGTTTCGTTGCGTATTCCAAAAATTTCTAGAAAATACATTATGTAGTTACCTACGCTTTTGAGCTGAAGTAGTGTGAGCATTTTAAAGTAGATGTTTTTTCAAATCTTAAGAACAACATTGTAGAAAGGTTTTAAAAAGGTAAATTTTTACTTTAATTCGGAAGGACTTAGCTACTCATTCTTGAGCCATAGTTATAAGAAAGTATAATTGTATTCGATCACAGGTATACAGAAAAGTACCCTACACACAGACAGGTACGTGGGTACACTGCTCTAAAGAATGTTCCAGGGTTAACGGTGTCCCATTAAATTCCAGTTGCCGTAGGTGTAGACGTATACCTATTATACCTCCCTAGCACACGATTTTCCTGAAGTTGAATTGCATTCCATTGCCATCGTATTTTTCCCTCGTACGGATACGAAGATAACCTGCAGATGCATCCCACAAAAGCTTAAGACTTGTCATTGTATAGGTATACTTCTTCTCTACATAAAAAATTTGTCTATGATTCAAGTAAATATGTATAGGTATAGGCATATGTAGGTACGTGGTGTTGTCATATTCTTCTGTAGTTTCGTAGAGCAGATAAAAGCAAAATCCTGAAACACGTACCTAGACGTGTTTATTTTACGCGCATACGTCTACCCATACCTACAAAGTATCTATTTTTTCTCCCCCTCATATTCCCATTCTATTGAATGACATTACGGATATCCGAGAAAAGTGTGGATACCTCCCTTCTTCTATTCCTCTGGCATGAAATACACAAAATGTGCAACAGCAAGTTCAGAATACACAGTCTTGAGTGGAAAACTGGGAGGCAAGACAGATACCTACTGCTAGGCTATGAGCACTGCGTTTCCACTGACGTGCCTTGGTATTTATGCGCATGTGACGTTTTTCTTCGGGTACGATGGTGAGGATGGAAAAGAAGCAGAGATAGCTAAAGTTATAAGCAGATGTTATACAGACGCGTTTGTATAATATGCACATGTACAGTTCGTGTATAGATATAATAACGTACCCATACCATAGAAGAAACAAAGTCAATGGATCGTATTGATTTACTGTTATGATTTTTAGTTATTTATAGTATACTTATGTTAGGATGGCATGAATATGAAGGTATACTTGTCATAGGTAGGTATACCTTAATACGTACCTATGTTTGCGTAAAATTCTAGAGGCGCATGTTTAATTTATCAGCTTTGAAAAGATTTAGCACAGAGTCCAGGTTGCCTGGATAAGACCAATCTATTTTTTTATTACTTTACCGATATGTTAATCTTTTGAGATTTTATGACATTTCTTATCCCGTACAAATCCACGAAGATTCCTGTATACCTATGGGTACTCAAAAAGTAAGTATAGGAAGGGCCTCGTCCGTCGGTCTAACACGAAACACCGCCTCCTACAGAAGCAAACATACAAGAATAGAATAGGAAACTTCTAAAGAAATACCGTATTAAATCGCACTTACATTCACGTCGCTACACCAGAACCTAACCCTAACCAAGTTCTTTGCCAGAAATTCTAGCTCCAAACTTATCTTTATAAAGCTTGAGTGCTTTAGGAACAAACTATCCAAGTAAACTAGACTTAACGCAAAATAACTAAGCTTAACCTGCATTGGGCGCTTAATCCGGAGGTCTTTAAACTGAAGTCTAAGGCTCATCTAAATGTTAAAGGCACGATGTAATTAACCCTTTTTAAGTAGGTTGACATAATTAAATTCCAACTCACTGACTGAGGTAGTTGAGACTTGAAAAACTTTTAAAGTGTGAGCCCAAAACGTAAAACTTGTCGTTCTTCAAAGGTCAAGACTTTTTTTTCAATCTCAGCTTAAAACTCTTGTTTTCAAAAACAGGGATTTTCTTTATTATGTAACTATTTATTTGAATTTCATGAACATGTCTTCACCACCACTTTCTGATTATCATAGATTTTTTTTTAGATAATTTACAACTAACGTATGTCACGCACCCAATCACAAAATGAAAAGTCCAGTTTATTTGTGGCTAACTGCGAGAGTGTTCGGCCCACTCGGCGTTGGCTCGTCCATCTTCTTCACTGACTGTGAATCAACGGGCGTTTAAGGAGAATGGGTTTAAGAATAGTTTTTTTTTTGGTTATAGAGTGCGAAATGACACAGTTTATCATAGGCAGTCTCAAACTTTGTAGACACACTTGCTACTTTGTTCTTACGTCTTATTTCTTTCTTTAAGACTCAAAAAGACTTTAACACTCAATAGGCATAATTTGGTACGTGTCAATCTTAAACCACACACCTTTAACTGGAGCTTATTTTCGGTTTAACTAGCAAAAAATTTTCAATAAATACGTGAAAATAAGGTTCAGACAAACTGACAGGCCTGGAACTTGAAATCACGGCAGGTGTTTTATTGTGAAAATGTGTGGGTATAATCCAAGAGTTTTGACAACCTTTTAGTACGTCTCTGTCGTTTAAGAACATTTGGGCCTGGGACAAAGTTATAAAGGGTTATCAAACTATTTATTGTGCGACTTCGAAAAGTCACAACCCAGAATACCGTATACGTTTGCTGTCTGCTTTATAAAGGCTTAAGATTGTTGTCACTAATCTTAGGCTTACATGACATTGGTGGTCAATTATTTCGAAGAACGTACAGAAAAAGGACCATGCATTGCTTAGCTGATCAATTTGGAGATTCTGTGATAGATGGTTCCCAATTAGACGCCTTCCCAGGTGACCGATAGGGTAATGCTCATCAGTTATGCTGGGTACCGGTATGAAACGACCGGATCAAAACCACCAACAAACGAAAAATCCAGAGGCCTTTGTCTTGAAATGTGCGAATTCTGTTTTCCAGGTTAGGGTCGGCCGAATACCTTTTTCACTTCCAATAAGCAAACAGAATTGACAACATTTAAATAACTATAATGTGTGATGTAAAATACTCTGCAGGTCCATTCATTTCCCTTTTTCTCCACAAAGGCATAACACTTGCGGGGAAAAGCTGGATCGCGAACTCTTTCTCCTCTCTCACGATATGCTTGAGAGCATTTGAGAGCACTTCATTATGAGCTTATTATATAAAAAAAACATTGAAATTCCTACAAACACTGATCTTTCTCCAAAAGAGAGATACTGGCCTCCACTTTTTGACAAAACGTGACTGTTGGTAGCGGCAACTTTCAGGCAAGTTAATGAGTTCATATACACAAATGACACCTTAGTGTAGATCCGTCGAAGAATAACCCTTGGAAACTGTTGCTATTTCGGTTTGGCTAAACAAATGGCTAAAAAACTCCTCTCACGAAGGACAAAGTTTAAGCTCTATAACACCGTTATTCTGCCAGTCCTTTTTTATTATTATTTTTTATTTTTTTTATTTTATAATTATACTGGATTCTTTCGAGATTAAAAATCTCTCCTAAAAATTAAAAAGTCCTGTGCGCAAGGAGGGCGAATGGATGGGAAGATACAACCGCGAACTCTATGAGCTGTACCAAGCTGTGAATGTAGTTCTAAAAGCCAAAACACGAAGACTACATTGGCTCGGTCACATCGATCAAACGGATAAAAATGCTCCAGAGAAAAGGGTTTTCGAATCCAAGCCCCCAGGTTACCTGGAAGATTGAACCTTCGTTTTAAGGACCAAGCCATCGCGAATGCCAGAGCGCTTGGTCTTGACGATTGCAAGCAGCGTGCTCAGGATCGCAGAGGATATAAGGCTAATGTGAACCAGGTAGAGACCCTCCATGGGTCGGGAACCCCATAAGTAAGTAGTGACCTTTCTCACTCTGTGCCTACGAGCAATAGCAATGATGTACCTATATCAGAAGTTTAATTTTGGAAACTTCGGATAGTTCTGTTAATCACTAGCTAGATACATACCTTCACATGTACTTGTTTTAAGACCATAAAATAGGATAAAAAACTGAACTAAAATCTACGATCTTTGCTTTTACTGTAAACTCAATTTTCTCACGTTGATTTATCTCTCTCTATCTCAGAATAAACATCAAAAGTTAGTTTTAAGGATTAATTGATCCGAGCTTAACTGGTCTGGTGGTATATTCGAGAGCTCGAAAGTAATAGGGTTGGGATCACACCATTACGATTGAAAACTCGCCTTAATAAAAACAAGAAGCACTAACTTTGCGAGTTAGAGGACTGTTAAATGAAGTTAGTCTTATGAACTCAATTAGAGGTTTTAATAGGTTTCTATATGTTGATTAGACTTCAGCCAGATTTATTTAAATTTACTTTGTTCCGAAATGTTTATATACCTAAGGAGCAAAAAAAGAAGTGTTTCAACACGCACTTTAATGCCTAGTTCTTAATTATTATTACTAGGCAGAAAGTTCCCTTTATTTTATGAAGGCATAATTTAATTTGTTAATAAATTATGCCTTCATCAAACTAACATTATTATGCAACCTCTTTAAGCCATGTCACATTGGCTGACATACCCCCCAAACAATACGCTCTGCAGATATAAAAAGAAACAAATTTCTTACATCTCTGTCACATTTCAGCTTATTTCATGCGTATTACACAGGTGAATGACGTCAGTTGTTATTGACAGCAGCAAGACAACCACATGGGGCGGGCATGATTATAACATAACAGTTTCTGTGTCTGCTTGTGGTTGGCTTTTCTTTACGATTTTGTGCAAAAAAAAAAACAACGTAACGGAATTCAAATCAAAGGAAATCTACGAACAGAGAGACAAGACGACATGGGTAAACAAGAATTAATGACATTTTTGTGTCGTTGGGAAAGGTTTGTTGACCCCTCTATCAGATTATGGACAGCGCTCGCTCGATTATATTTGAAATTCAAGATATTCTTTCTTTTATCAATGTAGGTAGATAAATATTAAGTTGAGACGTTGAGAGTGGTGGTGTGGACTGAAATTGTACCAAACAGCAATTAAACTCCAATCAGACCTAGCAAAAAAAAAATGTACAGATAGATTTTTGTAAAATTATATAAGGTAAGTTTGCCTTATCATTTTAATGGTAAATTTCGATATCATGTTAAGTAAAGTCTAAATTTTTTATATGGATAAATCTTTTTGTTCTGGGCCTTCAGTTTCCAACCAACCAACTCCGCTTAAACACTGCGTATCAATTACCTGTCTATCAAATATATGTTTTGTATCAAATACCTGAGCCGGTGACAATTGCCTTTTTAAAAATTGTGTTTTTTGACCTACTTAAAAATCTGATCCTTTCTGATCATCTACTTTTGTCACTAGTTTGCTGTGTGCGATTCTCATTGAAGTCTCAGAAAGACGACTTTGTAGTTGGTGCTTATCTAAGTGACGGTACACCAACAGAGCAGTTTATATGTACCGTTAGGAAAGCCTGTTCACCGACATTTAATAAATATTGCCTCTTACGGCCGGTTTTTCAGCGCTGAGTTAAGCCCAGCTTAAACCAAGATCTGTTAATCCCGTAATAAAACGAATCTGGAGTTAACCTAGCGATCAGTTTTTCAGTGCAGAGTTGACTCCGTCAACAACTCTCACACAGAAAAACACAGAAACGAAAGCTCGAGTTTATCTCAGATGTCAATTTCCACAGAAACACGCAAACCAACTACTATTCCACACATGAAAAGCATTCGAAGAATTTCATACTGTTCCCCTGAGTTGATCCGAGATTAACTCACCAAATTAGGTCGGTTTTTCAGTGTGAAATCACCCGAGTTTCTGAGTTAATCTGAGATTAATCCCAGAAATTAATTGTTCAGCTATGTAATTCCATACATGTATTTGAAAAATGTATATAAAAACAGTTATGTATTTCCATACATTTTGAAATGAAACGCAGCTCTTTAACACTTTTCTTAAAAAGCCACGCCCACAAAAGTAAGCGGAGACATAGAGTATAAATAAAGGAAGAAGATTTTCGTATGTATTGTATACCATGTCTCTACCGGTAACAAATCCCCGATTTATATAAATCTTCCTTTAATCTTCTGCAAATCACGCGTTTTACCATACAAATTTAAACCCTCTCGGGAAGTGATTGAGCCGATGGAGCCACTTTGAGATTTATATATCGTCTCCCGGTAATCATCTTTTTATTGCCGGTGCAGACATAGTATTACGTGTTTCCTAAAAGATTTGACATAATTTTTTGTCATTCACATACAGCATTTGATAAAACGTGATTTTAAGTAAAAACTGATAAAAATCTGGGCGTGGTCAATGCTAGGTCCAACAATTTTTTGAGCGGCAAAATTGGGAATCTGTAGGGACCTGGAAACAGGTCTGGTTTCAAAAAGTAATGGGTACTAAGTTTGTCATTCGGTTTTTAAAATTCTCCTACTTAGGCAAGCGTGGTAAAAAAAACCGATCTATAAAAATAGCTTCTTGAAGCTTTGGAAAATTTTGAAATTTTGAAATTTTTAATGGCCTTTTCGGTTGGTCGTCCGGGAGTCCGGGAGACTTCTGGACTCTCCTGAAACTGTTTTCTTGGACTGGTTTGACAGTTCTTCTTCTGGATAGAAGAAAAATTTGCTTCTGGTTTTGAATCCAGAATCAAAACCAGATGCACGCACACAATTATACATGTGTCAATGTCAAGTTGGATAAATGTCATTTGTCCCCTGTAGAATAACTTTTGCTTCACAAATACAACGTTAGACAAACTTCAGCATCAAGAAAAACGTGTTTGGCTGTTCGGAGAGAAGCCCCAATTCGGGAGAAGAACGCCCTGATCCGGGATCAGGTGTTCTTCTTCAGGTGTTTGCTTAACCGAAAATGCCATACATTTTGCAAACTGTCAAATTGTCAGTTTTGATCAGGTGCGGCCGGCATATTGCTTCTTTTTCACCACGTAGCGCATTCTTATATACTGCCTAGTTTTGATGTCTTGATTAAATGGTATTTTCATTTTTAATCCATGTATTTTTTCGGATTTTTTATAATCCACAGAACACGCTTCGCATCGTCAATAGGAAAATTCATTATCACATCCATTCCTACATATTTTTTTTAGCTTTGTTTTTTATTTCTCATTTAAAAATTTGCCGCACAAATAGAATAGCCATAGCTAGGTATCTAGGTTATTGGCACACTTATATGTTTTTGCTGCATTAAACCTCTTTTTTAATAAATAAAAATAAGTGATAATATTAAAAAAAAAACGCAAAATAAATAATCAAACTAATCTTCCAAAAAATAGGTAACACAAAAAAGTAACGAAGAAAAATACTAACAAAACTTACCGCCTTGCTTGAACGTGGTGGAGTCAAAGGACGGTGCCCTTACGGGCTGGTGCTTATCGCGTAATCCTTGTTGTCGGTCCGGTACAAAAGTTACCGTTGGCAAAGAGTCGCCTCGCGTTAAAGGTGGCCGACCACCCGACGGAGAATCGTCTGCGGCCGACGCACTGCGTTTCATGCCACTGGGCCCATCATTGTGGCTATGCCCCTCGTCATCGTCCGGTGGCGGCCGTTTTAGATTGACCGATAGTGATGGGGGTACCGGCGGTCCGTTGCCACCACCAGATGCAGCAGCAGCAACTGCAGCCCGGTTGGGCATGGTCATATGGTGCGGCGGTATGTGTGATATCCTTACCGGACGGACGGCTGCCTCATGCGATTCAATTTTTACGGGAAAATCCATCAGAGTAGGTTGTGGCGGAGCTGGACCGATCCTCTGCGTCGTATATGCGTGATGGTGCTGTTGGGGGCCCGCATTGCCGACGGAGACTCCACCACTGCTTCCACCGCCGCTACTGCGATGCTGTTGCTGTTGTTGCCCGACCTCGCCGTTCTCATGACTGCGTTTAGCCGCCTGATGCAAGCGTTTCATTTGCCGCGCGGTGTCTAAAACCAGCTCGATGCGGTCGGCGCCTTCATAGTTTACGCAACCGCGGCAAACCGCTTCCGAAAAATCGTTTATCATTGCCCACGGCATACGCGGCAAGTCGCACAGGTAGCAGTGTTGTCGTTTCGTTTGTAGCGACATCCTGACAAACCGGGCGGAACTACCGACGTGATCGCGATCTATTTTGGCGGTTGAAAGTTCAAATTAAACGAAAATAAAAAAAGTTGAAACTTTTCAGTATCGCGTTGGGTTTTTTTTTGCAAATAATTCACTTGATATTTATTTTTTCTGTTGCATTTTGAGATGCATATTATATATTTATTTATTTAATTATTTTCTTCACTTTACATATTTTTAACACGTCACTCGGAAATGGCGAACAAAATTCACGCCAAAAGAAATACACACACTTCCGTTAAGGGTCGTCGTCACTTTGCTGACGATTTTTCTGCCCCCGCCCGCGTACACAAGCAGAATAAAAATAAAAAATTCCCGACACACTCTCAACTCAGTTTGAGATCAATCACTCCTCTAGGTGCGATATTTAATCAAATATTCGTAGAATCGCGCGCGAAATTTAACAATTGGAACAGCGCCGAACGAACGAACGCACAAAAATAATTATCCACAACTATTGGCGATGAATACTCCAAGGGAAAATAGCTGCTAGTCCAAAAATCCAGTTGAAAACGGTTCAGCTTAAGTACCGCGCAAAACGTACACGCTCCTTCCTTCCGAACTCAGAAAATTGTCTGCGGCCAAATAACATTCTTGAAGTCACCGAAACAGTGAATCAGACAACGGACACCGCGCACACACATTGAAAAACCAAAATGGGCGAC
Source organism: Neoascia interrupta (assembly GCA_947623515.1). Taxonomy (NCBI): domain Eukaryota; kingdom Metazoa; phylum Arthropoda; class Insecta; order Diptera; family Syrphidae; genus Neoascia; species Neoascia interrupta. The sequence goes on from OX392463.1 coordinate 122,558,509, forward strand.
AAAACCAACACAAGTCCGACAAGAACACGAAACAGAAAACGAATTGTGTGTGGCGAATGAATGGATTGAAGAGCGACAACGCAACGAAAATTTATCTGGTGACTACACTCGGGAGTTACATCTGTTGCAGTATACCCTATTGTCTGAATGCTGTTTGGTGGGAAACTGCTAAGAGCAAGGCGATTTTTTTCAGCTTCCTATAGGGGGTCATAATCATTTGCCATTGCAACGACAGAATGACGTCCAAATAGAGAACTTTGTTGTTGTTTTTTTTTTACTGTTAGATTAGAGTTAGGTATATACCTATCTTTAGAGACAGGTCAGGGTACTACTTAAAAAACAACACCACTAGGACGCAGGTTTCTATCTCTGATTTTTACCAAACTAAATCGTGATTTTTATGGTACACAAAAATAAAATAAATAGAGTGGCGCAACAGCTCGATGTGAACCAGGGCCAACTTCTCAACAATGTATGCTGCGTGTGTTGCTTTCTTCACATACAAGGGGACCTACAATTTTTTGCCGAATCCGAACGGCAGTTTGAGAAGTTTTTCAAGACAATTGATACTCTCGGAGGGCTTGTCAAACCCTCGCGGAGGTGGGGACCGTGAAAAAGAACAAGTCTTTTTTTTTCAGGTGACAATGGCAGGATTCGAACCCAGACCTCCGGCGTAGTAAGCACACACACTAACCACTACGCCACGGCACCCCACGATTTTCATGGTACATAAGATTTGCTAATTCGCGAAAACATGCAAGAATAGCAACCGTGACTAACGAAGTAACAAAATTTAGTCGCAGACTTCGTACTTGTCTTCTTTAACAGTTAAATTCGCAAAGGTACCTACACATAAGCCCTGGTCAAATATTTAACTGTTTGCTCTTTTTGTCGCCGAATAGAAGGAAATCAAAGAATTTCTTCACTTCTTTTGTGGCAAACCACAGATCTAAAAGGTCACAAAAAGACAAAGACAATCAAATCGTTGCGTGACTAAAAGTGCCATGTGTGCGATAACCCTAATGGTCTTGAAGCAATGATGGCAGCTATATAATTGCAACTATCGAATTGTTCCATTCGTAAATTCAGATTTAACCACAGCAGGGGGGAGATGGGTGAGTTCTTACTGTTACTTCCCGAAGGCGGCCGCTCCGAAAACAATTATTGAATATAGGTACACCTTAAAAATTAATACAATGTTTTTCGCACAGGATTGTTTGTGACGCAATACGCGCGATTGATGCAACCAAAGCAAAAAAAAAAAAAAAAACGAAAAACAAGATCCGATGGTCCACAATGGAAACGAACATTTATTTCTGTGTAAAAACCTAAAAATATTTATCTCTGTTAATACAACTATGTTACCACCGAAAGGGGCTCCACCGGACAAATATAGAATTAATTTGGCACAAACACTCTGTTTCTGTCGTTTCAGCTCCCATAAGAGAGTGGCGATGCGTTGTCATTTCCCAGAAGCGAAAAACGATTTTCGCTGCAAAAATCACAATAGAAAACGAACTTGTGACAGACCTGTCGTACAGGGACAGTTTCAGTTTCCTTTTTTGATTCTTAAATTGTTACAAAGGTGCAAACAATAGGTTTGTGAATAGAGTGGATGGGATTTATGAGAGGATTCATTTTTAATCGCTTGCCGGGAGGATTTTAATTTGTATGATAAATCCCGTGTCTAATTTTTATCGTGGAAAAAAAGAGTTTGGAAGGTTTTGGTGATAAACTCGGCACACGAACATTCGTTTGCCGTGTGCTACTTTTAAATTGTTGTGAAAACTGCCATTTTTATCGTTAAACTAAAAGTCGCGCGACTTGAAAGAGTTGCCATTAGGAAATTCGTCGCAAATTGAGTGTCTCGGCTGATTGTCGTATCCACGCGTTTTCTATCGCCGTGTTTCCCTGGGCTTACAATAACTTGCATATTTTTTAATTTAATGTTTGCATCCATTTATTCTCTCGTAAAAACCAAAACTCTGAATGTGAGTTTTAAAATCGTTGCTGAGACTTTTTTATTTGTTCCCAAACATTATAGATTGATTCACCTAGGACACATACCAGGGAATAGTATACACAACATGTTTCTATGAGCGGTGGTCTAGAATTCCCCGTTTATTGCTCGAGTAACAGACTTGTAGGTTGAAACCTAAAATAGGTAATAAATCGAACGATCAGTCTTATGTCAAGCACATTACATTACATTATGCGAGAAACGCAATAGTATGGTACACGGAGGGCTTCAGTAAACTAAAATTAAATGATTGTGTAATTTAAATGCAACTTCTAACTTAAATTCCACTCTAACATTTGAAGAGTGGGGTGCCGTGGCGTAGTATTTAGTCTAAGTGCTTACTACGCCGGAGGTCTGTGTTCGAATCCATCGTCATCTGAAAACTTTTTAACGGTCCCCATCTCCGCGAGGATCTGACAAGCGCTCCGAGAGTATCATCTGTCTTGAAAAACTTCTCAAAGTGCCGGACCGGATTCGACAAAAAATTGTAGGTCCCCTTGTATGTGAAGAAATTAACATATACAGCACATAATGTTGAGAAGTTGGCCCTGGTTCACCTCAAGCTGTTGCGTCACTCATTTCTATTATTTGAATATAAGCAGCATCCACAAGGCCAAAGTTTTGGGATAATCCTGATTTCTTTCAATATTTTCGAACTGCATCCGAATCTGAAATTTCCTAACAAACATAATGTGACGCATCATTGACAAAGTGCATCTCTGCAGTTTTTTGCATATAACTCGTAAACTATCAATTTTTGAAAGAAGAAGAATTAAAACAATTGACAGTTCTACAAACATTACAATAATCATTTTAAACGCTGCCAGGTGAACATCGTCAGCAACCTTTATATTATAAGGATGCTAACATTGTCATTAAGTGGTCCTGAAGAAAGGAGACCCTCTGAGTTGTGCCAACTACAGAGGCATCAGTCTTCTTAACATCGCATACAAGATCTTTTCTGCTGTACTGTGTGAACGCCTGAAGCCATTTGTCTACAATATGGTAGGCACATATCAGTGTGGCTTTAAGTCCACCATCGATCAAATATTCACACTGCGGCAGATCTTGGAGAAAACCCAGAAATTCCAAATCGATACACACCACCTCTTCATCAATTTCAAGGCCGCGTATGACAGCATCCATAGAGACGAGCTATAAAGCGCAATGTCTAGTTTTGGCATCCCTGCCTAACTCGTGAGTCTGTGCAGGATGACGATGGGAAATTCACGCTGTTCCGTCAAAGTCGACAAAGACCCCACCGATCCCTTCGATGTCAAAAAAGGATTTAGACAAGGCGACGCGCTGTCAAGGGACTTCTTTAACATCATACTTGAGAGAATTGTGCAGAACTCTCGCGCCAACACCAGAAGTACAATCTATCAAAAGTCCGTTCAACTACTCGCATACGCAGCCGATATTGACATAATCGGTAGAACAAAGCGTGATGTCAGTGAAGCAAAACCCAGTATATTCTGTCATCAAGAAAAGACACCCAACACTGACGTCTTGGACAAAACATCACCATCGACAGCTATAGCTTTGTGGTAGTAAGGAACTTTGTCTACCTGGGTTCCGCTATCAATTCAGACAATGACACCAGCGCTGAAATCAAACGAAGGATAACTCTTACCAGTCGCTTGTTTCTTTGGGCTAAGAGGGCAATTGAGTAGCAAAGCCCTCTCTCGAGCAACTAAAGTGTCCATGTTTAAGACCCTCATCATCCCAGTCCTGCTTTACGGTGCAGAAGCATGGACCCTGTCAAATGCGGATGAAAACACTTTAGACTGCTTCGCGAGGAAAATTCTTCGGAAGATTTATGGTCCGCATAGACGGAGAGTGGAGGAGGAGATATAACATCGAACTGTACGGGCTACAGCGATACCGACCTAGCCAAAAGAGTCAAAACACAACGTCTACGATGGCTGGGTCATCTAGAGCGGATGGACACCAACGCCCCGGCCCGGAAAATCTTCGAATCCACACCGCAGGGACGGTGCGGTAGAGGAGCACCGAGACTCAGGTAGCACACGCAAGTGGAAGGGGACCTCAGCCAACTTCGCGTGCGAAACTGGAGACGTCTAGCTAGAGACAGAGCTGGCTGGCAAAGCTTATTGGCTGGGGCAAAGTTCCACCCCGGACTGTAGCGCCACCTTAAGTAAGTAAGTAACATTAAGTGACAACTCTTCCTGTGGCTTCCCATAAGAGAGCAAGTATTCAAAAAACAAAAAAGCAAACCAACAATATCAAAACACAAGTGTGGCTACCAATACTGCGAGCTACCGACTGCAAACTTAAGGCACAAGGAAGACAATGAGGAAAGCATTTTATGAAAAACTTTAATGCTGCTGCAAGCTTCTCAAGCAAAGCTGTTTGTCTTGGGTTACCTAAGGTGAGGCTGCATTAGGCAATTTGGTTACGCGTCGATTGTCAAACGTTGAGTGTAAATACATAAAATCGAAGAGTTCGATGTTTTCACAAATCGGGGATAAGAATCAATAACGAAAAGTTCTTAGCATCTCTTTGATTTACATGTGAAGTCCTTATCCTGAAAATAGTACAACATGAACCTGTGCCAGGGCACTTAGCCTCCAAGAACTTTAGCCAGCAGGGTCTTAATGGCAAAAGCTCACATAATTGTTACACAAAATGATATAATGCGTTCAGTTTTTCAATGTCGTGCACGAAATTTTGTTGTGTAGAAAGAAAACTATAAATAAGGGGAGAAATCAGAACTAGCCCAAAACTTTTCTGCAGATCCCAAAAATGTGGATCTGCAGAATTTTGTATGCTACATTATATTTTGGTCGATTCAATGTGAGTCAAAGCCAATTACCGTATCGGATAAACAGGTTTAGAAATTTTGATCCTCAAATTAATGTAGAACCGTGTTCAGATAGGTTCAGTCCTTTTGAAATTCTTTTTGATAATCAGGTCAATGTTTTTCCCATTCTTATGCGTAGTCTAAGAATTCGAGGTCTTCTTATGCGTTGATTGCAGTCGTATGATAAACCGCAAGAAATGCCTACGTATTTAGGGGTGATAATACATTTCCCGCATTTTCGTGGAGCACCCTATAAATGTGTATACAAAACGTCTGCCAAACAAGCACGTACTGCGTCATTGCATAGTGGGTATAAGAAGTTATATGTAAAAACGCTCACTCACACAATTGTATGCAACTTAAAATCGATACGAAAAACACAACACACCCTCACGAGAGTATGAAGTAACACATACACCCAGATACTAGAGCTTTACTTTGGCTGGTCGCTGTTCCGCTTTTCGACAGATAGATACACCTACATACATACATATACAAATATTTTTATCTCTACACTATGAATCGATATAAATATATCTATTCTTATGCATATATGTATATATCCGTGAGCACTTTGCATTAATTTGGCCTTTGCTAAAATAATTCCTACATGTAGTAGTACAGTCTGTACTTGTACTTGTTTGATTGGATACGTGCCAAAGCGGTTTTGTTTTGTGACGACGAAAACGTCGACGGCAGCGATCGATTTAACCAAAACAGAAAAAAAAAATAACAACGTAATACTCGAAGAAGGTGGAGTAAAAACTGAAGAAGGGAAAATTGCATACAAACCGTCAGCCGCGTTCGTTTGTCGAGTGGAGAAACACCATCAAGTAAGGAACTGTTTCGGTTGTGAAATGTATGTATAAATAGAACCAAGTGAAAACTGGCAACGTTGCTTGGGTAAAACATAAAAGAATGTGGAATGCTCATCCACGAAATTATATCTATACACTACATAATGCGCACGTATGAACGTACTAGCTACATTTATATTATTCGTTTACACAATTTATAAAATGAAGCATAAAATATATCTGCGGATAAAAGCTTGATTTTATGAGAACATATTTTATTCATGGCACAAACTCACTCACATGGCACAAACACATTCACTTCTTAGCCTACGTAGGCACATAAAGTTCGGATAATAATTTATACGTGGCTGCCATCGAAGACAATGAGCCCCAAACTCTGGATCGTGCGTGTGTCGATTGCAAAATGCCGCTTGAAGCCTGCAAGTAGGAAAGTTGGAATCTTTGCTGGGTAGGCACCTACCTTCCTACATACCTACATTCTGGACCGGCTTCCCCTATTAGGTAGCTTAGTTTGGAATTTTAAGAATGTGTGAAACACGGGTTAAGGTCGTGAATTTGCCTTAGTGCCTGCACAAATCTTAAACGTTTTGCTTATAACCTACCTACCGACCCAAGTTCTTATTCTTTTCAAGATTCTCTACTGCACGCATCATAGCTGATATTCTGTTGATTATAGTTACCTAAATAAATTAATTAAACCTACATTAAGGATTCCATTAGAAACTGTAATGGAGTTTCCTTTTATTCAAATGGACTGCTTCTAGTATAGCATTCCAGAGTTTATCTCGGGGAACCATGTCGCGTTTCCCAAAGCTATAAAACACTCTCAGAACTATCATATTTTCAGGCCTTTTCAAGGAAAACCCTACTTAAGAAAAGGGTATGTGGCCGAGCTGTGCTTTGTCAGGCCAAAAACAGCGTTGTTAAAAAAAGGATTCCTTTCCACTTTTCTAACGCATTTCTACCATCTAACTAAAAAAGGTTTGCAAGAGAATAGTAGCCTCTGTCTACCCCATCAGTGAACCTGCTTTGAAAGTGTTACCTATTTGGATAGGGCTAGGCTTCGAAAACGTTGTAGAGGGCATCACGAGAGCCATCACAAACGCGCATGAAACTATCTGTCCTCTTACTACGAATATAACACAGCGAAACGAAACGGAGACTGGCAGAGCTACGAAAAGGTACTTGAAATCTAAAAGAAGTAGTTTCAGGATTTTTTTTGAGGGAATAGCAAGCACTCCCTCCCTGTACAGCAAGGCTTTACAAGTCTCTTGCGAAATCAGGTGGAGTGCCTACGTCTCTCAAGAAAGTGCATAGCAGTTACACCGAGAATGAGGAACAGACAGCACAGTTGCTTTTAGAAACTCATTTTCCCGGAAGCTCCCCCGCCATCAAATCAATGTTCCCGACATCAAAGAGACAGTAATCTGTGCCTTTCTGGATATTGAAGGGGCATTTGACAACACGTCACATGAAGCCATTAGGCAAGCCGTAGAAAGAAAGGGAGTAAATAGCACCGTTTCCAGATGGATGCATGAGCTGTTGAGCACAAGGAAATTATCAAGGTCAGCTCAACAAGTGGGTGTCCACAAGGGGGGCATTGCCACCCCTTATGTGGAGACTAGTTGAAAAACTACTTGATACATGCAAGAACTGGCATACCTCTGTATAATCGGGGCTTTGCGATCGTGTTCAACTAGCAATCCAGTGGCGCTCTGAACCACAAAAGGATCAAATACCTGGGAAAACCCTACATACCAGACAGAGAAATATCCAGCCACCTTAAACCCACTTCTAATTCTCAGATTGCTAGTTGAAACTGTTCACTAGAGGAAGTGTTCTAAGGTCAATTCTCTAAAATATTGAGTTGACATTTTAGTAATGAATTATAGTGCGAGGGGAGCTCTTTTGCGGCCATAAATCTCTCAACAGGTCTCTCATGTTAAATAATAATAATAGTCATTAATCGATGCAAAGAATCTAGGCATTCTAGAGGCCAGCCAAGAAGTATAGTCCATGGAAATAGACAAGATTTCCGCAAAGCTGAATTTCGGAATAAAGAATTGTTGTTCTCAACGAATCGTCGAATCGGGGATCAAAGGTCACAAAAAGCATTTTTTTTTGCCAATATCGCACTAACGGTAAATTTTACAGAAAAATTTTTAAAAATTTTCCGCCTAGTTAAAATTTTGCCCCGAGTCAAAATTATTTTTGAAAAATTCTGCTTTTCAAAATTCTCTTTTATAAAATTTTAGAAATCCAATTCTTACAAGGCGACACAGCAATATATGTGTGGGGGCAGAATTTTGAAAAGGAGATTTTGAAAGTAGAAGTTTTTACTTGAGAGATGAGCTAGACTTGGCTCAGAAGAGGTTTTCTCAGGACCCGAACCTGCTTTAGGCCTGCCTGTATCTGTTGTCACGTCTGCCATTGATACTTGGGTTTCTCGTGAGCACAGGACTCGTTGGCGTGACTGCGATGGGTGCAGACAGACTAAACGACTACGCCCGGACATCTGCGAGGGGTCAGCGTCTTTACTTCTATTTCTTAGGAGAATCGATTGCAGACTTCTTGTAGGCGTCCTTACCGGCCACCAAGCTTTTGCTAGACACTTGAATGTGTTAGGCTTAAGCGAAACCACCACCTGTTTTGCCTGTGGAGAGGACGACGATACAGCGGAACACTTTCTCTGTAGTTGTCCTGCCTTTGCTCGCATCAGGTGGCGGATCTTTGGGGCTGACGTGGTGAGTGCCGAACACCTAAGCTCTTCATCACTGAAGCTCCTTCTCATCTTTCTTCGAAAGACGGGTAAACTAAATACATTAATGTAAGGTGTCTGCATGGTAGTACAATGGACCAGTAGTTGTGTCTGAGTGCTCCATCGGATAGTAGCAACCTCCAAAAAAAAAAAAAAAAAAAGTTTTTACCGAAAAAGGCAGAATTTTGAAAAAAGACAAAATGTTCAAAATGAAACGATCTTAAACTTCTAAAAATGCGGATAATTTGATAAAAATTGTTCAACCCAACTTTTAGCGAGCGTCTTTAGGCATAGGTGAGTGTTGATCAGCACAATTTAAAAAGAGCTCAGCTTCGCTCAGCCTCGGGCTGGCTGTAAATTTTTACTGACAGTGTTTTTTCTTTACTTGGTAACCGTTTTACCCATATAGGTCACGTTTGTGGTGGAAATTTGTACTAAGTCTTATTCATGTTTGTCTTTTGTGCTTTGGCGAGTTGAGCCGAGATTAAACCCTAGACATTGGCGAGAAAACCACCGTTAATTAAATTCAAACGTAGACGACCAAGGCATACGCGACCAAAGGAATCTTAGCTAGAACCATTTCGAGTTGAGCTTATTTCGTAATCTTACGTCGCTGGTTGGAGCTAAATCGGGAGCTAAAAACGACGCCGTTGCTGTTTTGTAGGATTCTGTTTCTGTTCCTTGTGACAAAAGGACCTTATTCCGCTTTCTAAGAAAACTTTTGATATTATTGGAGTAGTACGTACCTATAGCAAATGAAAAAAAGGAACAGGTAGAGGGTTTGGCATTTGCTGTACTTTGTAAGATAGAATTTCAAGAAGCTGAATTTAAGACCATCCTTTTGTCCGTCTGGAAGCCAAACCATCCCTCTTGGACATAAAATTGTGCGCTGTTTTGCACGAGGGTAGAGGTAGGTACCTTCCTAGGTGGTATTCGAAGGTGCGCAGTTATGATTTTTTTTTAATTTGCCTTGTGATTCGGCAATATAAGGACAGCCTCAAGACTTGCTTTACTTTCATAGGAACTTATCCGATTAGATATTCAAACCGGCATTTTGGTAGTTAGGTACAACTTCACACTGTTGAAACCTGCCGAAAATACCTTACCTAAAATGTGGACAAAATTACTGTATTCCTAGCTATGTATAAAAAAATACTTGGCTTTAAAAGTTTTCTTCTACTGTGTCTCCTTTTTTTGTTTATCGATGAGCAATTTGGCAACAGTGGAATTTCTCCCAAATAGAAAAGATAAACAACTAGACCCCATTCATGCATCTTTGTTGCGTGCGCGACGGCTGTTCCCTTGTTTTTCACCACTTCGTTTTGACATACACATGTATGTACATAGCTATATCAGCTGCAAATTATATGTATGTGTAGTTTTTATGCTTCATCCGTAATTTTTTTTGTTCCTTTTTCTTTCCACCGTTTTTTCCCCCATGTTGCATAGCAAGCGAATTCCCATACACTGTGCAATTATATGTTCCATCCTTCGTATACATAAGACGGCAAAACCAGATTGCTTTTGGGGTGAAGATGACGAATATAAAACCAAAGTATACATATAACAAACCTACTACTACCAAGTATTTTCCCCTGTCGCGTATGTGTATAACTCGAAGCACAAATGTTGAAGCAAAATTATGCAGGCGGGAAGCCAGAACAAAGGGGGAACATAACGTTTACGTGCGCTGTGTTGGGTGTATACACGATCGAGTTTTCGTGTGCACACGAGCGGTTTGATTTGTTTTCCTCAATCTTTCTCGGTTGGTTTCAGTTTGTGTATTTGTTTCTGATAGAAAGACGTCGTTCACACGAAGCCGACGTCGAGTACGTGTAAATTCGTGAGGAACCGTGTAAGTGGGAACGAGAATGACTGAAGACAGCTTAGCTCCGTTGGACTTGGCCAAGTCTGCGCTTGCTCTATTACAAGAGGGCTCCGACAGTGAGGATGAGGTACTAGCCCTAAGTTTAGTAACTTCGGCTATAGCCCTGCATCTACTTAAACAACCCAACTACACGAGACGGCGGCAGACCATTGTCAACAATTGCGCCCAAAATGATCGCTCCAGAAGTCCAACCCCAGATGAGAAGTTCGGGCGGCGGCCCAGTCCTCAGCCTGAGGTTGAAGACGAGGCTGTAATCAATTCCACAATGCAGGACAAATTTGACGAATGTACGAGCTCTGGAGTGCCCATAGGTGATTTTAAGATTGAAGTTGCGCCCGTAGTTCTGTTGTCGGAGCAAACGGGACAGTTTGTGACCGACGTACCCCCCGAAGTTGAGGAGGCGAATTCGGAAATGCCCGACCAATCTGACTCGGGAATGAAACGAAAGCGACCATGGTCTAAATTTGAAGACGAACGCAGGCGTGTGCTTTTGCGCCTCAGCTCTGGCGATTCAATTGAGCAGTTTTGTGCCGAGCCTAAGATTACAGACTACATGAGCATCTTCCTCGACGGTCTCAAGATGGATATCGGCACCTTCAACCTGTTGCATTCGCTGATTCGTAAGGACATCGAGCATCAAAACACCTGTATGCGAATGACCGTAGCCTCCGAGCAGCGCTTGGCCGTTGCCTTGAGATACCTGTCGACCGGAGAATCCTACAACTCTATTGAAAGAAACGTCAAAGTATCAAGGTCCTTCTTGTGCGTGAACATGCCGCTTGTATGCCAGGCCCTGTGGACAAACTTGAAAGAATCGTACCTCAAGGTAAGTAACATGTTTACTTTATTTTTATTGCAAGGTCATACAAAACATACATATTTACATAAAAAACACTTATTTTCGCAAAATTTGTGGTGACCCGTTTGTCAGAGTTTCGGTCTTGTTGTCCTTTGCTTCTGTATCATTTGAGTCCAGACTTATGCAGCTTCCATCTGCTGAGATCTCGGAGAGTGCTTCTGACGATCGTCTGTTTCGTCTTCGGCGTTTTGGGAGCACTCGGTCCTGTTCAATGCCCCTCCTCAGGACGCATTGTATTTCCCACATTGTGTCATTCCGAATCGTATCGTCTGTGATGAGTTTCAAATGGCTTGTGACCAGTTCACCCGCCCAACTCAAGTGCTTGCGCGATGCTGCGCTTCTTTGTTGCTTGGCAGCCAAACGGGTCTGGACAAGGTGCTGCGTCAGCGCAACTGTGTCGTAAAACTGTTGCACCATGTCCGAATTATTGTCAACAATCGTCTGTTCTTCTGGCGGCTAGAATAAACAAGAAAAAAAAACCGTTTTATCTTTTGCAGCTTCCAACTTGTGAAGATGAATGGGCGAGAAAAGCAGAGGAGTTTGACAATCGCGTGCAGTTTCCGCTCTGTTTGGGTGTCTTGACTAGGCGGCACTTTATTTTTAAGAACCCTAGAACGGCCAATGTCCTGGCTTTGGTGGATGCCAACAGCAAGTTCTTGCACGTAGACATCGAAAGAGAAGACGAGGGGGTCTATTTGTCGCAGGAAAATGCCCCGCCCCCGCAGACCATCGGAAACAACCGAATCCTGCCGTATGTTTTCCTCGCCGAAAGCGGATTCGACCTAGACGACCACATCATGACACCCTTCTCCTACGCCGACACAGTCGCTCGACGAGAATTCAACGAGCGGCTAGCGACATCGGCCAAAGTGTCGGAGCACGCGTTCCGACTGCTAGTGAACCGCTTTAAAATCCTCTCAAAGCCATTGAATCTCTTGCAACACCACATCGAGGACGTGATTCGTGGTTGCTGCATCCTTCACAACTTCCTCATGGAAAACAACCCTGAATTGTACTCGGCGGAATTTGGCGAAGACGAAAACGTTGGCGCTCCCGACGAGCTCACCTTGGCCGATCCATGTCAGAGCAGTCAGCACGCAGAAGCTGTTCGGGAGGACTTTGCAGAGTACTTCGCACATGAGGGAGCCATACATACCTTTGACGTCAAAATGCTGGACGAAGAGGGGGCATCGGCTTCGAACGCGCTGTTGGATGTGTTTTCGTTTTGATCCGCTGAGGACCGTAAGGTTCTGCTGCTCGACTGATGTCCATTGCTGGAGGCCTAAACAAAAGTGTATTTAATAAAATATAAAAGTAGTTTTAACTAAAAAAACAATAAATCTTGACTTACAGTATCTGTGGAATATGGAGTACTTAATCGTCCATTTACCAAAAATGGCCGCAGGAAGTCGAGTTTTTTGAAGCACCACAACGTCGGTTTGTATTTCTTGGACCGAGCCATGTATCTCAGCTCCTTGTTGAGTTGGCTCCGGAGCACACCAATTTTTCCTTTAACCTCGTCGGGGGTCACGTCCAATTGCTCCTTGTCATGGAGCACTTTGCATATACCTTCCAGGCAAGCAAGACGCTTGGGCCTGTTGATGTAGTCGGCGTGCGTGGTATCGTACAGCATTTTTCGCTTCCGTAGCTCGTTGATTAAACATTCTACCGTTTGGTGCGTCCATATCGTACTCATTTTAGTCGTTTATACACTGCTGTTTGCTGTGTCAGAGCACAAGTCACACTGCATGTGCTCGACGAGAACGCGACGAAGCAAAATAGAAAAACATATCAAGGGGGACGCCTCGGTTTACACGTTGATTTGTGATGTGTTGTGTGTGTGTGTGTATTTGAGCGTCGCTGTGTGAGAAAATATTATGTGCTGCTTTGATGCTGTATTTCCCCTCTTCGTTTATAGATTTTTCTTTGTTCCTTCGACCGCCGGCAAAAAACTAATTTTCAAGTGGAAAGGCGTTTTATTTTTCGAGTTTGAAATTTATTTAATATCGATGTGTTTGAAATGTTTTTGATATATCGGCCGAATTTGTGTGTGCATCCTATGAAGGGTGAATTTTTTAACAAAAAGGAAAGAAAGTGTTTAGGTATATTTTACCGGTTTACATCGTTGCAAAACTGGAAAGATTTTGTAAATGCCTGTGTAGATATATGTACCTATGCCTGTATGTGTATTATGCTCGAGAAAAGTCACACTGCGCGCGGGAATGCATACAATGTAGGTACCTATGAAATTGTTGATTATGCAAACAGATGACTTGAGCTGAAAATGTACCGGATTGAGTTGCCTGGATGCGAAGGTCAAGAAACTGCTGCGTTCAATGTAAGTACCTTACCCATATTGAATTAAAGAAACGGTATTCTAAGAAAAAATAAGTATACCCAACCCATCCATGTCCTATTAGGTTTCCTTAACTGGTTTTTCCTCAGTAGGTATCTCTAAATTTATTAACGACGGAGTTCGTTACTCAGGAGTTCGACGTGAATAAAAGCGCGAATAAAATTTAAAAACTGCATTATATGTCTTGTCTTAGGTAGGATTGCTTAGGTAGGTTTTTTGCACCCATCAGCCAGTTTAGGGATTTCTTCCCACTTTTGTAGTTAAAGATGCAATGAAGATAAAATGTTAATGTTTTTTCCAGGGCTGCCGTTTCGAATTTTCGATGAGGAGAATTCAAACGTTTTGTTTTGAGGGGAAGTAATTGCACCAGTAACCGGCCACACTGGCGATTTCTTGACTTTAATACCTACTGATTTTTTCCTTAACTAGGTACAAACCAAATGGCAAAAGATGCGGCACAGATGAAACCTTATGTTTTGTGCCTTATGACCAGGTTGCAGGTATTCAAATCCAGTAACCGACCACTGCAATTTACCAAAATACCTAGGTACATGCAAATAAAACAAAGTTTAGGGAAGATGTTTTAAGTATACATAGATAAGCATTTTTATACACTGCCCATTGTGTATTAAGGTTAGTATATATACCTATGTAGTTTGTAACACAGTGAAATAATCACCATAGACCCTTAATAACTTTTAGATGGTTGATTGGGACCTACGTCCGTCCATATGTAAACAACTTTACGGCCATAAATTTCGAGCCAGAAAGTTGAAATTTAGAAGTAGAGCTGAAAATCCTGCTCTTCACGTCGAGTTTGAAAATTATATTTATCCGCTGAAAGACATGCAGTTTGTCTTTGTTTTGTGTTTCTTTAAATAAACCTATGTTCCCATTGTGTCAGCACCGGCGCGCGTTAGGTAATTATCGTCCAAAACCACCACGCCCAAATTTTAAAATGTCAACGCCCAAAATAGCGACATATCTCCTTAATCTCAAGCGTCAGCAAATGAAATGTCATATCACCCAAATTGACGATTTTTTTACGCGTTATGACATTTTCAAATTTGTGCGGTAAGACCATACGCCTTTCCGCGTTAAGGCGTTTGATTAATGTTATGTCGAAATACAACGAAAATCCCACTCAAGTTCTGCCAAAAGATTGTGTTACCCATAATAGACTTAAGCAAACGATTTGAAAATCTCATGAGATTTCACTGTGAACGTCTCGAGTATCACATTGCCTTGAAAATTTAAAATCAAATTTGAAAATTATGTCACTTTTTCTTCAACTTTGGATGTTAATATCTCCGAAACCGACTTATACGCCCCGGCCGGCCTTCGGCCACACATGCATGTGCTCAGAGCGTCGCTACGAGGACTATTTCCAATTTAACACTTTTTAAAATCGCGCAATTTAAAGTTCATTTCCAAACTCAAAGTGCCAAAAGTAAAACAGTGTTGGGTGATTTTTAAAAAAAGACTCCGGGTGTCTCTTCGACTCATACGCCCCGGCCGGCCTTCGGCCACACATGCAGGTGCTCAGAGCGTCGCTACGAGGCTTATTTCCAATTTAACACTTTTTAAAATCGCGCAATTTAAAGTTCATTTCCAAACTCAAAGTGCCAAAAGTAAAACAGTGTTTGGGTGATTCTTAAAAAAAGACTCTGGGTGTCTCTTCGACTCACACACCGGCCGGCCTTCGGCCTCACATGTAGGTGCACAGGATGCAGCTATGCGGCGTAGTCTAAGTTAATTTTTTTTAAAATCGCGTAATTTAAAGTTCAATTCCAATCTCAAAGTCCGGTCTTCGGCCACACATGTAGGTGTTCATGGTGTAAAGCGTCACAACGCGTCATATCGCCCAAATTGAGGATTTTGTTACAACAGCAAATTGTTAAAAAAATTTTTGGGCGTTATGACATTTTAAAATTAGGGCGTTGTGGTTTCGGGCGATAGCACCGTACGCCACTTTTGTTCACACTTTTATTAACGTCAATTTGTCATTGGCTTTAAGGTTATCAAAAAAAAAAAAATAGAAATTAATCACGCCCACTTTTTAATCCATTTTTACGTAAAACTTAAAGTTTAGTCTAGAATAACTGCAGAATTTAGCAATTGCCAAGCTTTTGTAAAAATATTACATGTGTGGCCGAAAAAATTATTTTAAGAGTTATTCGTTAACGTTTAATTTCCAGCTAACGGCTAACCCCCGCTTGATACTGGCTAAGCCGTTATATTTGGTTCCATTTACCGGCCACCCAAACGAAAGCAATAAAATATACATATATATTTTTTATTTTGAAAATACCAGTCTGTTAAAAGAATATTTAGCTTGTGTACGAAATATTCAAAGAGTATAAGTTTGCGTAGGCTTCTAAATAAACTCAACTTTTTGAAATCACTGGCCACTAATGAAAAAACAAAATCTATGCAATTTTCACACTTCAACGATCGAGGACAGACTATTTTTTATCTACCGGCTACCGCGTACTATCATTACGAAACTTTGTGTGTATTTTTCGGATATTTTTCTCGATCAATGTGCATTTGCATGACGCTCAAATTCTTAGCGGTTTTCTAGTTTGCAATAAATAAAGAGAAAAAGGGCCAGATAACGGAGATGGCCGGTAATTGGAGCAATCACTCTACCTGTCTATTTCATGCCCAAAAGGAGTGTGCCACTGTGCAAAATAAACAAATGGGTAAGTGCACGAGTTCGTCTGTAACAAACTTCGATGTACCCGACCCTATATACCGTTAAACACACCAAATCTTTAAGGTTTTTGGACCGAATCAATATATTATTTGTAATGGCCACCCCCCAAATATGGGCGCGAGCTAAAAATGAAAATCAAAAAATTGCAATTTCGTGAGAATCATGAAAATATGCGTTAAAAGCGTAAATTATTTCGGAAAAAACAGTTTTTTCCTAAAAACGCCCCCCAAAAGTGGACGGTGTTCAAAACTTTGTACATATATAACAAACTTTTCAAAGAGTAATATCTACATTTTATATTTGTCATATAATTATCTCCCACCCAGGGCATATTAATTTTTTTTTTCGATTTGGAGTGAACTTTCCGAGAAATCGGGGTCATAAAGATCTAACATGCTCTGTACCAAAATTTGAGCCTTGTCTAGACCAAGAGGTATTTTGAAAGAAAGTGTGGTAAAGAGGTTGTCTCACATTGAAGCCAGTGCTTGGCGTGCCCGTTGGCGCTTTTATTCAATTTTCTTACTTTGCCTAACCCTATTTTAGGTTTATAACTTAAAATGGGGAATATGAATGTTCAAAAAAAAAAATGCAATTAAAAAAGAAAAGAAAAACATAAAGTCGCAAATGTACTAAACACATTTGATATGCAAAGTAAGCAATAGTTGTAAACGAAACCTCACACTTGACGTTTTTTTAAGTTAGAAAAAATAGCTTGAGGAGTTATGACTCTTAAACGGGAAAAGTTATCGCCAAATTTATTTTTGTTGTAAAGAAAATTCGAAAAGATTATATGTAATATAGAGTGTTTCAAACATTGAAGAAAACTGTTAAACTTCCCTGTTATTATTTTGATTTCTATGGGTTGAAATTTATACCTTTAAAAATGTGACTATATCGTCACGATTTTTTTCAAAGGCAGTTTCCAAGCCTAAGAAATTGGTAATTTTCAAAATCGCAAAATTTACAGTGGGTATCATAATTTTATTTGAATTCTTATGTATTTAATTACATACTAATAAATTATAAAAGTGTAAGCAAACATTTTTCTTCCGGGTTAGACAATAAGTGTTCATTTTTAAAAGTTCTTAATAAAAGTTCGGTTCATTTCAACGATATTATGGAGCGCTAATCACTTTTATTGTACAAATTATTCGAAAAAGTCCGCGAGCGCAAAAATAAGGACAACAAGGGATAAAGATATAGAGAGATCCGGAAGAAGGTAGACTGCATGCTTGCAATTTCATCACTTTTTTCTTCTCAATGGTATGTAATTATCCAAAATTAACAAAGAGCACGTAACGCCCCGGAATTGCTGAGTTTATTGCACATTACCACGGACCCAAATGATAGTTTCCATGGAAACTTATGTTTATTATGGTAATTTTGACGATATCTATTTTTCCACTGGTTAAAAGCAGGTACTTCTGCATAAAAAAAATGAACAGCTGTTCCTTTCCTCTTAAGCTCCTTTTTAAATTTTTTGGCTACTGTTTTACATAGTTTTAATAAAAGTTTGTACCTACTTCTAAGTGTTTTTTCGTTTAGTATTTCAGTGTTTAGCCATGCTGCTGTTTTCAAAAAAAACCAGTGAGTAAGTGCTACAGTGTGTACGCAGGAAGTTACAGTCCGTAAAACGGACCGTTGAATACCCCATCCTATCCCACATTGTAAATGCTGATGGCATAGTTATTTTTTGACGTTTTATAAGTAATGCAAACTTCGAAAAGGACCGCCCCTAATTACAAACTATTAATTTTAAGATATTTCCACCGATATTTCCAAGTTACACCTAATTGTACGTAAAAATGCAATTTTTTGGTTCAAATTCAATACTTTTGAAAAATCGGCCCCTAAAAGGGGGCGTGGCTAAAAACTTTATGTGAACGAAATCTGGACGGAAGTATTGTTTACCTAACCTGCTACTTTTTTTGTTTCATGCTTTCATAAAGTAGGCTCAAGGGCAGTCGAAATTAAGTTTCTCTGGAAAATTTTAGGTTTTTCTTCAATTCTGCCTCCAAATGTGGGCGGGGCCCAAAGTCTTGTATGAACAAAATGTGGAACTAAGCGTTTTCTACATAAAATAATAAGCAAATTTTTTTCAATTTCGAGCAAAAATACTGAGTAAACTGCATATGAAAATTTACCCTTAATATGGATGCCACGCCCACTAGAGGAGGTTTACCAATTAAATTTGTCTTTTTTGTGTCTTATATTCACTAAGAGATGCTAAATGTCAAATTTCAGCCTTTTAGAACGTCTTACAGTTTTGAAAAATCTGGAGGTAGTTGCATATTTAGACCGATTGTGGGCGTGTCTTTGGGCGGATTTCAAAATTTTTTACACTTGTACTGCTTCGCATGACGTGCACCTGCCGTACGAAGTTTCAGCACCCTAGCTCAAAATTTAAGGCCTAAAAACATTTTTTTTTTTTTTTTATTCCCCCGTGGGTAGGAAAAACTTTCATAGGCACAACGAGGACCGGCCGCGCGTGCTCATAGTAGTGTGAGATTCTTACTCACTAAAAAACCTCCCATTTTCCGTCAGACTACGACTAATTTTCCTTAACAAGTGGTTCAAGCTTCTGTAGTAATTGCGTGTGGCAGGCTGCCTTCCAACGAAGGCACCTACAATACCGTCAATTTATGCGGTTTCATCTTATGCTGCTAGATCTAACGGTCTCATTCGTTTTAGTCGGCGCGTAAGATTTGTCTGATCCAAAGTTCGGATAATTTCATTGTTGCAGTGTCCGCGAAGACGAGTACTAAGTTTGCGAGCAAAGTTTGCTACCTCGTCAGACACGGTTGCGATTCCTAGATCTCGGTGTAGATCGCTATTTCTTATGTACCATGGAGCATTAACGATTGCTCTGAGTGTCTTATTTTGAAAAGTTTCTAAGATAGATATATTGCTTGGTTTAGTACAACCCCAGAGTTGTATACCGTACGTCCAAGATAGTTTTAGCACTTGCTTATACAAAAGCAGTTTGTTATATATGCTGAGTTTCGAAAATCTTCCGATAAGCCAATTCATTTCTCTTAACTTGATTTCGAGCTCGTCGCGTTTCTTTTTAACGTGCGGCTTCCATTTAAGTTTTGCGTCTAGAGTCATTCCTAGATATTTCGCTTCATTTGAGTACGGGATTTGTACCGAGTTAATGAATAAAGGTTTGTTGTTTATCTTTTTATAAGTAAAGTTAACATGCGTTGACTTAGTCTCGTTAAGGACGACTCGCCAGCTCTTCGTCCAGTCGCATATTTTGTCTAAAGCGCGCTGGAGTTTCCCCGTTGATAATTCAACTGTCGTATCAATAGCGAGAATAGCAGTGTCGTCTGCGAACGTAGCTAAAATTGTTCCCTCATCGTGGGGTATGTCTCTTGTATAGAGCAAAAATAATATTGGGCCGAGAACGCTTCCTTGCGGGACACCGGCATTTATCTCTTTGAATTCCGAGTACTCATTTTCGTACCTTACGCGAAAGATTCTGTCTTTAAGGTAAGACTCTAAGATTCTATAGAGTTCTTCTGGTAAGCAAAGCCTTAATTTGTACTTCAGGCCTTCGTGCCACACCTTGTCGAAGGCTTGCGATACGTCGAGAAAAGCGCTAGTACATATCTTTTTCGCTTCCAGAGCTTTTCCGATTTCGTTTGTTATACGATAGACCTGGTCGATTGTGGAATGCTTTTTTCTAAATCCGAATTGGTGATCCGGAATCAATCGTCTTTCTTCAATGATTGGTTGCAACCTTTTAAGCAACAGTTTCTCGAACACCTTAGCTATTATCGGCAGTAGCGAAATAGGTCTGTATGACTTTTTGTCGTTCGGACATTTTCCTGGTTTCGGAACCATTATGACCTCGGCCACTTTCCATTGCTTTGGAACGTATAAAACTCTCATGGAAGCGTTAATGATATAGAGTAGCTTGACCAAAGCATTTTTCGGTAGCTCCTTTAGAATTTCGCTAGTAATTAAGTCGTAGCCAGGGGCTTTGTTGTTTTTCAGATTATTTATCGTTTGACGAAGTTCAGCCAATGACACGGTTTTTATTCTATAATTATCTTGTACCGCATAAGGATTGAGCTCCTCGACCAACGGTTCCCCGTCAAACGGTTTGAATGTTTCTTCTAGGTAATCTGCAAATAAATCCGCTTTTTCTTTGTCTTCTCTTACCCATTCGCCGTTGGCTTTTCTTAATGGCGCAGAGTGTGCTATAGGCTTCTTAACGGACTTGACTGCTTTCCAAACAGAGTAGTTCGAACCTTTATCGGCAGTCAAACTTTCGAGGTAAGCAGTAGTCTCGCGACTTTTAAAATCTTGAAGTTCGTGCTTCAGTTTGTTAGAAAGGTGGTTCAAGATTGTCTTATCCGGGGGTGCTCGCGAACGTTGCCATCTCTTGCGCGCTCTCCTCTTTTCGCATATTAGCTCTTCTATTTCTCGCGGATATATTGTTCCGCTGTTCGATAATTCAGACCTCCGAAAAGAAGTGTTATTCAACGCAGCGCTCTGAACAACTCTCACGAGTTTATCTAATTCTTCTTCTATTTCAAGTGGCGTTTTGAGCGGTACATTTAAAGCTATGTTTTCTTTGCAGTATTTTCTAAAGCCGTCCCAGTCGGTGTTGTTGTTAGTTAATCTAGGCGCTCTATTCTTTTTCGCTAGGCTTCCGCCGATTTTCAAAAGAACTGCCGAGTGATCTGAACAGAGATCAAAGCGTTCTTCTACGTTCGTAAGGTAACGAGGTACCCCCTTGGCGATAAAGAAGTCGACGAGATCAGGTATTTTATTTCTGTCGGTTGGCCAATATGTTGGCTTTCCCGTCGATAAGAAGATCACGCCGCGTTTTGTACTTGCATTAAAGAGGGCTCTGCCTCTTGTTGAATTGCACCGTGAGCCCCAAAAAGTATTTTTCGCGTTAAAGTCCCCGCTGATGATAAAGTTTGACCCAAGTGAATCAAAGAGCAAAGCAAGATCTTCATCTGCCAGCTGATACTGCGGAGGAAAATAGCTCGTCGCGATGTTGTAATTTATGTGACTTAATTTTACTGAGACTGAGGTTATTTGCATAGAGTCAAGTTCTATTTCTTCGATTTTGGAGTGCTTTATGCAGTCTTTAATGTAGAGAGAGGATCCACCTCTCGAATTTTCTGAAGGATGATGCGCGTGATAGTCAATGTAAACTTTTACTTTTCGTGCTGAACCCTTTTTAAAGTGGGTTTCCGAAATCAGGCATATGTCTACATTATTCTTCCGTAGGAATACTTTTAGTTCGTCAATTTTTCGCAAAAGGCCGTTTGCATTACGGTAATTATTTTGATTGACTTTCCCATGTTCATGATTTTTTATTAAATGTTTTTCGAGGTTTAAACTCGAGCTCGCTCAATTTGTTGAATATTACTTGATTAAGTTTCGCCTGTTGCTCAAACTTTTCTAAAACCATGCCTAGAATTTGAGAGACCGAATCTGATGCAGCCGATTGTGGCTTACTTTCACGTGACGCGACTTGAGCGTACGATCTTGGACCAACAAGTGTGGACTCTCCCTTTTGACTCCGGTGGGAACTAGGACCAGCGACGTTTTCTTGCGCATTTTGAATTTTGCCTTTAATCGAGCCCTTATCCCTTGTCGACTTAGGGGTTTTTGGCTTATCTACTTTAGGAGGTTTTAGGCTTGGGCCCTTATTTTCAGTACTTTTCTTCGGAGCTTCATGTCGTTTTTGCAACTTAATGGCAATTTCGCAACCTCGGTAGCTCGCTGGGTGACTTTCCCTGCAATTGGCACAAACCGCGGGGGCCTGACTGCTGACATTGCAATCCGTCGAGAGATGTTCGCCGGCGCATTTTACGCATCGCGGCTTTTTCTGGCAGTACGCTTGCGTATGTCGGAAACCCTGGCATCGCTTACATTGGGGAACTAGCCTGTTGCCCTTCCGCTTGGGCTCGATTTTTACCTTGATGTTAAGGATTGATTTAATTTTGTAGATTTCTTTAATATTTTCAGTTCTATCAAAAGAAAGCATAAAAATTTGCAGGCCGCGTCGGACAACAGCGGAATCTTTGCCTTCGTCCGTACGTTGCTTCTCTTTCTTTATTATGTTCACGGCGTCAAGAATTTTAAAGCCTTGGGCTTGAACGTCTTGTATTATTTCGTCCTTGGTACAGGATGGGTGTAGTCTCCTCGCTATAACCCGCACCGGCTTTTCAAGGTGATTTTCATAAGTAAACCATTGGATTTTCTCTAAATTTAACTTTTGTGACAGTGACCGATAGGCATCAGAGTCATCGACGTTAACTTTCCATACGTTGTTTCGAAGTGATGTTAAGTTATATTTCGTCCCAAGAGTATTTTTAAGGATGTTTCGCAACTTTCCGTAGTCCGCGATCCCAACGACATTTATTGCAGGTGGTCGGCGATTTTTTTCTTGGGGTATTCCTGTCGCTTTGTTTGATACGACTGGTGTTTCTTCTTTTTGCTGCACGGTTTCTACTTCGGGTGAAGAACCGGCCTTTCGTTTCTTGGTAAGCCTTTTCCTAAAGACCGGATTCGTTTCGAGTGCAAGTTCTTCCTCGTCCGTCTGGTATTCACATTGACGTTTCGGCGTTTCCTCGCATACTATAGTACCACGGGGGTTCCTTAAGGCTTCATTTTCTTTGCGTAAGGAATCTACTTCGCTTTTAAGCTCATGGTAGAGACGTTCCATTTCATTAAGCTTAGCACGGAGTTCGTTGTTTTCCGCTTCAAAGCATTTAATTTTTGCTGAGTCCTGATTAACCGGCGGACTTCCTTTCCCGGAGACCTTCGATCCAGCTGGTGGAGATCGAGGCACCCTTGATTTTTTCAAAAAGGGATTTATAAGCAATAAATGGCTCTCCCCAGAATCCGTAGAGCCTACCTCCGAAGAGGGTGGATTTGCCAGTGAAACTGGATTGCCACCTGGGGTAATAAAATCTTTTGTTTTGTCCATTGCATAGTTTGTATGCGCTACGCGCTCGGCATACGGAGGGTGGATTTTAGTCGCCTCTTACGACAGGCATGCCTTACCTCGGGTATATTCTAACCCCTACCCGAAGGGGCTTAAAAACATGTGACATACAGACGGACCGACGGACATGGCTCATTCGATTCAGAATTCGGTCTCGATCATATGCCCTTAAGGTCTTGGGGGTCTACCATTATTATTTCACCGTGTTACAAACTATGTGACAAACTGAATATACCTCCTATCCTATGGGATGGGGTATAAAAACAGGTAGGAGATGAGGGAAGAGGCGTCTTATGAAGAAATAAACTTGTCAAAACTCAAACTTAACTGATGGGCTAAATTGTTAATCAACCGATACCAGAAAAAAACATTTTTTAGGCCGCCGAAAACGCATCAAGCCGCTTGTTTTCTGAATTATAAACAATAAGCCTTTATCTAAACAAAACATATAATCATCATCAGTAGAAAATCTAGTTTCCAAAACTCCATTGTGTTTTCTAGCTCAACACGCCTAAATGTCATACAATAAAAACCCGTTGTAATCCCTTATTCGACGAACTAATCGAGCTCCGTCAAAATCTGGAATACAATTAATTCACTCTTCAGCTCTTCTTGGCATTCATTATCGAACAACACCCGTTTTGTATCATCGTCTTACCCCTATCAGCCCTGATTTATTAGAAAGCACAAATCGCTTATCACTCAATTGGTACTTTCTGGTTTAAGGAATCCTTATCTGGCCCCATTCGCCTAATTTTAGAAATATGCTTTTGGACGTGTACGTCGGCGTCGTCGTCGGCGTAATCTTATCGGCGCGTAATAAAGTTTCCTGCATACACGGCGTGTAGATTAGGAAAAGTTTAATTCGTTGTTTATTCTGGCAAATGGGTTGGTAGTGGTGGTTGTTTAAAGATAAAATTAAAATTCATAAAGGTCCTATCGCAGGTTCCGACACTTTTTTTTGTATAAAACGCGATAAGCTTGCTTGCGATAAGATACTGTTGGTTTGAGTAAGCACACTGATAAGTATAAGTGCTGATAACCCACGAGAAGGATAAATAGAACAAAGTAAACAGTCAATTGATAAGATGAAAATGCAGGAGCAGGGGGGAGACCTTCATTGTGTCACGCTGTTTTACTTTCCTAGATAGGAAAGGTCGGTTGAAGACAGCTGATTAGATAAGGAGAGTTATCAAAGAGTCGGCTTAAAAGTAAAGTTCTATCTGCGTAAATACTCTTTGAGTGTGTGATAGTAGATTTGTGTTTATTTGACTTTGTCGTTTATGAACGAAAATTGTGTAGATTGTTGTCAAATATTGAATGTGACAACATTTTCTAAAATTTTGTATATAGGAACGTTTACTAGACTTTCAGGCAATGATGATGAATGGTAGCGGTGCTCCATAAAAGTGTTGCCTCTGAGAGCGGAGTTAAAATACTAGCGCCCGAAATACCGAAGCGAAGTCTGTTTTTTGTCCACCGACAAAGCGAGGATCACGCTTTCTTCGCAAACGAACGCAAACTTCACCTAAGTGAAGTAACTGGTTCAGCAAATTAAGCTATTGGTAAGCAGTTGATGCTCTCTCGATATTCATTGTATTTACCGATTTTCGCCTGACGAATGCTGAATATTCCTTATTTAGAGTAGCAGATTAGCATTGGCCCGTAGGAAACTTATAGTTAGGAAGGCGACCGTAAGATTACCTACCTCATAGAGGTCCTCAATGATTCGCACTTGAAAGAGTAGTTTGTGAGCCGTTATATACAAAACCGTTGGTCGGGCAAAGTTTTTCTTGGCCAAACGTGGTAAAATTAGCCACTTCCGGTCGCATTTTTTTTGTGTTGAGGTATGTCACAAGGTGCCTTATAAACTTTATTTTCCAAGGAAGTATTTGGTCAGTTATTTGCAAAACCATTGGTCGGGCGAAAAAAATGTTGACCAAACACCTCGCCCGACCGCAACAAAAACCGCTATTTTTTGGGTTCACCTACCTCATCGGGTGCCACGAAAAATTTGGTATCAAATAAAAGCTAATGATGTCTTCTTCAAGAATCCAGTGGTCGGGCGGAACTTTTGCCAAACAGTGTGTCCGACCACTTTAAAGGTTTGTCATAGTCAATACGTTGTTCAAATTACAATGAAACAGTTTCATTTTTTTTTCTCGCTTGTGTATGTATCACCTTATCATATTTGATATCAAATGAAAGCTTATAATGCCTTCCTTAAAATGTTTAGGCTGGAAACAAAAAACCCAGCTTAAACTTTATGCCCGACCACTTTAAAGACACGCTAAAGTAGTTTTTTCGCATATTTCAAACTTTCTAACCAAAATTACACACTCACCTTAAACCTTAACATGTTAGGTATCAAATGAAAGCCTACGATATCCTCTTTAATTAAATATAAGTCGGGTACAATTATGCGGGAAACGCAATGTTGCGTTGCTGCGTGCGCACGTTAATGGCCTTTGCCATGCGTTGCCAAAACTTAACGATACTTTACGTCAAACTTACCCCTGCAAGGTCGGGGTTAGAATAGCCTTGAGGTAAGGTATGCCTGTCGTAAGAGCCGACTAAAAGCCACCGGAAGAAATATTCTTTAATGTTTCAACGGATGCTGTCGATGCTGCTCCATTTGGGGCAACTTTTGGCAGTAAGGTTTTAACTTATAGATGAATCTGAAGGTTAAATTAAAATCCAGAAGCGTATGTCACACATTGTGCGGCTCACTGGTCGGCGTCTGTCTCCAAAGGGGCGGCTGTATTTAAAAATGAAAATAGAAGTGACTTACCTATTTCTCATAAAAACGACAAGTTAAAAAAAAAAATGGCAATGAACAAAACGAAAGATTTGATTACCCCAGGTGGCAGCCCAGCTATGCTGGAAAATCCACCCTCTTCGGAGGCAGGCTCTACGGATTCTGGGGAGAGCCTTTTATTGCTTATAAGTCCTTTTGAGAAAAGGACAAAACTAAATCGATCACCACCACCTAGATCGAACATATCCGGAAAAAGCAGTCCACCGGTAAACCAGGACTCTGTGAAAATTAAGAGCTTAGAAAAGGAGAATAATGAACTCCGAGCTAAGCTTACTGAAATGGAGCGACTCTTCCAAGATCTAAAAATGGAAGTTGACTCTCTGCGAAAAGAAAACGAGGATATTAAAAATACTCGTCAAACGAAAGACTGTGAGGAAACGAAAGAGTGTGTAACACCGAACCGACCAGCATTCGAATACTTCACGGACGAGGACGAACTTGCACTTGAGACCGATTCAGTCTTAAGGAAAAGGTCTAGCAAGAAGCGAAAGGCGAATTCCTCTCCCGAAGTAATACAAAAAGAAGATAAGCCCTCTGGCTCAAACAAGGCTAAACCAGAAGCGAAAATTCGTCCACCTCCCGCAATAAACATCGTCGGGATAGCAGACTTTGGGAGATTGCGCAACCTTCTTGCAAACACGGTGAGAACAGAAAACTATAAGCTTACCTCGCACCGAAATAACGTGTGGAAAGTAAATGTTGACAACGCCGATTCCTATCGCGCACTGTCTCTTAGACTGAATGCAGAAAGAATCGAGTGGTATACTTATCAAAATAAGTACGAGAAACCACTGCGAGTCATTGTAAGGGGGCTCCACCCATCATGCACAAAAGAAGACGTTGTAAAAGACGTAAAAAATAAAGGCCTTAAAATTATTGATGCCGTCAATATCATTAAAAAGGAAAAGCAACGTACGGAAGGAGAAAGAGACACTGTGATCAGACGCGGCCTTCCAATTTTTATGCTCTCCTTTGAAAGAACTGAGAGCATAAACGATATTTATAAAATAAAAATGATACTTAACATAAGGGTTAAAATCGAACCCATGCGAAAGGGCAATAGACTGATACCACAGTGTAAGCGATGCCAAGAATTCAGGCACACAAGTGCCTACTGCCAAAAAGAACCACGTTGCGTGAAATGTGCCGGAAAACACCTGTCAACAGAGTGCAAGGTTGACATAAAGGCTCCAGCAGTTTGCGCCAATTGCCACGGAAACCACCCCGCGAACTATCGAGGATGCGAAGTAGCCATAGAGCTGCAAAAGGGACGAGAACCTCTTAAGGAAAATACTAGAGGTCAGAATCAAAGCCTAGGACGCCCAAAACCTGCTGAAACTCCTAAGCCAAAGACTCCAAAGACGCCAAAGCCGATCAAAAGTGGAAGATTGGCAAAGGAGGCGTCGACAAAAGGCGTAAAAGCTCCACAAAAGAGCGGCGCCAGTTCAAGTGCAGCGGAGAAACCACCACTGGTCGCACCGAAATCATACGCACAGGTTGCGGCAAACGAAAGCAAGGCAAGATCGCCCACAACAGATGCAGTGTCTCAGATCCTCGCTGTAATCTTGGAGAAACTTGAGGATCAGACTAAAATCAACAAAGTTATATTTGACAAACTGAGCAAGCTCGAGTTTAAGCCTCGAAAAAATTACAAGAGAACATGAATATGAAACAGTTATTTAAAATACTAACATGGAATGTAAACGGCCTTCTGAATAAAATAGACGAACTAGAAGTATTTCTACGGAAAAACAATATTGATATTTGCATGATTACGGAAACTCACCTTAAAAACGGGTCTACACCCAAACTTAAAGGTTACAATGACTATCACGCACATCACCCTTCGCAAAATTCGAGAGGAGGATCCTCCCTCTACATTAAGAACTGCATAAAGCACTTCAAGAACACAGAAGTTGAGCTAGACTCTATGCAGATCAGTTCAGTTTCTGTAAAAATTGACTGCTTAGATTATAACATTGCATCTTGTTATTTCTCGCCAGGATATAGACTGGTGGAAGACGATCTTGATCGTATGTATGACTTCATTGGGTCCAATTTTATCATTGAGGGTGCGAAGCATACTTTTTGGGGCTCACGATGCAATTCAACAAGAGGCAGATTACTGTACAAAAATAGTATGAAGCGTGGGGTGGACTTTTTCTCCACGGGTAAGCCAACATATTGGCCAACCGATAGGAATAAAAAGCCTGACCTTGTCGATTTTTTCATCGCTAAAGGGTACCCCAAATACCTTACGCGAATTGAAGAGTGTTATGATCTTTGCTCAGACCACTCAGGAGTTATCTTGAAGATGGGTGGAAGACTGGCGAAAATAGAAAGAGCTCCTAGATTAGCTAGCAAAAACATGAACTGGGACGCTTTCAGAAAGGACTGTAAGGAGGGTGTTGGCTTGAATGTGCCATTGAAAACTCCTTTCGAGTTAGAAACCGCAGTTGACAAATTCATTGAAGCAATTCAGAGCGCTGCTTGGAACAACAATTCGTCCCAAAAGAACGCAGTTAGCACCGACGGGCATGTACGTAAAACATATCCGCTTGAAATCGAAGAATTGATTCGTGAAAAGAGAAGAGCGCGTAGGAGATGGCAAGGCACGAGGGCCCCCGCAGACAAAACCCTATAGAACCACCTCTCTAACAAACTGAAAGGAATGTTGCAAGATCTTAAAAATCGTGAGACCATTGAATACCTTGAAGGCTTGTCGGCGGATAGGAGCTCAAACTACTCGCTTTGGAAAGCAGTTTAGTCTATCAAGAAACCTATAATCCACTCGGCACCAATAAAAAAAGCTAACGGCGAATGGGCAAGAGAAGACAAAGAGAAAGCGAATTTGTTTGCTGAACATTTAGAAGAAACATTCAAGCCTTTCGACGGTCCGCCGTTGGCTGACGTTCTAAACAACAACGGGGAACCTGATAGCTTTAGAATGAAAAAAGTTTCGTTAGTTGAACTCCGACAGACAATTAGCAAACTTAAAAATAATAAGGCCCCGGGTTACGACCTGATCACTGGCGAAATATTAAAAGAGCTACCAAAAAAGGCATTAGTCAAGCTACTTTATATGATAAACGCTTCTCTTAGACTTCTATACGTTCCAAGACAATGGAAAGTTGCTGAAGTCATTATGGTTCCTAAACCGGGGAAATGCGCAAATGATAAAAAATCTTATAGGTCCATATCGCTTCTGCCGATAATATCGAAAGTATTCGAGAAACTTCTGCTGTAGCGATTACAACCAATAATTGCAGAAAGACGCTTGATCCCGGATCATCAATTCGGTTTCAGACCTAACCATTCCACAATAGATCAAGTCTACAGAATAACGCATGAAATTGAAAAAGCCTTAGAAGGGAAAAAAATATGTTCAAGTGCTTTCCTCGACGTATCGCAAGCCTTCGACAAGGTATGGCACGAGGGCTTGAAATATAAGCTACGGCAAAACTTGCCGGAAGACATGTTTAAAATATTGGAAAATTATCTTGAAAGCAGACTCTTTCGTGTTAGGTGTAGTAGTGAATACTCGAGTTTCAAGCAAATTCGGGCTGGCGTACCCCAGGGAAGCGTCCTCGGTCCGACCCTGTTCCTGCTCTACACAAGAGACATACCTCTAGATGACGAGACAGTCGTGGCCACGTTTGCGGACGATACGGCCATCCTGGCAACAGGTGAATCAGTCGAGTCATCAACGAGAAACCTCCAACGAGCATTGGACAGAATTTGTGTCTGGACGAAGACTTGGCGAATCGCTCTTAACGAGAACAAGTCTACGCATGTGAATTTCACTTACAGAAGGGTTAACAATTTGCCTCTGTTCATAAATTTTGCACAAATACCTTATGCAAATGAAGCAAAGTATCTAGGGATGACACTGGACGCTAAACTAAGGTGGAAACCACACGTAAAGAAGAAGCGTGACGAGCTCGAGATTAGGCTCAGGGAAATGTATTGGCTTATCAGAAGATTTTCGAAATTAAGCACATATCACAAACTGCTCTTGTACAGGCAGGTGTTAAAGCCGTCCTGGACATACGGTATACAACTTTGGGGTTGTACCAAGCCGAGCAACATGTCCATGTTGCAGACTTTCCAAAACAAGACACTAAGAGCAATTGTGACCCTTCGATCTAGCGACGTAGGGTGAAGCCGCATGAATGAACGGCTTAGTAGGTGCATTCACTGGAAAGCAACCTATACAATGCGATTAACACTATGGAAGCGTAAACTACTTGTTAAGTTAACTTAGTTGTAGTCAAGAAGTATTATGAGAGAGCGAAAATTTACTACTATGAAGTGCGTTCTGGCAGTTTCATAGTGTCTCTCATAAATGGGTGGTTTTTTAGCACGTGGAAATCGGGCATAACCAATATCGGCTACTTTGGTATTATGTACCTGCTATAGAGGGCGTATTGGCATCTTTGAAAGATTTTGGAGTTTTAGCCTCCGTCCATATACCTCCGTTAACTATAAATATATTGAAGGAGCTACTGGTTTATTTTTTTCTTGTAAGAAAAACGGAAAGTTAAAGTTTTGATATCCAACCTAACGTTTTTAATAGAAGACATTTTACGCTTTCATTTGATACCTTACACGGCAAGGTTTACAACGAGGTGAGTATAAACCATCGGTAATGTTGTAAGAAATTAACAAAAATTACCTTCTGGTCGCTTTTAAAGTGGTCGTGCACAAAGCTTCGGTAAGTTTAATTGTGCCCGACTTATATTTTATTAAAGAGGATATTGTAGGCTTTCATTTGCCACCTAACATGGTAAGGCTTAAGTGAGGTGAGTATGTAATTTTGGTTAGAAAGTTTGAAATATGCGAAAAAACTACTTTAGCATGTCTTTAAAGTGGTCGGGCATAAAGTTTAAGCTGGGTTTTTTGTTTCCAGCCTAAACATTTTAAGGAAGGCATTATAAGCTTTCATTTGATATTAAATATGTTAAGGTGATACAAGCGAGAAAAAAAATGAATCTGTTTCATTGTAATTTGAATAACGTATTGACTATGACAAACCTTTAAAGTGGTCGGCCACACTGTTTGGCCAAGAAAAGTTCCGCCCGACCACTGGGTTCTCTTGAAGAAGATATCATTACCTTTCATTTGATACCAAATTTTTCGTGGCACCCGATGAGGTAGGTGAACCCAAAAAATAGCGGTTTTTGTTGCGGTCGGGCGAGGTGTTTGGTCAACATTTTTTTCGCCCGACCAATGGTTTTGCAAATAACTGACCAAATACTTCCTTGGAAAATAAAGTTTATAAAGGCACCTTGTGACATACCTCAACAAAAAAAAAATGCGACCGGAAGTGGCTAATTTTACCACGTTTGGCCAAGAAAAACTTTGCCCGACCAACGGTTTTGTATATAATGGCTCACAAACTACTCATATAAGTGCGAATCATAGAGGTCCCGATGGAGGTCGCCATAGAGGTCGCCTCCCGGACTGTAATACCTATAGATTTAGGACATTGCTGCGGTATCATTTTCAATAAATGATGTATTTGGAAACAACTTGATGGCAAAACCAAAAAAAGTGGATTCATGAATGTATATAAACCTTGCAAACTACATACATATGTTTCAAAATACCCCAAGAACACAAACCTGTAACCCGTTTAGAAAGACATATCTACTTTCAGTACGTCTAACCACATGTTCTCTGCAACCAATCCAAATGTATAGCAATTGAATTTTTCCAAGATTTTAATTTTATTAGGAACAAAGGATATCTTGCAAACCCTCTTCAGTATCCTTAGTTTTCTAAAAACATTAAACTTTACTTGGCACCATCCCATAGAAAACAGCAAAGTTTGAAAGAAGACCTCCCATTCCCACATCCAATTTCTATTTTATTCTTACTAATGGTGTTCATTTTTTTAATGTGTTATTTGCGGGATATCTTTTTCTGAAGCCAAGAAGCTCTAGACATTTCTCCACAAAGTCTGGGCTCACTATTTTTCTTGAAAAAAAAGGAAAAATAAACAAAGAAAACCTTTCTTGAGTCTGATGTCTGCCCTAAACTCGTTTACGCCTACTGGGCATATTTTGTCCAATAGCCATATTGGTTCATCGTCGGTGAACGTGACTAGGTACGATAGTTTCCTTCTTTGAGGGCATCTATTGGTAGAGCAAAACACGAAAGGGCTGAGAACGGTTCCTTGTGGAACTCACGCGTATTCAATCCCGTACCTCAAGCAATTTTATACAGTTTTTTCGGTTAAATTTTTTCACTTACCTGCCATAGGCTTGGGGTACGTGCTTCGCATAGGACTTCTTCGATGAGAGAACAGTGGCTTAATGAGTTAATGAGTTCTATTCCATTCCGTATCTTGCAATGGAACTGTCACCCTCCCTTAGAGTGTGGCCGATCTACTGCAATTTCCATCGTTGGATTACTTTGCCTGGGCCTCCTGTTCCCACATAAAATTCGACCTTTAAAGCACGGTTGGGCCATAAAATACTCAACATATTCCGGAGGCACCTAACAAATGCCTGCAGTTTGCTCGTGATAGTGGCAGTCGCTTTTCAGGTACAGTATCCATACATCGAAACTTCGTCGCCGCCGACTTAGCTTTGCCAATCCAGTTCGCAGCGTCGCGCTCGGTTCCACCATTAGTAAGTACTATGCTTCTATATATTGGGAGCTTTCGAGTGCCTCTACCGGTTGTCCAGACGCACTCATTTGAGGTCAAGTTGATGTTGTTGCTGAACTTATAATTTCACTTTTAGTTGCATTAATTTTAAACCCAACACTGTTTGGCTCTCTCTCTAGGTTTGCTGTCATATGCAAGAGGTCCTCGGAGTGCTCCCCATGAAAGCTTATGTTTCCCTATTCTCTTATCAATGACACTGATATCTTCCGTCTTCCCCATGTTTCCGTGTTTCACCTGCGTTGCTGTTTCCTTCTGGTCACTTCCTTCTCTCTGATCACTTCTTTCTCAAAAACAAATTTTCTTCCTGCTGCTGCGACGACAACTGGTCTTGACATAGTGCGGTATTAGCTTGTGATAGGTAAGGTTCCACGTTTTTTTTGTTTCCTATTCTTCTCCAGGTTGAGAACACCAGCCCATATCTCACACCCATAATTGAGGTTGAGGATGGAGTAAGTGATGGATATGAGTAGCTTTAGCTTGCTCATAGATGACCCTCCTTGAGTGCCTCCAGTTTTTGCCATAAGCCTTTTGATCGCGTCGTTTTCTCTCTTAGAATTATGATCAGACATTTCGGTTTTCTCTGGGCTTCTTTTGTGTCTTTTTCGGTGATAATTGTGTTAATGTCATCTTACTTAAGGTGGCGCTACTGTTCGGGGTGGACCTTGGCCTCAGTCAACAAGCTTCGTCAGCTAGCTCTGTTCTCTATCTATTCTCCAGTTTCGCACGCGAAGTTGACTGAGGTCTTCTTCCACTTGCGTGCGCCACCTTAGTCTCTGTGCTCGGTCTATGTCATCTGAATATGAACCCAAAATTCCCGAAACTTTTGGGTTCATATGAACCCAAAAGTATCGTCAGGTATGTCCATTTAAAGAATTTAATCGTAAGAGACGCTTCAGAGTTGCGGTCCTAGTATTGAGCATTGTTCTGCATCTACGGTAATGTCATTACTGCGGCGTTCTTCGGCAGTGCCGTAGATTCGTTTCTGATCCTTATAGTCTCCCAGTAAAGCCTGAGTGTAATACTGAGCCCTCAACTTATTTTCCAATGGGGACGGTGAGAGAATGTTCTCCCATCGGACCGACCTGAAGGCGTTCTTCACGCCCTAGGGCAGCAAACAGAACTATTTTTCTTGAGCTGCGGCTGCCATAGTGTGCAGCCCGAACAGTCTTGATCTCTTCGTCAATTTCTCCGACTGTTGAGTGGTCTCTTTGAAAGTGTTGGCTTTCTGACAGGTCCCTTGTGTTCTGTACCTCACTACTTAGTCGGGCCTTTATCATACATTCCAGAAGATTCTTTTGCTGTAGCTATAGCATGTATAATTGCCGGTAGGCTGATGGGGATTCTAGGTTTCGCTTTCCCTTGCTGATTTAGACCATGCTTTATTCTTTCCACATCTTGTACAAGGTTAAGAAGTAAATGGGACTGCTGTTAAACATGTTTAATAATAACTTGGGGGATAGATTCTTGCTATGGTTTACAGGGCATGTCGTCGCGTCGCTTCGGGGTGAAAGTTTTAGCTTTTCATTGCTGCCAGAATCAATTCCTCTTCGATCTTCTTCTTTTTCTTCTTTTAGGCTCGAAGTTATGATCTGAAGTGATTGATCATAATCCTACTCATAACTCTACTGCATTCCTAATGGTCCGCTTGTGAAGTGAGCCGTTCCTCTTCGGTAAATAGTATTATTGCTTCCAGATCAATGGAGTGGGTAAGAAGATGTGACAGTAGTATACAAATCTAAATGTAATCCCCCGTGACAGTAGTATACAAATCTAAAGACGTTTTTTGACTCTACTCTGCAAAGTTTGTTACGTCTTCGGTCACGCTTGTGATTCATAGATCTCGATGTAGATCACTTTTTCTAATGTACCATGGATCATTAGCGATTTTTCTAAGTGCCTCATTTTGTAGAGTTTATAAAATGTTTAAATTATTTGGTTTAGCACAGCCCCAAAGTTAAGTCCCGTAGGTTAGGTTAGATTGATGCATGCCCTTGTGACAATAGGCACGGCTCACTTAGACCAGAACCTTCTTAACACCTGTAACGAAAACTAAAATAGACCGCTGCTAAAAGCTCAGATTGCCGCCCTCTTAGACTCATCTGGATTTGTGTACAAATCTCAGGAGGGCCATTAGATCTGCATTATTTAGATCTTCGAGCTCGTTGAAGAAATAACTGCGGAGGGTACTACGCCAAATTCTGTTTAGGGCTGGGCATTCGCATAGCAGGTGACGAACAGACTCAATTTCTTCAACTTCCCTGCAACTTATGCAGTATGCCTAGCCGCTGTGCGTGTAGACCCACAACGCAGTGCCCCGTATGGATATCCCTAGTCTAGCTTTTTTTTTACCGCTGGCCATAGCTCCCTTTCGTGTCTGCACGTTTCAAGTTCTATTCAACGTAGGTTGGTTCTACTCAAGTATTCAGTTTCTATCCAGCGTGTTATCGATCTCAGCGAAATCCTTAAAGATTTGAGGGCTAGAGATGCATTCATTCCTGACCCCGATCTCGCAAGCTTGTTTGCTTCATCATTTCCCGGGATATCGGTGTGACCTGTCACCCAACACAGAGTTACAGTCTTGCCAAGTGATAACTCATCCAGAATTTCCCTGTATAGTTTCACCCCCTTGACCTCACCATATCTGATTCCATGATTCAATGTTCGCTTGGCTGTCAGACTATACGGTGATGGTCTTGTTTACGAAACTGTGTTTCTTCAGCTCAGTAGTGGCAGCTTGGATTATTGCTGCCGCAGCTCCGTATGAAAAAGGTAAGATTTTCTCAGTCCTAGAGCTTAACAGAGATGCCTGCGCCGGTTCCGACGTTCATTTCTTCATCTCCTGATGCGATAGACTTTTCTTCCCATTCCCGTCTTTAGGTATTATGGCAGCGAATCTGCTGTTGACGGCGAATCTCATGGGAAGGTAATCCGTGACTGGGGTATCTATGGAGGCAACACATTGAGTTTCCACAGAGGCGTGTCGATAAGATCTTGAGTACTACAGCCCGAATTCCCTTAGGCGGACAGCTGTTTTTAAGCAACGGTTTCTAGAATAGGCACTTTAGAGCTTAGATATTGTAGGCAGTAGCGAATTTGCCGGTATGATTTTTTGTCGCTTTTTTACCAAAATAATTTCGGCCACTTTCCATTATTTTGGAACGTTGAAAACTTTCTTTCGGAAATTATGAGATTAAAATTTTAGCTGTGCACTATTTTTGGTTGAGTAAGAATCCTTTTTAAGAAAACAACGCATCAAATTTTAGTGGCAACAAGGTAGGGTAGTTGCCTATACTTCTAGTATCTACAAAAATGTTGCTTTAACGGCTTTTTTGTTAGATTTGGAAGTTGAAAAACGATTAAATTGGAAAACATACACTGCACGCCAACACAAATCAAAGGTGTAGGTAGGTAGGTACCTAAACCAAATTGAAAAAAAAACCTTGCATCCTAGGTGCGGGCATACCTACATAATGTACCACTGGTTTATTTTTTTCCTGCCTCCAGGACTTATGCAAATGTCTAGGTATCTATAGACTCATTGCAAAGTTCCTGGTTCCAGGGTGAAGGACATTTGTCCTAAACAGGAATATATGGCCAACGCGCACAAATAGTTGGCATGGTTGCACAAAACAGGAACAGAAAAAAAATAGTAGAATAGCCCCATGCAACGACGACAAGTTCAACATTTCCGTGCCGTGCCTCGCACAATATTTGTGCCAATCTATGTATACCTACCAGCCGCCATGTTTTACAACACGAAAATTGGCCTCCTCGCGCGTTCAAGCACCATAGTCGTCCTCGTAGTAGTCGGGAAAACCAGCAGTTTCCATAGTGTGCGTTTATCGATCGAAATTTTCATACGTAACAGCCCTCTACGTATGAAAAGAGCACACACCCAGGATATGCTAAGCTTTACAGCTTTGCTTGATTTCAGGATAGCAACAGCTTTATCGATTACCTGGGGGAGTTGAACGTATCTGAAGCACTTCTATGGTTATGCACGAGTGCGATATATCTGTGTTCCTTAGTTATGTGTTGGTATCGCGTCGGTCGCGGCCCGGTCTGCAGAAAATCAATAAAATTGCGCCGAAAAGTTGGCCATGGTCTGGGACAAAGCACCCGCACATTGAAGCTTTCAGCTTCTGGAACGATTAAGCACAACCGTCGCTAGAGCAAAATCTAATCGATATGCCTTATGCACGAACACTTTACTGTATAAATGTGTCCATATGTACGTGTTATACTCGCGTATATCCGTTGGATACGAAACGCAAGCCCTGGACTTGCGTATTGGTGCAAACGTGGTAAATATAGGTGGATAGGTAGGTAGGTATAACAAACCTTAACCATTGATGTCAGTAACAATGATGGTAGTAACCGTTATCGATTTCTCATCCCACCGTTCTAAATACGCAGACAATGGTTAAAGTGGTACCGTTTTCCAACTATGTAGGGTATGCAATGAGGGCCCGCAAAAGCTATTCGACAAGCCTTAGTGTGTGTGTTACGTCAGCGTCTTTATACTTTATGGTTCAGCGCACTGGCAGGAGCACAACAGTTTACGTATGGCTTGGGGTTTGGGGTGGCTTTTTTTGAATGAAGGCTTGGTTATGAAACCAAAGTTTCGAAAATTACGTCCCTGTCGCGCGAGAGCTTTCTTCTATTGTTCGGAAGTTAGGGCTATGTTACCTCACGGTATTGTATTTGTAAGTGTATACGTTTCTAGTAGATGTATGCATCTAACATCTTTATATATAGCTACCTTCTTGGGGGAGGCAGTTTGGTAATTTTTATGAGTCGCTAGACTTGCTATGACTACTTTTTGCAAAAGGGGGATTGGGGTGGATTTTTTAAGTAACATAAATTAAGTTTACCAATCAAAACGGGTTTGGCCCTCCATTCTTGAGGTAAAGGTTGGTTTTCAAACTCTTATTGCGGGTACAGTAGATACAGATGCCCACGAATTGTCCACTTCCATTATGAGAGTGCAGTTTTGTACGTTCTTACTAAGAACTTAAAATGTGGGTAGGTACACAATAAATGAATGAAAAAAGGCATAAGCTAAGTTCAGAGGGAAGGTATTTACCTTTCGATAATTTTGGATCATATTTCTGGCTGGATTTACGTTTAAAATGCATCTAAATATTGAAAAGATGCCCTTGAAATTTTTAAGCCAGCGAAAATAATAAGATGAAAGAGGAGAAATTAAGATGCCGATTTAATGCAAACTTCTACCTATAAATACTATTGTGCGAAGTCGGAACACAAAACCTTGCAAAGAAACACAAAAGCTTCATCCCAATTTGGCGTTTGAACCAAAGCTTGAAGTTTTCCTTTGGAGAGAATAGCTACTAAAAATAAAGCTTTTTCACCCGACATTGTACCTAGTTTTTCATACATCTTCGACAAAGCTCTAGATGTAATAATATGAATCTTCTTAGCAACAGATTGAATATAAATCTGTTAAGTCATAGATTTCATTTACAATTTTCGAACACAAAATTTCATAAATCGAGAATTCAAAAAGGAAGCGGAAACAACCCGCATAAGAAGTGTTAACCACTCATACTATTGATATAGGTACCTAAAGCTATTGTTTTTCGGTCCTGGTAAATTGACTTCTTTAAAATCGTACTTGATAGAATTGTGCAGAACTCCCGCGCCAACACCAGAGGCACAAGCTTACAAAAGTCCGTTAAATAATTTGCATATACGCAGACGACATAGACAAAATTGAAAGAACCAAGCGTTATGTCAGTGAAGCCTTCGTGAGTATTGAGACGAAATCGGCAAATATGGGTTTAGCATCAATCAAGTATATGCTGTCACCAAGAAGACTTTGTCAACCTGTTTTCCGCTATCAATTCAAACAATGACACCAGCGCTGAAATCAAGCGAAGGATGACTCTTGCCCATCGCTTTTTCTTTGGACTAATAAGGTAATTGAGTAAAAATTGAGGCGCTCTCTCGAGCAACTAAAGTGTCCGTTTATAAGACCCTCATCCTACCAGTCCTGATTTACGGTGCAGAATCATGGGCCCTGTCAAAGGTGGATGAAAACACTTTAGGCTGCTTCGAGAGCAAAATTCTTCGGACGATTTATGGTCCCGTCTGCATAGACGGAGAGTCGAGGAGGTGATATAACATCGAACTGTAAGGGCTGTGCAGCGACCTAGCCAGAAGATTCATATTACAATGGCTAGGATGACTGGGTTAGAGTAGGTTAAAAAATATAAACTTAAGCCTAAAGACTGCACATAATAAATGGGCAAAGTATAAAGTGGGGCCCACAAAGGAGCCTTGACTCGGCCTCGGCCTGGCGTTTACGACTTCAGCCATACGATTTCATTATTTCCTTACACAATGAAGCTCGGCTTCAAATTTCATTTGGCAAAGAAAAAGAGTGGGTAAAGAGAAAACGTAATGCCACGTAATGAGGCTTCGAAGCTAGGCCTGACTTTCAATCTGCTGAACTTTTGCTTCGTCTGAAGCAAATGGGGGTTTATGTGCAGACCTAAAACCCACTTAATTTTAAAACTATATTTGAATTTTCTTTCAAAATGCCTTTTGCTCAAGTTGAACAAGGCATAGGAACTCAAATTTTCGTGCAGAGCAATAGTGGCCAGAAGGCTTTTTATTAGACAAAAATTAGACCACCCACACCATCGACCTACTTGTAAAATATTAGATCTTTAAAAACCAGATTTTTCGGAAAGTTATCATTCTAAATCGAACAAAAATTATATGATAAATATTAAAGATACTTAAAACATCTGCTAAATTTGCTACATACAAAGTATTAAGCTCCGCCCACTTTTTGGGGCGTAGTTTTAGGAAAAAAAAACTGCTTTTTACATTAATGTTCGCTTTTTTAGCACTTTCTAAGGATTCTAACGAAATAAGAATTAATTAATTCTGGTTTTCAGGCCACGACCATTGCCAAACAAATTTTTAACTGGGGTTACAGGGTAAAGAGAGTCGGATATTTAGAAGTTCGTTACAAACGAACTCTTAAATTTTTTATGACTAGTTTTAGTTGCTTTCTTCAAAAACTAAAAATTCCCAGAAGAAGGAGCCAAGAAGCAAAATCCTTAAAGATTTTTCCATGAATGACCCACGTAAACTTTTGCGTATTGCTAACTTGTTGTAAGATTTATGCGTATCCACTGCACAATGAAACATTTCTTATTTAACACGTCTAATTCGTCGACAATAGCCGTAATAAGCTTCGATATGTTTGGTAAAGTCTTCCCAGAGCATGACATCGGTACGTGTCTCAACTTAATAAAAGCCTTATTGTTGCCAAACTTTAGGCTGTCATTACCTGCCTACTTGTGAAACCACACACAAGCCTCCTATGTACAGTGAATACGAATTACTCACTTACTTGGTTCGCAAGCAAAATTGTTGTTAAACTATTTTAAATTCTTCAGCGTAGAGCAGGTACAGTGTTCTTTATAAACAGAACGTCCTTCAGGCGATCCCAAAAGTTTTTTGACATACCGCTCATGCATATGTATAATGTGTGTGGAAGTTTGAGTGCGAATTGAGCGCAGAATACGTATAAAACGTGCAAACTATTATGGAAACTGTAATATGATGGTTGTGGTATCACGTTTTTAAAATCTCTTCTCGTAAATATTTATTTCGGCGCAATTTCAGTTTATTGAAAATGTTGCTTTGCCCAGGCTCAGGGCAAAAACTTCTAAATAACTACATTCAACTTCGGCCATGTAAAAGCTTTGCCCGCACAAGCTGAAATTGATGAATTTACCCATATTCTGACATTTGTTTAGAAATGTGAGTAAATTCGTCAATTCATCAGTTCCTTGCCATTCCCTTTTGGTTTTTTTACATCAGCAAACCGCAGCTGACTTACAGGTATTCCCCGACACGGAAATTTAAAGCTTTGTAAAAAAAAAGTGAACAAATGGGTGTTGGGGGCAAGAGGGACGCCCTGAATTACTAAATAACTAGAAGTTGAATATCTATTTATTTTGCAATATATGTCCAGGGTAAATTTACTTTAAGATTAGCTTGTGGTTGTATAAATCCTGAAATTTCCTACAATATTTTATGAGTTCCGATTTAGATATGTCCGTCAGCCCGTTCTTAACGTTTCTAACTCTTACTGCAAAAAAATTTAATTTTTTCTCAAGCGGGGAGAAGTGCCGGGTCAGAAAAATCTGGTGATGTCAGAAGGTACTAAGATGTTATATGTACATGTATTTACAAAACACTTAAATCTCTTAAATCTTCCAGGTAAAGTATTCGCGAAGGTGTTGGAAACGCGTTCCAGAGCTGTGATCGAGCCTTTGTTATGGGAAGAGCAGTGCGGCTTTCGGCCTGGCAGAGGCACAACCGACCAGCTTTTTACTCTGAAGGCTATTCTTGAGGAGGCCCGGGAATATGCCAAACCGGTCTATGCGTGTTTTGTAGATCTGGAAAAGGCGTATGACCGAGTCCCTCGGGATACACTGTGGAGAGTTTTGCAGGACTATGCGCTGAGTGAACCCCTTCTGAGAGCCATAGGCTTTGTATGGAAACTGCAGAAGCTGTGTACGGATTTATTGGGTCGAATCCCGTCCTTTTGATGTGCGCGTTGGACTTCGCCAAGGCTGTGTTCTGTTGCCGCTCCTTTTCATAGCATATATGGACTGGATGGTGAAGCGTAGTCTTGGCGAGCAATGTTTCGGATTGGCTGGCATCAGGATGAGCCATCTGCTTTTCGCAGATGATTTCGCCACCCTTGCATCATCCAAAGAGGAACTTCAACGAGCACTGGATAGGTTTACAGCCGTCTGTGGTGATGCTGGGATGAAAGTAATCGTGAACAAATCGGAAGTGATGGTTGTTTCTCGAACTCCTGTGCAGTGTACCCTATCTCGGTCTTTTTCACGAAAGATGGGAGGAGTGATACTGAGTTGTGCTGTAAAATAAGCCAAGCTGGAGCAATAGTAAAGGAACTGCGCCGGCCGGTCATCAGGAAAGCTGAGCTTGGAGTGAAAGCAAAGATCAGTGTTCGTTTCGACCCTCATCTATGGTCGTGAAGTTTGGGTAATGACCGAAAGAATTAGATCGCGGGTACAAGCTGCCGAAATGAGATTCCTGAGGTGCGTTGCTGGTGTTACACAAAGGGATAGAGTGAGAAGCGTCAGTATTCGTGGGAATCTAAATGTTGAGCAGCTACTTCTCCGAGTGAGCGATCGATTCTTCGATGGTTTGGACACGTTGTTCGCATGCCCCCTGACAGACTTCCTCGACAGGTCATGATACCGAGATGCGAGCGCATCGCCTCCCTGGTAGGCCAAGAAACAGGTGGTGGGATCAGGTAAAAAACCTCTCTGAGTCCCGCCTGGGGATTGCCCCCGAGTCTCTTGAGTTGGTGGCGAAGGATCAAGAACAATGGAAAGACCATTTGGCCACCATCGCTCCGCGACCCTTTTAAAGAATAAGCGGCATTCGAAAATGATGATGATGATGGTGATGTTTTCCGAGGTTTAAACTCGAGCTCAATTTGTTAAATATTACTTGATTAACTTTCGTTTGGTGCTCAAGCTTTTCTTAAATCATGACTAGAATTCGAAAGACCGAATCTAATGCAGCCGAATGTGGCTTACTTTCACGTGACGCGACTTGAGCGTACGATCTTGGACTAACAAGTGTGGATATTCTTCCTTTAAACTCCATTTGGTTTGAGTTTTTTTTTTCTAATCAATCCCGTACCCTTTGTCGACTTAGGGGTTTTTGGCTTATATGCTTTAGGAGATTTTAGGGTTGGGCCCTTATTTTCAATATTTTTCTTTGGAGCTCAGAATTGTTCTTAGAAAGATTATTGGTGCCCTCACAGGCCATTGTCTGGTAGAGCGACATGCCATAAGACATGATAAGATTTCTGTAGAAGTTGCAGAGACGAGGAGGAGGAAGAGACCATGGCTTACCTCCTGTGTAACTTGCCCGCTCTATCGACCATGAGAAGGAAAACTCTAGGTAAAAACTTCTTCGTTAGTCTAACTAAACGATCGATAGTGGCCTTTATCACCAGATCAAATAACTAAACGCCTAACTGGTGAACTACACAATATGTCCCTCATACCACCTGGGAACTAAACAGTAGAATACTTGCAGTAAACGCCATATCCCCCCTTCCTTTTCCCCCATCATATTCCCCCACTATCATACCTCAAGGTCTTCTCTTACAGGACTGCGTTGGTACGAGCTTATTTCGTTTCGATTGCCGCAACCTCTTCGCCCTTACGGGAACGAAGGTATTACCCCTGGTACGGCTTCATACTGCTTCTACGGTTACTCTTGCCTTTCCTATTCCTCTGAAGGTCTG
Source organism: Neoascia interrupta (assembly GCA_947623515.1). NCBI lineage: Eukaryota > Metazoa > Arthropoda > Insecta > Diptera > Syrphidae > Neoascia > Neoascia interrupta. The sequence goes on from OX392463.1 coordinate 122,601,557, forward strand.
AATTCTGACTTGAGTTGTCTGAAGTACGGGCTTACACCAAAGACGCGGTTACTCTTCATTAGCCTAACTGGTTGGCGGAAGCCAATAAATTCTCCCCCGGCAGGGGTTCGCACCGAATCGGTTACTCCTGCTTTCTCCCATTCTTGAGCCTAATTTTTACTTGACGAGTAATATAGGCATGGACTTATACCGAAATTGGTTGCCCTTGCCTTGTCTTCTCATATAGAACTGCTCCGCACAGACCTTCCCCACTAACTCGTTAACGTGGGTTCACACTGAAATCGGTTCCCCTCAACCTCAAGTTATTCCCTCCAATTCATATAAACCTCATCCTTTTCTTCAGAAAAACCTCTCTCTGGACTCCTCAACTCTGCTGAAAGCGGATCATACCGAAAAAGGTTACTGTCTACTCCAAGTTCTTCCTTCCAATTCATACCAACCCCTCCCCTGCCCTCAAGGATAATTCCTATATGGAGTCCAGTAGTGACGAGACCCTTTCCCTCAGAAAAATTTCTCACTGGACCCCTCAACTCTGCTAAAAGCGGTTCACACAGGGCTCACACCGGAAACGGTTACCCCCAGCCTACATTATCCTATTTTGGGCAAGTCCCTAACCAATCAAGCATTAATTGGTGACCTTCGAAAAAGGCTTACACCGATTGTTGCCTCGACCTTTCTCAGCCAAAACGGGTAGTTATCATTTAGATCCTCGGGCAGGTAACACCGGTCTTACAGAGCAGTATCACAATGGTCCTCTTTTAATCTAGTGTGTCCTGCCTAGCGGGGACAGCCACCAAACGTAACCTTACTTTGCTGGACCTGGAATAGTGACTGAGTATTCAGTCGACTTCATTCCTCAGCGTCGTTTGGTTTTTATTAAGGAAAGTTTTTGGCCATTGGTAGAAGAGCAAACTCTTTCCCCCAAGCTAGTTCCAGGATGAGTTTCGCATATCACTGTTCTTGGAAAGACGTGCCGTGCGTAAACAGAAGGTGATTACGATTGAGGTTTCCGAAACAGACGTGACGTCTGTTTGTTAATGCTTTGCAATTTGATATCACGTGTCTTATATACGTCATTACAGTGTCATGCAGCTTTCTTAAATCTTACCTAAATCTTGTCATTTTTACTAACTAAAAAATGCATACAATTTGGTCCTAATCGAGATGAACAACCCTTAGCAAAGTTTATTTTTAGCCAATCAATAATTAATCACAAAAACGCCTTTTGACACTATTGCTCAGCCTTTTTTGCGGGGAATTATACATAAGCCTCTCTTATCTTCTGTGACTTTTATGATGATGAAATATAAAATGCACTCGCCTTAGAGTATAGCACAATCAGTAAAAGATTGTTTCGCAATCGGCGTGAATTTTTCAAGTTAAAATATTTGTGATGCAGTGTGTCGTTTTGCTCGCGCATAATGATTATTATTATATTCGTAAATATGTTTACACAAGATTGTAGCTATACTTCAAATAAGTTGCCCGATAAGAATTGACTCTCGTTCTTTTTCTAAGCTTATCGGTAAAGCGTGAAACTTTGTCTAGAAACTCCATGTATTGCGTGCTTAAGACTGATTAAAATTTACTTAGCAGAACGTTTACTATTTAATGTTCGTGGCATTATCGATAAGAAAGCAGCCAGATATTGTAAATGTTTACCAATGTGTACTTTTTTTTAATTATTTGTAACTACAATGTGTAGTAGTAGTAACTTTATTTAAGGTAGTATTAACAGTTCGCGATATAGGTAAAGATTTGATGACTAATTTTGGATCTTGTGTGGAAATATGTTTATGAGAGTTTTTGGATTATATTATGTAAAAAAATTCGGTCCTTTCTTAATAGTTGCAAGGTGGTTTTTATTGCACGCGTGCTAAGACTTACTTACTTAGGGTGACGCTATAGCCCGGCTGGACCTGGACCTCAAACAACAAGCTTCGCCAGCCAGCTCTGTCTCCAGCTAGCCGTCTCTAGTTTTGAACGCGAAGTTGGCTGAGGTCCTTTTCCCTACTGCGCCATACCTTAGGAGTAAATTCGCAGATTTTTCGGCCCGGGGCGTTGGTGTTTATCCGCTCTAGATGACCCACCCATCGAAGTCGTTGTATTTTGACTTGCTTTACAGCTCGTACAGTTCGCTCAAAGATACTGGAGCCATTAAAGTGGTCTGTGACTATAGTCGAAATCTAAGAACCGAATAATATTATCTAAACTCGGTGACTTCTAAAAAAAAGATTCGTTCGTTTTCACGGTTCCCACCTCCTTATCTAAAATCGCTAAATATCTGAATATCATCCTAGACAGTAAAAGCTCAGCTGGAGTCTAACCAGAGAAGAAAGAGTTAAAAAAGCAACCGAATTTGCGGGAAAAAATTGGGTCTTCCCCTGGTAAAACAAACTGCGTCTGATGCCCAGCCATAACCAAATAGAAAAAACTTAAATCCTTAACTAAGGCGCATCAAGTGAGAAGGTGCAAGAGTTCGTGTGTGACAAACTTCTATATACCCGACCCTATATACCGTGTGACACCAAACCTTAAAATTTTTTGTCCCCCAAAAGTGGGCCTGGGCTAAAAATTCAAATCAATGAATTGTAATTTCGTTAAAATCATGACAAAATGCGTTAAAACCGAAAATAATTTGGGGGAAAAAGCGTTTTTCCTAAAAACAACCCCTAAAAGTGGGCGGAGCGCAAAATTTTGTATGGGGGAAACTTAGCAAATAGTATAATCTTTAATATTTGGCATACATTTTTTTTCGATTTGAAGTGAACTTTCCGAGAAATCGGGTTTTTTAAGATCTAACATGTTAAAAGTGGGCATGGTCGATATTGTGAGCGGACCAATTTTTGTCTTCTTAGAGGTTTTGGGCCAGTATTGCTCTATACCACAATTTGAGTTCCTACGCGTTGTGTTCCTTGACGAAAAGGCATTTTGAAAGAAAATTTTAAATAGATGTTGTGTTACATTGAAGCCAGTAGTGGGCGTGGCAGTTGCCTGATTTAAACAAATTTCACACTTTATCTGTACAAAATAAAAGCCAAGACACACTTCGAGTTTTAGCCTCCAAGCTCAATTTTAAATACCTAAAAACTACACACATACGGACAGACGGGCAGACGGACGGACGGACGGACGGATGTCCATCGGACATAGCTTAATCGATTCACCTGTCGGTCTCGATCATATCTCTAAAAGGTCTTAGGGGTCTACGGTGTTTATTTCACTTACAAACTATACATTAAAATTAATATACTCGGGTATAAAAAATGGATTGTCTCTTCACTACAGGTGCTCTGAGATCCACTCCTACCATGGGGTTAGAGGCAATGTTAAACCTAACGCCTACTGACTTCAAGGGACAGGCAATTGGAGTACAACATCCACAGGACACATCTTAAACATTCGGGCTCTAAGCAGACAGAATAATGTCCGCATTGTTTGGGTACCAGGCCATTGTGACTTCATCGGAAATGAAAAGGCTGACGAACTAGCGAAACATAGATCACTTCAGCGGTTGCTCACACTCCGCTCTCTTTTGAGAAAGGCAAAATGTATACAACTATTTAAAATATAACCAAAAATAGGTGGGAAAATCTGTAGCGTTGTGGACATATAAAGGCGTTATGGCTATCCATAAAACAGAAGCAAATCAAAAAAACTTATAGCAAAAAAAAACCCAACTCTGGGTATAGCCACAAGAGTTTTAATATAACTGGCCACAACCTGTGGGGAAAACACTCAACAAAATTAAGAATGATGAACACCAACTTCGTTTGCAGGGGCTGTCATGATCGCGAAGCAAAAGAAGCTCCTCTGCGAATGACGCTAAGGGCCCTCGTAGGCCTATGCACGCTGGTGGCTTTGGCTGCTAGCAAGCCTTCCTAACCTAACCTTAGAAGGGTAGCTAGGGACAAAGGTTGGATCACTGGTTGGAAAACTTGGATACCATAAGTGTTAGTTAGAGCATTTAAAGTGTCTTTTAAGACAACTTTTCAAACACCAACCACATGTTTTCAGAGTGTGCTTCTTGGCAAGTCAGTCAAATATGTTCTATAAGAGCACGTACCTAGAATTCTTTTTGCACCTAAAATAAAGTGCTTAAAAGTATCGAATCGCCCTTAGAAATGGTTTGTAAAAAGCCCCGTTTCTTGCATAGTTCCAACTTTAAGAACTCAAGGTTTCATTAAGTGGTGTTGTAAAGGTAACAATGACCATCACAAATCCTTCTGTTTTACTTGGGTAAATAACTCAAGGTAATAGCTGTCGGTGATGTTTTGTCGAAGTCGTCAGTCTTACTTGGTTTTGCCCTCGTTTACTTCTAAGCTCATATTCGCCCCTTTCGCTGCCATCACGCCGTGTTCTTCCGGTTTTTGTACGGACTTTTGAAAGATTGTGCCTCTGGTGCTGGCGCTTGTTAAAGAAGTCACATGACATCGCGTCACTTTGTCTAAATTCTTGATGAGGTTTTTACCGACCTTGACGGAAAAGCGTAGATTTCCATCGTCATCTTTCACAAACTGACGAGTTTGGCAGGTATTGCAAAACTAGACTATATAGCTTATCTCTAGATACTATCATACACCGCCTTAAAATCGATGAAAAAAAAAGATCTTGAGTTTTCTGCCGCATTGTGAAAATTTGATCAATGGTGGACTTTGCTGGCCTAAAGCCACACTTTTACTTATATGTGCCTATCAGATTTTTGAAAAACGGCTTAAGGCTTAATTCAAACAGTACAGCAGAAAGGATCTTGCATACGTTGCCTCCGTAGTTGGTACAATTTAGAGAATCTCCTTTCTTGAGAAACGGAAAAACTATGCTGAGGTTCCATTCGTCGGGCATGTTTTCCTTCGACCATATCTTGCAGGTGAGTTGGTGCATGTTACTAGCCAGCTTATCGCCCGCGGATTTAAAAAGTTCGGCAGCTAGGCTGTCGGACGCTTTGTTGAACCAAATTTCGGACACAGTTACTTTCACTTCATCCAGGGTTGGGTAGGCGGTATCGTTCGTATGTTTCGTTTGTAACTTTCGTTTGTCATTCTGTCTGACAGCGGGATTCGGTTTCCCAGTCTGCAAAAATGGTGTTTCCAAAGCCTCAGCACCGACCACTAAGAAGTTCCTTTGATCTCTTCAACCAAGCGCGTGCTCTATTTTTTCTTCGGAGAAGCCGGTGTACCTCTATCCTCCTCTGTTTGTAGAGCTCGGGAGATTGTGCTCGTGTGCAGAACCACTTTGTATGCTTTCTGTTAAGCTGCATGTGCTTGGCTGTGAGAATTCCAACACATCAGAGGCGGCATCTCTGATCGCATTTTGGCAATGTTGCCACTATATACTGGTGGCCGCATAGAACTTCATAGAAGGTTTTGGGAGACTCGTTAGAAGAAGAACCTGGCGATCTTTTGCGATTGTAGCCTGCCGACGTCAAATATTGTCACAGCATTTCCATTTCTTGGCGCTGCGAGGTAGTGTTCCGGATCAATGTTAGCTTTTGGGATGTTCGAATATCCATGATACTGGAAGAGTACCTTGCGTCAATCGCAATATGGTTCATGGTTCGGGTGTCTTAAAGACAAACTTTTGTTTATTTATTGCTTTTAATTTAAATTTATTTTTTTGTTTATTTTAGTTTTATTGTTCCAATTCGCTATAAAAGTATCAATGCTTTTTTTAAGTAAAAAAAGCTTATTATGCAGTTGTGAAAACTGATAAGATTTAAGCTAAACATTAAAAATAAGTCTTGGATATAAAAAAATAACAAAAGTCACGGTAGTTATTATTATAAACAAACTTTTAACCCCCAAGGATGTCATAAAATCACGTCGAAAGGTTAGGAACAAAGTGAAAAAATCAAACTTTGTTTGTTACACATCAATTAACGAGCTAAAATTCTGTCAGAACTTTGGACTTCCAATCAGAACAAAAGAAGCAATAGATACATATGTAGATACTTACTTGTGTAGTATTAAGCAGCATTTTCTGCAAAGGTGTCAGTAAATTAGTTTTTATTATGGTTGCTCAACTCTTGCAGAACACAATTTACCATTTGTCTACTTATTTTAATACAATGTAGGTAAATGCTGTGATATTTATTCCTGTCTCTAACGAAAATTAGGCACGTAACCCATTAATTTCTTCTAATGATGTGGAAGACTTATTCATCTTTTCGAGGAACGCATCCATATTTCCAGTTCTCTATAGAATTATTGCCCATCGCTTCACCACCCCTATACTGAATTACAGCCGCACACGTTCAATGAGTTTGAGTTGGAGCAACGTGTAGATTTGTAGATTCCACTAGGGATACAAATTCGGCAGCCTCCTGAAATGCAGATCACTCTGATAACATTGATATGAACAAGAAACTCATTGGACGATTTATGAAGCCATTCAGAAAGGATTTAGCCTCCAATAACCAAAATAACCCAAAAACAAGACGAACGGACGGACGACGACGTAAAAGACTTTATGAAACCAGCAACAGTAGAAGAAGATTGAACGCCATAAGAATATTGAAAGAATACCTTGGGCGTGCGAACCCACTGAGAATACTAATTGCATTGGAATATGACTTTACTGCTACCAATTTTCACCAGACCAACTCCAGCTTTGCCTACGTGCTACTCCCCCGTTCCTAATGGAATCAGAAAAAAAGAAGAAGCGGACGGAGTCGAACAGCAGCACCACCAACACACACGACCAACACAGGATTGAGCAAGTGGCGTGCATACAAATTAACCCTGGCTTGGTCGCCCGTGCAGACGTGACCAACATTTTGAAGGACATCCGTACACATTTCGATTGGATTCGTGACTGGAATTGGCCACAGAGCAACGATATACACGAAACGAATTTCTTTTCATTTTATAATGTGTGTCCTGTGAGTTCGGTGTACGGGGGGGCGGACAATAGACAGGGACAGGCTAGGCGAAATATGGGGGTCACATGTATTATTTTAAGCTCTTTTTTATAGGAAGATCTAAGTGAACTTAGCGCAGTTGGGTGCGGAGGGTCGTATGGTCATCGTATGTGCGAGGGCAATAAAAAGGACATCACCGCTCGGCGTAGAGACGTCAAAGCCTCACTCGTTCCATGTGTATCGGCATTAGGGACTGGCTCATTCAAATTCCTTACACACCAGGACGACGACGACGACGCTCCAGCGAAGAAAACTTCTGATGCTGCTTGGCATCTAGATTGGAAGAAATTGGCAGCTTGTGTAGAGGGCTTTTCCTTCCTGACACTGCCATTAGGTATGCAGGAAGAGTGGTTAAGCCAATTCGTTATGAGAGCTTAAAAGGTTGCCGAAAATTGGAAACTTATTTGCTGCGTTTGAAAAAAGAACGTCTACAGTTTGGGTTCAATTGATCAGGAAATATAAGAAAAAAATTTACTTGAATTGTGGCGTTTCTAGTTGCCAAATAAAAACTTTCCTTCAGCTATTTACTTAATAGTAATTTTTTTATGTTTGTCAAATTTATTTTGGTAAAAAGTTACTCGTATTGCGGAAGGAAAAACGTAATGAAAATGCTTTTGTACGTGAATTTTGCGTAAGGCAGATTGAGGGCGCTGCCTTAAAATTTTCACAAACGATAAGAAGAACGAGTCTTGAAGCAAAGCTGTCAAAATTGGTTTACCTTAAAAAAAATAGTGTTTCCCTACATGTTTTTAGTTTTAATAGCCCTAGTGTGAGATTTTAAGACCTAAATTCCTAAAAGTATGACCTAGACATGCAGGTGTAAAAATTTTCATCAGCGAATCATCAGTTTTCAGAAAAATCATAAATATCCATTTTGCTACTCATCTTTTCAGACTTAATTTGCTTAACTGAAGATAACTTAAGATTTTCTGGGGTTTTGAAGGTTGGTAGGTTGGAAATTTGGTGGTGGCGCGGCGTTTGTGAGAGTTCATGCTCGATCCATGCTCCCAAAGATCTAGCTCATCACACCATCCTAGGATCGAAGCAGAACATGCGATCTTTTAGGTTAATGGCTGAGAGCTGTAAGTTGAAGACTTCCCAACAACACCAAAACCTAAGTTGTGGGAAGGAACAAGGAACATGAGGAATTTTTCCGCTGCCCCTATAAAACGCATCATAAATGGTCAGAAGTATCAAGCAGTCCTTTCTACGTACTTACAGAACTTCTTACAATTTCAAGTGCCTGGTTTTGCATAAGCTTGTCTTATGCAGCTTTAAAATCAAGGAGTAGAGGAAGGGTGTCGGTTTAAAGTTTTCGAGTTTTCTTTCCAGGATCTGCAGTCTATGCTGTTTGTAGTTTTATAAAGTGCATCTTTTAGGCAGAAAGCCACAGTAATATACTGAGCCAAAAAAGTCAGTGGGGTAAAAACTTCAGGGCGAAAAAACAGATTTAAAAATCCCTATAGAGCAGATATATCTGCGACAGATAAGTCATATGCGCGCTTTTTCAGCTTCAGTGAAAAGATTGAATGAGTTCCATGCTCAGATTTGTCATTATTCACTTGCCAGAAGATTTAAAGTGGTGTTCTTTTTGCTTAAACGTATATTCTCTAGTCATTATTTTAAGTCTAAAAATGAATTCGATGAGCATGTCGGGAGCAAACTTGAATACTATGCGTAGTAGTTAATATACTATTAAAATTAGATTAAGAAACTTTAATTCTTTATAAAATTCATTTAGCCAGGCATACTTTAAAGCCGGCTACAAGTTCATGTTAAGTTACATAAATTATAATGATTTTTTTTTAAGACTTAATAAAGGAAATTGTAAAATTGTAGAAGATTTAAATTTGCTTCGTAAATCATAAATCAAGGTTAAAGCCTTGCTACCACTGGTTTTTAGCATTTGCACTGTAATATTTTCGCCTGGGGCCCGTCAAATAAACCTTTTAAATTCAATTCTATAATTACACAACGAAACACTTTATTTCTCCTCAAACAAAACTTATTTGATTCCAAATCACAATTTATTGAACTTCACTGCAATTTAAACTAACGATTTAATTTCAATTCAATCACTTACTTTATCTCTCGATGTACACAATTAACGATTCAAAAACAACTGCTAGGTCGTTCAGTAACTCCTGCATGTCCTTTTATAACTTGTCGCCACTACACATTGCCCCCCTCCTAGTGTTGACAATCCAGCATAATAAATCATGACTCCTGCCGTGGTAGTCGATCAACATGGACAACTTTCATTTTTGATCTTGGTCCTTGTTGGATTTGGAAGACAACATACATAATTCCATCCCTTATTATCGCTTTGACCTACTAAGCTGCATTTTGAAGGATCTTACATCCGGTATTTCTTCTTTTCTCCGTACAACACCAAAGTCTCACAGCACTTTAGGGAGGACTTCTGTCAGAGATATCTCTTGCGTTCGGCTTCTCCATAGATTCCTTGCAAGCAAGGATTGGCTTCATGTCAGTATCCTCTGGTTGTGCATTACGAAGCTTCCCATTGCTCCAGCCTTCTGCAGGTTCAGCTCTTATTCTATAGACAGAAATACCATCGTCCTCTTCCTCTTGTCGCACGCAATATTTACAATTGGGCTACATATTATGGTCTCCAGAATAGCGTGTCCGCGTTGCAGTGCAGCCTTCCTTTGCGATGTTGTATCTCGAAGTTATAAGCCTGCAATCGTTTATTTAACGACCATTCAAACTATTCCCTTTACGGTCAGCTGGTGCAGATACTTGGCGTCTATGCTGTTTTTAGTTTTATAAAGTGCATCTTTTAGGCAGAAAGCCACAGTAATATACTGAGCCAAAAAAGTCAGTGGGGTAAAAACTTCAGGGCGAAAAAACAGTTTTAAAAATCCCTATAGAGCAGATATATCTGCGACAGATAAGTCATATGCGCGCTTTTTCAGCTTCAGTGAAAAGATTGAATGAGTTCCATGCTCAGATTTGTCATTATTCACTTGCCAGAAGATTTAAAGTGGTGTTCTTTTTGCTTAAACGTATATTCTCTAGTCATTATTTTAAGTCTAAAAATGAATTCGATGAGCATGTCGGGAGCAAACTTGAATACTATGCGTAGTAGTTAATATACTATTAAAATTAGATTAAGAAACTTTAATTCTTTATAAAATTCATTTAGCCAGGCATACTTTAAAGCCGGCTACAAGTTCATGTTAAGTTACATAAATTATAATGATTTTTTTTTAAGACTCAATAAAGGAAATTGTAAAATTGTAGAAGATTTAAATTTGCTTCGTAAATCATAAATCAAGGTTAAAGCCTTGCTACCACTGGTTTTTAGCATTTGCACTGTAATATTTTCGCCTGGGGCCCGTCAAATAAACCTTTTAAATTCAATTCTATAATTACACAACGAAACACTTTATTTCTCCTCAAACAAAACTTATTTGATTCCAAATCACAATTTATTGAACTTCACTGCAATCTAAACTTACGATTTAATTTCAATTCAATCACTTACTTTATCTCTCGATGTACACAATTAACGATTCAAAAACAACTGCTAGGTCGTTCAGTAACTCCTGCATGTCCTTTTATAACTTGTCGCCACTACACATTGCCCCCCTCCTAGTGTTGACAATCCAGCATAATAAATCATGACTCCTGCCGTGATAGTCGATCAACATGGACAACTTTCATTTTTGATCTTGGTCCTTGTTGGATTTGGAAGACAACATACATAATTCCATCCCTTATAATCGCTTTGACCTACTAAGCTGCATTTTGAAGGATCTTACATCCGGTATTTCTTCTTTTCTCCGTACAACACCAAAGTCTCACAGCACTTTAGGGAGGACTTCTGTCAGAGATATCTCTTGCGTTCGGCTTCTCCATAGATTCCTTGCAAGCAAGGATTGGCTTCATGTCAGTATCCTCTGGTTGTGCATTACGAAGCTTCCCATTGCTCCAGCCTTCTGCAGGTTCAGCTCTTATTCTATAGACAGAAATACCATCGTCCTCTTCCTCTTGTCGCACGCAATATTTACAATTGGGCTACATATTATGGTCTCCAGAATAGCGTGTCCGCGTTGCAGTGCAGCCTTCCTTTGCGATGTTGTATCTCGAAGTTATAAGCCTGCAATCGTTTATTTAACGACCATTCAAACTATTCCCTTTACGGTCAGCTGGTGCAGATACTTGGCGATTCCGGCGAAGCCCTTCACGAATCTCTTGTAACAAGACTAAGAAAGCTGTTAGCTGGTGTTTTTCTTTGGGAACTGACCAGGTTCTCGCAGCATCGATTTTCTGTGGATCCGTCTTCACTCCAACCGACGATATTACATGCCCCAGATAATAGAAAGATTTCCGCTCTGAAGAAGGCACACTTATTTGGATTGAGCTTCAATCGTGCTCCTCGAAGCCGTGGGAACACATCTCTCAAGTTGTCTCGATGTTCAGCGAAAGTATTTCCCACAACGATGACGTCGTCCAAGGATACCAGGCATAGGTTTTCCACGTCAAACCATGTTAGACTAGTTCCGTAAGACGCTCAATGGGCTCGGTGGGCGGAGCGTTACACAAATCAAGTTGCATTATAGTAAACAGACGTATACTCAGAACCCGCTGTGAAAGCGGTCTTCTCTTTGCATCCTGGATGGATCTATAGCTACCAGCAGCAAAGTCTGCAACCCAAAGAATCCGTTGAATCCGTTACCCTGAAGTGCACAACTGACAACTAAGTTCAATACACACGAGTATTTCACTGAGTTGTCAGTTATGCACTTCGACGTGATGGACGCAACGGATTAATTGGACTGAGGGCATAAGGTTTTAGTTCAAGGGTCTCTCTAGAACTATTTCGCTCTAGAGAGTTTGTCTTATGTGTCGTCTAGTCGAGGTAAAGGAAGGCTGTCCTTCTTTGTGACATCGTTAAGCCTCTGGGGAATTCGCGCAGATTCACTAGTTTGACAGGCGACGCCCACGGATCTTTCGATCTTTCAATCAAACGTTCTTTTTCTATTGTCAATATCATCTGGCCGAGGTCCGCCTGCCAATGGAAGTCGTCCTTTTATAACTTGTGTGTATGCGGTGCTGTACTATGCGTCTAGGACCATAATAGTCTCCATCCTGTGACACAACAATATCAGCAAACTTGCCAATGAGCTGTATCAGGTTTGCTGCTCCTGATCTTGCTCACAGTGTTGGAGAACAGATTTGCATACCTCTGTTATTCTTTTTGTGGGGAAGCACTCTAGCCACTTCGTTGATGAATCAACTACCTTGCGAAGCTTGATCTGCTGCTTCCATATTAAGGGCAAATGAGTGTGAGTGAGGGCTCAGTGAGTGTTTTCTTGCCTGCCTGGAAATGAATTTTCCAAGTCTCCGGTGTCGGCTGCAACTGATTTTGAGAATTTCAGAAAAATTATTGTGTTCCTCGAACTTGCTTTCGACAACGTTCGTTTATTATTCGAGAGCATTCTTTTGGCCACTCTCCGGCTTCTTGAATTTCGCTAGAAACAGCTTCATGAATGGTGTCTGTGATCTCATGCTGAGGGTTGGAACTATCAAACAACATCGTATCGGGGTTTCCTCGGTAATGGCTTCTTAAGCGGAACAATAATTCCCTTCTAAGCCTCGAAGTCAGGAGGTTCCTTTTACCCAATTTTACTTTTAACTCAGCTGTTTTCAATTGTAAAGTTTTAATGATCTCTTACCTCTACAGAATTCTGCTGTTAAAAGCAGCCCGACACAATTTGCGCACAATATTTTTCCACTCTAAAAAAAAAACTGTTTCATACTGTTATGTGGTGACAAGAAATAAAAGACATGCAGGAATCGCTGAATACACCCATCGATTTACTTTAGGAACACACCCAACTGTCATTCTAGTGAGCTGACAGGAAGCTGATATTCCAAGTTCGAATTTCGATATCGAAAATTTCCCCTCCATGGCATTCAGCGGAAGAGTACCTATGGAAAGTTACCAAAGGAAAAGTATGGAACGTACTAGAAGGTGCTTACTTTTGTATAAATACACGGGTTACAGGCTCGTACGGGACAGTTATATTTTAAACGTTGACTTGTGAAAATCGGTAGTAAAGTAAAAAATGATCAAATTGAAATAAAGTATTGAATTTTAAATAGCGAAGTTGAATTAAGTGTGATTTGAATTTAAATAAGTTTTAATAAGTTTTGTTTGATAAATTAAGTGTTTCATCGTGTGATTATAAAAACTGAAATTGAGTTTAATTCGACGAACCCAAGTCGAAAACATTACAATACAATAACACTGATTCGGAAAGTTCCACTGCAAAATTTTGTCGTACAATAATTGAGTTTTATGGCACTTCTGACACCAATGAAATATTTCTGCCTAGGTTTCATCGAATAGAACTCAATTGAACTTTTAAAATTACACGACAAAACTCTTTTTTTTGTCGTACACAATACAACACAATTCAACTTCGCCACTTAAAATCCAACATTTTATTAATTTTAATCATTTTCTATTTCATCTCTCGATTTGTACAGTTCGAATCAGTTGTAACTGCCAGGGTCAGATATCCGCCTATTTTTACAAAATTGAGTTCTCGAAATTTCGCTTTTGTTAATTTTCCACTGGTATTTTTCGAATGGCGGAGGATTTCGAATTTCAAGTGTCAGTTTGCTGTCACCCGACTGAAATGACAATTCGATGTTGGGGGTGTTCAGAGAGTAAGTCGATGGGTGCGTTCAGTATTTTTCCTTCTTACGGAGAAAACACTTAATGAAAATCATTAAATTTCGTCGCCTCATGACAGTACGTATACGTATAGAGCCGGTATGGTGTAAGAATATTCTAGTACACCTGCTACATAAAAAGAATTCAAAGTGTTTGCTATGTTTTGACAGTCGCATAGTTCACATTATTTGCTTTTATCCGAGCCTGCCTTTGCCGTTAGTCAGGGGGAATCTTTCTCAAAGTCTGTCAGTTTTTTATATAACCTTCAACAATGCATCTTGAGCCGGAAACAGGAACAGAACAGAAGCAGAATCCCATACATTAGCAACTGAAACCTAAATTCGCTGAATGCTTTTTGCGTTGCTGATGTATGAAATTCTGTTTCTGTGTCTGTTTTTGTTTCTGTTCCTTGTGACACCGCGTCTTTAATGAAAAAATAATTTACGGGATAATATAGTCAGATCTTGAATTGTAAAGTAGATTTGGCGGGAAGATCTACAGTTGTAAAAATATTGAAAAAAAATTATTGTTCCAACTTTGACAACTCATTAGTCTCACATGGCCGAACTTAGGCCAAAATAAACATTTTTAAAAGTAGAGCAACGATAACGATAAGCAGATTACCCGCCGCCTGCCGCCACGCGCGGTGACTTTCGTTTCTTCAAAGTTCAAAACATTAAGAAAGAAACGGAAAAAATAATTAAAAACATTATCAGCTGTTGATATAAATTATCAGAAGACCGTTTTAAAGTGGCGTGTACAAATTCTTTTGCGATAAGATTAGAAACAAAATCCATGCAACGATTACGATAAGCAAAGAAACTCGGGTTCTATTGTTTACGATATAACTAATTGCGTGCAAGAACCAATCTATTGCGTACACAAACTACGAAAGGCTATTTCTTGGCCTCTTCATGTAGGTGGCAGAGCGTGCAAAGAACCTAATACACAAACCGTTTTGTGGTATCCACCATGCATAATCTTCCACCATGGACGGACATTGTGTACACAAACCAAATCTTAGGCAAGAACATAGCAGGCGCAAATTTAGTACTGAGCAGTTTTGCTTACATCCCATGTAGATGTCGCGTAAAGTGATTTGAAGCGATTTGTCAAACCTGACAGCTGACAATGACAGATCGGTTTGGATTTGTTTGTTGCGTTTTGTGTTTTTTCTGTTTTGATTGTCGGCGAATAAAGTTCAAGTAATTTGTAAACAAAAAATGAATCGCTTTCATAAAAATTCCATCGAAGATATTGAACAACTTGTGAAAACATCAAAAGACTTTCAAAATAAGCTGCGACATGAACTATTACAAGAAACGTTAAAAAGCCGCCTTCCTACTGACGGCCGAGTGGAAATGGATGCACCTCCTGTTAAGGACAAAGTGGTCTTCAATTCAAATTCTAAGGTTTTAGTGACAGACTTTCCCAGAGATAACAAGAAATATGTTAGAACAAAAGACAAAAAAGTAAATTCTGATACCTTTGAAAAACCTCCTGCACCACGATTGGACCCCTGCTTAATATCAACTGTAAAGCATCGACCTTTGCGTGCAATAGGATCTCAAAGAAATTTGAAAATGCCACATGAATTGCTGAACAATGTGCACAAACAGAACGCAGGTTTGAGAAAAGTTGCATCCCAAAGGACAGTCACATCGAGGGCATCGAATACAAGCTTAAAACTACCAAGCTCCAGAGGAACACATCGCTCTGACATGCATACTTCGCCAATGCCAGCTAAATCCGCCCGTTCCCATCGACTGCCATTGCAAAGATTTTGTGGAAAATCCACTGAAAATATTGATTTTGCCACGGAACATCCAAATCTAGAACTGGATTCGTCCTCCGGAGATTCTACGTTATTCCCCAGGCGAGTGTACAAAGGAACCAAGTTCAGCAATCTGACAGAAAAACAAGCGATAAACGTTGCTTCGGCGGAATTAAAGCAGCCAGCTCCTATTCCTCCACAGAAGCAAGAAACTTGGAAAGATCTCCTGCTCAAGAATCGAATGCCAGTCGCTAAACATAAAAAAATCTTACGCCCAAAAAAGGTCGAAGAGGTCGTTGAGAGTTGTGCCATTGCTGCACAGCCGAAAAGTGAAGAACCAAAGGCCCGTAATAGCGACCGCTCGCAATTACGGCCATTATCTGTAATAGCGACAGCACGCGATGGTCTATACAAATTGGAGAAACCCACGGCGCAGAAGCTTAAGCAGAATAAGTGCCACCAGCAAAGCTTCCCAGTTATGTACATCCGTCCAGAATGCAAAGTGCAGCAGGTAGTAAGCATATCCATACGGGGAGATGATCAAAACACAAAACTAATGTGTCCAGAGAATGTCAAGTATGTAGAATGCAAGCATGAAGAAGAGACCCCGGGGGAAGCATGTCATTCTGCGACAAATCAAGATGTCAATCTGCGAGCTGACGAGATTCAAGATGTTCCACAGAAACAAAACAAATTTTATAATGCACTGGATCCGGAGTTTGTGTTAATGGTGAGTAAACAATAATTTAGATAATGGTTTGTTAAAAACTTACCTTGACCTTACGTTACCTCATTTAATCGTCGTGATAAATTGTTTTATTCTTAAGTGTTAGAACTTGGGATGTTGCTAGATAGGTAAACACTACATGTGCCCTTTTGTTGCAACGAATCGTGTTCGCTAGCTGTAGATGTTTGTTTGCTAGCCCCGGACAATTACTATAGAAGAGGGAGATATTATCTCATTAACTAGAACCCACGCAGAATCACAGATAATTTTCAATGATTCTGGGTGGGTTCTTCTTTATCAGACGTTAGCCACATCTTTCTTCTTTAATTTTCTGGATCGCAATGTCGCAATAGCTTAGGCTAAAGGATTTTCTATCTTCCTCCTTCTAGCACCTCTAGCAGAGGAAATCTTTATGTCTTTCGTACTTGGTATATCTCTGAAGAATACATATGTAAACACATACAATTAAGGTCATAAAGGCTTCGCATCTAGAATGTGCCCAGCAGTTTTATCTTCTTCAAGGCGAAGTAAGTAGCCATTAGGGAGAATCGGCCGTTTTTTTGTTTTGTTTTGAGAGGTGACGTTAACCTGTGGTGCCCCGTAAGATATCCTCCAATGTTTTAATTTTCATGCCTTTTTGATTTAAGAGATTTTTTGTCCATTAAGTCTGGGGTGTCTTCTAAATATGAGTTGCGCCTTATATGCTCCCAATTGCTTATAACTTCATTTATCGCCGATTCGCGGGATAGAAACGTCCATTAAACTGGGTGTCTGAGCCTAGCTTGTCCGTTTTCTCATTTCCATCAATACCTTCGTGTACCAGGAACCAAGCGGAGTTTAGTCTGGTTCCTTGAACAAAGTTTCTGTATGGTATTGAAGTCTTGCATAACACTAATGACAAGTCTTGCTGGTCCGGAGTCACTGATATGCGAGCTAATGGTTTTTGTAGCTACTTGGACGTCCGTGTATGTCAGCATGCAAGGATGCACCATATATACCTTATATTTGCACATTTCTGAACGGCGTGGAGGTCTGTTTGAAAAACACTGGGTCTTTTTCCATTGTTATTGTGGTGGTCAGGTGAGGGCAGTATATGCCGGGTACCAATTCCGAATTCATTTAAGTACCATTTGTTTACCACTTTAAGGCGTTTCGATTGTCATGCTTCACCCTCAGGGCTATCTATCCAATACTTTTATTAAAGCATCAAGTTTAATGTATGCGATCTGCGAACGCGCAGAGCATGGTAACGTATGAGATCAAATTCGGCTTAAGTTGAAAACATCTATCGGGAATTATAACTCTTTTTAAAAATTGTAATTTTCAACTTCCACTCTTCTGAAGCAATTTAAACACTAAAGTAAAAAACCCGTATTTGCATAATTATCTTAAAATTCTGTACACACAATATTTAAAAAATGTGCACTGGTAGATTAAAGTTCTGGGGCATAAAAAAATAAAACCGCATTCAAAAAAGAGTTTCAGTCGTTTTATAAATTTCAAATTCTTAAAATTGTAAAAAAGTGTGTCTCCATCTCTGTAACGGCTCTATGGAACAGTTCGACAAAAAAAAAGTCAGGCACTAGCTGTCTTTGAAGAAGAAGAAGAAAAGTTTACTAACCACTTGGCTGCCAAAATATGCAAATTTTGAAAATGAAAAACTATTTTCTCAGTTTTTAGCGGCCCGCCAAAAAAAGAAAAAAGTACCTCTCAAAGTTTCCATAGATTGTCCGTCCGACTATCAAAAACCCATTGTGGTAAGACGTAGAAAGACAACATTTAATGTTCTTTTGAACTGCGAAAATTAATAGGGACCGCATACTGGGACAATTTGTTCTGTGCACACATAACGGTTTAATTACAGTTCAAAATTTCATGCGAAAACGGTTAGTTTGTTTTTTGGTACTGATTTCCAAAAGTTTTATAGAACTTCAAAAATGAAACGTAGATCAAGTAAACGTTGAGTTTATAAAGAAAAAAAATATTTTTTTCTTGTACTTGACAAATAAACAGTTGAAAATATACGCCGCATAGTGGCCCGTTTTGACTTTTTTGGTTGCAAAAATCGTAGCTTCGAGAGACAAGATATCGAGACAAGATATCGCAGCAATTTTTTTTTTATCTTGAAGGAAATTTCCAAGGCTATGAAATTGGTGAGTGTCAAAACAAAATTATTACAGGGTGTTTCAGAATATTCTGTCAAATTATGATGTTTAAGTTAATGAGACTAACATACTGAAAACTTAAGTTTGCAAAAGTAAAAGTTTATTTTCTAAAGTAAAATGAAACCAATTTAAGTGAAACAGTGGGGAATAAAGTTTTTTATTTTTTTATTTGTTTTCACATGAAGGAGGATAATAACGTAATACTTGAAAGACAAATTACAAGTTATACAGTGAAATAAAAAAGAAATATACTTAAAATTAATATATAAACATTAGTTTTCTTGGAAACTATCATCTTACTTACTTACTTACTTAAGGTGGCGCTACAGTCCAGGGTGGACCTGGGCCTCAGCCAACAAGCTTCGCCAGCCAACTCTGTCTCTAGCTAGCTGTTTCCAGTTTCGCACGCGAAGTTGGCTGAGGTCCCCTTCCACTTGCGTGCGCCACCTGAGCCTCGGTGCTCCTCTACCGCGCCGACCCTGCGGTGTGGATTCGAAGATTTTCCGGGCCGGGGCGTTGGTGTCCATCCGCTCTAGATGGCCCAGCCATCGTAGACGTTGTGTTTTGACTCTTTTGGCTAGGTCGGTATCGCTGTACAGCCCGTACAGTTCGATGTTATATCTCCTCCTCCACTCTCCGTCTATGCAGACGGGACCGTTAATCGTCCGAAGAATTTTCCTCTCGAAGCAGCCTAAAGTGTTTTCATCCGCCTTTGACAGGGTCCATGCTTCTGCACCGTAAAGCAGGACTGGGATGATGAGGGTCTTATACATGGACACTTAAGTTGCTCGAGCGAGGGCTTTGCTACTCAATTGCCTCCTTAGCCCAAAGAAACAGCGATTGGCAAGAGTTATCCTTCGTTTGATTTCAGCGCTGGTGTCATTGTCTGAATCGATAGCGGAGCCCAGGTAGACAAAGTCCCTAACTACCTCAAAATTATAGCTGTCGATGGTGATGTTTTGTCCAAGACGTCGGTGTTGGGTGTCTTTCTTGATGACAGCATAAGCTTGTTTTTGCCCTCATTGACTGCTATTCGCCGCTTCCATCCCAATACTCACGAAGGCTTCACTGACATCACGCTTTGTTCTACCGATTATGTCAATGTCGTCTGCGTATGCGAGTAGTTGAACGGACTTTTGAAAGATTGTACCTCTGGTGTTGGCGCGAGAGATCTGCACAATTCTCTCAAGTATGATGTTAAAGAAGTCGCATGACAGCGCGTCGCCTTGTCTAAATCCTTTTTTGACATCAAAGCGGTCGGTGAGGTCTTTGCCGACCTTGACGAAACAGCGTGAATATTCCATCGTCATCCTGCACAGACTGACGAGTTTGGTCTCTATAGATGCTGTCATACGCGGCCTTGAAATCGATGAAGAGGTGGTGTGTATCGATTTGGAATTCCTGGGTTTTCTCCAAGATCTACCGCAGTGTGAATATTTGATCGATGGTGGACTTTCCTGGCCTAAAGCCACACTGATATGTGCCTATCAGATTGTTGACAAACGGCTTCAGGCTTTCACACAGTACAGCAGAAAAGATCTTGTATGCGATGTTAAGAAGACTTATGCCCCTGTAGTTGGCACAACTCAGAGAGTCTCCTTTCTTCAGGATCGGGCAAACAATGCTGAGGTTCCATTCGTCGGACATGCTTTCTTCCGACCATATCTTACAGATGAGCTGGTGCATGCTCCTAACCAGCTCATCGCCAGCGGATTTAAAAAGTTCGGCAGCTAGGCCGTCTGCTCCGGCTGCTTTGTTGCACTTGAGCTTAGACACAGCTACTTTCACCTCCTCCAGGTCGGGTGGGCGGTATCGTTCGTATGCTTCTTCGGTAACGTCTTCGCCCGGGTCGAATGGTTCGTTCTGCCTGACAGCGGTATTTGGTTCGTCCTCGCCGTTATACAGTCTGCAGAAGTGGTCTTTCCAAATCCTCAGCACCGACTGCGATTCTATATCTAGGTCTATCCTACATAGTATACTATATATAGTATTCTACCTAGGAAACTATCATCTAGGTCTGCGGTAATATGCAAAAGAATCAACATTTCAGGAGAGTACAGGTCTTTTAGATATTTTTGGGTCCTTACATGCCTTTGAGAAGAAATAAGTGGATCAGATGAGGCTGCAAGCATGTTAAATAAGTCTTCATTCTGCCGAATCCTTGAAATTTTGCATGTATTTTGATATCTGTATCTCTTGTAGTCGTTATTTTTGGACTCCTGGGCTTCTTCTGATAATTCTCCTAGTGGAAGTGCTTGATACTCTATGATATCTTGACTATGAACCAAAACTTTATGAAGAGGAGGTGTGAGTTGTTTTTCAGGATACGTTTCTCTTAATAGTGCTGCTGTTTCCTTAGTATACTCCCCGAATTTTACTGCGTTCAGAACTTGCCTGCAATTCAAAATATCAAGTATTATTTTAAGTCTTGTAATAACTTCTCTATTGACTCCAGGTATTCGAGCGGTGGCCTCTGATTGTCCAAAAAATCTCCTTGAAGTATTTCCATTATTGATATTTCCGAATCCTTGCTTTGGTTTATCCACATCAAGTCCAAGTTCATCGCGAAAACGTGTTTGGATTCTTTGTTTTCTTATTTTTTCTGCTTCCTTGATCCCAATAGATTCATCGACATTCTCTCCCTTTTGTCGAAGTGTATAAGCAAGTTTAAAAATAAATTCCATGTATCTGATTCTTGCATGCTATGGAGATATTCCAAACTCGTAGTTATGTTCGTCGTTATTTGATTCTACGTTATTTGATTCTTGAAAATT
This sequence comes from Neoascia interrupta, assembly GCA_947623515.1. Taxonomy (NCBI): domain Eukaryota; kingdom Metazoa; phylum Arthropoda; class Insecta; order Diptera; family Syrphidae; genus Neoascia; species Neoascia interrupta. The sequence goes on from OX392463.1 coordinate 122,622,622, forward strand.
GAAACTCTTTTGTGTCCTTTTGCATATTGGACATGACCGCGTGGACTTTGTTTTTGTTAGTTGGTTTAAAACTTTACCGTCAATCATTGTTAAAAAGAACTCGTGATTCGCAAAGAAAGTGGTTTCTTCATCAACTTTATAAATTGTTGGTTGAATAATTGATATTTGACCTTTAATATCATTAACTGTACTATTTATGAGGTCGCCAGTTTACTTAGCATATCGGAACATTAAAGGTCGGCAGAAATGAACTGATGACGGGCGAGGGTTTCTCCAATGTTCTTCATTTGTACTTTTTAGCCTGAGTGTAACAACTGATGCCATGAACATGGGTGCGTCTGTTTCACCATCAGTTGTATTTATTGTTTGCTTGTTCGCACTCTGTCCAGATGATCCATCGCAGCCCCACTTACTCTGTAATGTCAGAATCCTTGGGAGTGCAGCTATTTGGTCTGTGTTTTACTTTCTAGTAACCTCCTTGCAGTATGATCCATCATATCCTGAAGTTTCACCCTAGCTGATACTTTCGTGATTTCGCGGTTTTTGGGAACTGCTTCTTTTTCGCAACTGTTATAGTATTGTAGGATGGTAGAATATCGACGTTGTGTTTCCTTAACGAATTCCTCAGAATTTTATATTTTTCCTTAGATAGACCCAGATCCGTAAACAAAGCTATTGCACTCTCGTTGGTATATTTTATGGGATACTTTTGCGGAGTAGGAATGCTTTCCTTGACCCTTTTCACTCGCTGTGGACTTGCTTAAGATATGGCCTTAACTATATCACCCTTCGGCCTTTCATGGTCTTTATTATATCGTATTACCAGAGCTTCACTGAGATTTTCAGTGTTTATCTCGTCTGTAGCATTGATAAGTTTTTTTTTGTATATGTTGCGCACACACTAACTGGCTGACTGAACTTCTTAATAACGATAGATATGAAATCTTTGTAACTTTAAAGCTCAACGTTGTTGACGAGAAATAGTTCAAACAAACTGCTGTACGGTATATCCATCTTTCTTAAATTCAACTGCTCGAATGCTCGGTTTAATGTTAAATGGTAGATTTATCCTAATGTACCATACTTTTACACCTTTAAAAAAATACCTGGTTCAATAACATATTTATCCTTAACTTATCAATTTATGACATCCAAAAAATTCTACCTATCTACCTTACCCTTGAAAATTAACAAATGTCCCATAATCCCCATTAAAATAAAACTGTTAACCTACAATTTTATGACGTCGCAGTAAGATTACCTGTCTACTTACCTTTTAAAAGTAGCCGGTACTCTAATCCGGTTATAAACTGCCTGATCATAATAAGGCACACAGGAAAACAAAAAACAATCATTGTCTTAATTTTATTGGGGATTGATTCGTTTGAATCCTGTGATTTTTAGATTTTGAAGCTGAAACACGTGTTAAGCACCTGCTAAGTCCTTAAAAACCAAAACAAACAGCGAAGTCTTACAATTTTCTTCAAATTCTGAATCACCCTGTAATTTGCTCGAAATTGAAACGCACAACTTTCATAGCTTTTGAAATTTCTTTTAAAATAAAACAAAAATGTTGCAGATATCCTTAATTGTTTAAGAATTTCTCAAGCTTTTATTTCTACCATTTAAGAGCAAAAAAAAGCTGAAAAAATGCCCGACTTCTTTAAATCAAATCGCTCTAGCTCACCTCTATGCAACTTTATGCACCTAATTTTTTTGGATTATTTGAAGAAATATATGAATGTTTATCATCCGTTGAGTTTGGTTTGACGATGTGTGCGTCTTTTTGTTTCACTCAACTTAAAGCCAAAAAAGGGGCGAAAAGTGGTGTTTTAAAACAATTTATAAAATAATTAAAAAAAAAAAAATTTAATATTTTTTTATTTTTTGTATTCAATTATTACCATGTTTAATCATTTGAGAAAAAACGAAAACGTTTCTTGACCCCTTTTCAAAGGATCAAGCCTCAAAGTTAAGGAAAAAAATAAAAAAATACTTGTTTTTTTCATCCAAAACATTTTTCAACTTTGATCTCTGAAATAATTTTTTCGGTTAATTCAGCAAACTCAAAATTTTTGCGTTATAGAACCACTCGGAAAATGAATTTTGCCACCTTTTTCCTAAAACGGGCCACAGTGCGCCGTTTTAAAGTGTTTAAGGCCATAGTTTTGGAACACCTTGCTCCACAAAGCTGATGATGAACACACTTATAAAGTAATTCAAACTCAAACATGGACTTAAGTCATATTTATTTTAAGAGTTCTGATACTTCTTTTTTTAAAGCATTTTCGAAAAAAAATAGTAGGCATAGATTTTAAATTAAAAAAAGTAAAAAAAACGTAGATGCACCGTTATCCCCAAATCTGTAATAGATTAAATTTCAAATAATCAATTTGCAAAATCCACCTTCTGAAAATTTATAAAGAAGAAAAAGGTTAAGAAAAACTATAGCTTTAATGATTCAAAAACTCCCAAATTAGACTCAAAAACGTTTAAACAATTTCAAAAACATATTAAACGCTTCTAGAATCTTAACGGCAAAGACGACCTAGTTTAAAATTAGTTTATGTACGAAGCGTTTACAAGGCAAGCTAACTGCGATAAAAATTTTCGACATTGTCGCTTTCCACCAAGTTTTTCTAAGCCTATTTAAACCAGTGAGTAAGCGTAAGAGTTCGTCTGTGCTAAACTTTTATATACCCGACCCTATATAGCGTGTAACACCAAATTTAAATTTTTTTTTCTTCGGAAGTCATATATAGTTTGTATAGGTCACACCCCAAAAGTGGGCCTGGGCTAAAAACTAAAATCTATTAATTGTAATTTCGTTAGAATGACAAAATGGGTTAAAATCGAAAATTATTTGGAGAAAAAACCGTTTTTTCTTAAAAACGCCCCCTAAACGTGGGCGGAGCTCAAAACTTTGTTTGAAGCAAACTTAGCAAATAGAAATATATCTGTGTCTTTGTCTGTACAAAATAAGAACCAAGATACGCTCCAAGTTTGAGCGTCCTAGCTCAATTCTAAAGACCTAAAACTTCACACATAAGGACACATGGACGATAAAAAAATCTAAAAGATTAAATAGAGATTTTCGAAAATCTTCAAATCCACACCGCAGGGACGGCGCGGTAGAGGAGCGCCGAGACTCAGGTGGCGCACGCAAGTGGAAGGGGATCTCAGCCAACCTCGCGTGCGAAACTGGAGACGGCTAGCTAGAGACAGAGCTGGCTGGCGAAGCTTGTTGGCTGAGGCCCAGGGCCACCCCCGACTGTAGCGCCCCCTTAAGTAAGTAAGTAAATAGAAATTTTGTCTTGCCACCTTGTATTTTATAACGAAACTTACATAACACTTACAAGTATCTTGGTGCCACTTTACTTATGCGGGAAAATTGAAAGTTTGGATATATCTTACTTTTAAACTTCGTTTCGGGGAAGCACCTAAACACCCTTAAAGAACTCCTACAGAATGCTCTTAATAAGCTTACCAGTTGTGGACTAGGTGTCAACCCCCACAAAACTGAACCTATCCTCTTCACCAGGAAATACAAAATCCCTCATATCGACCCTCCCTTAATCAAGGGAACTAGTTAAATTTCTCCGAAGAAGCTAAATATCCGGGTCTCAACCTCGATAGAAAGCTCAGCTGGAAATCTAATATACAGGAAAGGGTCCGGAAAGCTACGATAGCACTTTTTCCTGTAAAAAGCCATGGGCAATAAGTCCGGACTTCAACCCCGAACCACCCAATGGCTATACATCCCGGTCATCAGACCGATACTGACGTATGGAACGGCTGTCGGGTGGACCGCTCTGAATAAAGCGGTAAACCGCTCTGAATAAAGCGGTAAACCGCAACATTCTAAGCAAGGTCCAAAGGTCATCCTGCTTATGTATAAGCGGAGCGTTTCGCACCACTGCTTCAGCAGCATTACACACCCTGTTCCATCTAATTTCCCTTGATATTTTAAGCAGACAAACAGCTGCTATCACGGCTACTCGCCACGAAGCAACCTCTGAGTGGACCTATAGTGAGATAAGTCACTCCGCCAGTCTGAACAAATACAGATCCTTTTTTAGAAACATAGACTTCACTATACCCCAGTTACAAATTGACAAGAACTTCCAGACAACTATCCCCCCAAGGTCTTCTTGGGATGCCTCTGGAATGCGAATCGATTCACTTCTACACGGATGGATCAAAGACAAATGATGGGGTAGGTGGGGCTGTATTCTCAGAAAAACTAAATCTTAGTCTCTCTTTCCGTCTTCCGGATCATTGTAGTGTTTTCCAAGCTGAAATCATGGCGATTAAGGAAGCCTTGTCCTAGCTTAAGAATTACGTTATATCCGCTAAGGATATACGTATTTTTTCTGACTGCCAGGCGGCCATCAAGTGCCTGGAATCGGTTTCCATAAACTCTAAAGTAGCCTTAGACTGCCGTTCGTCTCTAAAGGAGATGTCAGAGCAGTTCAACATTCTCCTGTGCTTGGTGCCAGGGCATAGTGACATTCAAGGCAACTGTAAGGCTGACGAACTCGCCAAACATGGAACTACTCTCTCAATTTCGCCTGATAAAGGCTTCTTAGGCATTCCAATTTCGACATGCAAACTGATGATAAAACTGGATGCAATAGAAAGAACAAATCTCAGATGGACGAGTGGTAGTACCTGTCTAGTAACAAAACAGATTTGGCCTAAGCTAGATGCTCTAGGAGTTTGATTGCTCTTAATAGGTCGCACATGAGTGCTACAATCAGTGTCTTCTATAATGATCTTAGTGATCTTAGCCCGACTGACCCAAAACGTCTCTTAAGCTTCATTAGAAGCTCAAAATGGTTCAACGAGTAGGCAATTTTTCCAGATCCACGTTGTATCACAATGGACCTACATAGGTCTAAGTGAGTTTGGTTCTTCGAACCCGACAGCCTTCAACCTAACCTAACCTACTTTTAAACTAAATGAGACCGATAATTTTTGTTAATATATTCGTAATCAGGACATTTCATCGAATAAATAAATATAAAAGAATAAATACCTGAAACTTGTGCCAAAGCTTTTAGTAGCGAGACTTAAAATTCACCCAAAACAAGAACAGTAGACTTATAAAACAACAACTGTACAACAGAAAAACAAATCGTAAAAAAATTATGAAAAACAGTTGTGTCTCCCCGACTACCTCCGATGCTAAAAGAACAAATGTACTAAAAAAAACGCGCAAAATACCCAACTCAAAAATGATTTTCCAATTTATTCTGGTTTCTTAACGGTTCCTTAAGTGTAAAAAAACGTGTATACATACATAAAAAGAACACTCTAAAATTTTAAAGTTTTTAAAAGTGTTGTTTCAAACTTTTTTTTTTAAATATTTTCTTAAAAGTAAAGTGAAAAACCCGTATTTTTGGACGTTAGGGTCTAGTCATAGCTATCATCGGATTGCATCATTGAAAAATTTCTTTTCATGCTTTTAGACGTTTCAGCAAACAATGTTGGCAGTCATTGGTATTAAAATGAAGCTTATGAGTCGCAGAATTTTTTCCGTAAAAAAAAATACATAAATTGTGTTCAAACTTTTATGTAAACTCGCTTTTACTATTTCACTGACAGAAATCGATTTTGTGTTTTTGTAACAAAATCGTTCCACTGAAAAGTATTCCATTCTCTTTCTATTCTCAACTGTTGTTTTCCTTTCTCTGATCAACTCCAACCTCAAATGGCTGTAGCTGTTTGTTGGCACTGACAGAAATTTTCAATGATTGCTATGAATGACTTGTTAGAAAACTGAAGACATTATTCCACTGATTTGTTTTAATGATGCTATCCGATGATAGCTATGATTAGACCCTTATCTTAAAATCCTGTGCTCAGAATAAAAAAATTAATATAAATAAAGTGGCGCAACAGCTTGAGGTGAACCAGAGCCAACTTCTCAACAATGTATGCTGTGTGTGCTAATTTCTTTACTTATAAGAGGACCTACAATTTTTTGCCGAATCCGAATGGCTTTGAGAAATTTTTCAAGACAAATGATACTCTCGGTGGGCTTATCAGACCCTGGCGGAGGGGACTGGGGTGCCATGGCGTAGTGGTAAGTGTGTGTGCTTACTACCTGGAGGTATGGATCCTAGCTTTGTCACCTGAAAAAAGAGAGTCGGTCTATTTCACGTTCCGCACCTCAGCCTGTGCTCAGAACATTAGAAGAAAATACCCATTACTAGCCCATTATACCCATTATTAGTTCGAAAAATTATATCTCATGTCATAAGTGTCCACCATTAAAATTCTAACAAATACTTTCAAGAGCATTTTGATTCATGATTTAAGGCAGGGTTTATTGTGTTGTTGCGGGCATTTCAGCTCGTCTGTTCTCCTTGAGGTATTGCAGAGTAGCTGACTTAAATTTCAATTTTTGATTTTTGAACAACAATCTGTAGAAAATTTGAAAAAGTAATGAAAATAAAATAAAAAAGAAATGCATTGATTTAATTTGGAAATTACAAAAAATGTAAAGTAAAATGTGATCACTGTTTGATTAATAATTTGCACATGTTATGGCATAGTACATGTTATGGCATAGTACTTACAAATTTTTGTTGTGGTGTTTCTTTGCGTGAATTTTCTTGCAACAATTTTGCTTAGTGTTTGTCGCTCAAAAATTGTTTTAATTAGTTGTTGTTTGTGTTCATGATGAAGGACTTTCGTGTGGACATTTATAATGTTCGTGGGCTGAGAACAAACTTTACTGCGGTGTATGTCCACCTCTGTACTTACAGCCCGGCTGTTCTGGCTCTCAGCGAGACCCAGGTATTAGGCACAGATCCTGCCACTGGTCACCCTGACCTGAGTTTTGAACTCTCTGGCTATCGCTTAGAGCCATTATTCTTCCCACATCGTGGCCTCGTCATTTATATACGTAATGATATAGTCTACCATATTCCTCCACAAATTAACACCTGTACCAATCCGGAATTTAATTTCAAGTGGATCGCTTTCACCGTCCGTAGACAAACAATTCATTACTGTTTTCTTTACAGAAGTCCAAAGTTGGGCAGTGCATTAACTTCTAATGAGTTCGATGAACTGTCTGATTCCATCCAAAGAATTGTCACCCTGAATCCCAATAATGAAATCGTGATTACGGGCGATTTCAATATTCACAATTCTAGTTGGCTTCGACATTCTGGTCAGACAACACCCGAAGGAAGGTATGTTGAAATCTTTAGTGCTCTAAACAATCTGACCCAACTTGTAGACGAGCCCACACGGATACCTGACATTGCCGATCATACCGCCAACAAACTGGACTTGTTTTTGACCTCCCATCCGGACAAATAGATGAGACCATTGAGTCATTTCGGCAAATTTTTTCGTTGGCAACCAACCTACCAAAGTTCCAATTCCCAAGAGAACTGTTTGGCGATACGAGGAAGCAAATTGGGACGGCCTTAACAACTTTTTCGAAAGTTTTAACTGGTCGCTTTGCTTTCTCGACAACAATGTAAACGCCGTTGCCGATATGATCACAAATATAATTCTCCTAGGAATGAGATCTTTTATCCCCTACAGGGTTAAGAGTATCAAACCGAAGGAGAACTCGTTGTTTGACTTGAGCTGTAAAGAGGCGATAAATTTGAAGGAATCTTACTTTCGGTCTTACAAGGACAATCCCTCTCTAGTAAACCGAAATAAGTTCAAACAAGCCAGAAATGCCTGTAATGCTCATATCCGTCGTGTGAAATTTATGTACGACCAAAAGTTGAGGCAGAAAATACTACATTGTCCCAAAGGTAGTAAAAACTTTTGGTCTTTCGTCGAAAATTTGAAAAATTGTGCCTCATCCTCCATCCCAACGCTCGTCTGCAATGGCATTCCAGCTGTCAGTTCCTTAGACAAAGCCAATCTCCTCGCAGCACATTTTGCTGCCAGCTCCACGCTACCAGATTGCGTATTGTCTCCGCCTGTACTTGAGCGCGTTGAATGCACTATGGGACAAATTCACTTTCGCACTCGTACAGTCAAAAAAGTACTTAAGGATCTCAACATTCACAAATCCGCTGGTCCAGATGGTATATCCCCGATTGTTCTGAAGAGCTATCGTCTAATTGCACTAACTTCCCTTCTTTCTAAGGTCATGGAAACGCTGATTAACTTCCAGCTCATGAAATATCTCGAATCACGAAAACTAGTTAATGACCAGCAATATGGTTTTCGAAGCAAAATGTCCACTGGTGATCTGATGGCATATCTCACCGAAAAGTGGAACCATTCCTTACATCTTCTTGGTGAAAGCAAGATAGTTGCGCTTGATATTTCAAAAGCATTTGACAGAGTTTGGCACCAAGCTCTTTTGTCGAAAAAGCGTGCATTTGGAATTAACGAATCTCTTGTTCAGTGGATAAGTAATTACCTTTCGAACCGTTCAATTCAAGTTTTTTTTGGACGGCTTCAAGTCTGCAGTTCAAAAAATAAATGCTGGGGTTCCCCAGGGCTTTGTTTTGTCTCCGATTCTCTTCCTCGTTTTCATAAGCGATCTCTTGTCTGCTACTACTAATCCAATCTACTCCTTTGCCGATGACAGTAACCTCAGTTTCTCATATTCGTTCTCGGTTCCTCGCTCCTGCTCTTCGGGCGTAGAACTGGAACGGCAGCGTATATCAAACTCATTAAACTCTGACCTTAACAGCATTGTATCATGGGGATCTCGAAATAGAGTAGAGTTTAATGCTTCTAAAACTCAATGCTGTCTTCTGTCATTGAAGCAAAACCGAAACACTCAGCCATTATCCATGAATGGCACTTGCATCCACGAAACCGCAACGCTTTCCATTCTCGGTATGTGTGCTAATAAAAACCTTAGTTGGAAAGACCACATATTCGACGTCGCCAAGAACGCTGCGAAATGCCTAGGTTTCCTCAAAAGATGTAAGAAATATTTCACCCCTTCTGATTGGCTATTTTATATAAGACCTACATCCGCCCCAAGCTGGAATATAATTCCCACGTCTGGGCTGGTGCTCCAAAAACAGCATTGCACCTGCTAGATAGGATACAAAAACGGGCGATAAAACTGATTGGAGACAGAAATATTGCGCAGTCAATTGACTTATTAGAACATCGACGTAATGTCTCTTGCCTTTCACTGTTCTATCGCTTTTTTCAAAATCGCTTTTCCACAAACAGTGTTCCATCGAAATAGCCAATTGCATTCCGCCCCTTAAGATTTTCAACCGTGATACTCGCCAAAGTTCGAATGCACATCAGTTTACCCTCGAGCCCACTTTCGGACGTACGGTTTAGAAGTTCCTTCATAAGCCGCTCAACGCGAATGTGAAATGTTCTCCCACGTTCAGTCTTTCCGTTACGTTACAACCCGCAACTGTTCAAAACAAGAGTGCATCGGTACCTCTCCTCCTTTTCCTCTATTTCTAATCCTTTCCGCTCGTGAGATGTGTAACATTAAAAGGGTAGCCAATCCCTTAATTCGCGAGTAAATTATAAAAAGAAAAAAAATGTTCAATGTGGGGTGCCGTGGCGTAGGGGTTAGTGTGTGTGCTTATTACGCCTGAAGTAGGGGTTCGAATCCTACCATCATCACTTGAAAAAAGGCTCGTTCTTTATCACGGTCCTCATCTCCGCGAGGGTCTGACAAGCTCTCCGAGAGTATCATTTGACTTGAAAAACTTCTCAGAGTGCCGTTCGTATTCGGTAAAAAATTGTAGGGTCCCCTTGTATGTGAAGAAATCAACGCATACAGCATACATTGTTGAGAAGTTGGCCCTGGTTCACCTCGAGCTGTTGCGCCACTCTGTTTATTTATTTTACATATTGTTGAACGCTTCAACTCTCCATGTCAATAGCAAGACAAACTAAATAAATAACACCCAACATGGCCGAAAACACTAGGCAAAGTTCGCAATATCTAATGAAAAAACATTTGGCTTGATGTTCCAATCAGGGAAACTTTTTTACTGCATCACACATGCTGAATTGAAAGCACAAAGTTGGCTCCTTAGGTATGAATTTTCTTGTAACTGTCATTCCCTGTGGTTATGTTATAACTTTTCGTTATAGTAAATTTATTTTATTTTTACAGGACGCACCTACCAATAAAGTGCCTTCTACATCATCGTCAAAACTTTCATTTTCGAGGCAATCGAGAACTTCCACTTCTTCAAACGGGCCACGAACTCTTTCGCAATCCAACCCCATATTCAGCTCCTCTTCTGAGGAGTCATCAGACAGCGATGTACACCATATAATTGCAAGAAAGCTACAATCCACAAAACGGCCACTCTTGAAAATCAATAAAAAGGCAAACCGAGCCAGATCAAAACGACGAGAAGTACACGTTCAAACAGACACCCCTAAGGAAAACGTTGGAACTAGTCCTATACCATTACCCTCACCAATTCCACAAGAAGGGCCCACATTAAAAACATTTCATTACCCCACCCCCGCACATCAATCATCAAAGCAAGAGGATGATAATTGCATCGAAGATGACATCATCACAAAGACTTTTGAACGAATCCGAAGCGACGTTCCCAGTGCGCTGGAAGTATTTAAACGCCACCACACTTTAACCAACAACGAAGAAGCACCCCCTGATTCTCGACCCTCGCCTCTCATAGAGGCATCGCATCAGCAACAGAAACCGAAGAACCAACCTCAAACGTCAGCAATTAGAAATACATTAAATGTTGAATTGCCCCAAAACAAGGTTCAGTCACGATTAGGACGCGTTCAAGTGAAAAAAACCGACAGCAGTCATACACAGAAGACGACACCCCCTGTCGATTTGCCAGTAAAGACGCCACCTCCACCACTGGAGGATGAAGGTCGCAATCTACCACTTTTGCAGCAAAATCCATTATTTGTGCAAACTATAAACAGGATTAAGTCAAGTGCAGTTTATGACGCAGTGCCTGGTGTTAGAGGTATAAAGGAAAGTAGACACAAATATCCTACGGATACGGAAATTAAGCGTGCTGTAAAGATTTTCCTTGATTCACTTACACTTGAGGAGCGGGCGGACGGAAGTGGAAGTGTTACTGAGAGAAAATCAATTATAAAATGTGCCGGCACTAGAAGCAACTTAACACTTTCGAGCTCAAAACTAATAGGTGGTAAGATAGTCACTAGGTATGACAGCTCTGTCAAGTCGTATAGCTCGAACAGCAGCAGCGAGAATAAACACAACAAGCAAACGAAGAGTCAAAACAGATTTGAGTGGGGGGTAAGCAGCTCTTCCACGTCAACGGCACTATCTTTGTCAGATTCAGATTCCGAAAGTGTTGTTGATTCCCATTTGAAGTCATCAGATAAGGAGACGCAAAATGGTCTTTCCGAAGGCGAGGTTTTGAGCTTGGGTGAAATCTGAGAGCTGATTGATTGAATTGATTAAAGATGCTGCTGCAATTTCGGTTTGTTTTTCTTTTGACTATATAGAGTTGCAAAGAATGAACGTTTTTTTTCTTTATACATTTTAGAAGTCGAGAACTGCTGAAGAGAGCTCGGATTAGTGCAAATCTATCAGCGTTGGCTGCATCAATAATCTGATAATGATAACTGAGGTGAGTCTTAAGAGTTTTCTATTAAAGTTGACTTTTAGTTATTAGTTCTACTTGTTATAACCTTTCGGTTAAAAATAAGTTACATTCAATGAATCTGGATCCAGTTTGATGCTAACTATCACAAGTTCATTTATGTATTAAGTACCCAGAGTAAGTCCTTGGTAGCCTTTTTTACCTTCGACGTGCAATTCATTGTTGAGGCATGTAGACGCGTTCAAATCAGCCTCCATAGAAAAATTCCTTCCTTCAGGGAGGGGGGCCTTCATGGGGCTCTCGCACTTCACTGAAGAGGCCAAATTTTGAAATTTTACTTCTGAAGTAGAGAGGAAGGAAGGAATCCGAAAATAACTTTTTCGGAGTTATGGAGGAAATGACATCTGCAGCAGCGGATTTGTGCAGGTTGAAATTTTTAAGTGCTAATGCTACTGCGCCAGTACGAAAATGATTGGGTCCTATAAAGTCCCCTGAAGAAGTAGTGCTGGCAGATACGAGTAGATTTGCTGTTTTTAAGGTGGTTACAGCTGTTTAGGGATAGCAGATGAGTGTTGGGATAGAAGATAAAGCACAATTTTCGATGCTTTTGAAAAAATGGCTAAACAATTTTACTGCCTTTTAGACATTGTAGAATTTTCTATCTGAAATTCTTATCATTTCTGAAGCTGGCACTACAAATAAAATCATTGCATTTTGGTTATCCTCACTAGGGTCGGCTCTATAGGACCGAAAACTCATCCCCTTCAGCATCATAGGCATCTTTACAGCTTTGAGTCACACCATGATTTTGAACTTTGGTCTAAAACTTTAGTTTCTCTAATACCAAGGCGCACGAGGTCCACTACGACGCTTACCAGCCTCCCAAAAAATTTTGCATTTGGTGCGAATCTTAGGCCGGGCGGCATCATTTGTCGTTTCTTTTTTCTCAAAAACGACGGTGGTGATGCGATTAGGTTATTAACCGATTTTCTACAGCCCAAATAGTGTCATATGAACCTCCAACTGTGGTTCAAGCAGGACAGTGCCACTTGCCAGTTGCCACACAGCGGACATCAATGATTGACGTTCTAAATGGACGGTACAAAAGTTAGGTTATCTGTCTAAGGTTTTCAAATGTGACGTGAATTGGCCAACAAGATCATTTGACTTTTTCTGTGGGGTTTTCTGAAGTTTTAAGCCAGCGGAATTTATGCGGCAAAATCATTCAAAATTGCAACACTCGTGTCAAAAAGGAGAAAACCGACTACTTTCACTCCGAAAGTAGTCGGTAAAAGACAAGCATCTTTTCTGGAGGAATATCGGCTGGTAATGCCGATGGAATAATTTCTTTGCTGAGGATATTTATCCTACGAAGAATGAGAGCCAGGCAATTCATGAGTATATTATGTAAAGAGAGGATTTATCACTCTCTAGACAGAGGCTGCATGTAGGGTCCGGTGAGAGACTAACGCGATGAAGATGTTTCTTCAATATGCAAAAGCCGCTAAAAGTTCTAAGAGTTCATCTTGTTTTTCTGTTAAACTGGATGAGACGTGTTAGGGACAAATGCAAGAATATTTCTTTGTTGGTATTAAACTGCACGTTGGCTATGATGAAAAAAAAACCATGTTGCCAACTAAAAGTAGCCAATTTTTTTTTTCAATCGAACCCCAAAGGTTCTGTCAATCAAACCACTTAGAAAAAATTGTATTTTCTGATGAATTTTCTGATGAAAACCGCACTTTATTTATTTATTTTTATTTATTTTATTATTTCATTTCATTTAATTTCATTTCACCGTCTGGACCACTGATCAGACTATTTACAGATAGCCAACTTGGCACAAGAATTCTCTTTTTGCCCCCAGCTTCCACTGACTGGGGACTGCATATGTGTTCTTTGCCTGGCACGCTACTACACTCTCAGCTGGCGAGTGTTTCCACAGACAGGAAATCAAAGGCAAATTTCATGGCAGATTCCACTACGTTCCGTTTCGTTCCCTGTAGGTGTTTTTGCGGGTTTAAGCGGGCAGGGGGTTGCAAAGCTGGCTATCTCTTTATAGTCTGATCAGTGATCCGGACCATCAAGTAAACATTTCTTATATCAGACAATACAACGTTTTGCCACTCTTTCCCTATGCCTTGTGTTGACGTGCAAAGTTGAAGTTTCGATTTTTCTGTTCTTATTTTGAATGGTGTTTTTTTTTAATTTTTTTTAGTTGCAAAAAAACTCGTTTGACGGTAAAATATAATATAAATAAATTAGCATTAACCTTGACTTTTCATCTGCTTTTTGCCGCTGACCAAGCCGATATAGATGCTTTTCTTAAGGTTCTTGAGCAGTTTGTATTCTCAGCTTACGTCTTTTAATGTTTTAGCCATATTTCCTTTGGCCTTTTAAAAATTACAAACAACCGATTCGCCTTAATCCAATTTACGGGCTTTTTGACGTAAACTGTGACCACCCTCTTTGAAAGATTTAATTTTTGCAGTCTCCGCGACATAATGGCTTTCCCCCACCCATATTCAAACAAATTTTAATATTAAGGTTAAAACACAATCTTATATCACACTGGCAAATTTACAAAAAATGTAATTATGGTTTCCTCATCCCACTTTAAGAACTTAAACGACCGAATAGCAACTGTCCCTTTTTTATTGATCTCCTTTTTTTTAGTAATGTTCTTAGATTATCAAAGTTAGTGTGCGAAAATATTGGTAAACATTCCGAAAATATTAATATAACTTTTCCGGTACTATCCTGCCATCGTCACCTGAAAAAAAAGACTTGTTATTTTTCACGGTCCCCACCTCCGCGAGGGTCTGACAAGCCCTCCGAGAGTATCATTTGTCTTGAAAAACTTCTCAAAGTGCCGTTCGGATTCGGCAAAAAATTGTAGGTCCCTTTGTATGTAAAAGAAATTAACACATCAGTATACATTGTTGAGAAGTTGGCCCTGGTTCACCTCGAGCTTTTGCGCCACTCTATTTATTTATTTATTTATAACTTTTCCGGTGGGAGGCCAATGCAGTAACCTTTTATATTTAACAATTTAACAATTTAACAATTTTTGCCATAAAGAATTAGTAATGATACATTTGTATAAGGTAAAATGTATCGTTCAAAAAACACCTCTAGCTTCGAATTATCCGAAAATGTTCGCAAGTAAAAAAGTATTAAAGTAAAAATTAACCGAAAAGTAAGAAATTTTTCGATTGGTACCTTTCATACCTCCCTGAAATAATTCTTAATGGTTCCAAAATCAAATACGTCGACACGGTCAGAAACATCACATCAATACGATGGTTGGCAAGGTGTATGTTATCTTACAGCAGCTGCAAATTTTACACTTTTATACCCCCTGAAAACGCGCATGTTGCTAGCAAGGACTCTCATCACTCCAATTCTTAGTTATGGTTCCGAAATTTTTTGTAATTGATTGTGTGTGATGCAGGCGAAAGCTGAATGTCGCTTTAAACAACAGCAACCGTTATATTTTGAATTTAAAACGTTTTGATCGTATCTCCAGCTACATGAAATTACTTTACAATACAAAAATATGTCCTTTGACCACCTACTTCGTTCTAGATCTCTTGTTTTGCTTTCGTGCAAACAAATCAGCCCTGTTATGTCTTTAGCAAGCTGCGTTTTAGTGCGTTAAACAGACTCATGTTCCCACGAACGTCAGTTTCTTGTGAACTCCACCCTTTAACTTTTTTTCTTTTGTTTCTTTTTTCTGAAATGCGCTTATTTTTAGCTCGTTTTCAAAATTGTTAACTAGTAGTAATTTTTACTATTTTATAATACACCTTTGTCTTAATTTGTAAGTTTTTGCTATAAAATAAATACATAAATTGAAAATGAAAATGGTAATATAAAAAAGCGACATATTTGTAATCAATCACTTATACCACGCAAAAATACACTAATAAAAAAAAATATATCACAGCTTATTGTTTGTTGGAAATTAAACTACCGTTTGGCAAAACCTTACTTCTCAATTTTCCATTTTCAAAATTCGACTTATGATCGGCTTTTGCATGGATTTATTCCTTTGCGCATCGTCTCCATTCTAAGAATCTCCATAGGGTCCCCTAAGGGTCTCCATTTCCTCCATTTATCGCCTCTTAATTTCCGAGTCTCTATAAAGATCAGTCTTAAAAGCTTCTCTAAGAACAATGTAGTTACTCACACGGAACCCATACTCATGCCATCAGAGTGCATACTTTTACATCTCTCCTAACGTCGTACAACATAACTTGATATACTTCCTAGCCTCGCAATCCTTCAAAATGAAGTGTCGGAGGAGGTCCACGGTAGGTTTGTTCCCACATCTAGAACAATATTTAATGTGGAATAATTCCTTCCACAGGGTGTCTTAGAACTTCTTTCGCCGTTTTCCACTCGTCGATTGTCAGATGACAGCACGGTGCCAGCTCGTTTACTAATCGTCCTTTGAGCCTCTTTTCTAACGGTGAATCGCAGATGAAATACAATCCTTCCTACCAGATATACTCGGTCTATCTTTTAATTTCCCTGCATGTAGAGCGCCTGGCCTTCTTCCATTTCTGCACTTGGAGCAGCATTTACCTTGATTTCCACCTGCTGAGTAAGCAGTTGATTAGCCACATTGGCCTTTAAGCCCTTAGGCGACTTGATCGCTTCGCCAGTCAGCTGTGTGTCCAGTTTTGCTCGCGACGTTGGCTGAGGTCCCCTTCGTGCACCATCTGAGGCGCCCCTCTACTCCACCGTCGCTGCGGGTTGGATACGGACATTTTCCGGGCCGGGCCGTTTGTGTCCGCCTGCTCTGGATGTCGCATCCATCGCAGCCGTAATTTACTGACTTTTCTGGCTATGTGGCTGTACAGCCCGTTCAGTTCGATGTTATATCTCCTCTACATCAACGCTGCCCTGATATTATTATTCGCAGTCTTGGAGATTGCCTTCGGCCCTTCGACCTGGTTACTGCCCTTTGGATCACCGGTGTGAGTGCCAGCCAATTGTGTATATATTGGAACAAATTTACCGTAGGTCCAAGTGGAATTTCTTTGTTGTTTTTACGCTAACATATGTATTTGAGTGTCCTTATTAAAAATTGTCGGTCTCATGTAGTTTAAAAGTTTTGCTATTCAAAGTTTCAATTTTTCCATACAAAGTAGCTCGTCTTAGACTTAAAATTTCTGCCTAAGAATATACAATGGAAATTTGACAAGTTTCTCTGGAAAAAGAATTGTTTTTGGAGACAACAGTGTTAGGGTGGCCGCTTTGCGGGTTTAAAGGATTTCAACTCTCTTTTTCGCAGGGTTTAGCCGCTCACGCGATTTCGTCGCTCCACTAAGGGCAGGTGCCAGTTGTCTGGCAGGCGCCTGTAGCCATTTACGGGTATGTTAAAAATGCACTCTTTTTGAACTTTTTTTTGCCTATAATCGAGACCGACAATTTTCAATAGCATATTCGGAATCAGGACACCCAAATCCATGTACTAGGAAAGGATAAAAATCGAACAAATGCCACTTGGCCCTACGGTAAACTTATGCCCATATATTCTATCGAACTGCTCACTTCACTATTGCTAGCCAAAAGCCCCATCTCTATAGGGAAAAGCCCATACTAGGAGGGAGATGGATGAAGTAACTTTTAGTTTTTATAGGGCAGCCTTGTTTATTTTTTATTTATTTTTTCGTTTTCCAGTCATTTATGTTCTTGAGCTCGTACGTAGTTTGACCCCCAACACCGCATCCTTCGGCACGGTCTACTATACGCTCACACCACCATTGGGATTCGGTTTGCCGAAACTTAGTTCGTCACTCATCAGTTAATTCTTTGCGAATAAGGGCCTCCACCGGCGTCATTGAGGATGACCCTCACAACAAGGTGTCTGCCTCAAAGGGGATCATCATGCGGTCTATCTCGCAATATATTGTAGGTTAACTTTTGCCTCAGACTTTCACTTTTGTAACCTGCCTACATAATGCTTATTTACGACAAAAATCTCCAACCGTCAAACTTTTTGTTTTTGCAAGTTTCTGTATAGTTTTTTTCTTCAGGCGAGCTCATAACACAAGTTTATATTTTCACCTTCTAAAGAGTAGCCAACAAAAACTCTAAACCCACTGGGATTTGCAGCACCGGAATGCTCTGCCACAAAGTTGATCCCTTCTGGGGCGCATTCAATAAGAAGAAACGGCAGCAAAAACAGCACTTCCCGCAAACACTTATGCCACAAGGGTAAGATTAGGGGTAAAAAAATCTTTTTATAGTCTTCTCATAATGGACAGTGTTTTGCACTGATTAGGTGCGATAAAAAAACGAACACAGGGTCAATTTTGTGGAAGACCATATCCCCAGTCAGCTTTTTCTTGAGAATGAGGACAGTATCAACATAAACTAACAACCGCATCACGCATCGGTCAGCACAAAAAAGCTAATGAATGTAATTCAAGTGATAATTCCTAGCAATCCTTTGGTAGATTTATGACTCGTGAAACATCATGAACATGATATCGTATATCACGGGGAGAAATTCCACCCCTGCGAAATGTATAATGTTTACAGCTGACGTAAGCAAATGCTGTCATCGCAGACTGGACTGTGTGTCGGCGCATTCTGTGGTGTGATAGGAATTTCTAAGCAGTTTAATGCTGAAACACTTTAAATTGAAATGATTTCTCAGGGAGCACACACACACACACACAACACCCGCTGTCATGCCGCCGTCGGTCGTCCGTCTCGGATGATGAGGATGAGAGATTGTTGCTTAGCACGTCCGTTTAAGGCTTTTATGTTTTTATTTCGAGATTTGTCTGCTGAGTTTTTTCTCTTTTTTTTGGAGAAGAAAATGTCCTTTTTCCCATACTAAGACTATCCTTCATAAATCACTGTTAAGACATTTTTTATTATTCGGCTCATAAGCGCATTAGAATAATGGATAAGAACGCAGGCATTCAGCACAAATTGGGTGCGTAAGTTGGGTGTATGTATAGTTGAGGGCGATGAGGATAATTCTGTTATAAATTTTGAGGTGGATGCTTTTTTTAGGGCTCCAACCTTTGAGGGATTGGTGGGATAAAACTAAAATACTTACTGCATACTTCAATGATTGTGGAATATAATTTTTTGCGAATATAGGTATTTTAAGACTCGAAAATGGTTTTTTTTTGACGAGCAGAAGGCGTTGCGGTGGGTACTTATGAGACGCATTTATTTGCTAAATTTTCGGTTGATATTAACTTTGTTTTTGAAAGGAACAGCTGAGCTTCTGCATGAAAAAAGAAAACACGTAGATAAAAACACAGGCACATAGATAAAAAAAACATCATCAAGCATGAAGTCATACACGGAACGGTTCGCTGGCTTCTGCTAAAGGTTAAGCTTATCTTAACTATGATTTTGTCTCCTGCAACGTCGGTGTTAGAATAACCTGACTAAAATCTAAGCTATGCTTACTGAAATGGAGTGAATCTTCTATGGCCTTAAAATGGAAGTTGACCCTCAGCGAAAATAAAAGAAGGATATAAAAAATCCCCGTGTAACGAGTGAGTGTAAGGCAACACTGAAGCGTTTTGAAATACTAGGGACGAACTTGCATTTGAGACCAAACTGGTTTTCAAGAAGCGGGAACCTAATTCTTCTATTCGTCCTATATAAAGAAAATCGTAAAAAGATCAAGAGCTCCTTACAGCATTATCTCTGCTGTACTTGAGCGCGTCGAACATTTTATGGTTCTGGTATATTTTTTTACTCGTACAGTTGCAATCTTTATAGACAGCAAGCCGCCATCAAAGCTATTGATTCGGCCACCATATCGCCCAAACTGGTGCAGGAGTGCCGAAACACAGCTTGCCAGTATCGGAGCTAACGTTTCAGGGCCACACATCTCTTGGTTCCAGGCTTCCAGGGCATAGTGACATAAACGAAAACGAACGTACAAACGGCTGGCCAGGTTTCATCTTGTCGTCTTGCTTGCTAAAGTTACTAGAGTCCACATTCGACTAGGAGTGGTTAAGGAATGAATCCAGTCGTATCTACTGAAAAAGGCAAACCTTCAATAGAGTTTGACCAAGTGCGTTATATTAAGTCAGATATGAGCTTAACAAAATAAAAATTCAACAGAAGGCCTGCTCAAGAGAGCCCGCACTGGCCAACCTTTCTTCGATAACTTTAGTGACAGCTCGGAAAAAGGGTTATGCGTTCCTACCCAGTCCCTTAATTTGACAGGTTTGACTGCATCAAAACCTCAAGAATAATCGCAAATCACATACTAGTCGCAAACCACACACATATCACACTAGTAGTGAAATTAAAAAGAAACTTTAAAGTACTTGGGCTCAATCTTGAACCGCTTCCTATCCTCTGTTGCAGGAGGATTCTCAAAAATCTCAACATAGCTACTTACACAAATCTGCAGACCAATCCAGATGTCTTATCCTCCATACTTCTGAAGGGGTGTTATTCTACGTTGTGTATACCATTGTGCAAACTTTTCTATCTATCCTACAATTCTGGTCTCTTTCCAAGCAGATGGAAAAAGGACGATTCTTCTTTTCCTACCAGTTACCGACCAATTGCTTTAGCGTACATTCTTTACAAGGTCGCGGAAACGCTGATTCAACAATGAAATCACTGAATCACGGAAGCTTCTTGAAGACCGGATTCTTTGGTTGCGACTTTCGTAGCAATAGGCCCACTGGTGCTCTGTTGGTCTTCTTTTTTTTAAGGAACAGTTCCTTCCGTCAGAGACTGATACCAAGCTCTCTTGCCAAAAATGAGTGCATTGGGAATAGCTGTTTGTTGCTCTTTTTTTCGAATCGTGGCTCTGGTCGATTTCAAGTCTGATATCCGCCGTTGAAATGCTGGCGTGACCCAGGGTGCAGTTTTGTCTCCAACACTCTTTCTAATCTTTTCAAATGATATTTTGTCTGCAACAGACTATCAAGGGAAGCAATCAGGGTGCCCCATCTTTTTAAATTATATTTGGTCTGCCACAGATTATCAAGGAAAGCAATCACCAAGCAAATTACCGAGGATACGAGATAGTCGTAGAACTGCAAAAGAGACGAAAATCTCTCAAGGAAAATATTACCAATTGGAATCCAAGTTTTGAATTGGTCAAAAAACTGCTGGAACCGGTCGAAATTGCGAGATTGGTAAGCCGAAGTCGTATACGCACATGTTGAATCAGACGAAAATCAAGCAAGATCGCACAGCAACCGAATACTGCATGAACAAAGACTAATTTGCATGTGAGACCAATGTAGCTTTAAATAAAAGATCAGGCAAGAAGCGGAAGGCGGATTCCTCAACTGAAGCCATATTATAAGACGATAAGGACTACACCGCAGGTGAAAATTCGCCACCGAAATAAATATCATCGGGATTGTAGACTACGGGAAATTCGATTTGAGGTCGGAATCCAAACCTTGAACGTAAAAAACTGTAGAAACTTCTTAGCAAGACTTCAAAGACACCAAAGCTGACCATGTGTGCGAGATTGGCAAATGAAATTAAATAATCTTTACAAAAGAGAGTTGTCAGTTCAAGTGCAGCGAAAAAGCCGCTGGGCCAAAAATGGCAAGATCGCCCACAACCGAGGCGATGTTACAGATCCTTGCTGGAATCTTGGGAAAACTTGAGGGTCAGACTAAAATTAATAAATTTATATTTGAAAAACTGAGCAAGCTCGAGTTAGAACAATATTAAGGACTTTCAAGCGTATAGCTATATGCCTCTTTTGTTCAATAAGAGGCAGATAGCTATACAAAAGCAGTATGAAACGTGATGTGGACTTTATCTCCACGGAGCAGCCAAGCGATATGAATAAAAAGTCTGACCTTGACGACTTTTTTTTCATCGATAAAGAGTTCCCTAAATACCTTACGGAAGTTAGTAATACTTTGACAAACAACATATCCGCTCGAAATTGAAAGAAGGCATACTAGGATAGAGAAGATTGCGTATAAGAAATACAACAAACCATAGCACCCCAAACAAGGCCCTCTCGAAACACCTCTCTAACAAATTGCACCAAAAGCTGCGCGACTACAAAAATCGTGAGATCACTAAATGCCTTGAAGGCTTGATGGCGGATATGTACTCAAACTGATCTCTGTGGAAAGCCATTATGAAACCCACAACGAACGAATTGTTTGCATTAATTTGAGTTCATCCTGCTGACCCATAACTTTAAAAACAAATTCTTATTAAAACGATTCCTTGAAAATAATTTAGAAAATATGTAGTTTAATTTTTCGCCCAAAGAGAAATGTGAAGACCAAATAAGGGTTTTAATTTTAGAAAATGCGTTGTTGACTACGGACCAATCATTTTTTTTTTTGTCCTTGTATATGTCAAAGTATTACTAACTTTAATGTTTTCTTATGTCATTAAACGCAGTAAAAATCAAAAAGTTTTACGTTTCCTGTATGCCTGCTAACGACAATCCGGATCACAAAATCGATATCGCTTAAAACGATGCTAACCGTCTTTTGTTGTTATGCACTCCGGTTAAAGATTTGTTCCGTTCTTAAAGTAAAAAGTTCTTAACTGAGAAAACATTCAAGAACTTTTTACTTTAAGAACGGAACAAATCTTGAGCCAGAATTATATTACTTCTTATCTAAATAATGTATATAAAGCATTCAATTTCCTCCAAGATTCCTTAATTTAAATAAGAAGCAAAAACCGAAAGCGTTATTCGGAGGTGTATGCGCAACATTTTTACATGTTTAAGTTGCTATGTACATCAGTGGCGTTTATTCTAAGATGCGCAGGTGTTCTCCGCACACCCTAAACGTCTGACCATTTTAATGCACTCCATATTGTTTACTTGTGTTTATAATATCCTACTCGAGTTGCAGATCACAAAAAATTCTCAATAAAAAATTTTCTCGTTCACTCAGCTGCGTTGCACGTTGCACCATAATCTCATTAAAATGCTTAGTCCAACACAACACAACACAATCGCAGCCCGCAGCCTTAAACACCAAACTTGTTCGTTAAGAAAGTCATTTCATTTGCCCCATCTCAGGCAGTCTCACGGTTCACCAAATCACCACGCCAAGGTGTTCTCTAGTGAACAGAGCACCTACCAAAGGAAATATCTATACAAAAAAAAAAGTGTAGCACATTTACAATACCAACAGCCGTTCATAACAGTTCCTGAGATTTTGTGCGCTAGAAAACAGCGAACGCTGGTTCGATACAATGACATTGGCTCTGGCGTCTGGCCTCTGGATTTAGTTGGACGTTGGACCACCACCACAAGTCGGCAGCGGTACTACTCGCAGGTTGCCCGTCGACGGTAGGCAACCTGCGTTCGTCAGTGAACAGAGCACCAAACCCTTTAATACAAAACAATGTCTAACCCATTCCCAAACATGGGATTGTGCGCTAGAAAACAGAGCACCCACCAACCTATCAAGTTTGATGAAGACACACTCTACTCTTATACTTTATAACGAACTTATGCGAAGCACACACTGCATGTATTATTCGCATTTTGGCAGTTGCTGTGGATGGTTGTGTCTTTTGATTGTCGGAACTAGCCTTGATTTCCATCGAGAAAACCTTACTTAAGGAAATAAAAAGCAAGGACTCTTTCTATGATGAGGTATTGAAAATTTTTGTTAAGAAAACAAGACGTATCGAACTCACTTATAAATAGTTTCTACCAACAATTTCTTATAATACCTAACTATGAAAAAAAAACAAAAAATTTAAAATGTAAAAAGAAAAAAAATATATTAAAAAAGCAAAAAAAAAATATAAAAAAAACAAATGGGATCTTTGTCTATTACGTCCTCGTCGTGGTCCTGGTAAAACTGAGAGTAGACTAGGTACGATACATTTTCTGTAACAAAAAAAGTGGAGAACACCTTGCTGAAAGCATCACCGCACGTCACTGATTGTACATTCACATTGCTCAGTGTTCCTTAGGACAAGCAATTTTAATATTTGTATTAATTTTATCGTTCTGGCAATTAGCATTGTTAACCGTTTATTGTTTTATTTTGTTGCATTTTTGCATATAATCCAATTAAAATTGTGTAGTCTCTTGTAGCTCAAAATTGATCTGGGAAGGAAAAATAACGAAAATGCACACGTCTTACAGGGTTGTAACAAAAACAACAAAACGCCATAAGATTTACTTGCTAAGCACATCTCTTTTAGCAGAACTTACACCGGTGCTACATAATTATGCTTAGGTAATGCTATGGTAAGATTGTAAGAACCATTTCGGGATTTTGTGCCCCAGTTTTATCTAGGTAAATTAAGCCAAATATTATTAATTACATAGTTGGGACTGGTGGTCCACTGTGCAAGTGCTACCAACTTTACCTTGAAGAGGTTCGTTCCAGCCTCTTTAAATAAATTACTAAATTATTTTTGAAGTTATGTGCCCGGTGCGTTGCGGTTGATACAGTCCACCATAAATTGGCGTCCAATTCTTAAAAATAAACTACATTTTATTCAAAAGTGTCTATAATACTTACAAGAACGATGTTCTCGGAACCAGTTATGCCTTAAAACTAGTTTGTCAAATGCCAATTTTTATACCGCATCCCATGGGAGTATATTAAGTTTGTCAAATTGTTTGAAACGCTGTGAAATAATAGTGGAAGGCACGCGAAATCTTAAGGGCATAATGATCGAGACCGAATTGTGAGTGTAATAAGCCAAGTCCTTCCATTTGTCTGTGTGTCACATGTTTTCAGACCTTAAATTTTGAGCTAGAGAGTTGAAATTCTGTGCGTGGGCTCCTTGTCATCCCGAAGTAGTACAAGTGTTAAAATTTTTGAAATCCCAACACAGGCACGCCCATAATTGGTGTAAATGTGCAACTACTTCCAGTGCTTTCAAAAATATAAGAAGTCGTAAAAAGCTGAAATTTGAGTTAGACATATAAAAGAAAAAGAAAATCGCCAAACCTTCTGCAGTAGGCGTAGCATCAATTTAACGGGTAATTTTTTAAGAGCATTTTATTCAATATTTTTGTTCTAATTCGAAAAAAATACTTTTTTCTTTAATTATTCGTAGCTTGTCTATTGTGTTGTGAGCGTCTGGATAGTTAGGCCAGGAGGTTAAGCACTTTCCGTGCGAATTTAATAACCCTGCTAGCAGAGGAAATCTTTCAATTATTCTCTAAAGAATAAGTTCCGTCTTATATCGTTTAGGGATGGACATTCAGATAGAATATATTCACCACTTTCGGGTTGTTCATGACAAAGTTGACATTCTGGAGAGTCGACTATTTTGATCTTAAAAAGGTGATATCTTAATCGGTGGTGTCCTGTGAGGTATCCTTCAAGGTTCTTAAAATCCTGCGTGTTTAGATTTAGGCAACTTTTGGCATTTTTGGTGAAGGGCTGAGTCGCCGGTTTGGCCTGGGGTATCCACCCAATTTGGGATGCATTTAGTATGCTCCCTGTTTTTTTTTTTATAACTTCGTTTATCGCCGATTTGGGGGGTGGGCCAGGTTTTCAGGTCCCTGTAAAGGGGTTTCTGAGCCTTTTCTGGCTAGTTCGTCGTCTTTCTCACTGCCATCAATACCTACGTGACCAGGAACCCACCGACAGTTTGGTTTTGTTCCTTGAGCTAAGCTTCTAGGGTATGGTATTCAAGCAGTGCATGACTGATTTGGAGTCAATGATGTGCGAGGTAAGGACTTTTACGGTCGGTTTTACGGACTGTAACTTTTGTTTACAAACTGTGTAGCACTTACTCACTGGTTTTCTTAAAAAGCGTTGGTCTATTCAATATTTTCATTTTTGACCGGGGCTGTCAACCATTGACCAAGTATTTACTTTATCTACTATTCTGTTATAATAAGATATATATATAATATATTCTGCAAAATGTTATATAGATAAAAAAAAGAAAGTTGTACACTTTTTTCGTTAATTTTAAAGCCGCTTTTGACACTGTCAATAGTAGATTGCTACTTTTTAAATTGACTAATTTGGGGTTATCGTCCAAATTTGTCAGAATATACGAAAAATTCCTATCTTTTAATATTGCTGCAGTTTGGGATGGCAGAAGAAAAAACTCAGATTTCCGTACCGACTCTGGTGTTCCACATGGCTGCATTCCCAGTCCAATTCTTTTTGCTCTTTTCATCGATGATGTCGTAAACTCCTTACCGGGTGGCATTTATTTTGGTGATATATTAATATAGGTCCTACTATACGCTGATGATCTTGTTGTCATGTCAGATAACCCTCGCACACTTCAGCTAACAATAAACAAACTTAGGCAATATTGTAATCTTTGGGACCTTAAAATTAATGATCTTAAGTCCAAAATCATGATTTTCAGGCACCATCATCAAATAAGTAGGAGCGAAAGGTGGAGCTTAGACAATGGAAATATTGAAGTCGTAAATAAATTCAAATACCTAGGTTTTCGTCTGAAATATAATTAAGACATTCGTCCTCACTTAAAAGAAAGGACATCAGCAGCAAAAGTTGCAATAAATTACATGTGGAGCCAGTTCTTTTCAAATAAAGATGTTGATGTGTCGTCTAAATTTAGGGTCTTCGACGCTGTAATAAATAGCTGTTTTCGTTACGCCAATGAAGTCTACGGCCACCAGTAGACGTCTTCGGCAGAGGGCAATTTGGCCATGTCCGTAATATCAATCAAAAAATTTGTAATTTATTCTTATTTAATAAAGAAGCAATCTACCTAATCTATCTATCTACGTCCACCAAAAGCTGGATGAGATTGAAGTCATGCAGCGTTTCTTCTTCAAAAGAATTTTTCGACTCCCCCTTTCAACGCCAAGCTACGCGATTTACGTTGAGTGGGACTTACCACAGGTTTTCTTAAGAAATGCTTAGCCAAATGCTGATTATTTGGCCAAAGTTGTGAAAAGACCTACCAATAACGTGCAGCGAAGAATTTTCTTGGTTGCGCTCCAAGGTGGTTTATCACCCTTTAAGGAGTGGCGCGAGCTTACATTTAACCATAACTGTCAATTACATCTGACTGTAGACAACTTCCACGATGGCGCAACATGTTTTACAACTGCATATCTATTAGAGAAAGGTTTCCCCTCGAGGTCAATATGTAGTCGCCTCAATCATACTTTGAATGGCGATTACTACTTCTGTGAGAGGTTTAATGCCTCTGAGATTAGTTTAATCTTCAAAGCTCGCACACAAATGCTAGAACTTAATTTCAGACCGCACCGGAATGACCTAAGCCCTCTTTGCAATCTATGCAACCTCCGCCGGAATGAAGACATCCTTCATCTCATAGCACTTTGTCCTACCCTTCAAGAGATCCGAATATTATTTTTTGATGAAAGCTCCCTCGGGGAATGTCTTTCTTTATTAAACGGCGGATACAGTTGGAACTTGCTAATCCACTTTTTGAGAGAAGCAATTACGTTTACGAATACATACCACCAGCTAGCTGAATAAAAATCAGATCCCCTTGGGGCAAGCTGTACATTGCTTAGTTGTCTAACTCGAGCATCTTTTTTACTTTTCTTTTTTAAAAATTGTTTTTGTTTAAACTAAACTAAAAGCTCTTTTGTATTTCACAGCATAACTTAAGCTTGCAAATGAATTCAGCTATTAACCATTATTTGGATTGCTAACACATTTTAATTGTTTTAACTTTAGTCCTTTAAGTGCTTACTTCGAAATACTCATTTTTTTTCCTTTTTTAACACGGCAGACGGCACTTAGCTATGTTGCACTTAATTTTCAAACTCTTTGTAATATGTTTTAAGAAAAAATAAAAATATATTGAATCGATTGAATTGAATATTTCCATTAAGTTAAAAGCAAGGTTACCTGAAGAAAGAAAATATCATAGGCTCATATTTGACTACAATGTCATAACTTAAACTTCTGAAACCGCTACACTAGACTCACTAGGTACAGTTTGAACTGGAATGTAATGCCTGGTCAAATCAAACAAATGTCAGATACAGAACTGCTTAATGAAGTGCATTAGAGAAATCATTAAAAAATTTTAGATGAAATGTTCTTTTTGTTTGCCGAGTTTGGCAGCATTTATAATAATATAAAGGTTGCTAATGGCAGTGTATGAAATTAACACAGTTCCAGTCAATCTTATATAACATAAGTTCAACCCATCCTAGATATGCTTTAATAGAAAATCTAATATTCTTTATTTCCTCCATTGCGGTCTCAACCTCGAAAAGTGGTCATTTCTATGACTTTCTCGCTAGAAACTTAAAAGAATCGAAATTTTTGTGATTCTCGAGGTGAAGCCATATCCGTGGGATGGCTTCATAATAGGGATAAGTACACGTAGACTCTTTACCTAGGCCGACGGATGATTTAAACCTCGTTCGGTTGCAGTTTTCTAGAAGGTTCTTATCTTGGGTCTTCAGATCTTTAGGGCTTTCCGAAGTCTAAGCTCAGTATACCTTCTGTACTCCTATAGCGATGCAGGCAGATACCAGAGACATATCTTTTACCCTGTCCAGACCATCCCATGTGAATTTGGCTGTCTAACAATGCTGCAAAGCCGTAATACATACTTGTATTTTCTGTCAACAAATTTGGATAAATCTGTTGATGATGTAAAGTTCCGTCTTACTGCACCCTCATTTTTTTTAAAACACAAATTAAAAAATTAGTGTAGTTTCGCTCAGTGCGTGTATTGCTACCCCCCAGCTCCTTATGTTACTGGACTTCGCGACGAAGTTTTTTTCAAAGCTATTAACGACCTCAAACAGTCAGTGGAGCCTAAAAGATTGGCTTTTCAACAAGCGCATCACATTTGCTTGACCTAACTTTCCTTGCACTTGCAAGTTCTTTTCTGAGCCGTACCGTGAACCACATTTCATTATGGGTTTAATTACAAAAGAACTTTCTTGTAATTGGAAGCCCTGGGCATGAAAAGGTGCTCAGTCTTTGTACCTTGCACGAGTGTTTCCCTAACTTTCAAAGTATGTATAAAACCGATAAGTTAAATATCTCGAACTCCACTTTTTTATATCTCCATAAATTTTTTTTGAAATCATATGGGGCTTCAGGTGTTTTCTCTTGAAACAATTTCATTACCAACTCTACGCAAAAGTTTTTATTAAATCTTTCAAAATGATAAACTGTACTTGCTGTGGAATTTATTAACTAACATTTGCTCAATGTCTGTAACAGACTTCATTTTAAACTTCATAGTTAAACTTTTATGTGCCACCCCATATATGTTTACCTCATTTCATTTTACCAAGGCTTTCATTAACTTCCAGAGTTATTCGGTAAAGAAATTTGCAATTATGAAAACACACAGTTGTAGGATATTTAGGTTATGTAGTTTCATCTCCGTCAACTACGATAGACACATTTTTGCAATTTTCTGCTCAAACTGTTCGGAGTGAATTTGATGTTTGGTAATTTTTCTGTAGTGGCAAAAGAATTGGAGCTTGAGAGAACAATACTAAGATTTTGCTGTGGAAAGTATAGACGGCCGGATAAGAAGTGGTATCCAAATAAACTTCTCTATGAAACATGTAAGGTGACACCTCTTATGACTTACCTTATTAACTTAACTCGATTAAAACTCCATAGGATTGATTGTCATCCAAATGCGCTTATTAAATCTTTATTGGACACTAACAAAATTGAGAGTTTGGACGAGAATTACTACCTTTCACCTTTCAATCTTCTAAATGAAAGATCCCTCCCTCATATCGAACAGAATGTTGGTAGAAGTGATGTGTTACCGTTTTATGTAAAATCGTCACAGTCTAATTTGAGAGGCTAATTTAATTGTTGAAACACATCCTCGTTAATTGTTGAATTTTTTTTTATATCACTCACAATGCTCGCATTATTGTTATGTTGTCTTTGAATCGTAGCAAATATTTGAAATTAAGTCAAAACCCTATTATCATATTATCAAAACATATTATAAATAACACTAAAATCTATTTATCTCATTTTTTTTCTCGGTAAATATAAGTATTTTGTTATCTAGTCATTATTTTAAGGCACTATAGAACAGATTTAAGTATGCCGGGAGCAAGCATACGACTGGAATCGTGAGCTACTATAAATTATACACAAAAAAATATTAAAAACACTACGATGTTTAATTTTAAAGTTATGTAGTTAGCTAGGCATAAGCACTCTAAAGTCGGCTACAATTTATTTTAAGTACAAACATTTATTTGTATGGAATTTTGATTAATTAAAGTCTCCTTTTGCGAATGCTAATGCAAAAAAAAAAATTTCTGTATAAAAAGATTGCCTACTTTTAATGGATACTATTCGGGAGTTCGTGAGGTACCGTGGCGTAATGGTTAGTGTGTGTGCTTACTACGCCGGAGGTTCAAATCCTACCATCGTCACCTAAAAAAAAAAACTCGTTCTTTTTCACGGTCTGACAAGCCCTCTGAGAGTATCATTCGCCTTGAAAAACGTTTCAAAGTGCCGTTCGGACTCTGCAAAAAAATTGTGTTAACCATCTCCGTCCGTCCGTATGTAGACAAATTTTAGGTCTCAAATTTTAAGTTAGAGAGCTGAAAGTTGGTGAGCGAGCTGGGAGTCCAGTCCTTCAGTCAGGCAAGTTTGAAAATTAAGCAAGTTCTAATTTCTAAGCTAAAAAAATTTACTCGTTAAAAATTGCCAAACTTTTTAACAAGGCAAGTTTGAAAATTAGTTGAATCCGCCGAAAATTATTTGAATCCGAAAATTAGGTAAATGTTTCAGACAAGAGTCAGAAAATAAGTTTTTTTCACGTAATTTAAGTCAAACAGTGTAAATATCGCAAAATTGTCTTTTTAGGGATGCTTTTCACCCAAATATTTCTTAATTTTCAAGTTAAAGGCAAAAGGATTTTTTTTACATCTAAGACCCCGTTTAAGGTTTTTTTGTTGCTGATTTTACGTGGAGAACCCAATTTCTCGAGAAAAAAACCCGAAATTTGTGATCACCGACCGAAAAAACCTGTGCTAGACCAAATATGGTGGTGGCCGAAGTGTATACAACCAAAGATGCAAATTAACTGTCAAGCAGCTATAAAATGTCTTAGCTCCCGTGTTCTTGACTCCAAATTAATTAATCTTAAATACCCAACAGAAGCTCAGTTCGAGTAACAAGACCAAACCATGGTGGGTTACTGGTTACGAAGGTATTGGATGGGAAAGAGAAAACTGACGAGCTAGCCAGAAAAGGCTCAGAAACCCGTTTCAGGGACATCATCAAACTGGGAGCATATAAGATGCACCTTATGTATTGGAAGGACACCCCAGACCTTACATGCCAAATCGGCCATTCAGCCCTTCAACAAAAATGCCAAAAGACGCTTAATCTAAATAGGCACAATATTAAAACCTTGTAGGCTACTTTACCAGGGCAGCACAGTCGACTCTCCACAACATAGACCTCATCTTGAAGAGAATAAAAGTGCTGAACATATTCTTTGTGAATGCCTAACCCTTAATTTATTCTTCAGAGAACAATTATTAAGGAAGCTAGGCAAAAAAATTCTTCAGCTAGCAGCGCTATCAAACTCGTACGGAAATTGATAACCTCCTAGCCTAAACTATCCTGACGTTTACGACGCAAAAGATCTCTTCAGGTCGCGGTGCGATTGTTCGCAATAGACGAGTAGGTAAAAAAAAGAACAAGTTTTCGTTTCTCACAACTTTTGTGGGTAAGTAGGTACACATTTGTATATATGAACGCACCCACTTTGCCCTTGCCTTTGACAAAGCCCAGTCGAAAAAAAGTCTTGATCAAAATATCAACTCATATATCCACATTGACCAAGCACAGACAACAAGAGATATAGTAGATATCTTTATATGAAAACTTCGTTAACAGTGGGAAACAATTTTAAAAAATTCCACAACAAAGAGGAGTAGCGTCGCAATAAATTAGCATTTCTCTTAATGAAAGTCTGGTGCCTTTTGCCTTAAAACTTCAAAGCGTATAATTTATCATTGCCCAGTTGTTATAGCATTTTTATGAAAGAAAAGCATTTTGCTTTTGCAAAGCTAGGAGAACGAATCTCATCCTAAGGACTCATCTACACTCATACACTTGAAACACATTTATTACAATAGGATTCGTTAGAGCCTTTCATTTATTGTGGTTTATTAAAAACACAAATACACTCTTGTAGCCAACAGCATGTATTTTCCGTCACAAACGTTATCAACTCGAAACAACTTGATTGTCAGCAATCCACGAGTTGAATGCTGAGACCTGCACATAAACCGATGGGGAGTTGGTCTGTCCACAGGGTACCTTTCCCCACGAAACAATCCCAATCAATGTGTTGCCTTGCATAAGCGGTCCTCCAGAGTCTGATGTGCAGATGCTTACTCCGCCGGTCAAAGGTCCAGTGCACAAGTTCGTGTCATGCAAGTTAAGTGATAAATCACTGCCTAAGGCCGTCTCACACGTCGCCAGTGTTATGATTGGTATCGAGCTAGCTACTTGTAAAGTCGCCGGATATACAGCCGTGGATGTTGTCGATGTGCTCCCCCATCCATACAGCGAAGCAGTTCCGGTCGGAACGGTGTCTGCCGTAGGCAACGAAGCTGGTTGCACAGCCGTAGTCCAAGTGAATGCGGTCGAGGTGTACACCAGGCCAATGTCGTAGGGCGCCGTTCCTCCCACATAGAGATCATTAATCACGTAGTAACTAATGCTGCGTTGCTGGGCTGTGCTGGCAGCACCGCTGACGAGAATGCTTCCTGCCAATATCACAGAGTTGTACACAAGACTGCTCGATGATAAGCAATGAGCTGCGGTCACCACCCAATTGGCATTTAGGATGGTTCCACCACAATAGTGTACATTGCCGGTGTTGGTGACTTGCTGAAGGGATACGATGAACGGTGCACTATTTGCGGCGGCTGCAGTGCCCCCAACAATGCGTGGCTGTAACTTCGAGCACTGCGAAATCGATCCTTGTAGGAGAACCAAAATGGCTACCGCCACTGCCAGATAAATAGTACTTGCCATATTGCTTGCCACGCGCTACGTCTATGACTCGCGAATCGATAGCTGTGGGGTTTTTATTTAAGCGAGTCGAAGATAGCGAGTATTTATCTCGCTCGAGATTCCCTACGAAATGTGATTGTCTTGATTGCTACACTCCATTAAAGAATCACGTTTAGATAAAACATTCGAGTAGTAGTAGGTATAGCGGCAATTCGCGGAAAAGTCTTTACTTTTAGCTAAACAATTCGTATGCATAATATAATCGATATCACAGGCAAAAAACCCAAGACTTAAAGATACTTCGCGCAAGAAGCTGTCACATTATTATCACTGAAAACCACCCCACACAGTGTGTGTTATGGTATTGACACCATCCCCACATATTGGATTCAATTTTGTAATTGTGAAGCATTCGTGGAACCACCCCAAACTGTGATTAAATGAAGATGAACTTTATGTACACTAACTGTATCGAGTTACAACATCAGACTGTCTTGGCTTAGAGGTTTTACCGCAGACTAATCTCTACCCGACACACTCTTTGATGAATTATCTGTAATCAATTTGGAAAATCATTTGTTTATCCCTTGGGGATGTTACTCGTGAATCCGTAACGCATACCTAATAGAAAGGCCTGAGAAAATGAAAACGATACGTTCGCTGAGCTTACGATGTGCGAGGAGAGAGTACTCTTCATTGTCGAATATTTTATGTGCTGTAAGAACATTCAAGGAAAAATTCCTTTAGTTAGGATTATATCGAAAGCATTTGGATTTGAGTGCGTTTTTTGAAGTTTACCCATAAATTATTGGATCTTGTCAAACTAGAAGAAAAGTGTCTTATTGTCTCTGTCTGTTCGTAGACAAGCTCTGAAGACTCAGTAAGTCGGCTGAGGCATTTTGATGTATATTTTGTGGCGCAGGGACATAACCCCGAGGGACATAAACCCTAAATTTATTTTTTGGGCCTTATGTCCCACCGATGTGAGACTTAAACCCCAAATATCATTTGGGGTATATGTCTCACACGTGTGGGACACAAGTCCCACATTTTTCGCCGAAAATGGGATATAAGTCCCAAATTTTCAAAGAGAGTTCAAAAGTGTAATACCCAGTTTAATTAGGAATCAAATTTCTTCCCACCATACTTAAGGGCAAAGCGATTTAACATTTTTATTCATAAGGTTATTTTTTTTTTTCAAAACTGTGACATGAAGTTTGAAGCTTTTGGATTAACAGTGTTTGGGTGGCCCGCTCCGCGGGTTTAAAGGATTTAAACTCCCTTTTTCGCAGGGTTTAACCAATCACGCGACTTTGTGGCTCTGCTAAGGGTAGGTGCTAGTTGTCTGGCAGGCGCCTGTGGCCAAGTCGGGTATGTTAAAGTTGAAGTCTTCTTAGTTTTTTTGCCAGTAATTTTTAAAAAATTGAGTCCGACATTTTTTCGAAACATATTCGAAATTAGGACACTCAATTTTGGCATTTGCCGGAACAGTACATAATTCAAATTGGCATACTATCGGCTGTCGTTACATTTGACATATTTTATCTTACCATTTGCGAAGAAGGACAAGATCCGGTTTTGGCCAAATATAGTAGAAGAATATATATATAGAATATAGTAGGCCAAAAGTCCCGCATGCTTTTTGGACATTTCTATGAAATTGTGTTAGATGGGAAATAAGTCCCAAATTTATTTGTTGGGGTTTATGTCCCACCGATGTGAGACATAACCCCCAAATGACGTTTGAGGCTTATGTCCCAGCTAGATGAGACATTAGCCCGAAAAAATAAATTTGGGGCTTATGGCTGCGCCATATTTTGTTCAATCGACATTTTTGGGATCGAGATTTTTTTATTCTATTAGCAACATGAATCACAATTTCTTTTTTTCTTGGCTGCGTATTTAGCTGCAACTTAACGCCAGGCTCCCGGTATGTGGTGACCGTGGACCACCTGAAAAGTTTACCCAGGATGCTCCCTGCTTTAACAGTGCCATAGGCATGATTATTTTTAAGCCTTTTATTCTTCTTTGTTAAAATTGGTGAGGGCTCTAGAGTAAATAATCCAAGCACCGTTGAAGAGTTTCTTTTTTTTAATTTTTGACTTGCCAATTGCGAGCAATTGCATCTCGATCGGAAGAGATCTTTTGATCGTGATTGCAAAGATATTTTTTTGGCCATTGTTACATCTGTGACGTAGACGAGAGAGTAAAGTCTACAACTTCCTTCCTTACACGGTTACTAAAACTGGGTTTGTTACCTTTGTTCAAAATATGTAGATTATTGTTATAGATAAAATCCAAATCGTTTAGTATGCATTGGCGTCGCAACAAGTGTCGCAGTACTGGACAAATTCCTGAAATGCTTGTGGGAGGCGCTTCTCCCGTGTCTCTTACGAAGAACGCCGAGCTTCAACGAATTTATGCAGCGCCCGGCCGTTTCGGCGTTCAATTTAAACCGCCACCAAGTAGCTGCTTAAGAAGCCTGAACAGCTTAAGTAGCTCTTTCCGTTTCGAAACATATCATTCTAAATAAAAAGAGCTGCCCTCTAGGTCTGAATTGAAGGTCCTGAAGGTCCAGTCTCTGGTTTTATTATCTAAGCAAAAATTCTAACCAATGTAAGCCTGTCACATGGCTCTTGTATAAGATCAATAACGAAGCTCTGTTGTAAATTCATGTCTTTACCAATTATCCATATCTTTCTTTTCCAAGCCATTGTTTTTCAAGTTTCAAACATACTTAGATTGAATATTGTTTTTCATTGACCTGTCAGCAACTGTTGTAGAGGTGAAATCCATAGGTAAATGCATTAATCGGAATGCGAGAGTGGGCAACTTCGTATAACCTCCACAGTGAGAACCAGTGTATTCTGTATATCTACACGATTGTCCCGGGCAAATTGAGAGGTAATGCCCAAAAACTTTTTATAATGGGAGTTCGTCAGCTTTGCAGCTCTGCTCTGGCACCCAGCAGAAATGACAACTGCTCCGACGTATCCCGTATAGACGATCGACAGAATAGTGCTACCTTCCTCAGATTTAACAAAGGCTGCCACCGCTCATCTTCTTAGATCAATTTACAAAAGAGAAGGCTTGCCATGGCTAAAGTACAACCACAACATATTGACTGTCCATAACATACGAACCGAAATTGAGACCATTGACCCGCTTGTTCTTACAAAATGCATGGAAAATGTTTACCTTTGTATGGTCTATTTTAACATTTAGTCTATTTAAGTTTATTTGTGGTCGCATGAATGAAGTGATTTTGCATTCCATAATAATTGGCATAGACTGAACGCCTTTATCAATTAAGTTTCAAATTAACTTCGCTATAAAAGTGTCAAGAACAATGTTCAATTAAATAATAACAACCACACTAGCTGTTGGCTCATCTTTAATAAGTCTCTAGGCAACTCTAGGGCATCTCTAAGCAAATCTTAATAATTATAACATTTAAAATTCATTCAATGAAACACTCGTAAATTTAAGCCAGATCAAAAAGGGGGGAATATAATCTTTCTTCAATTTTAAACGTGCTTCATCACCATTCAAAAACCAGAGTCGTCTTGAGTCAAAACGATTAAACAAGCGTTTTTAATCATTTGGCATTTTGACACTGCTTTTTACCTTCCACCTACCTTAAGGGAAATGCATAAGACAAAATTTAAAGAATAATAAAATATTTTTGATTTGAAAGTGTCAAATTCAACAGGATTATCTAACGCTCAACAAAATTAAAAAGAATTGCTTTAACAATTTCAACAACCAAACTTTTATATTGCCACAAAATACTGACATTAGAAGCCATTCAAAGTTGGTTCAGGCCTTTATCCATACGTTCAAAGCGATTTTATAATTTAAATACCAGCTTCATTTATATGCAGAGTTCAAGCGAGCTTCAAGCCAGCTTCGACCTCATATAAACGCGGATCGAGTTGAGTTGAGTCGAGTCGACTCCACCGCACTCGCTCTGCGTGGTTGAGTCAAATTGTTGCTGATATATCTAGGCTGATTTTATACGCAGAGTATTTAGCTTTTTTGTGGTGATTTGGCATGCTTGCAACTTGAATACGCAAAGAAAGGACTAACTTTTTCAGGTTTCAGTTGTTATTTTAACAACTCGACTTAACTCAATCCTCCTCTGTTGTGCTGAAAACCTAGGAAATTTCAGTTTAAACCCTCAACTAATGAACATAAACGAGGTTACCGATTTGGAACTCGATTTTTAAAATGCGGATCCAAGTATTCAAAACGTTTTCTAGTCAATTCGCATTAAAGCGTTCGATAAACAGGGTCTATTGCTATTCGTCCCCAGTTTTGGACACACAGTTGGCTGAGCTCCTCGTTCACTTCCATGTTCCACCTTAGTCTATATTGTGCCGTCCCTGCGATGTGGTTCCGAAGATTTTCTGGGCCAGGTTATAAATTTTCCATTCGTTCAAGATGACCCATCCATTGCTTCTGACTCTTCTGACTAGGTCGGTGTCGCAACCCTTATACAATTCAATGTTTTGTCTGCCGATGAGACCGAAAGATTTTCCTTTTTTATCCGCCTTTTTTATCCGCCTTTGAAAGGTCTTCTGCATCGTTAAGCAGGACTGGGATTATAAGGGTCTAATAAATGTACTCTATAATTGCTCGAGAGAGGCCTTTGGTACTCAAATGCCTTCTTAGTCCAAAAAAGCAGCGATTGGTGTCGCACCTCAAAATTATAGCTGTCTATAAACATGGTGATGTTTTGTCCCAGACGTCTGTTTTTGGTGTGTCTTTTTAACAACATGTCCTTGTAATAATAACAAGAACTTTTCGGAACTTACCGCGATATTAGTTTTATTCTCATTGACTGTTACGCCCTTATTTGCCACTTCCGCCCTTATTTGCCACTTCCGCCCTTGTACTCACGAAGGTATTCTTCTATCGTCATCCTGCACAAGTTGACTAGTTTGGCAGGGGTGTCAAAATGTTCGTTTCTGTAGTTGCTGGCATACGCAGCCTTAAAATCATTAAAAGGGTGGGGTCTTCGATTTTAAATTCCTCTTTTATTTTCAAGATCTGAAGCTGTGTGAATATTTGGTCGATGGAGGAACTTTCTGGCCTAAAGCCACACTGATATGGACCTTTCACCTTGTTGACATGTAACTTTAGGCATTCACACAGTACAGTGCAGTGGAAAATATCTTTTATGCGATATTAAGCAAACTGATGGATCAGTAGTTGACGGAATTCAGAGGGTATCCTTCTTTCTTGAGGTTAATAATGCTGAGCTGTTATTCATCAGACATGCTTTTCTTTGACCATATCCGCATATATGTCCGTGCATAACCCTGACCTGATCTTAGTCAGCGGATTTGAAAAGTTTGACAGCTAATAGGTCGTCAGCTCTGGCCGCTTTGTTACACACTTTAGCTAAGACCCAGCTACTTTCACTTTTTTCAGGTTTGGTGGGTGGAATCGATCGTATTCTTCGTCGGTGTCTTCTGTTTTCTTCGCCCAGTTTGCTTGTCTAATCTCCAGCACCGAATGCGCTTCCATTGCGATGTTCCCTGATTGTCCTTATAGGCTTCGGCATCTAACTTTATACTCTTCACAGGTTCTTTTAAACTTTTGGCAAACCCTTTGAACGTGAGGCTTGTTATACCATCTGTCTATCTCCTTAAACGCCGCGCTTCTCGTGTATTTCTCCGGTATTTCTCTCTCCTCCTCCATATATTTCATCGTAGAGCTCGCGAGCAGCTCTAGTGTAGAGACTGTGTAGAGCCTATTTAGCAACATTTGTGCTTGACGGCACTCATGGTCAAACCCGAAATTTCGTAACGCTGGCTGTGCGTGTAACCCTGCACATCAGAGGGCTGCTTCTCAGGTGAAATGTATTCAATGTTGCCACATGCTATGAGCAGTGCTGCCACCCTAAAGATGATGGAGCGCAGTATATATTATAAAAAAGCGCAGTAGATTACAATTTACCGCAGTAGATCTTACAATATAGAGAAACAAAAATTTTATTCTTTCAAAATACATTTAAATAAAATAAGTAAATTTAAAGACGTAAACTCACGAAAGAAGAGACACAACCGAAGCATATTCAAACTGCTTTAAATAGTTCAACGTTTACGGTATTTTCAAGTTCGAGTAAACAAACAAAGCTACTTTTTATATGCAAAACGAACAAAAATTACACTTAAACGTAAATAACTATTTAAAAAATGCAACCCTGTGTTTCGATAAACGAGAAAGTTGTAAACTTGATCAGCCTTCCTAGGTAAGGCAAAAATATTTTAATTATAAAACACGGTAGGGATTAGAAAAGGACATCACATCTTCGGAACACTTTTTCAATACTTTCCACTTATTTTATAAAAATAATTTTCGAGTCAATTTAAAAAACGGAATAAACACAAAAACTTCTTACCTTATCGGAAAAC
Organism: Neoascia interrupta; assembly: GCA_947623515.1. Taxonomy (NCBI): domain Eukaryota; kingdom Metazoa; phylum Arthropoda; class Insecta; order Diptera; family Syrphidae; genus Neoascia; species Neoascia interrupta. The sequence continues at coordinate 122,661,526 of OX392463.1, forward strand.
TCAAGGTTGAGTAGTTTATTACTAGTTCGCACTGCTACAGAAACTATTGAATTTTTTCATATAAGAACGCGAATTGCTTGGCATCCTTGGATCGAAAAATGAAAGACGTCAGATTTTGAAAGCCTTGCTGAAAGGTCTCTTGATTCAACTTGCAAACAAATGATAGAATGTGTCAGTTTCATGCTTTTGAGCCCATAACCGCAATCAATAGTTGATAGGCAGTGGATGAGATCAGAGTGAACTTTGTTGCGCGTTTTAGATTTTAAATGTGTGCGTTTAAAGTTTTCTTTGGACAACGATAGAAGTTCCTAAATGAGGAGTAGATTCGTTTTACTGCGCAGTAGATTTTTATTTAGGGCTTAGCGCAGTAGATCTAATGCTATAGGAGTAGGTTGGCAGCACTGGCTATGAGCACTTGATGCTGACAACGTTAAAGGTTTCGAGAGGAGCTGACAATCTCTTCAAAACTTTTAACTTCCTCAACGTGTTTCAATTTTGTTGCATTGATCGGAATATCCGCAGCTATGCTTTAGCTATAAAGAGGTAGCGTGATTCAAGTCAATTTTATTCCCCTCGGAAGGTTCGGTCATCCATGATACAGTCCTAAGATAGGTCCGTTTCTTTGTTACTTTTATTTTTACTTTTCGCTGAAATAAGCCACCTGGTCTGATGTACTTAAAAAGATGAACTTCAATGGTTTATTTGAAAGCTTTCTTGTGTCTCCCCAACCGACTTAGAGACTAAGGCAGTGCGGCACAAAAGGTGATCAAGCCGTCAATCAAGGCTGCAGGTCAAGGTGTCTTTCTATATAAGCATAGATATTAGCATAATCAGGTCGTGTAAAAGTATCCTGTTGGCTACAAAAAACAAGTTGCGTAGATGTTTGAAAATGAGTTAAATATTGGAAGTTCGGAATCGAAAACTTCCTTTGTTTTTTGACTAATTAGATTTAATGGATAAAAAACGTAGTGATTTGGAAACCAATCGTTTAGTCTATTTATTCATGTCGTAGGAATCCATAATCAAGTTTCAAATAAGTTTGAGTATTGGTTTTCATTGAACTGTATTTGCATAAAACTGTCAGCGACTTGTTGTAGAGGTGAATTGCATTAGGCAAATGCAGTATAATGGAAAGGTGAGGTTGTCTGACCACACGAAAATTCTAACCCAGGATTATAATGACTAAACAGTCGTTAGATTGCACAAGATACCAGAATCAGATGGGCAACTACGTATTACCTCCACACTGAGGACCGGCGCGTATATACTCAATTGTGTCAGGCAAATTGAGAGGCTATGCCTAAAAACATTTTCCCACTGCAAAAGGGTCACAATTGCCACTCAAAGGACTTCCTATGCCATGCATTGTTTTCTTTTAATTTAATTTTAAATTTGAAACCATCGCCTGTAAGGCTGTAGGGTAATAAGTATACGGAAATGAGGTAGACGAAACATTCCCTAATCAATCATTTGGCCTTCTGGAACAGTAAACATGAGCCTCGGTGGTCTTTTTTTGGAGGGACACAAAAAAACCTTCCAGCTTTAGCGGGTACTACATGTCATAGTAAAGCTGAAACTGTTGAACACCTCCTCTGTTCTATTTGTAAATTCAACTTATTGTTTCTATCCTGCAACTGGGGTGATGGGGGTATTATGCACAGGCATAACGGCTAGTGTTCTATTTTAAACGACCAAAAATTGCAAGAGCTCGGAAAAGCTTTATCTATCACTTGAATTATTTGCTAACCCTTCAAACCGCAGACATGAATGAATGTAAAATTCTAAGCCAAAAAAGAATAGTTCGGTAGAGAGCATCGTTGTCCCTATAACCATCTTGCATAAATTAATTTCCCAGGTGGAGGAAAGTCACACAGTCAGGAACTGTCCTCAAACTAATATTAAAAAAAAGACTTGCCCGGCGTTTTGTTGATTACTTGTCGACATCATTAACAAGTTTTGAATTTTAGCACCTTCGTACTAGTTTCCTTTTTTATTGAGCCTCACTTGGATCAATCATGACAAAAAACAACCCCAGCACCAACTAACAACTGGAAAAATATTTTGTTTTTTTTTTTTTTTTCGTGGGTAGGAAAAACTTTCATAGGCACTACGACCGGCCGCGCGTGCTCATAGTAGTGTGAGATTCTTACTCACTAAAAAACCTCTAATTTTCTGTCAGACTACGACTAAGTTTCCTTAAAAAGTAGTTCAAGCTTCTGTATTAATCGCGTGTGGCACGCTGCCTTCCAACGAAGGCACCTACAATACCATCAATTTATGCGGTTTCATCTTATGCTGCTAGATCTAACGGTCTCATTCGTTGTAGTTGACGCGTAAGATTTGTCTGATCCAAAGTTCGGATAATTTCATTGTTACAGTGTCCGCGAAGACGAGTACTAAGTTTGCGAGCAAAGTTTGCTACCTCGTCAGACACGGTTGCGATTCCTAGATCTCGGTGTAGATCGCTATTTCTTATGTACCATGGAGCATTAACGATTGCTCTGAGTGTCTTATTTTGAAAAGTTTCTAAAATAGATATATTGCTTGGTTTAGTACAACCCCAGAGTTGTATACCGTACGTCCAAGATGGTTTTAGCACTTGCTTTTACAAAAGCAGTTTGTTATATATGCTTAGTTTCGAAAATCTTCCGATAAGCCAATTCATTTCTCTTAACTTGATTTCGAGCTCGTCGCGTTTCTTTTTAACGTGCGGCTTCCATTTAAGTTTTGCGTCTAGAGTCATTCCTAGATATTTCGCTTCATTTGAGTACGGGATTTGTACCGAGTTAATGAATAAAGGTTTGTTGTTTATCTTTTTATAAGTAAAGTTAACATGCGTTGACTTAGTCTCGTTAAGGACGACTCGCCAGCTCTTCGTCCAGTCGCATATTTTGTCTAAAGCGCGCTGGAGTTTCCCTGTTGATAATTCAACTGTCGTATCTATAGCGAGAATAGCAGTGTCGTCTGCGAACGTAGCTAAAAGTGTTCCCTCATCGTGGGGAATGTCTCTTGTATAAAGCAAAAATAATATTGGGCCGAGAACGCTTCCTTGCGGGACACCGGCATTTATCTCTTTGAATTCCGAGTACTTATTTTCGTACCTTACGCGAAAGATTCTGTCTTTAAGGCAAGACTCTAAGATTCTATAGAGTTTTTCTGGTAAGCTAAGCCTTAACTTGTACTTCAGGCCTTCGTGCCACACCTTGTCGAAGGCTTGCGATACGTCGAGAAAAGCGCTAGTACATATCTTTTTCGCTTCCAGAGCTTTTTCGATTTCGTTTTTTATTCGATAGACCTGGTCGATTGTTGAATGCTTTTTCCTAAATCCGAATTGGTGATCCGAAATCAATCGTCTTTCTTCAATGATTGGTTGAAACCTTTTAAGCAACAGTTTCTCGAATACCTAAGATATTATCTATTTAAATAGGTCTGTATGACTTTTTGTCGTTTGGACATTTTCCTGGTTTCGGAACCATTATGACCTCGGTCACTTTCCATTGCCTTGGAACGTATAGAACTCTCATGGAAGCGTTAATGATATAGAGTAGCTCGACCAAAGCTTTTTTCGGTAGCTCCTTTAGAATTTCGCTAGTAATTAAGTCGTAGCCAGGGGCTTTATTGTTTTTCAGATTATTTATCGTTTGACGAAGTTCAGCCAATGACACGGTTTTTATTCTATAATTATCTTGTACCGCATAAGGATTGAGCTCCTCGACCAACGGTTCCCCGTCAAACGGTTTGAATGTTTTTCCTAGGTAATCTGCAAATAAATCCGCTTTTTCTTTGTCTTCTCTCGCCCATTCGCCGTTGGCTTTTCTTAGCGGCGCAGAGTGTGCTATAGGCTTCTTAACGGACTTGACTGCTTTCCAAAGAGAGTAGTTCGAACCTTTATCGGCAGTCAAACTTTCGAGGTAAGCAGTAGTCTCGCGTCTTTTAAAATCTTGAAGTTCGTGCTTCAGTTTGTTAGAAAGGTGGTTCAAGATGGTCTTATCCGGGGGTGCTCGCGAACGTTGCCATCTCTTGCGCGCTCTCCTCTTTTCGCATATTAGCTCTTCTATTTCTCGCGGATATATTGTTCCGTTGTTCGATAATTCGGACCTCCGAAAAGAAGTGTTATTCCACGCAGCGCTCTGAATAACTCTCACGTGTTTATCTAGTTCGTCTTCTATTTCAAGTGGCGTTTCGAGCGGTACATTTAAAGCTACGTTTTCTTTGCAGTGTTTTCTAAAGCCGTCCCAGTCGGTGTTGTTGTTAGTTAATCTAGGCGCTCTTTTCTTTTTCGCTAGGCTTCCACCGATTTTCAAAAGAACTGCCGAGTGATCTGAACAGAGATCAAAGCATTCTTCTACGTTCGTAAGGTAACGAGGTTCCCCCTTGGCGATAAAGAAGTCGACGAGATCAGGTATTTTATTTCTGTCGGTTGGCCAATATGTTGGCTTTCCCGTCGAAAAGAAGATCACGCCGCGTTTTGTACTTGCTTTAAAAAGGGTTCTGCCTCTTGTTGAATTGCACCGTGAGCCCCAAAAAGTATTTTTCGCGTTAAAGTCCCCGCCGATGATAAAGTTTGACCCAAGTGAATCAAAGAGCAGAGCAAGATCTTCATCTGCCAGCCGATACTGCGGAGGAAAATAGCTCGTCGCGATGTTGTAATTTATGTGTCTTAATTTTACTGAGGTGGGGTGCCGTGGCGTAGTGGTTAGCGTGTGTGCTTACTACGCCGGAGGTCTGGGTTCGCATCCTGCCATCGTCACCTGAAAAAAAAGACTTGCTCTTTTCACGGCTCCCACCTCCGCGAGGGTCTGACAAGCCCTCCGAGAGTATCATTTGTCTTGAAAAACTTCTCAAAGTGCCGTTCGGATTCGGCAAAAATTGTAGGTCCCCTTGTATGTAAAGAAATTAACACACCAGCATACATTGTTGAGAAGTTGGCCCTGGTTCACCTCGAGCTGTTGCGCCACTCTATTTATTTATTTTTTATTTAATTTTACTGAGACTGAGGTTATTTGCATAGCGTCAAGTTCAATTTCTTCGTTTTTGGAGTGCTTAATGCAGTCTTTAATGTAGAGAGAGGATCCACCTCTCGAATTTTCTGAAGGATAATGCGCGTGATAGTCAATGTAACCTTTTATGCGCGTGCTGAACCCTTTTTAAAGTGGGTTTCCGAAATCTGGCATATGTCTATATTATTCTTCCGTAGGAATACTTTTAGTTCGTCAATTTTTTGCAAAAGGCCGTTTGCATTCCATGTAATTATTTTGATTGACTTTCCCATATTCATGATTTTTTATTAAATGCTTTTCGAGGTTTAAACTCGAGCTCGCTCAATTTGTTGAATATTACTTGATTAAGTTTCGCCTGTTGCTAGTTTTTTCAAAACTGTGACATGAAGTTTGAAGCTTTTGGATTAACAGTTTTTGGGTGGCCCGCTTCGCGGGTTCAAAGGATTTAAACTCCCTTTTAAACTCCTTCGCAGGATTTAGCCGCTCACGTGACTTTGTCGCTCTGCTAAGGGTAGGTGCTAGTTGTCTGGCAGGCGCCTGTGGCCAAGTCGGGTATGTTAAAGTTGAAGTCTTCTTAGTTTTTTTGCCAGTAATTTTTAAAAAATTGAGTCCGACATTTAGGACACTCAATTTTGGCATTTGCCGGAACAGTACATAATTCAAATTGGCATACTATCGGCTGTCTTGTCATTTGACATATTATATCTTACCATTTGCGAAAAAGCAATTGCATCTCGACGGAAGAGATCTTTTGATCGTGATTGCAAAGATATTTTTTTTGGCTATTGTTACATCTGTGACGTAGACGAGAGAGTAAAGTCTACAACTTCCTTCCTTACACGGTTACTAAAACTGGGTTTGTTACCTTTATTCAAAATATGTAGATTATTGTTATAGATAAAATCCAAATCGTTTAGTATGCATTGGCGTCGCAACAAGTGTCGCAGTACTGGACAAATTCCTGAAATGCTTGTGGGAGGCGCTTCTCCCGTGTCTCTTACGAAGAACGCCGAGCTTCAACGAATTTATGCAGCGCCCGGCCGTTTCGGCGTTCAATTTAAACCGCCACCAAGTAGCTACTTAAGAAGCCTGAACAGCTTAAGTAGCTCTTTCCGTTTCGAAACATATCATTCTAAATGAAAAGAGCTGCCCTCTAGGTCTGAATTGAAGGTCCTGAAGGTCCAGTCTCTGGTTTTATTATCTAAGCAAAAATTCTAACCAATGTAAGCCTGTCACATGGCTCTTGTATAAGATCAATAACGAAGCTCTGTTCAGCGTATCGGTGGCTAAAGGTGTCCGAGAAACCCCTAGCCCGGTGCAGGTTTGCCTGCAGTACGTTTATTGGTGGTGCCATTTCTGTGCGGAGGTACTCAGGGTTCCGAGCTCTGTAGGGCTTGTGGTTACCTCTACATCCTTTTGAGAGGTACCACTTGGACCCCTTCTTATATGAGCACCACTTTGCTTCTTTCCTCCAGCCCGATTCGCATTCAGTTTGGTCTAAAGCGATTCGGGTGTGAGGTCTGTGCTGCTGTGCTGTAAGTTGCGGTCTCTGGCCTATCTGGCCTATCGCTAGCTTTCCCGTTGATGTTAAAGCAGCGATGCTACTTTTATAACTTTTATAAAATTCGGTATCCGAGCACGCCCCACACCTCAACGAGTCGCTTCATAGCACTTTCGTAAATAGCTAAAACCAGATGAGCTTTTACATTTGATCCATGCAGAACCCTCCACTTTCTTGCATTTAACTCTTTATTGTGGCAATCGAGTATTGTCAAAATTTGGTCAGACTTCGACTACGTTCCTTAACTCAAGTAACTCAATTCCTTAGCTGAGATTTCAGTAACTATCGTTTTTGACATCAGGTCGCCTTCCAAAAAAAACACCTACAATACCTTCAAAATATGCGGTTTCTTCTTACGCCTTATTACGAGGCAAAATGTAATGATCTCGTTCGTTGTAGTCGTCGCACAAGGTTCGTCTCATCCAGAAGACGAGTACAAAGTCCCTACGGGAAGAAGTTCATGAAGTGACTACTGGATGAAGCAATTGTTAATATTTTTTGATAATTTTGCCAATGCTTGAATCTCTTTTGACTCTCCCGATTAAAATTGCCGGTTGCCGTGGCCTATCCGTATAACTACGGAAGGCTGTCTTGAAATTCGACGTCGCCTGTTATCCAAAATTTTTCAAACTCGTAAGAATAACCTTCTGTGTATATATCTATCTGAGTTTGCTGTGCCTCCACTTACTTACTTACTTAAGGGGGCGCTACAGTCCGGGGTGGACCTGGGCCTCAGCCAACAAGCTTCGCCAGGCTGTTATGTCTCTAGCTAGCCGTCTCCAGTTTCGCACGCAAAGTTGGCTGAGGTCCCCTTCCACTTGCGTGCGCCACCTGAGTCTCGGTGCCCCTCTACTGCGCCGTCCCTGCGGTATGCATTCGAAGATTTTCCGGGCCCAGCCATCGTAGACGTTGTGTTTTGACTCTTTTGGCTAGGTCGTTATCTCCCCCTCCATTCTTCGTGTATGACGGGACCGTAAATCTTCCTCTAGATAAAGGATTTATTTATAGGAGGTTTATACTTTTGTTATCCAAAATTTTTCAAACTAGTAAGAACAACCTTCTGCGCATATATCTATCTACGTTTGCTGTTCCTCCACTAGATAAAGGATTTATTTATAGGAGGTTTACTTCTCCTTGGAATTATCTTTATTTAGAATTGGACGGAGCTCGTTGCCTCATAGCTTCATCCTTACCGGGAATGGGACCGGCAGTCTACGTTCTTAGCCAGGTTCTTAGCGGATTTCTCTGCGCACTGTAATAAGCTACCTTAATGATCGGATGCACTTGAAAAGATAGTGCAATAATATATTTGAAATATTTTTAATATTATAGAAAATGTATGTTCCCATACTCATACATACTGTATGTCCTCAACTGACTAAGACTGACTATGACTGTGGCACAAAAGTGTGATCTTCACATCAGTGTTCCTCACATCTTTCCGCTTTGAAGGTCTTAAAAGATTCTGTCCCTAGAGTATTCCCACTGTGGTTACCAATAGTGTTTTTTTTATAAACATAAACATATACTTTTTACTTTTATGTATTGCATTATAAGGTCGTGCAAAAATATTTTGTCGACTAAAATAATCAAGTTGTTCTAAATGTCAGGAAATAAGTTAAATATTTGTATGGGATCCCCCGGTTTCAACTCTCAAATACGGATTCTGATGAAGTGCGGAATGGGAAACTTTGCTAAATTTTTATTGATTAGATTCAATTGATAAAAAATTCAGTAATTTGGAAACAAATCGTTTAATCTATAATTCATGTCTTTACCAATTATCCATATCTTTCTTTTCCAAGCCATTGTTTTTCAAGTTTCAAACATACTTAGATTGAATATTGTTTTTCATTGACCTGTCAGCAACTGTTGTAGAGGTGAAATCCATAGGTAAATGCATTAATCGGAATGCGAGAGTGGGCAACTTCGTATAGCCTCCACAGTGAGAACCAGTGTATTCTGTATATCTACACGATTGTCCCGGGCAAATTGAGAGGTAATGCCCAAAAACTTTTTATAATGGGAGTTCGTCAGCTTTGCAGCTCTGATCTGGCACCCAGCAGAAATGAGAACTGCTCCGACGTATCCCGTATAGACGATCGACAGAATAGTGCTACCTTCCTCAGATTTAACAAAGGCTGCCACCGCTCATCTTCTTAGATCAATTTACAAAAGAGAAGGCTTGCCATGGCTAAAGTACAACCACAACATATTGACTGTCCATAACATACAAACCGAAATTGAGACCATTGACCCGCTTGTTCTTACAAAATGCATGGAAAATGTTTACCTTTGTATGGTCTATTTTAACATTTAGTCTATTTAAGTTTATTTGTGGTCGCATGAATGAAGTGATTTTGCATTCCATAATAATTGGCATAGACTGAACGCCTTTATCAATTAAGTTTCAAATTAACTTCGCTATAAAAGTGTCAAGAACAATGTTCAATTAAATAATAACAACCACACTAGCTGTTGGCTCATCTTTAATAAGTCTCTAGGCAACTCTAGGGCATCTCTAAGCAAATCTTATTAATTATAACGTTTAAAATTCATTCAATGAAACACTCGTAAATTTAAGCCAGATCAAAAAGGGGGGAATATAATCTTTCTTCAATTTTAAACGTGCTTCATCACCATTCAAAAACCAGAGTCGTCTTGAGTCAAAACGATTAAACAAGCGTTTTTAATCATTTAGCATTTTGACACTGCTTTTTACCTTCCGCCTCAATAATTTTTAAGGGAAATGCATAAGACAAAATTTTAAGAATAATAAAATATTTTTGATTTGAAAGTGTCAAATTCAACAGGATTATCTAACGCTCAACAAAATTAAAAAGAATTGCTTTAACAATTTCAACAACCAAACTTTTATATTGCCACAAAATACTGACATTAGAAGCCATTCAAAGTTGGTTCAGGCCTTTATCCATACGTTCAAAGCGATTTTATAATTTAAATACCAGCTTCATTTATATGCAGAGATCAAGCGAGCTCCAAGCCAGCTTCGACCTCATATAAACGCGGATCGAGTTGAGTTGAGTCGAGTCGACTCCACCGCACTCGCTCTGCGTGGCTGAGTCAATTTTTTGCTGATATATCTAGGCTGATTTTATACGCAGAGCATTTAGCTTTTTTGTGATGATTTGGCATGCTTGCAACTTGAATACGCAAAGAAAGGACTAACTTTTTCAGGTTTCAGTTGTTATTTTAACAACTCGACTTAACTCAATCCTCCTCTGTTGTGCTGAAAACCTAGGTCGAAATTTCAGTTTAAACCCTCAACTAATGAACATAAACGAGGTTACCGATTTGGAACTCGATTTTTAAAAAGCGGATCCAAGTATTCAAAACGTTTTCTAGTCAATTCGCATTAAAGCGTTCGATAAACAGGGTCTATTGCTATTGGTGTCGCACCTCAAACTTATAGCTGTCTATAAACATGGTGATGTTTTGTCCCAGACGTCTGTTTTTGGTGTGTCTTTTTAACAACATGTCCTTGTAATAATAACAAGAACTTTTCGGAACTTACCGCGGTATTAGTTTTATTCTCAATGACTGTTACGCCCTTATTTGCCACTTCCGCCCTTGTACTCACGAAGGTATTCTTCTATCGTCATCCTGCACAAGTTGACTAGTTTGGCAGGGGTGTCAAAATGTTCGTTTCTGTAGTTGCTGGCATACGCAGCCTTAAAATCATTAAAAGGGTGGGGTCTTCGATTTTAAATTCCTCTTTTATTTTCAAGATCTGAAGCTGTGTGAATATTTGGTCGATGGAGGAACTTTCTGGCCTAAAGCCACACTGATATGGACCTTTCACCTTGTTGACATGTAACTTTAGGCATTCACACAGTACAGTGCAGTGGAAAATATCTTTTATGCGATATTAAGCAAACTGATGGATCAGTAGTTGACGGAATTCAGAGGGTATCCTTCTTTCTTGAGGTTAATAATGCTGAGCTGTTATTCATCAGACATGCTTTTCTTTGACCATATCCGCATATATGTCCGTGCATAACCCTGACCTGATCTTAGTCAGCGGATTTGAAAAGTTTGACAGCTAATAGGTCGTCAGCTCTGGCCGCTTTGTTACACACTTTAGCTAAGACCCAGCTACTTTCACTTTTTTCAGGTTTGGTGGGTGGAATCGATCGTATTCTTCGTCGGTGTCTTCTGTTTTCTTCGCCCAGTTTGCTTGTCTAATCTCCAGCACCGAATGCGCTTCCATTGCGATGTTCCCTGATCGTCCTTATAGGCTTCGGCATCTAACTTTATACTCTTCACAGGTTCTTTTAAACTTTTGGCAAACCCTTTGAACGTGAGGCTTGTTATACCATCTGTCTATCTCCTTAAACGCCGCGCTTCTCGTGTATTTCTCCGGTATTTCTCTCTCCTCCTCCATATATTTCATCGTAGAGCTCGCGAGCAGCTCTAGTGTAGAGTCTGTGTAGAGCCTATTTAGCAACATTTGTGCTTGACGGCACTCATGGTCAAACCCGAAATTTCGTAACGCTGGCTGTGCGTGTAACCCTGCACATCAGAGGGCTGCTTCTCAGGTGAAATGTATTCAATGTTGCCACATGCTTTGAGCAGTGCTGCCACCCTAAAGATGATGGAGCGCAGTATATATTATAAAAAGGCGCAGTAGATTACAATTTACCGCAGTAGATCTTACAATATAGAGAAACAGAAATTTTATTCTTTCAAAATACATTTAAATAAAATACGTAAATTTAACGACGTAAACTCACGAAAGAAGAGACACAACCGAAGCATATTCAAACTGCTTTAAATAGTTCAACGTTTACGGTATTTTCAAGTTCGAGTAACCAAACAAAGCTACTTTTTATATGCAAAACGAACAAAAATTACACTTAAACGTAAATAACTATTTAAAAAATGCAACCCTGTGTTTCGATAAACGAGAAAGTTGTAAACTTGATCAGCCTTCCTAGGTAAGGCAAAAATATTTTAATTATAAAACACGGAAGGGATTAGAAAAGGATATCACATCTTCGGAACATTTTTTCAATACTTTCCACTTATTTTATAAAAATAATTTTCGAGTCAATTTAAAAAACGGAATAAGCACAAAAACTTCTTACCTTATCGGAAAACTCAAGGTTGAGTAGTTTATTACTAGTTCGCACTGCTACAGAAACTATTGAATTTTTTCATATAAGAACGCGAATTGCTTGGCATCCTTGGATCGAAAAATGAAAGACGTCAGATTTTGAAAGCCTTGCTGAAAGGTCTCTTGATTCAACTTGCAAACAAATGATAGAATGTGTCAGTTTCATGCTTTTGAGCCCATAACCGCAATCAATAGTTGATAGGCAGTGGATGGGATCAGAGTGAACTTTGTTGCGCGTTTTAGATTTTAAATGTGTGCGTTTAAAGTTTTCTTTGGACAACGATAGAAGTTCCTAAATGAGGAGTAGATTCGTTTTACTGCGCAGTAGATTTTTATTTAGGGCTTAGCGCAGTAGATCTAATGCTATAGGAGTAGGTTGGCAGCACTGGCTATGAGCACTTGATGCTGACAACGTTAAAGGTTTCGAGAGCAGCTGGCAATCTCTTCAAAACTTTTAACTTCCTCAACGTGTTTCAATTTTGTTGCATTGATCGGAATATCCGCAGCTATGCTTTAGCTATAAAGAGGTAGCGTGATTCAAGTCAATTTTATTCCCCTCGGAAGGTTCGGTCATCCATGATACAGTCCTAAGATAGGTCCGTTTCTTTGTTACTTTTATTTTTACTTTTCGCTGAAATAAGCCATCTGGTCTGATGTACTTAAAAAGATGAACTTCAATGGTTTATTTGAAAGCTTTCTAGTGTCTCCCCAACCGACTTAGAGACTAAGGCAGTGCGGCACAAAAGGTGATCAAGCCGTCAATCAAGGCTGCAGGTCAAGGTGTCTTTCTATATAAGCATAGATATTAGCATAATCAGGTCGTGTAAAAGTATCCTGTTGGCTACAAAAAACAAGTTGCGTAGATGTTTGAAAATGAGTTAAATATTGGAAGTTCGGAATCGAAAACTTCCTTTGTTTTTTGACTGATTAGATTTAATGGATAAAAAACGTAGTGATTTGGAAACCAATCGTTTAATCTATTTATTCATGTAGTAGGAATCCATAAAACTTACCGCAACTCATTGTTTTTCAAGTTTCAAATAAGTTTGAGTATTGGTTTTCATTGAACTGTATTTGCATAAAACTGTCAGCGACTTGTTGTAGAGGTGAATTGCATTAGGCAAATGCAGTATAATGGAAAGGTGAGGTTGTCTGACCACACGAAAATTCTAACCCAGGATTATAATGACTAAACAGTCGTTAGATTGCATAAGATACCAGAATCAGATGGGCAACTACGTATTACCTCCACACTGAGGACCGGCGCGTATATACTCAATTGTGTCAGGCAAATTGAGAGGCTATGCCTAAAAACATTTTCCCACTGCAAAAGGGTCACAATTGCCACTCAAAGGACTTCCTATGCCATGCATTGTTTTCTTTTAATTTAATTTTAAATTTGAAACCATCGCCTGTAAGGCTGTAGGGTAATAAGTATACGGAAATGAGGTAGACGAAACATTCCCTAATCACTCATTTGGCCTTCTGGAACAGTAAACATGAGCCTCGGTGGTCTCTTTGTGGAGGGACACAAAAAAACCTTCCAGCTTTAGCGGGTACTACATGTCATAGTAAAGCTGAAACTGTTGAACATCTCCTCTGTTCTATTTGTAAATTCAACTTATTGTTTCTATCCTGCAACTGGGCTGATGGGGGTATTATGCACAGGCATAACGGCTAGTGTTCTATTTTAAACGACCAAAAATTGCAAGAGCTCGGAAAAGCTTTATCTATCACTTGAATTATTTGCTAACCCTTCAAACCGCAGACATGAATGAATGTAAAATTCTAAGCCAAAAAAGAATAGTTCGGTAGAGAGCATCGTTGTCCCTATAACCATCTTGCATAAATTAATTTCCCAGGTGGAGGAAAGTCACACAGTCAGGAACTGTCCTCAAACTAATATTAAAAAAAAGACTTGCCCGGCGTTTTGTTGATTACTTGTCGACATCATTAACAAGTTTTGAATTTTAGCACCTTCGTACTAGTTTCCTTTTTTATTGAGCCTCACTTGGATCAATCATGACAAAAAACAACCCCAGCACCAACTAACAACTGGAAAAATATTTTGATTTTTTTTTTTTTTTCGTGGGTAGGAAAAACTTTCATAGGCACTACGACCGGCCGCGCGTGCTCATAGTAGTGTGAGATTCTTACTCACTAAAAAACCTCTAATTTTCTGTCAGACTACGACTAAGTTTCCTTAAAAAGTAGTTCAAGCTTCTGTATTAATCGCGTGTGGCACGCTGCCTTCCAACGAAGGCACCTACAATACCGTCAATTTATGCGGTTTCCTCTTATGCTGCTAGATCTAACGGTCTCATTCGTTGTAGTTGACGCGTAAGATTTGTCTGATCCAAAGTTCGGATAATTTCATTGTTACAGTGTCCGCGAAGACGAGTACTAAGTTTGCGAGCAAAGTTTGCTACCTCGTCAGACACGGTTGCGATTCCTAGATCTCGGTGTAGATCGCTATTTCTTATGTACCATGGAGCATTAACGATTGCTCTGAGTGTCTTATTTTGAAAAGTTTCTAAAATAGATATATTGCTTGGTTTAGTACAACCCCAGAGTTGTATACCGTACGTCCAAGATGGTTTTAGCACTTGCTTATACAAAAGCAGTTTGTTATATATGCTTAGTTTCGAAAATCTTCCGATAAGCCAATTCATTTCTCTTAACTTGATTTCGAGCTCGTCGCGTTTCTTTTTAACGTGCGGCTTCCATTTAAGTTTTGCGTCTAGAGTCATTCCTAGATATTTCGCTTCATTTGAGTGGGGGATTTGTACCGAGTTAATGAATAAAGGTTTGTTGTTTATCTTTTTATAAGTAAAGTTAACATGCGTTGACTTAGTCTCGTTAAGGACGACTCGCCAGCTCTTCGTCCAGTCGCATATTTTGTCTAAAGCGCGCTGGAGTTTCCCTGTTGATAATTCAACTGTCGTATCTATAGCGAGAATAGCAGTGTCGTCTGCGAACGTAGCTAAAAGTGTTCCCTCATCGTGGGGAATGTCTCTTGTATAAAGCAAAAATAATATTGGGCCGAGAACGCTTCCTTGCGGGACACCGGCATTTATCTCTTTGAATTCCGAGTACTTATTTTCGTACCTTACGCGAAAGATTCTGTCTTTAAGGCAAGACTCTAAGATTCTATAGAGTTTTTCTGGTAAGCTAAGCCTTAACTTGTACTTCAGGCCTTCGTGCCACACCTTGTCGAAGGCTTGCGATACGTCGAGAAAAGCGCTAGTACATATCTTTTTAGCTTCCAGAGCTTTTTCGATTTCGTTTTTTATTCGATAGACCTGGTCGATTGTTGAATGCTTTTTCCTAAATCCGAATTGGTGATCCGAAATCAATCGTCTTTCTTCAATGATTGGTTGAAACCTTTTAAGCAACAGTTTCTCGAATACCTAAGATATTATCTATTTAAATAGGTCTGTATGACTTTTTGTCGTTTGGACATTTTCCTGGTTTCGGAACCATTATGACCTCGGTCACTTTCCATTGCCTTGGAACGTATAGAACTCTCATGGAAGCGTTAATGATATAGAGTAGCTTGACCAAAGCTTTTTTCGGTAGCTCCTTTAGAATTTCGCTAGTAATTAAGTCGTAGCCAGGGGCTTTATTGTTTTTCAGATTATTTATCGTTTGACGAAGTTCAGCCAATGACACGGTTTTTATTCTATAATTATCTTGTACCGCATAAGGATTGAGCTCCTCGACCAACGGTTCCCCGTCAAACGGTTTGAATGTTTTTCCTAGGTAATCTGCAAATAAATCCGCTTTTTCTTTGTCTTCTCTCGCCCATTCGCCGTTGGCTTTTCTTAGCGGCGCAGAGTGTGCTATAGGCTTCTTAACGGACTTGACTGCTTTCCAAAGAGAGTAGTTCGAACCTTTATCGGCAGTCAAACTTTCGAGGTAAGCAGTAGTCTCGCGTCTTTTAAAATCTTGAAGTTCGTGCTTCAGTTTGTTAGAAAGGTGGTTCAAGATGGTCTTATCCGGGGGTGCTCGCAAACGTTGCCATCTCTTGCGCGCTCTCCTCTTTTCGCATATTAGCTCTTCTATTTCTCGCGGATATATTGTTCCGTTGTTCGATAATTCGGACCTCCGAAAAGAAGTGTTATTCCACGCAGCGCTCTGAATAACTCTCACGTGTTTATCTAGTTCGTCTTCTATTTCAAGTGGCGTTTCGAGCGGTACATTTAAAGCTACGTTTTCTTTGCAGTGTTTTCTAAAGCCGTCCCAGTCGGTGTTGTTGTTAGTTAATCTAGGCGCTCTTTTCTTTTTCGCTAGGCTTCCACCGATTTTCAAAAGAACTGCCGAGTGATCTGAACAGAGATCAAAGCATTCTTCTACGTTCGTAAGGTAACGAGGTACCCCCTTGGCGAGAAAGAAGTCGACGAGATCAGGTATTTTATTTCTGTCGGTTGGTCAATATGTTGGCTTTCCCGTCGATAAGAAGATCACGCCGCGTTTTGTACTTGCTTTAAAAAGGGTTCTGCCTCTTGTTGAATTGCACCGTGAGCCCCAAAAAGTATTTTTCGCGTTAAAGTCCCCGCCGATGATAAAGTTTGACCCAAGTGAATCAAAGAGCAGAGCAAGATCTTCATCTGCCAGCCGATACTGCGGAGGAAAATAGCTCGTCGCGATGTTGTAATTTATGTGTCTTAATTTTACTGAGGTGGGGTGCCGTGGCGTAGTGGTTAGCGTGTGTGCTTACTACGCCGGAGGTCTGGGTTCGCATCCTGCCATCGTCACCTGAAAAAAAAGACTTGCTCTTTTTCACGGCCCCCACCTCCGCGAGGGTCTGACAAGCCCTCCGAGAGTATCATTTGTCTTGAAAAACTTCTCAAAGTGCCGTTCGGATTCGGCAAAAATTGTAGGTCCCCTTGTATGTAAAGAAATTAACACACCAGCATACATTGTTGAGAAGTTGGCCCTGGTTCACCTCGAGCTGTTGCGCCACTCTATTTATTTATTTTTTATTTAATTTTACTGAGACTGAGGTTATTTGCATAGAGTCAAGTTCAATTTCTTCGTTTTTGGAGTGCTTAATGCAGTCTTTAATGTAGAGAGAGGATCCACCTCTCGAATTTTCTGAAGGATAATGCGCGTGATAGTCAATGTAACCTTTTTTGCGCGTGCTGAACCCTTTTTAAAGTGGGTTTCCGAAATCTGGCATATGTCTATATTATTCTTCCGTAGGAATACTTTTAGTTCGTCAATTTTTTGCAAAAGGCCGTTTGCATTCCATGTAATTATTTTGATTGACTTTCCCATATTCATGATTTTTTATTAAATGCTTTTCGGAAAAAAGGAAAAAAACGGAAGGAGAAAAAGACACCGTGGTCAAGCGCGGTCTTCCTATTTTCATGCTGACGTTCGATAGGATTGAAAACATAAACGAAATATATAAAATAAAAACAATCCTAAATATCAGGGTAAAAATTGAGCCCAAGCGAAAGGGCAATAGACTAGTACCTCAATGTAAGCGATGCCAAGGCTTCCGACATACTCAAGCGTACTGCCAAAAAGAACCGCGATGTGTCAAATGCGCCGGTGGACATCTTTCAAAAGATTGCAACGTAAGCAGTCAGGCCCCAGCGACTTGCGCAAATTGTAATGGAAGTCACCCGGCGAGCTATCGAGGTTGCGAAATCGCAATAGAGCTACAAAAACGTCACGAAACTGTTAAGCAACATATTGTAGATAGGGCCACAACCCCAAAACGTTCTAGAGCTGACAAGCCGAAAACTCCCAAATCGGTCAGAAATACGAGATTGACGAGGAAAAATATACAAACTCCGCAAGAAAACGTCGCCGGTCCAAGTACAAAGGGAAAATCATCACTCATCGGCCCAAGATCGTACGCTGAAGTCGCGTCACACAAAAGCAAACCTCCAGAACCTACCACAACAGATTCGGTATCTCAAATATTATTTATGATATTGGAAAAGCTTGAGCAACAAACTAAAGTTAATCAAGTAATATTTGACAAACTGAGCGAGCTAGAGTTTAAACCTCGCAAAACCAATAACAAATCATGAATATGAAGCTCATTAACATACTTACATGGAATGCAAATGGTCTTTTAAAGAAAATCGACGAACTAGAAGTATTTCTACGGGAAAAAAATATTGACCTATGCCTGATTTCGGAAACACACTTTAAGAAGGGATCCGGACCCAAAATTAGAGGTTACATCGACTACCACGCGCATCATCCATCAGAAAATTCGAGAGGCGGATCCTCTCTCTACATCAAAGACTGCATTAAGCATTACAAAAACGAAGAAATTGAGCTTGACTCTATGCAAATAACTTCAGTATCGGTAAAAATAGGTCACCTAGATTATAATATTGCCTCGAGTTATTTTCCTCCACAGTATAGGCTAGCGGACGACGATCTTACTCCCCTCTTTGACTTACTTGGGTCGAATTTAATCATCGGCGGGGACTTTAATGCGAAAAACACCTTTTGGGGATCACGGTGCAATTCAACAAGAGGTAGAGTACTCTTCAAAGCTAGCATGAAACGTGGCGTGGTTTTCCTTTCGACTGGAAAGCCAACGTATTGGCCAACCGACAGAAACAAAGTACCTGACCTTGTCGACTTCTTTATCGCAAAAGGGGTTCCCCGCCACCTCACAAATGTAGAAGAAGGCTATGATCTCTGTTCGGATCACTCGGCAGTCGTTTTGAAAATCGGCGGAAGTCTAGCAAAAAATGAGAGAGCGCCTAGGCTAACGAATAACAACACCGACTGGGATGGCTTTAGGAAATACTGTAAAGAAAATGTATCTCTACATGTACCACTTACAACCCCTTTAGAAATAGAAGACGAAGTGGATAAACTCGTTAGAACTATCCAAGACGCTGCTTGGAACAATACTTCGTTCCGGAAGACTGAAGTAAGGAAAAGCGGATCAATTTACCCGCGCGAAATTGAAGAGCTCATACGCGAAAAGAGAAAGGCTCGAAAGAGGTGGCATTTGTCTCGAGCTCCTCCTGATAAAACCATTCTGAATGGGCTATCTAACAAATTAAAGCACTTACTTCAAGATTTTAAAAGTCGCGAGACTACCAACTACCTTGAAAACTTGACTGCCGATAGAGGGTCAAACTATTCACTTTGGAAAGCCGTGAAGTCCATTAAAAAGCCCATAGTACACTCGGCGCCAATAAGAAAAGATAACGGTGAATGGGTAAAAGGCGACAAAGAGAAAGCAGATGTATTTGCAGAACATCTAGAAGAAACATTCAAACCGTTTGACGGGGAGCCGTTGGTTGACGATCTGTATCGCAATGCGGAATTAGACAATTATCGAATGAAAACCGTGACACTGTCTGAACTTCGTCAAACAATCCGAAATTTGAAGAATAACAAAGCTCCAGGCTATGACCTAATTACTGGGGAAATTTTGAAGCAGCTACCGAAAAGAGCGTTAGTCAAGCTTCTCTACATCATAAACGCATCAATGAGAATTTCATACGTTCCACGGCAATGGAAAATCGCAGAGGTAATAATGGTTCCGAAACCAGGGAAATGCCCGAACGACAAAAAATCATATAGACCGATTTCGCTTCTGCCGATTATATCTAAAGTCTTCGAGAAACTTGTGCTCAAACGACTGCAACCAATAATTGAAGAAAGACGATTGATTCCGGATCACCAATTCGGCTTTAGGGTCAAACATTCAACACTTGACCAGGTCTATCGAATAACTAATGAAATTGAGAAAGCCTTAGAAGCGAAAATGATATGTTCTACCGCTTTTCTTGACGTATCACAAGCCTTTGATAAAGTTTGGCACGAAGGCCTAAAATATAAGCTACGGAAAGTTTTGCCGGAAAAAATGTATGAACTCTTAGAGTCTTATCTTGACAACAGACTATTTCGAGTGAGATACGGGAGCGAATACTCAGAATTCAAAGAAATACAAGCCGGCGTTCCACAAGGTAGCGTCCTCGGTCCAACACTGTTTTTACTTTTTACAAGAGATGTACCTCAAGTAGAGACAACGACTATAGCCACGTTCGCTGACGACACGGCTATCCTCGCTACGGATAAGACAGTCGAACTATCAACGGGAAAACTCCAACGCGCTTTGAATAAAATATGCGAATGGACAAAGGCCTGGCGAATCCTCCTAAATGAGACAAAATCAACGCATGTAAATTTTACTTACAAGAGGGTAATCAACTTACCTCTATTTATAAACTCGGTACAAATTCCGTACGCAAACGAGGCGAAATATTTAGGCATGACCCTAGACGCAAAACTTAAGTGGAAGCCACACGTTAAAAAGAAACGCGATGAACTTGAAATCAAGCTACGAGAACTGAATTGGCTTATCGGACGTTATTCGAAACTAAGCGTATATAACAAACTGCTATTGTATAAGCAAGTGCTAAAACCATCTTGGACGTACGGTATACAACTTTGGGGTTGTACCAAACCAAGCAACATATCTATTTTAGAAACTTTTCAGAATAAGACACTAAGAGCAATCGTAAATGCTCCATGGTATATAAGAAATAGCGATTTACATCGAGATCTAGGCATCGCAACCGTGACCGACGAAGTAAGAAACTTTGCTCGCAAACTTCACACTCGCCTTCACGGCCATTGCAACCACGAAATAATCCGAACTCTGGATCAGACAAATCTTGCACGCCGACTACAACGAACAAGGCCGTTGGATCTAGCGTCGTAAGAGGAAACCGCACATAATGACGGTATTGCAGGTGCTTTCGTTGGAAGGTAGCCTGCCAAACGCGATTACTATACAGAAGCATGAACTACTTGTTAAGGAAACTTAGTCGTAGTCTTACAAAGATTGGGAGGTTTTTTAGTGAGTAAGAATCTCACACTACTATGAGCACGCGCGCTCGATTCTCATAGTGCCTATGAAGGTTTTTACCTACCCACGGAAAAAAAAAAAAAAAAAAAAAAAAAAAAAAAAAAAAAAATGCTTTTCGAGGTTTAAACTCGAGCTCGCTCAATTTGTTGAATATTACTTGATTAAGTTTCGCCTGTTGCTAGTTTTTTCAAAACTGTGACATGAAGTTTGAAGCTTTTGGATTAACAGTTTTTGGATGGCCCGCTTCGCGGGTTCAAAGGATTTAAACCCCCTTTTTCGCAGGATTTAGCCGCTCACGTGACTTTGTCGCTCTGCTAAGGGTAGGTGCTAGTTGTCTGGCAGGCGCCTGTGGCCAAGTCGGGTATGCTAAAGTTGAAGTCTTCTTAGTTTTTTTGCCAGTAATTTTTAAAAAATTGAGTCCGACATTTAGGACACTCAATTTTGGCATTTGCCGGAACAGTACATAATTCAAATTGGCATACTATCGGCTGTCTTGTCATTTGACATATTATATCTTACCATTTGCGAAAAAGGACAAGATCGTAGAATATAGTAGGCCAAATTTTATTCCGCATGCTTTTTGGACATTTCTATAAATTGTGTTAGATGGGACATAAGCTCCAAATTTATTTGTTGGGGCTTATGTCCCATCGATGTGAGACATAACCCCTAAATGACTTTTGAGGCTTATGTCCCAGACATTAACCCGAAAAAATTAATTTGGGGCTAATGTCTCACTAAAATATGGCGCAGGCATATTTTGTTCGATTCAACAAAATATGCCTGCACCATATTTTGTTCAATCGACATTTTTGGGTTCGAGATTTTTTTATTGTATTAGCAACATGAATCACAATTTCTTTTTTTCTTGGCTGAAAGAAAAATTTGAATTTTCCACCTGAAAATTTTACCCAGGATGCTCCCTGCTTTAACAGTGCCATAGGCATGATTATTTTTAAGCCTTTTATTCTTCTTTGTTAAAATTGGTGAGGGCTCTAGAGTAAATAATCCAAGCACCGTTGAAGAGTTTCTTTTTTTTTAATTTTTGACTTGCCAATTGCGAGCAATTGCATCTCGATCGGAAGAGATCTTTTGATCGTGATTGCAAAGATATTTTTTTGGCCATTGTTACATCTGTGACGTAGACGAGAGAGTAAAGTCTACAACTTCCTTCCTTACACGGTTACTAAAACTGGGTTTGTTACCTTTATTCAAAATATGTAGATTATTGTTATAGATAAAATCCAAATCGTTTAGTATGCATTGGCGTCGCAACAAGTGTCGCAGTACTGGACAAATTCCTGAAATGCTTGTGGGAGGCGCTTCTCCCGTGTCTCTTACGAAGAACGCCGAGCTTCAACGAATTTATGCAGCGCCCGGCCGTTTCGGCGTTCAATTTAAACCGCCACCAAGTAGCTGCTTAAGAAGCCTGAACAGCTTAAGTAGCTCTTTCCGTTTCGAAACATATCATTCTAAATGAAAAGAGCTGCCCTCTAGGTCTGAATTGAAGGTCCTGAAGGTCCAGTCTCTGGTTTTATTATCTAAGCAAAAATTCTAACCAATGTAAGCCTGTCACATGGCTCTTGTATAAGATCAATAACGAAGCTCTGTTCAGCGCATCGGTGGCTAAAGGTGTCCGAGAAACCCCTAGCCCGGTGCAGGTTTGCCTGCAGTACGTTTATTGGTGGTGCCATTTCTGTGCGTAGGTACTCAGGGTTCCGAGCTCTGTAGGGCTTGTGGTTACCTCTACATCCTTTTGAGAGGTACCACTTGGACCCCTTCTTATATGAGCACCACTTTGCTTCTTTCCTCCAGCCCGATTCGCATTCAGTTTGGTCTAAAGCGATTCGGGTGTGAGGTCTGTGCTGCTGTGCTGTAAGTTGCGGTCTCTGGCCTATCTGGCCTATCGCTAGCTTTCCCGTTGATGTTAAAGCAGCGATGCTACTTTTATAACTTTTATAAAATTCGGTATCCGAGCACGCCCCACACCTCAACGAGTCGCTTCATAGCACTTTCGTAAATAGCTAAAACCAGATGAGCTTTTACATTTGATCCATGCAGAACCCTCCACTTTCTTGCATTTAACTCTTTATTGTGGCAATCGAGTATTGTCAAAATTTGGTCAGACTTCGACTACGTTCCTTAACTCAAGTAACTCAATTCCTTAGCTGAGATTTCAGTAACTATCGTTTTTGACATCAGGTCGCCTTCCAAAAAAAACACCTACAATACCTTCAAAATATGCGGTTTCTTCTTACGCCTTATTACGAGGCAAAATGTAATGATCTCGTTCGTTGTAGTCGTCGCACAAGGTTCGTCTCATCCAGAAGACGAGTACAAAGTCCCTACGGGAAGAAGTTCATGAAGTGACTACTGGATGAAGCAATTGTTAATATTTTTTGATAATTTTGCCAATGCTTGAATCTATTTTGACTCTCCCGATTAAAATTGCCGGTTGCCGTGGCCTATCCGTATAACTACGGAAGGCTGTCTTGAAATTCGACGTCGCCTGTTATCCAAAATTTTTCAAACTCGTAAGAATAACCTTCTGTGTATATATCTATCTGAGTTTGCTGTGCCTCCACTTACTTACTTACTTAAGGGGGCGCTACAGTCCGGGGTGGACCTGGGCCTCAGCCAACAAGCTTCGCCAGGCTGTTATGTCTCTAGCTAGCCGTCTCCAGTTTCGCACGCAAAGTTGGCTGAGGTCCCCTTCCACTTGCGTGCGCCACCTGAGTCTCGGTGCCCCTCTACTGCGCCGTCCCTGCGGTATGCATTCGAAGATTTTCCGGGCCCAGCCATCGTAGACGTTGTGTTTTGACTCTTTTGGCTAGGTCGTTATCTCCCCCTCCATTCTTCGTGTATGACGGGACCGTAAATCTTCCTCTAGATAAAGGATTTATTTATAGGAGGTTTATACTTTTGTTATCCAAAATTTTTCAAACTAGTAAGAACAACCTTCTGCGCATATATCTATCTACGTTTGCTGTTCCTCCACTAGATAAAGGATTTATTTATAGGAGGTTTACTTCTCCTTGGAATTATCTTTATTTAGAATTGGACGGAGCTCGTTGCCTCATAGCTTCATCCTTACCGGGAATGGGACCGGCAGTCTACGTTCTTAGCCAGGTTCTTAGCGGATTTCTCTGCGCACTGTAATAAGCTACCTTAATGATCGGATGCACTTGAAAAGATAGTGCAATAATATATTTGAAATATTTTTAATATTATAGAAAATGTATGTTCCCATACTCATACATACTGTATGTCCTCAACTGACTAAGACTGACTATGACTGTGGCACAAAAGTGTGATCTTCACATCAGTGTTCCTCACATCTTTCCGCTTTGAAGGTCTTAAAAGATTCTGTCCCTAGAGTATTCCCACTGTGGTTACCAATAGTGTTTTTTTATAAACATAAACATATACTTTTTACTTTTATGTATTGCATTATAAGGTCGTGCAAAAATATTTTGTCGACTAAAATAATCAAGTTGTTCTAAATGTCAGGAAATAAGTTAAATATTTGTATGGGATCCCCCGGTTTCAACTCTCAAATACGGATTCTGATGAAGTGCGGAATGGGAAACTTTGCTAAATTTTTATTGATTAGATTCAATTGATAAAAAATTCAGTAATTTGGAAACAAATCGTTTAATCTATAATTCATGTCTTTACCAATTATCCATATCTTTCTTTTCCAAGCCATTGTTTTTCAAGTTTCAAACATACTTAGATTGAATATTGTTTTTCATTGACCTGTCAGCAACTGTTGTAGAGGTGAAATCCATAGGTAAATGCATTAATCGGAATGCGAGAGTGGGCAACTTCGTATAGCCTCCACAGTGAGAACCAGTGTATTCTGTATATCTACACGATTGTCCCGGGCAAATTGAGAGGTAATGCCCAAAAACTTTTTATAATGGGAGTTCGTCAGCTTTGCAGCTCTGATCTGGCACCCAGCAGAAATGACAACTGCTCCGACGTATCCCGTATAGACGATCGACAGAATAGTGCTACCTTCCTCAGATTTAACAAAGGCTGCCACCGCTCATCTTCTTAGATCAATTTACAAAAGAGAAGGCTTGCCATGGCTAAAGTACAACCACAACATATTGACTGTCCATAACATACAAACCGAAATTGAGACCATTGACCCGCTTGTTCTTACAAAATGCATGGAAAATGTTTACCTTTGTATGGTCTATTTTAACATTTAGTCTATTTAAGTTTATTTGTGGTCGCATGAATGAAGTGATTTTGCATTTCATAATAATTGGCATAGACTGAACGCCTTTATCAATTAAGTTTCAAATTAACTTCGCTATAAAAGTGTCAAGAACAATGTTCAATTAAATAATAACAACCACACTAGCTGTTTGCTCATCTTTAATAAGTCTCTAGGCAACTCTAGGGCATCTCTAAGCAAATCTTAATAATTATAACATTTAAAATTCATTCAATGAAACACTCGTAAATTTAAGCCAGATCAAAAAGGGGGGAATATAATCTTTCTTCAATTTTAAACGTGCTTCATCACCATTCAAAAACCAGAGTCGTCTTGAGTCAAAACGATTAAACAAGCGTTTTTAATCATTTGGCATTTTGACACTGCTTTTTACCTTCCACCTACCTTAAGGGAAATGCATAAGACAAAATTTAAAGAATAATAAAATATTTTTGATTTGAAAGTGTCAAATTCAACAGGATTATCTAACGCTCAACAAAATTAAAAAGAATTGCTTTAACAATTTCAACAACCAAACTTTTATATTGCCACAAAATACTGACATTAGAAGCCATTCAAAGTTGGTTCAGGCCTTTATCCATACGTTCAAAGCGATTTTATAATTTAAATACCAGCTTCATTTATATGCAGAGATCAAGCGAGCTTCAAGCCAGCTTCGACCTCATATAAACGCGGATCGAGTTGAGTTGAGTCGAGTCGACTCCACCGCACTCGCTCTGCGTGGTTGAGTCAAATTTTTGCTGATATATCTAGGCTGATTTTATACGCAGAGCATTTAGCTTTTTTGTGGTGATTTGGCATGCTTGCAACTTGAATACGCAAAGAAAGGACTAACTTTTTCAGGTTTCAGTTGTTATTTTAACAACTCGACTTAACTCAATCCTCCTCTGTTGTGCTGAAAACCTAGGTCGAAATTTCAGTTTAAACCCTCAACTAATGAACATAAACGAGGTTACCGATTTGGAACTCGATTTTTAAAAAGCGGATCCAAGTATTCAAAACGTTTTCTAGTCAATTCGCATTAAAGCGTTCGATAAACAGGGTCTATTGCTATTGGTGTCGCACCTCAAAATTATAGCTGTCTATAAACATGGTGATGTTTTGTCCCAGACGTCTGTTTTTGGTGTGTCTTTTTAACAACATGTCCTTGTAATAATAACAAGAACTTTTCGGAACTTACCGCGATATTAGTTTTATTCTCAATGACTGTTACGCCCTTATTTGCCACTTCCGCCCTTGTACTCACGAAGGTATTCTTCTATCGTCATCCTGCACAAGTTGACTAGTTTGGCAGGGGTGTCAAAATGTTCGTTTCTGTAGTTGCTGGCATACGCAGCCTTAAAATCATTAAAAGGGTGGGGTCTTCGATTTTAAATTCCTCTTTTATTTTCAAGATCTGAAGCTGTGTGAATATTTGGTCGATGGAGGAACTTTCTGGCCTAAAGCCACACTGATATGGACCTTTCACCTTGTTGACATGTAACTTTAGGCATTCACACAGTACAGTGCAGTGGAAAATATCTTTTATGCGATATTAAGCAAACTGATGGATCAGTAGTTGACGGAATTCAGAGGGTATCCTTCTTTCTTGAGGTTAATAATGCTGAGCTGTTATTCATCAGACATGCTTTTCTTTGACCATATCCGCATATATGTCCGTGCATAACCCTGACCTGATCTTAGTCAGCGGATTTGAAAAGTTTGACAGCTAATAGGTCGTCAGCTCTGGCCGCTTTGTTACACACTTTAGCTAAGACCCAGCTACTTTCACTTTTTTCAGGTTTGGTGGGTGGAATCGATCGTATTCTTCGTCGGTGTCTTCTGTTTTCTTCGCCCAGTTTGCTTGTCTAATCTCCAGCACCGAATGCGCTTCCATTGCGATGTTCCCTGATCGTCCTTATAGGCTTCGGCATCTAACTTTATACTCTTCACAGGTTCTTTTAAACTTTTGGCAAACCCTTTGAACGTGAGGCTTGTTATACCATCTGTCTATCTCCTTAAACGCCGCGCTTCTCGTGTATTTCTCCGGTATTTCTCTCTCCTCCTCCATATATTTCATCGTAGAGCTCGCGAGCAGCTCTAGTGTAGAGTCTGTGTAGAGCCTATTTAGCAACATTTGTGCTTGACGGCACTCATGGTCAAACCCGAAATTTCGTAACGCTGGCTGTGCGTGTAACCCTGCACATCAGAGGGCTGCTTCTCAGGTGAAATGTATTCAATGTTGCCACATGCTTTGAGCAGTGCTGCCACCCTAAAGATGATGGAGCGCAGTATATATTATAAAAAAGCGCAGTAGATTACAATTTACCGCAGTAGATCTTACAATATAGAGAAACAAAAATTTTATTCTTTCAAAATACATTTAAATAAAATACGTAAATTTAACGACGTAAACTCACGAAAGAAGAGACACAACCGAAGCATATTCAAACTGCTTTAAATAGTTCAACGTTTACGGTATTTTCAAGTTCGAGTAACCAAACAAAGCTACTTTTTATATGCAAAACGAACAAAAATTACACTTAAACGTAAATAACTATTTAAAAAATGCAACCCTGTGTTTCGATAAACGAGAAAGTTGTAAACTTGATCAGCCTTCCTAGGTAAGGCAAAAATATTTTAATTATAAAACACGGAAGGGATTAGAAAAGGATATCACATCTTCGGAACATTTTTTCAATACTTTCCACTTATTTTATAAAAATAATTTTCGAGTCAATTTAAAAAACGGAATAAGCACAAAAACTTCTTACCTTATCGGAAAACTCAAGGTTGAGTAGTTTATTACTAGTTCGCACTGCTACAGAAACTATTGAATTTTTTCATATAAGAACGCGAATTGCTTGGCATCCTTGGATCGAAAAATGAAAGACGTCAGATTTTGAAAGCCTTGCTGAAAGGTCTCTTGATTCAACTTGCAAACAAATGATAGAATGTGTCAGTTTCATGCTTTTGAGCCCATAACCGCAATCAATAGTTGATAGGCAGTGGATGAGATCAGAGTGAACTTTGTTGCGCGTTTTAGATTTTAAATGTGTGCGTTTAAAGTTTTCTTTGGACAACGATAGAAGTTCCTAAATGAGGAGTAGATTCGTTTTACTGCGCAGTAGATTTTTATTTAGGGCTTAGCGCAGTAGATCTAATGCTATAGGAGTAGGTTGGCAGCACTGGCTATGAGCACTTGATGCTGACAACGTTAAAGGTTTCGAGAGGAGCTGACAATCTCTTCAAAACTTTTAACTTCCTCAACGTGTTTCAATTTTGTTGCATTGATCGGAATATCCGCAGCTATGCTTTAGCTATAAAGAGGTAGCGTGATTCAAGTCAATTTTATTCCCCTCGGAAGGTTCGGTCATCCATGATACAGTCCTAAGATAGGTCCGTTTCTTTGTTACTTTTATTTTTACTTTTCGCTGAAATAAGCCATCTGGTCTGATGTACTTAAAAAGATGAACTTCAATGGTTTATTTGAAAGCTTTCTAGTGTCTCCCCAACCGACTTAGAGACTAAGGCAGTGCGGCACAAAAGGTGATCAAGCCGTCAATCAAAGCTGCAGGTCAAGGTGTCTTTCTATATAAGCATAGATATTAGCATAATCAGGTCGTGTAAAAGTATCCTGTTGGCTACAAAAAACAAGTTGCGTAGATGTTTGAAAATGAGTTAAATATTGGAAGTTCGGAATCGAAAACTTCCTTTGTTTTTTGACTGATTAGATTTAATGGATAAAAAACGTAGTGATTTGGAAACCAATCGTTTAATCTATTTATTCATGTAGTAGGAATCCATAAAACTTACCGCAACTCATTGTTTTTCAAGTTTCAAATAAGTTTGAGTATTGGTTTTCATTGAACTGTATTTGCATAAAACTGTCAGCGACTTGTTGTAGAGGTGAATTGCATTAGGCAAATGCAGTATAATGGAAAGGTGAGGTTGTCTGACCACACGAAAATTCTAACCCAGGATTATAATGACTAAACAGTCGTTAGATTGCATTAGATACCAGAATCAGATGGGCAACTACGTATTACCTCCACACTGAGGACCGGCGCGTATATACTCAATTGTGTCAGGCAAATTGAGAGGCTATGCCTAAAAACATTTTCCCACTGCAAAAGGGTCACAATTGCCACTCAAAGGACTTCCTATGCCATGCATTGTTTTCTTTTAATTTAATTTTAAATTTGAAACCATCGCCTGTAAGGCTGTAGGGTAATAAGTATACGGAAATGAGGTAGACGAAACATTCCCTAATCACTCATTTGGCCTTCTGGAACAGTAAACATGAGCCTCGGTGGTCTCTTTTTGGAGCGACACAAAAAAACCTTCCAGCTTTAGCGGGTACTACATGTCATAGTAAAGCTGAAACTGTTGAACACCTCCTCTGTTCTATTTGTAAATTCAACTTATTGTTTCTATCCTGCAACTGGGCTGATGGGGGTATTATGCACAGGCATAACGGCTAGTGTTCTATTTTAAACGACCAAAAATTGCAAGAGCTCGGAAAGGCTTTATCTATCACTTGAATTATTTGCTAACCCTTCAAACCGCAGACATGAATGAATGTAAAATTCTAAGCCAAAAAAGAATAGTTCGGTAGAGAGCATCGTTGTCCCTATAACCATCTTGCATAAATTAATTTCCCAGGTGGAGGAATTTGGCAATATGAGGAGCTTCAGTCACACAGTCAGGAACTGTCCTCAAACTAATATTAAAAAAAGACTTGCCCGGCGTTTTGTTGATTACTTGTCGACATTATTAACAAGTTTTGAATTTTAGCACCTTCGTACTAGTTTCCTTTTTTATTGAGCCTCACTTGGATCAATCATGACAAAAACCAACCCCAGCACCAACTAACAACTGGAAAAATATTTTTTTTTTTTTTTTTTTTTTCGTGGGTAGGAAAAACTTTCATAGGCACTACGACCGGCCGCGCGTGCTCATAGTAGTGTGAGATTCTTACTCACTAAAAAACCTCTAATTTTCTGTCAGACTACGACTAAGTTTCCTTAAAAAGTAGTTCAAGCTTCTGTATTAATCGCGTGTGGCACGCTGCCTTCCAACGAAGGCACCTACAATACCATCAATTTATGCGGTTTCATCTTATGCTGCTAGATCTAACGGTCTCATTCGTTGTAGTTGACGCGTAAGATTTGTCTGATCCAAAGTTCAGATAATTTCATTGTTACAGTGTCCGCGAAGACGAGTACTAAGTTTGCGAGCAAAGTTTGCTACCTCGTCAGACACGGTTGCGATTCCTAGATCTCGGTGTAGATCGCTATTTCTTATGTACCATGGAGCATTAACGATTGCTCTGAGTGGCTTATTTTGAAAAGTTTCTAAAATAGATATATTGCTTGGTTTAGTACAACCCCAGAGTTGTATACCGTACGTCCAAGATGGTTTTAGCACTTGCTTATACAAAAGCAGTTTGTTATATATGCTTAGTTTCGAAAATCTTCCGATAAGCCAATTCATTTCTCTTAACTTGATTTCGAGCTCGTCGCGTTTCTTTTTAACGTGCGGCTTCCATTTAAGTTTTGCGTCTAGAGTCATTCCTAGATATTTCGCTTCATTTGAGTACGGGATTTGTACCGAGTTAATGAATAAAGGTTTGTTGTTTATCTTTTTATAAGTAAAGTTAACATGCGTTGACTTAGTCTCGTTAAGGACGACTCGCCGGCTCTTCGTCCAGTCGCATATTTTGCTTCCTTGCGGGACACCGGCATTTATCTCTTTGAATTCCGAGTACTTATTTTCGTACTTTACGCGAAAGATTCTGTCTTTAAGGCAAGACTCTAAGATTCTATAGAGTTTTTCTGGTAAGCTAAGCCTTAACTTGTACTTCAGGCCTTCGTGCCACACCTTGTCGAAGGCTTCCGATACGTCGAGAAAAGCGCTAGTACATATCTTTTTCGCTTCCAGAGCTTTTTCGATTTCGTTTTTTATTCGATAGACCTGGTCGATTGTTGAATGCTTTTTCCTAAATCCGAATTGGTGATCCGAAGTCAATCGTCTTTCTTCAATGATTGGTTGCAACCTTTTAAGCAACAGTTTCTCGAATACCTAAGATATTATCTATTTAAATAGGTCTGTATGACTTTTTGTCGTTTGGACATTTTCCTGGTTTCGGAACCATTATGACCTCGGTCACTTTCCATTGCCTTGGAACGTATAGAACTCTCATGGAAGCGTTAATGATATAGAGTAGCTTGACCAAAGCTTTTTTCGGTAGCTCCTTTAGAATTTCGCTAGTAATTAAGTCGTAGCCAGGGGCTTTATTGTTTTTCAGATTATTTATCGTTTGACGAAGTTCAGCCAATGACACGGTTTTTATTCTATAATTATCTTGTACCGCATAAGGATTGAGCTCCTCGACCAACGGTTCCCCGTCAAACGGTTTGAATGTTTTTCCTAGGTAATCTGCAAATAAATCCGCTTTTTCTTTGTCTTCTCTCGCCCATTCGCCGTTGGCTTTTCTTAGCGGCGCAGAGTGTGCTATAGGCTTCTTAACGGACTTGACTGCTTTCCAAAGAGAGAAGTTCGAACCTTTATCGGCAGTCAAACTTTCGAGGTAAGCAGTAGTCTCGCGTCTTTTAAAATCTTGAAGTTCGTGCTTCAGTTTGTTAGAAAGGTGGTTCAAGATGGTCTTATCCGGGGGTGCTCGCGAACGTTGCCATCTCTTGCGCACTCTCCTCTTTTCGCATATTAGCTCTTCTATTTCTCGCGGATATATTGTTCCGCTGTTCGATAATTCGGACCTCCGAAAATAAGTGTTATTCCACGCAGCGCTCTGAATAACTCTCACGTGTTTATCTAGTTCGTCTTCTATTTCAAGTGGCGTTTCGAGCGGTACATTTAAAGCTACGTTTTCTTTGCACTGTTTTCTAAAGCCGTCCCAGTCGGTGTTGTTGTTAGTTAATCTAGGCGCTCTTTTCTTTTTCGCTAGGCTTCCACCGATTTTCAAAAGAACTGCCGAGTGATCTGAACAGAGATCAAAGCATTCTTCTACGTTCGTAAGGTAACGAGGTACCCCCTTGGCGATAAAGAAGTCGACGAGATCAGGTATTTTATTTCTGTCGGTTTGCCAATATGTTGGCTTTCCCGTCGATAAGAAGATCACGCCGCGTTTTGTACTTGCTTTAAAAAGGGTTCTGCCTCTTGTTGAATTGCACCGTGAGCCCCAAAAAGTATTTTTCGCGTTAAAGTCCCCGCCGATGATAAAGTTTGACCCAAGTGAATCAAAGAGCAGAGCAAGATCTTCATCTGCCAGCCGATACTGCGGAGGAAAATAGCTCGTCGCGATGTTGTAATTTATGTGTCTTAATTTTACTGAGGTGGGGTGCCGTGGCGTAGTGGTTAGCGTGTGTGCTTACTACGCCGGAGGTCTGGGTTCGAATCCTGCCATCGTCACCTGAAAAAAAAGACTTGCTCTTTTTCACGGCCCCCACCTCCGCGAGGGTCTGACAAGCCCTCCGAGAGTATCATTTGTCTTGAAAAACTTTTTAAAGTGCCGTTCGGATTCGGCAAAAAATTGTAGGTCCCCTTGTATGTAAAGAAATTAACACACCAGCATACATTGTTGAGAAGTTGGCCCTGGTTCACCTCGAGCTGTTGCGCCACTCTATTTATTTATTTTTTATTTAATTTTACTGAGACTGAGGTTATTTGCATAGAGTCAAGTTCAATTTCTTCGTTTTTGGAGTGCTTAATGCAGTCTTTAATGTAGAGAGAGGATCCACCTCTCGAATTTTCTGAAGGATAATGCGCGTGATAGTCAATGTAACCTTTTATTTTGCGTGCTGAACCCTTTTTAAAGTGGGTTTCCGAAATCTGGCATATGTCTATATTATTCTTCCGTAGGAATACTTTTAGTTCGTCAATTTTTTGCAAAAGGCCGTTTGCATTCCATGTAATTATTTTGATTGACTTTCCCATATTCATGATTTTTTATTAAATGCTTTTCGAGGTTTAAACTCGAGCTCGCTCAATTTGTTGAATATTACTTGATTAAGATTCGCCTGTTGCTAGTTTTTTCAAAACTGTGACATGAAGTTTAAAGCTTTTGGATTAACAGTGTTTGGGTGGCCCGCGGGTGGCCGCGGGTTCAAAGGATTTAAACTCCCTTTTTCGCAGGATTTAGCCGCTCACGCGACTTTGTCGCTCTGCTAAGGGTAGGTGCTAGTTGTCTGGCAGGCGCCTGTGGCCAAGTCGGGTATGTTAAAGTTGAATTGAAGTCTTCTTAGTTTTTTTGCCAGTAATTTTTAAAAAATTGAGTCCGACATTTAGGACACTCAATTTTGGCATTTGCCGGAACAGTACATAATTCAAATTGGCATACTATCGGCTGTCTTATCATTTGACATATTATAACTTACCATTTGCGAAAAAGGACAAGATCGTAGAATATTGTAGGCCAAATTTTATTCCGCATGCTTTTTGGACATTTCTATAAATTGTGTTAGATGGGACATAAGCTCCAAATTTATTTGTTGGGGCTTATGTCCCATCGATGTGAGACATAACCCCTAAATGACTTTTGAGGCTTATGTCCCAGACATTAACCCGAAAAAATTAATTTGGGGCTAATGTCTCACTAAAATATGGCGCAGGCATATTTTGTTCGATTCAACAAAATATGCCTGCACCATATTTTGTTCAATCGACATTTTTGGGTTCGAGATTTTTTTATTGTATTAGCAACATGAATCACAATTTCTTTTTTTCTTGGCTGAAAGAAAAATTTGAATTTTCCACCTGAAAATTTTACCCAGGATGCTCCCTGCTTTAACAGTGCCATAGGCATGATTATTTTTAAGCCTTTTATTCTTCTTTGTTAAAATTGGTGAGGGCTCTAGAGTAAATAATCCAAGCACCGTTGAAGAGTTTCTTTTTTTTAATTTTTGACTTGCCAATTACGAGCAATTGCATCTCGATCGGAAGAGATCTTTTGATCGTGATTGCAAAGATATTTTTTTGGCCATTGTTACATCTGTGACGTAGACGACAGAGTAAAGTCTACAACTTCCTTCCTTACACGGTTACTAAAACTGGGTTTGTTACCTTTATTCAAAATATGTAGATTATTGTTATAGATAAAATCCAAATCGTTTAGTATGCATTGGCGTCGCAACAAGTGTCGCAGTACTGGACAAATTCCTGAAATGCTTGTGGGAGGCGCTTCTCCCGTGTCTCTTACGAAGAACGCCGAGCTTCAACGAATTTATGCAGCGCCCGGCCGTTTCGGCGTTCAATTTAAACCGCCACCAAGTAGCTGCTTAAGAAGCCTGAACAGCTTAAGTAGCTCTTTCCGTTTCGAAACATATCATTCTAAATGAAAAGAGCTGCCCTCTAGGTCTGAATTGAAGGTCCTGAAGGTCCAGTCTCTGGTTTTATTATCTAAGCAAAAATTCTAACCAATGTAAGCCTGTCACATGGCTCTTGTATAAGATCAATAACGAAGCTCTGTTCAGCGCATCGGTGGCTAAAGGTGTCCGAGAAACCCCTAGCCCGGTGCAGGTTTGCCTGCAGTACGTTTATTGGTGGTGCCATTTCTGTGCGTAGGTACATCCTTTTGAGAGGTACCACTTGGACCCCTTCTTATATGAGCACCACTTTGCTTCTTTCCTCCAGCCCGATTCGCATTCAGCTTGGTCTAAAGCGATTCGGGTGTGAGGTCTGTGCTGCTGTGCTGTAAGTTGCGGTCTCTGGCCTATCTGGCCTATCGCTAGCTTTCCCGTTGATGTTAAAGCAGCGATGCTACTTTTATAACTTTTATAAAATTCGGTATCCGAGCACGCCCCACACCTCAACGAGTCGCTTCATAGCACTTTCGTAAATAGCTAAAACCAGATGAGCTTTTACATTTGATCCATGCAGAACCCTCCACTTTCTTGCATTTAACTCTTTATTGTGGCAATCGAGTATTGTCAAAATTTGGTCAGACTTCGACTACGTTCCTTAACTCAAGTAACTCAATTCCTTAGCTGAGATTTCAGTAACTATCGTTTTTGACATCAGGTCGCCTTCCAAAAAAAACACCTACAATACCTTCAAAATATGCGGTTTCTTCTTACGCCTTATTACGAGGCAAAATGTAATGATCTCGTTCGTTGTAGTCGTGGCACAAGGTTCGTCTCATCCAGAAGACGAGTACAAAGTCCCTACGGGAAGAAGTTCATGAAGTGACTACTGGATGAAGCAATTGTTAATATTTTTTGATAATTTTGCCAATGCTTGAATCTATTTTGACTCTCCCGATTAAAATTGCCGGTTGCCGTGGCCTATCCGTATAACTACGGAAGGCTGTCTTGAAATTCGACGTCGCCTGTTATCCAAAATTTTTCAAACTCGTAAGAATAACCTTCTGTGTATATATCTATCTGAGTTTGCTGTGCCTCCACTTACTTACTTACTTAAGGGGGCGCTACAGTCCGGGGTGGACCTGGGCCTCAGCCAACAAGCTTCGCCAGGCTGTTATGTCTCTAGCTAGCCGTCTCCAGTTTCGCACGCAAAGTTGGCTGAGGTCCCCTTCCACTTGCGTGCGCCACCTGAGTCTCGGTGCCCCTCTACTGCGCCGTCCCTGCGGTATGCATTCGAAGATTTTCCGGGCCCAGCCATCGTAGACGTTGTGTTTTGACTCTTTTGGCTAGGTCGTTATCTCCCCCTCCATTCTTCGTGTATGACGGGACCGTAAATCTTCCTCTAGATAAAGGATTTATTTATAGGAGGTTTATACTTTTGTTATCCAAAATTTTTCAAACTAGTAAGAACAACCTTCTGCGCATATATCTATCTACGTTTGCTGTTCCTCCACTAGATAAAGGATTTATTTATAGGAGGTTTACTTCTCCTTGGAATTATCTTTATTTAGAATTGGACGGAGCTCGTTGCCTCATAGCTTCATCCTTACCGGGAATGGGACCGGCAGTCTACGTTCTTAGCCAGGTTCTTAGCGGATTTCTCTGCGCACTGTAATAAGCTACCTTAATGATCGGATGCACTTGAAAAGATAGTGCAATAATATATTTGAAATATTTTTAATATTATAGAAAATGTATGTTCCCATACTCATACATACTGTATGTCCTCAACTGACTAAGACTGACTATGACTGTGGCACAAAAGTGTGATCTTCACATCAGTGTTCCTCACATCTTTCCGCTTTGAAGGTCTTAAAAGATTCTGTCCCTAGAGTATTCCCACTGTGGTTACCAATAGTGTTTTTTTATAAACATAAACATATACTTTTTACTTTTATGTATTGCATTATAAGGTCGTGCAAAAATATTTTGTCGACTAAAATAATCAAGTTGTTCTAAATGTCAGGAAATAAGTTAAATATTTGTATGGGATCCCCCGGTTTCAACTCTCAAATACGGATTCTGATGAAGTGCGGAATGGGAAACTTTGCTAAATTTTTATTGATTAGATTCAATTGATAAAAAATTCAGTAATTTGGAAACAAATCGTTTAATCTATAATTCATGTCTTTACCAATTATCCATATCTTTCTTTTCCAAGCCATTGTTTTTCAAGTTTCAAACATACTTAGATTGAATATTGTTTTTCATTGACCTGTCAGCAACTGTTGTAGAGGTGAAATCCATAGGTAAATGCATTAATCGGAATGCGAGAGTGGGCAACTTCGTATAGCCTCCACAGTGAGAACCAGTGTATTCTGTATATCTACACGATTGTCCCGGGCAAATTGAG
The DNA here is from genome assembly GCA_947623515.1 of Neoascia interrupta. NCBI lineage: Eukaryota > Metazoa > Arthropoda > Insecta > Diptera > Syrphidae > Neoascia > Neoascia interrupta. The sequence continues at coordinate 122,698,048 of OX392463.1, forward strand.
AGGTAATGCCCAAAAACTTTTTATAATGGGAGTTCGTCAGCTTTGCAGCTCTGATCTGGCACCCAGCAGAAATGACAACTGCTCCGACGTATCCCGTATAGACGATCGACAGAATAGTGCTACCTTCCTCAGATTTAACAAAGGCTGCCACCGCTCATCTTCTTAGATCAATTTACAAAAGAGAAGGCTTGCCATGGCTAAAGTACAACCACAACATATTGACTGTCCATAACATACAAACCGAAATTGAGACCATTGACCCGCTTGTTCTTACAAAATGCATGGAAAATGTTTACCTTTGTATGGTCTATTTTAACATTTAGTCTATTTAAGTTTATTTGTGGTCGCATGAATGAAGTGATTTTGCATTTCATAATAATTGGCATAGACTGAACGCCTTTATCAATTAAGTTTCAAATTAACTTCGCTATAAAAGTGTCAAGAACAATGTTCAATTAAATAATAACAACCACACTAGCTGTTTGCTCATCTTTAATAAGTCTCTAGGCAACTCTAGGGCATCTCTAAGCAAATCTTAATAATTATAACATTTAAAATTCATTCAATGAAACACTCGTAAATTTAAGCCAGATCAAAAAGGGGGGAATATAATCTTTCTTCAATTTTAAACGTGCTTCATCACCATTCAAAAACCAGAGTCGTCTTGAGTCAAAACGATTAAACAAGCGTTTTTAATCATTTGGCATTTTGACACTGCTTTTTACCTTCCACCTACCTTAAGGGAAATGCATAAGACAAAATTTAAAGAATAATAAAATATTTTTGATTTGAAAGTGTCAAATTCAACAGGATTATCTAACGCTCAACAAAATTAAAAAGAATTGCTTTAACAATTTCAACAACCAAACTTTTATATTGCCACAAAATACTGACATTAGAAGCCATTCAAAGTTGGTTCAGGCCTTTATCCATACGTTCAAAGCGATTTTATAATTTAAATACCAGCTTCATTTATATGCAGAGATCAAGCGAGCTTCAAGCCAGCTTCGACCTCATATAAACGCGGATCGAGTTGAGTTGAGTCGAGTCGACTCCACCGCACTCGCTCTGCGTGGTTGAGTCAAATTTTTGCTGATATATCTAGGCTGATTTTATACGCAGAGCATTTAGCTTTTTTGTGGTGATTTGGCATGCTTGCAACTTGAATACGCAAAGAAAGGACTAACTTTTTCAGGTTTCAGTTGTTATTTTAACAACTCGACTTAACTCAATCCTCCTCTGTTGTGCTGAAAACCTAGGTCGAAATTTCAGTTTAAACCCTCAACTAATGAACATAAACGAGGTTACCGATTTGGAACTCGATTTTTAAAAAGCGGATCCAAGTATTCAAAACGTTTTCTAGTCAATTCGCATTAAAGCGTTCGATAAACAGGGTCTATTGCTATTGGTGTCGCACCTCAAAATTATAGCTGTCTATAAACATGGTGATGTTTTGTCCCAGACGTCTGTTTTTGGTGTGTCTTTTTAACAACATGTCCTTGTAATAATAACAAGAACTTTTCGGAACTTACCGCGATATTAGTTTTATTCTCAATGACTGTTACGCCCTTATTTGCCACTTCCGCCCTTGCACTCACGAAGGTATTCTTCTATCGTCATCCTGCACAAGTTGACTAGTTTGGCAGGGGTGTCAAAATGTTCGTTTCTGTAGTTGCTGGCATACGCAGCCTTAAAATCATTAAAAGGGTGGGGTCTTCGATTTTAAATTCCTCTTTTATTTTCAAGATCTGAAGCTGTGTGAATATTTGGTCGATGGAGGAACTTTCTGGCCTAAAGCCACACTGATATGGACCTTTCACCTTGTTGACATGTAACTTTAGGCATTCACACAGTACAGTGCAGTGGAAAATATCTTTTATGCGATATTAAGCAAACTGATGGATCAGTAGTTGACGGAATTCAGAGGGTATCCTTCTTTCTTGAGGTTAATAATGCTGAGCTGTTATTCATCAGACATGCTTTTCTTTGACCATATCCGCATATATGTCCGTGCATAACCCTGACCTGATCTTAGTCAGCGGATTTGAAAAGTTTGACAGCTAATAGGTCGTCAGCTCTGGCCGCTTTGTTACACACTTTAGCTAAGACCCAGCTACTTTCACTTTTTTCAGGTTTGGTGGGTGGAATCGATCGTATTCTTCGTCGGTGTCTTCTGTTTTCTTCGCCCAGTTTGCTTGTCTAATCTCCAGCACCGAATGCGCTTCCATTGCGATGTTCCCTGATCGTCCTTATAGGCTTCGGCATCTAACTTTATACTCTTCACAGGTTCTTTTAAACTTTTGGCAAACCCTTTGAACGTTAGGCTTGTTATACCATCTGTCTATCTCCTTAAACGCCGCGATTCTCGTGTATTTCTCCGGTATTTCTCTCTCCTCCTCCATATATTTCATCGTAGAGCTCGCGAGCAGCTCTAGTGTAGAGTCTGTGTAGAGCCTATTTAGCAACATTTGTGCTTGACGGCACTCATGGTCAAACCCGAAATTTCGTAACGCTGGCTGTGCGTGTAACCCTGCACATCAGAGGGCTGCTTCTCAGGTGAAATGTATTCAATGTTGCCACATGCTTTGAGCAGTGCTGCCACCCTAAAGATGATGGAGCGCAGTATATATTATAAAAAAGCGCAGTAGATTACAATTTACCGCAGTAGATCTTACAATATAGAGAAACAAAAATTTTATTCTTTCAAAATACATTTAAATAAAATACGTAAATTTAACGACGTAAACTCACGAAAGAAGAGACACAACCGAAGCATATTCAAACTGCTTTAAATAGTTCAACGTTTACGGTATTTTCAAGTTCGAGTAACCAAACAAAGCTACTTTTTATATGCAAAACGAACAAAAATTACACTTAAACGTAAATAACTATTTAAAAAATGCAACCCTGTGTTTCGATAAACGAGAAAGTTGTAAACTTGATCAGCCTTCCTAGGTAAGGCAAAAATATTTTAATTATAAAACACGGAAGGGATTAGAAAAGGATATCACATCTTCGGAACATTTTTTCAATACTTTCCACTTATTTTATAAAAATAATTTTCGAGTCAATTTAAAAAACGGAATAAGCACAAAAACTTCTTACCTTATCGGAAAACTCAAGGTTGAGTAGTTTATTACTAGTTCGCACTGCTACAGAAACTATTGAATTTTTTCATATAAGAACGCGAATTGCTTGGCATCCTTGGATCGAAAAATGAAAGACGTCAGATTTTGAAAGCCTTGCTGAAAGGTCTCTTGATTCAACTTGCAAACAAATGATAGAATGTGTCAGTTTCATGCTTTTGAGCCCATAACCGCAATCAATAGTTGATAGGCAGTGGATGAGATCAGAGTGAACTTTGTTGCGCGTTTTATATTTTAAATGTGTGCGTTTAAAGTTTTCTTTGGACAACGATAGAAGTTCCTAAATGAGGAGTAGATTCGTTTTACTGCGCAGTAGATTTTTATTTAGGGCTTAGCGCAGTAGATCTAATGCTATAGGAGTAGGTTGGCAGCACTGGCTATGAGCACTTGATGCTGACAACGTTAAAGGTTTCGAGAGGAGCTGACAATCTCTTCAAAACTTTTAACTTCCTCAACGTGTTTCAATTTTGTTGCATTGATCGGAATATCCGCAGCTATGCTTTAGCTATAAAGAGGTAGCGTGATTCAAGTCAATTTTATTCCCCTCGGAAGGTTCGGTCATCCATGATACAGTCCTAAGATAGGTCCGTTTCTTTGTTACTTTTATTTTTACTTTTCGCTGAAATAAGCCATCGGGTCTGATGTACTTAAAAAGATGAACTTCAATGGTTTATTTGAAAGCTTTCTAGTGTCTCCCCAACCGACTTAGAGACTAAGGCAGTGCGGCACAAAAGGTGATCAAGCCGTCAATCAAGGCTGCAGGTCAAGGTGTCTTTTTATATAAGCATAGATATTAGCATAATCAGGTCGTGTAAAAGTATCCTGTGGGCTACAACAAACAAGTTGCGTAGATGTTTGAAAATGAGTTAAATATTGGAAGTTCGGAATCGAAAACTTCCTTTGTTTTTTGACTGATTAGATTTAATGGATAAAAAACGTAGTGATTTGGAAACCAATCGTTTAATCTATTTATTCATGTCGTAGGAATCTATAAAACTTACCGCAACTCATTGCTTTTCAAGTTTCAAATAAGTTTGAGTATTGGTTTTCATTGAACTGTATTTGCATAAAACTGTCAGCGACTTGTTGTAGAGGTGAATTGCATTAGGCAAATGCAGTATAATGGGAAGGCAAGGTTGTCTGACCACACGAAAATTTTAACCCAGGATTATAATGACTAAACAGTCGTTAGATTGCATAAGATACCAGAATCAGATGTGCAACTACGTATTACCTTCACACTGAGGACCGGGGCGTATATACTCAAATGTGTCAGGCAAATTGAGAGGCAATGCCTAAAAACATTTTCCCACTGCAAAAGAGTCACAATTGCCACTCAAAGGACATCCTATGCCATGCATTATTTTCTTTTAATTTAATTTTGAATTTGAAACCATCGCCTGTAAGGCTGTGGGGTAATAAGTTTATGTAAATGAGGTAGACGAAACATTCCCTAATCACTCATTTGGCCTTCTGGAACAGTAAACAAGAGCCTCGGTGGTCCTTTTTTTGGAGGGACACAAAAAAACCTTCCAGTTTTAGCGGGTACTACATGTCATAGTAAAGCTGAAACTGTTGAACACCTCCTCTGTTCTATTTGTAAATTCAACTTATTGTTTCTATCCTGCAACTGGGCTTTTGGGGGTATTATGCACAGGTATAATTATTATGCACCACAAATTGCAAGAGCTCAGAAAGGCCTTATAACTTGATTGCTTACCCTTCAAAGCGCAGACATCAATGAATGTCACATTCTAAGCCACAAAAGATTCTTTTTAAGAATAGTTTTTGCCCGGCGTTTCGTTGATTACTTGTCGACATCATCACCAAGTTTTGAATTTTAGCACTTTCGTACTTGTTTCCTTTTTAATTGAGCCTCACTTGGATCAATCATGACAAAAACCAACCCCAACACCAACTAACAACTGGAAAAATATAAAGTACAAGCCTTTGTCTGTTCAAACAATTGAGTTTTATTTCAAATTGTGCAGAAAATACTCTTTCAAACAAATACAGCATGCCTGCCGCATTAACCTTTAGGAGCTACCTGATGTTGTGAAATCCACGAGTTAAAGGCAGAAACGCGGACATAAACGGACGGCGAGTTTGTCTGACCACATGGTATTTTGCCCCATGATATGATGCCTATTAGTGTGTTTGACTGCATAAGTGGTCCTCCAGAATCAGATGTACAAATGCTGATGCCTCCATTCAGAGGTCCGGTGCACACATTCGTGTCATGCAAATTGATAGCCAATGGTCCAAGAGCGTTCTCGCACTGCAACAGAGTCACAACTGGCACTGCACTGACAACCTGTCATTTATAGATTGTTTGGTTTGAATTACTTAAAAAAAAAATATGATTTTTTCTCATGGCAATTACCTGCAAGGTCGAAGGGTATTTATCTGTTGACGTCGTCGATGTGCTTCCCCAACCGTACAGCGATGCTGTTCCGGATGGAATGGATCCGGCTTTTGGCAGTGTTGCCGCCCGCACTGCTGTAGACATCTGAAAGGCTGTCTTGGTGTACACCAATCCAATGTCGTATGGAGCGGTGCCCCCATTGTACAGATCATGCACTACGTAGTAGTTTATGGAGCGCTTCTGTGCCGTGCTTGATGCTCCACTGACAAGGATACTTCCTGCTATCATCACTGAATTGTAAACTACGCTGCTGGACGACAGGCAATGAGCTGCAGTCACCACCCAATTGGCATTGAGGATAGTTCCACCGCAATAATGAACATTACCCTTGCTGGTCACTTGCTGGAGGGACACAATAAATGGTGCACTATTTGCTGACGCTTCTTTGCCGCCTACCACTCGAGCCTGGGGTGCAAGGCATTCCGAATAGGGTACCGTAAATACGGAAAGTATGGCTAGAAGCGCTGCGTATTGTATCCTCATTGCCGACTAATGTGTTTTATCACCAATAAAAAGGATTAATTGAGATTTATCTGTGGGATTTTTTAAATTGTTTAATTCTTTTCGCAGAGGCACTGTGCGTCCGATTGACTTAAAACCGCCACTGAAACCTCTTAAGTATTATGTTCAGGCTATAGATAAAGAAATTTTTATTCTCAGAAACTTACCCCGTTTTAATTGTTTTCTTCTTATTTGTTATCTTATCGAGCGATTGATAGAAACTAAGTGTTGTTACATCACAGGGGGTGGAGTGTGGCATAAATCTTGGTCAGGCGTCGTTTATTTACGCGTATAAACGAAATAAGCATCGATTAACTCAAGAGTAACCGATCTGATTTTAAGTTTTTGATTAAGCGCTTAAGCAATTGACTCAATCCTCTCGAATCATGTCGTTGTGCTTGCGCCAAGTGTACAACTGATTCACCGCGCTCTTTAACTCTTGAGACATAATTATTATCGCAAGAGTATAAGTTACTATAAAGCCTCTATGGCAGTGGATTCAAACCTTTTTTCATCGGGCCAACTTTGTTTTGTTGCTATTCTTATCACACTTAGCTTTGAGTAAACTTAGCTTGTCTAATTCATCCTATGTGTTAGAAGTTCAATTATTAACTCAATAAGTGACCTATCCACCGTCAGAGGTGACAGTGCAGCTGTAATTGCAGAGAAGTTGACACTATTAAAAGTGCCTTCTATGTCAAGGAACGCTACCATTGCATTATCCTTGTGATGGAGAGAATATTGAATGGAACATACAAGCGAGATGATGTTCAGGTAAGGCAGGAGTTTAATAAAGTTGCCTTTTTCTTAAAACCTTGTCTCACTATTATTTTTGGAGAATTGCGTTAGTACAAGATATAAAATGGGTGATGCCCTGCAATCTGTGGGCTTAGTGGCTTACCCCTAGCACTTTTCATATTAGTGGTATGACAACTTCATCTGAAATGCACAGCCAAAATAAAAGGTAATAATAACCAGACTAAAAAAGCGTAGTTTCAACTCTTTCGGTGCATTTTTAAGCATGTTGTACGTTAGACCTTGTAGGCCGTTCATCAAAATTGTGTATTGGAATTAATTAAGTTGTTTGGATATTTTTGAAAGTTTTCCAGACTTGCATCTTAGTTTCTCCAAGTTCGGCTATATGTTTACTGTCCCGTCGCCTTCGAGTTGAGGATGGCGTTTTTAATGAAAGTTTTTCGACCGGATAACGGTAGTGTTAGGTGCTGTTCTAATTGTCATTTGTATATTGTTGCAGCTTCTTTGATTAACAAAGACGATTTAGTAAAAAAAAACCTTAACTTACTTCTTTTCTTCTAGCCTTACTTCTTTTCGAAACAGAGGCCTACTTACCCTATCCGTAAGGAGTTTTGGGGACATATTTTGAGTTTTTCGAAAAGATCCTTAAGCGATTGTTTTTTTTTTTTAATGTGAAACGGTCACTTCCTATAAATCAGGCCAACTGTTTCATGTGGTTCTGTCGCAGAGTTGCGGTGAGGCCATGGATCGATCGATGCAGTTGTAGCTCCTGTGGATTAAAAAATTAGTTGATCAACCAGCATTTAAGAGTCCTTAAGTCAGTTAAGGAGCAGTCCGTCGGCTTTTTTGAAGGATTAGCGTACAATTTATGCTTAGTTTGCATATAAAATGTTGTTTAGCATAATTCTTATGTTATGTTTTTTCTTTTCTTTTAATGACAATTTCAGACTTATGGCATTTTTTTCAAACGCTTCTCGATAACTCATTACTCATTAGTTTCGCTTATATAATATTTATGTACATAATATTTCGAGTGCAATCTTAAAAAGATAATACCTAAGATATGTGCTGTGTATATGAGTTTTTTTTAAAAGCTGCCATTGCAGTGAAGTAAATAAAGAGGCATCTATGATTATTTGTCCGATTTGTTTTAAAACTCTTAAAAATATTCTTTCATTAATTTTTAGGCAGCTACTTTGATATTTTTTTTTAAGTCTACTATTCTTATTCCAGTTGAGTTTTAAGTATAGGTTTTTTATCGAAACGCAGGGTGACAAATAATTTTTTTAAATTTTTTTTGTTAAAAAAAATGACAAACCTGGTTTTGTGTTCAAATTTTTTACACATTTTGGCTTGCTACTCAAATGGTTTGTGCTTGCATAAAATTAAGTTCATAATATAGAAACAACTTAGAAGTTATAAGCATTTTTCAACAATACCTACCATTTTAGTAAATCAACGTAAATAATTTTAGGTGTATCTTGAAAACAATACAATCTGTCATACCCGCTATATTTTTCTTTCGAACCCCAAAAATTGATTTGTCTGAAATTTTTTCCAAATGGTATATATTATCGTTCCCGAGAAAATGGGGGAGAAGGGATGACACGCGGTTTTTTAGTTTTTTTTTTCTGATTTTTTTTGATTTATAATTCACAGCGTCCGTCCGTATGTCACCAATTTTAAGGCCTTAAATTTTGAGCTAGAAAGCTCAAAGGGCTTTGCCGGAAATGTATAGGCAACTGGTGCCTTTTTTGGTTTTTTGATGGCACACTAACGCGACCTAGTTAGATGTGTAGAGCACTTCTATACAAACAATATTTACTATGACAGCTCCGCTCTAAAGTACATCCGTCTCGAGATAAACGCCCTAAACTAAAACACTATTTAGTTATAAATAAATAGAGTGGCGCAACAGCTCGAGGTGAACCAGGGCCAACTTCTCAACAATGTATGCTGTGTGTGTTGATTTCTTCACATACAAGGGGACCTACAATTTTTTGCCGAATCCGAACGGCACCTTGAGAAGTTTTTCAAAACCAATTAATACTCTCGGAGGGCTTGTCAAACCCTCGTGGAGGTGGGGACCGTGAAAAAGAACAACTCTTTTTTTTTCAGGTGACGATGGCAGGATTCGAACGCAGACCTCCGGCGTAGTAAGCACACACACTAACCACTACGCCACGGCACCCCACGGCACCCCACGGCACCCACTATTTATTTAGCAACATGTAAAATATAAAAAACTAGAGCGCATAACTCAAGACGGATGTACTTAAGAGCTGAGCTGTCATACTCATTATTGTTTGTATAGAAGTGTGCTCTACACATCCAACTAGGTCGCGTTAGTGTGCCATCAAAAAAGCAAAAAAAGCACAATTTTTGGGCATGGCCATTTTGTACGTAAGCTCTCTTTCATCCGAAGCAATACAAGTGTTAACATTTTTCAAATCGGACCACGGACACGCCCCTATCAGTCTTAATGTGCAACTATCTCCAGTGCTTTCAAAAGTGTAAGACATCGTGAAAAGCTGAAATTTAACATTTGGCATCTCCGAATGATTAAAAGTAAAAAAAAAATGTAAATAAAGTCGACGACCGCCCCTTGTGGGCGTGGCATCGATCAAAGCAGTAAATGCAATTTATTCAATATAAATGTTGAAAGATTTTGGTTCTACATTTGGTTCATGCAAAATTTTGGGCCACGCCCACATTAAGAGACAGAATTGAAGAAAAACCTATAATTTTCCAGAAAAACATAGATTTCGACTGCTTTTTAGCCTTATAAAGGAAAGAATAAGAAATAATTTAGCACATACGGTACACCGAATACTATTTTAGATTTCGTTCATACAAAGTTGTTAGCCACGCCCATCTTTAGAGATCAATTTCACAAAATTATTGAATTTGCAAAAATTACATTTTTGCGTACATTTCAGCCGTAAACTTGGATATCTCTATGCTAATATTAATTTTTAGTTATAGGAGCTGGACATGCCACGCCAAATGTATACAATGTTATTCAATTCATTTTTTAATTCATTTTTTAAAAATTAATTAAATAACAAAAGCATGCAAATGGATAGATGACAAAGTAGATAGGAGATATGACAAAAAGATAGGAATGGAAAGGAGAATAGGAATAGGGTATACCGCGGTCCGTTACAGATCGATTACCGTTACCACGGTACAGATCACACGTATTATTTCTGACACGTGTAATTTTTCATGTCCAAACAGCCCCGGTGATAAAGAGGGGGCACACGTTTTTTTCATGAATTTTCGCGAAATTTTTTTCGAAAATGCGTTAAAATGCGAGTATTAAAACTTTTATTGAAAAATATTACTTAAACATTTGGTACTGTGTTCTGTATTGGCCTTGTGCACTAAGCGGTTCAAAGGTTATGGCTTCAAACACTTTGAAAAACGTAACCTTTTTTCAACTCTTCATTTCTAAAAAAACTTTTCAATATTTGCAAAAAAATTACTAACCTTAAGTTTCACTTTTCTTGCTCTTGCCTTCTTATCTCCCTTAAAGAGTATTGAAAAACACTTAATCCTTTTTCCCATGACATTTCAAACTGTAATTTAGCCGTTATTTCTGCTTATAAAAAATTGCCATCGTTGGTTTCTCTGACTATTTCCGCTGTTTTAAAGTACACCAAATTTTGTCTTTCAACGACTTTCGTTCAAAAGATATAACACGATTGGTCAGACGGACAACGTAGGGTTACCATAAGAGGTCTTTTTTTTAATTTTTGGACGGACCGGTTGATTATAGGAATGGGAAAGGGAACAGGAAAAATTTGGAACAATTCAGTGGAATGAATGAGTTTCATTTTGCGTCAGCTGGTCATAAAAAGAAATTCTGGTACGAAAAATTATAAAACTACTTTCCTCAGAAAGTTTGACATTAATCAATATACGTTTTCTTGTGAATCGGTAATACTACATTTACACCGACCCCTTAATTCTGAATTTAGCGAAAAAATTTTGAAATCCAATTTTGCCGTTTATACTGGAGTTTCAGCGTTTCAAATGACAATCGGAGTCAAAATCTGAAATATCAAGTGCTCCATACAGCTAAAATTGTCGTTACTACTTGCTTAGTTTTTGTTTCAAAATACGACTTATGTCAAATTACAAGCGTTTTGTTTGAGTATTTTCTATCAACTGCCCTGAATTCTTTTAAAATGAAGAGAATCGGAAGTTTGAGAGGTTTGTTCCATTCGACAAACTTCTAAATGCCCAGGGAAATTCAGCATTTAACTGAAATTCAACATTTATAAATCCTATAAGAAAACAAGAGGTAACATTTTAAATCCAAATTTGGCATAAACACATAAGTGAAAGAACAATTAAAATGAGAAAGAAAGTTTTTCCGTATCGTTTTTTCGTTTCGCTATAACTAAGCCCTTACTCACTGGTTTTGAATACATACTGCTATTTTTTGTTTTTATTTTCATGTAATTTTTGCTATTTTTTCTCAATACTCTGGGCACAGGTTTTATAGTTATCGGTTATAAATGCGGGTTTTTAATTTGCTCTCTGAACCGTTTCAGAAAATTTTAAGCTAGAAACGTAATATTTTTCTTTACGATTTTAGAATTCTCTTCATACATTTTATATACAAACCAAATTTCACTATATCGGTAGGTACTACCCTCAAGATACAAAAATATCTTGAAAAATAATTTTTGAAAAGTTCTTGAACTTTTCGAGCTAAATCTCAGAATATGCCAAATATTCGAAAATTTATATTGTTTTTCCGAAATTCACGAACAATTCTGAATTCAATTCTGAAATTCTTCAATTTTGAATGAAGTAATCAAAAAGTTATGGCCTTAAACATGTTGAAAACGGGCAAAAATTTGAATTTTATTATGAAAATTCAATATTTGTTTAGTGTGTGTTTGATTTTCTTTTTTCTTACTGTAAAACTTTTCAAGATAAGTGCCAAAACACTTTTTGTTTTTTTACCACCAAAATTTAAAACTGTAATTAAACCGTTATGTTGGTATAAAAATTGTTGCTCTTGCATGCGTTCTCAGTTTCATAGACTTCATAAGTGTGCTAAATTTCATATTTCTACGACTCACAGTTCAGAAGTTACAGGTGCGTACGACGCACGGACATGGCTTAATCAATTCATCTGTCGGTCTCGATCATATCTCTAAAAGGCCTTAAGGGTCAACGCTGATTATTTCACTGTGCTACAGACTATGCATCAAAATTAATTTACCCTGGGTCGGGTATAAAAAATGAGAAAAATCCTGAAGATCCTTTTTTGTTGCTCCAAAGTCGTCAGCATCGGTTCAAGCCTTCAGTGGATCTGAATATAATCTGCCTCGAGCTACAGGAAAATTAAATATCGCCAAGCGCAGTGGGGGAAAAAACACTCGTGAAAGCTGGACTTGGAGCACTGTAGCCAGTACAGAAGCCTGATTTTCCAATAATAGTCAGAGAAAAACGAGCTAAACTTGCTGAGTGCATTTTAAGAATGCCCCGAGTGAAGGTTGGATTGTCTGGGCATGCTTTTCTGGTAGAATGGTCTTCCTAGAATCGAAGACCTTGGCAGAAATTTCTTTGGAAAATTAATTTGACCCCTCGGCGCAGGAGCATTTTGGTGAAACTTGCAAATTATTTTTTCACCAGGACTGTGAACTCGATCTTTTATTTCTTAGGTTCAAAGTAATTGAACGAAAATAATGTGGATTAAGTTGGCCTCCCTACAGTCGAGACCTTAATCCAATTGAAAAAATATGGTCAAGAATGAAACTTAAGGTCGCGAAGAAGCGTCTAGAGTCAATAAAAAACCTAAAAAAAAGTTTTCGTCCGAAAAAAGAACACCATATCTGCACAGTTATTGTCCTTCAAACCGTTCTATGTATTTAAGTTTATCTGGCTTGAAATATGCACTTTATGCTTCTTCTTGCCACTTGCACTTCTTACGGCGATATCTGTCACCTTAGTTTTCATTTCGTTGCCCCTGCCCCTGCCCTTTAGACATGGAACTTAAATGCAGCTTATGTCAAACTTATTAAATGCCGAACCTAAAAGCATCCATCATGTGGATTAGAATGTAGGTTAATGCTATCAAGATAACGCCATTGCAGCAAAACCTCGAAACCCCGCAATTACATCAGAATAGAACTCGCTCAAACTGAAAGTCTTCCGTTTGTGCAAGAAATATAATTACCCGCACATCTGATATGGCTGTGTTACTTAACACATTTTTCGCCCTAAGCTGGAATGCAACTCCCATGTCTGGGCAGGTGCTCCGAACAACATAGGTACTGTACCTGTTGGATACAAGCCTCAAAAATGAAATTTTTAACTTGTTGGCGGTGTTAATATAGAAAAGTCAATAGGCACTAGAACATCGACAAAACGCGCCCAAGCCAAGTAAAACTTTGTTAAGCTGGGTTCCCCCTTTAGTTGCCTGTAGCTCGCTTCAGAAGTATATCAAATGCATTAAGTGTTCTGCCCAGCCGAGAGAGTTAAATTTCATGTACATATGTATATGTTTTGTATACATATATTCGCCAGATTTGATGGCTTTATGTGTTTTTTGTGACGTTGCAACTAATCCAAGGCATTTTATGACGTAAATATTGTATTAATGGCGTAAATACGGGGTCCGTCAAATGAAGTGTTACCAATTCAAAGTATTGTACTTTTACCACTTTAAGAGTTTTTATACCCCATCCCATAGGATAGGAGGTATATTAAGTTTGTCACATAGTTTGTAACACGGTGAAATAATAATGGAAGACCCCCAAGACTTTAAGGGCATATGATCGAGACCGAATTCTGAATCGAATGAGACATGTTCGTCCGTCCGTCCGTCAGTATGTCGCATGTTTTTAGGCCTTAAATTTTGAGCTAGGGTGCTGAAACTTCGTACGTAAGGTCCACGTCATGCGAAGCAGTACGAATATAAAAATTTTTGAAATCCGCCCAAAGACACGCCCACAATCAGTCTAAATGTGCAAATACCTCCAGAGTTTTCAAAACTGTAAGACGTTCTAAAAGTTCGAAATTTGATATTTAGCATCTTCCAATGAATGTAAGACACAAAAAAGACAAATTTAACTGGTAAACCTCCTCTAGTGGGCGTGGCATCTATTTTAAAGGTAAATTTTCAAATGCAGTTTACTCAATATTTTTGCTCGAAATTGAAAAAAATTTGCTTAATATTTTATGTAAAAAACGCTTAGTTTCACATTTTGTTAATACAAGACTTTGGGCCACGCCCAGATTTGGAGGCAGAATTGAAGAAAAACCTAATTTCGACTGGCCTTGAGCCTAATTTAGGAAAGCATGAAACAAAAAAGTGGCAGGTTGGGTAAACGAGACTTCAGTCCAGATTTCGTTCTGATAAAGTTTTTAGCCAAGCCCCCTTTTAGGGGTCGATTTTTCAAAAATATTGAATTTGAACCAAAAAATTCAATTTTTACGTACATATAATGCCCGGTTTCACAGTGCAAGTTTAAACTTCGTTTAGCGACATTCTAAACTGACTTTCAAAAAGAAAAAGTGTTTTCCAGTGCTAGTTAAAACCTAAACGAGAGTTTATACGGCAGTTTAGCTTAAACACCCGCCGTTGATGGCTTACAACTGCCGTTTAACGTTAAAACCGACGTTTGAAATGACGTTCGATGAAAAGGGGAATGAAGTTTTGTTCGAAAATACTGTGAGCATCACAAGTATCACGTTGCCTTGATAATTTCAAATTAAATTTGCGAGAATGTCTCCGCAACAGAATACCCGATCCGAAATCGGCTTGTAGTTTTAAGAACACCGTATAATTCTTGATATTTTCCTCTTTTTAACGGATTCTTTAAACCAAATTGAAAAATAAATATCGGCTGAGATATGACAATTGATGTTTAAAGTGGCCTACAAATCTAACGAGAAACAATAACCGGAAGTTTAGCTTAACGCTCGATCAATTTCTACTGAGAAACATCAACGGTCTAAGCACTGAGTTTAAACTTTCGTGAAAGTTTAACTCATCCTAAGTTTAAACGTTCACAGTGAAACCGGGCATAAGTGTAACTTCTGGGCGGTTGAACCACGCCTCTTTCAAAGCTTGCATTTCTTATAAAATGTCAAAAAATACTATGCCATCAGCATTTTACAATGTGGGATAGGATGCGGTATTCAACGGTCCGTTTTACGGACTGTAACTTCTGCGTATACACTGTAGCATTTACTCAATGGTTTTTATTAAATATTTAAAGTTTATGTTTAAAATACATTAATTTTAAAAATATAACATCATTGCTCAAAATAACTTCGTCTTGCGCGGATCGCGTTGATCTTCTTTATGAAGTTATTGCAGGCAGCACGAATGTGGTCCTGTGGAATTCGTTACCATTCCCGGCGGAGCGCTGACTTTAATGTTTCCATTCTTTCATATTTTTTTGTTGACACCTTAGCCTCCAAAATAGACCTTATGGAGAAGTCCATTGGATTTATGTCTGGCGAGTATGGTGGCCACTGCTGATAAGAAATGAATTGGGGAACGTAGTGGAGTAAAAATTCTTGCGGCTGACTAGCTGTATGAGATGGCGCGGAGTCCTGTTGGAAAGTCCAGTGATTTGTGCCGAATTGACTGTTTGCCCAGGGAATCAGGGCAACATTTAAAACCTTTTGCCGGTACACTTCCTGATTAACATTCACGCTCTGATCGATAAAAACCAACGGAGAGCGTCCATTTACGAAGAGCAATTCGGTTCTGCAAATTTTTGAAAGACTTATCCTTTAACCACACACGATCATTTTGTTTGTTTACGAACTGCTGAACGGTAAAAAATTTTTCATCAGAAAATACCAAATTTTGCAAATTGTCGGCTGCGTGCATAGCTTTTAGTGCTTTCGATCTTTGAAGCGAATTTTTTTTTGCGCTGCAGTTAAATCCTACACTTTTTGTACTTTGTAGGGCTTCAATTTTAGGTCATATTTAAGAATGTTACGTATGCTTGAGTCAGACACTTTTAAATCTTTAGCCATTTTTGTCGCACTCTGCCGTGGATTTTTTTGAAGTCGCGCTCTTACTTTTCGGACCATTTTTGGTGATCTTGCCGTTTTTAAGGACCACCTCCAAAGCGTTTATGATGCTTCCAGTTTCATTGCAGCGCGTAATGGTTCGATACACAAACATTTTATTCACCCGCAAGTGCTGCAGCTCACGAACAATGGCTGTCTGCGACTTTCCTCCCAAATACAAGGCAATCACACTGTAATCACACTTTAAATTCCATTGCGTGTATTTCGAATTAAACACGATGTAGAACAGTGAATTTCCTTACACTTGCGAAAAACAAAATGGACCACCAATATATGTAAAAATATACATTATTTTTTTTCCCCTGACATATGTGCTGGCCATCAAAAATTGGTTACACTTCATTTGATGAACCCTGTATAATGTCATTCTTGACAGCGCGACATTCAAATGTGGTAATTTTTAACGTAGGTTTGTCACTTAAAAACATACCGAGTTACCGAGTACGAAAAGCATGTCTAACTGTTTTCTCACCTTTTCAACAAGACTGCTCCAGCAAAGTAGCTACTTGTATTCCATCCCTTACGAAATGCACAACCCTGAGACTCGGCAAAGATCGAATGCACGTCAGCTTACTGCTCACTCTCTGGCCAACTTTTGGATTGAGAGTAAAGTTTAGAGGTTATTTCGTATGCCGTCCATCGCGAATCTGGAAAGTCCTGCCACAATCAGTCATTCCTCTCAATACAACCTACAACTATTGCAAATAAGAGTGAACTGGTACCTCTTCTTTAAAAGCTTTTCGCTCTTGAGATGTTTCAAATTAAAAGGGCCTAATCTGTGGTTTCCTGCCATCGTCACCTGAAAAAAAAGACTTGTTCTTTTTCACGGTCCCCACCTCCGCGAGGGTCTGACAAGCCCTCCGAGAGTATAATTTGTCTTGAAAAACTTCTCAAAGTGCCGTTCGGATTCGGCAAAAATTGAAGGTCCCCTTGTATGTAAAGATATTAACACACCAGCATACATTGTTGAGAAGTTGGCCCTGGTTCACCTCGAGCTGTTGTGCCACTCTATTTATTTATTTATTTAATCTGTGGTTTCCAAATGAAAACCCTCAATCTGAGGTGACGGTGACAGCTACCTAAAAAGTTGACATAGATATTGTAGTAACCGGTAAAAGACAAAGAAACGCAAGAAATATTGCAAGCCCTTATTTAGTGTAATATCGCGATAAAATGTGACGGTTTTAAGAGGATGCATTGCGTTCATTGAATTCACCCATCAATCAAACTCGCAAACTGACATTCGAGAAAACAAACAATGCAAAAATACTAATTGAAAATTACCAAAAGAGAAATTTCGAGAACTTTGGGAACATCCAAAGTTATAATATAATGCGGTAGAGTTGAGATAAACTAAAAAGACCTAAAGAATAATAGGCAATTTGAATCGGAATACTTAAGGGGTACATGAATTATTGTTTATTGAACTTAAGAGAAGTTGTATTTGAAAAATAAATATATTAAAGCATGGTTCATTGTGTAAATTTACGATATCTATATGTCCCGTCTGTAAAATAGTGTAGCTTACGCCATTAAACGGTGCAAACCATGGTCGTCCTCGGAGTATGCTTTAGTTAGACTAAGCAAAGCCTTGAAAAGTCCAACGAATCTTAAGTACATACCTACCTATACATTTTTAAAAAGAAAGAAACCTCTTTGGTAAATCTACCGCTACTGACACGTCACCTTTTCATAGATTTTAAAGCTGCTATTTATAGTCTGCACGACACTGAACTTACAAAAAACTTCTTACTTAAATGAGTAAGGGATGTTTTTCGCGTTCAATATCTAACACTTACCTATATACAAATTTTCTATGAGTCTATTAGCATTCCTTAACTGCGGAAGCCCCTTAATAATACGAACGAGGCTATAAAACCAATATCAAGATGTATAGGTCTCTCAATTTCCGCTGTACTCCAATAAATTCCACAATGGATGTCATTTGAATTCTTTAATTACTTTACGAGAATAATGTTTGCCCTTTCGGTAGAAGAATTGCCAACTGGCAGGAGCAAACTCATAACCGCTCTTCAATCCTTTAGCGGATAAGTAACATAGATTTCATTCCTTTATGTAGATGTGCACATCTGCATGTTCTTTAATTCTTTTTTTTCGGGCAAAATCCAACGCGTTTTTGTCCTACAGAGTAGACATCATAGAACCATACAGAAGACGCACCATAGCCAAGCAAGCACCAACTGTTTTAATTAAAATCAGTTAAGAGCAAGAGGGAGCAGAATTACGACACCATTTGAAAGGATTGGAACATCTTTACACATGAATAGCGGGTTTACTACGTTTTAATTATGTCAACCACCCGTTTTCAAGGGATCTGTCACTTCAATCCATTTTTATTGAGCTCCAAAGTTTCGACTAAAGTGAGCAATGTCGAATGGTGGATGACGAATGTTTTGATTTCGTGATAAGAGGAAAATATGCTGATGGAGGTTTGACATTTAATAGGATTGGCGAGCTTTTCCCTTGTGTATGCGGGAGGAGTAGGTAAATTGAGGACAAAATTTGCATATTTTTTTAGTAGTATATAGATAAAGTATTATGAGTTAGTTGCTTGCGAAAGAAACCTTCTTCAGGTGTGTACTTAATAAATTGACTCCTGTATAAGGGTGAAACAAAATCCGATGTTTCTCAATCAAATGTTACAGCGATGCATCCATAGACTTGTCTGTTTACGTTTAAATTTGTAGTCACACAATTTAACCCACTGAAGAGCTTCAGAGGCCTGTTTAACGAAGCACTCAATAAGTTCAACGGGAGCTTTAAGATCATATTGACATTTTCGATTCTATCAAAAACACCTCACTAATTAATTACGCACGCGTATTCTATTTATTATTAGTTTTGTATAGTTTTTGCGAGAAGTATAATTGCTGTTATTGAAGAAATATCTCAAAACTGAAATATCTCTTTTCCGCTAGCTTGTGTACATAAAGGATTCTTCAAGATTAAAATCGTTATAAAAAAGATTTTCATCATGTTTTTTTTTATTTCCAGCACCAAATCAAAACGAGGCCGGCCGGCGCTCGTTACGCAGCTGAGTTAATTTTCCATCTCAACAGAATATCGTACGAATGGGGGCCACTTTTCAAAATTTTCTTGTAAGTAGTAAATCTAAGCCCAATTCCTAAAAAACGTTTTCTATATATTTTAATTCCATGAATTTTTACGACTTATACAGAGTGTCCCAGTTAAGAGGTATATTCCTTTAAGTATAGGAACTTCCTAGAACTCGTTTGGCAGGGGGAAGTCTATTTTTATTCCGACAACTCCGATTTTAAATGCAACAATTTTAGCATTATATGGTTTCTCGACAAAAAAAAATATTTTTTGTCTTAACAGTTTCTACCATTGTTGTTTAATAAAGGTGTAAGTCTTCTGGCATGCTTCCCTACCAGGGAGTGTCCGCTTGGGCCCATATACAATTTTTTAAGATCTATTCTGCAAAGGCTTATATACGCTCTTAACCTCGTTCGCTGATAGAATCATTATAGCTAGTTATGCTCTACTAAAAGACTAGTGATGTGTTTCCACCGGTTATAAAAGTGAGATAAGTAAAAGAAGTTCAAAATAGACGAAAATAAGTTTCGTCAAAACAAACTCAAAAATTTCCTTGTTTCTTGAAAATCGAAAATTATTTTTTAAATATTCTGCAGTAGAATTGGCTAAGGTGATCTGTGATGCTCACATTTTGTGACAATCAGTGTGATCAAACAAATTAACCCGTATTCGTTATGTGATCACAAGAAAACTTATCTGAATTGTTGCATATTTTAGGCTTGTGATGCAAAAGCAATTATTTTTATCTTTACATGCATAAATTCTTCCTAAATGCTTGCAAAAAACACAATTTATCAAAACATTTTTAAGCTGCTTTCAGCTGTTTTTTTCGCTGATTGATCGTTAGCTGTCACGTTTTTTTTTTTTATGATTTGTGAAATCACTTAACAATACATGTAATCATTTTCTTGGAAGGTTTGAAGGAAAATCTTCGCGGGACTGAAGTATTAAATAGTTTTCGACATACACTTAAAATTATATTTAAGTTGCTTAGCTTAAAGGGCAAAATCGTCAAATTTTGCCTGATTTATATCCCAGAGGCATGGAAATTTTTTTAGACATTTTGGTTGCGGCAGCCACCGGCGAAAATTTTATAGCGACATTTATTCCCCAGACAATGCCATCAGTTGACCTTTTAAACGAATAAAATATTTCGAGGATATCTCAAAGAAACTTTGATTTATTTAAATTCAAAGCTAAAAAGTGCTTAATGAAAGACCATGTATTAAGCCGTATGCTGCGGTCTAAGGCACGTTTTTTTTCTCTGTACGGAAATTCAACTTTTTTATTGCTTGTTTTACACGTGTTCTTTGTTGATCTTGCTTCAATCGTGGGATTAGAGGACAGACTCGGACTATTGAGTGATCTGCGAATTCCGCGGTATAATTGCGCTATTCTTTGTTAAACGGCAAATTACCGAACTTGAGTCACACGGAATAAAAAACAACTGTTTCATCAACGTTATAAAAAGAAGTAATTTTATTGTCCGACACTTTCAGTTCGCAAGCACCCCTTTTCATTTTTGCGTTTGACAGCTGGCCTACAATGGGCATTGTTGTGAGTCAAACGGATGCGTTCCGAAGGTATGATTGGGTGAACGTGTTCGGAAGGTGTGCGCTTTGGGGACGTCGTAGTCTCCAACACACGCGAATATTTTTGTCGCGATTTAGGCGCACGCCGTTGTTGGCACTTCTGCCGCCGAAAAACTGTCTCGCTTTTTTTAAGCCCCCCCCTAAAATATGGGTTGGGGTCAAAATACTGTAGGGTCAAAATGCTGTTTTCAAAATACTGTATTTCAAAATACTGTATTTCGAAATTCTGTATGAACAAAATTCTGTATCAACTTAACTCTGTATTTCACAATTCTATATAATCGAAATTCTGTATGGTCAAAATGCTGTATTTAAAATTCTGTACTTAATTCTGTATTTAAAAAATGGTTTTGATAATGTTATAAAGTGCGCACTTTTTTACATTATCAAAACCATTTTTTAAATACAGAATATACAGAATATTTGTATAGAAAAAACAACATTTTATATTTAAAAGAACAAAGAGCACCCTGCAAGGTCGGGTTTAAGAATAGCCTTGAGGTAAGGTATACCTGTCGTAAGAGCCGACTGAAATCCACTGGAGGAAGTAATCTTCAGGCATAAGTGATGCTGTCCAGGAGTATAAACTCCTTGAGGGGCCACCCTTGGCAGTAAAGTTATATCTGAAAAAGATGAACCTGAAGGTTTAATTAAAATCCAGCAGCGTCTGTTACATAGTGTGCGGCTTGTTGGTCAGCGTCTGATCCCAGAGGGACGGCTGCACTTCAAAGAACAGAAATCCAGGAGCGTCTGTTTCGGAACGAGCGGCTTCCTGGTCGGCGTCTGTTGTCCGGGCTAGAATCAGCCGAAGCCGAATTTCAACCTGGCAGCTAGGTATAAAATCCACCCCCCCCCCCCCCCCCCAACCATGAAAAGTAAACGAAAACAGCCTCGGATATTTGCTGATCCTGGTAATCCAGGGCACCCTTTGGAGCTAGGCCTGAGGGGTGTCAGCATGCGAGCGCTTGGTGGTCGGAAGGTCCCGCTCGGCATCCGACCGGGTTTAACCCGAAGAAGTTACGAGCAGCCCGTCAATGGTGCCGCTATCCATTACGGGGGGCGGAGGGGAACAGCGCCAAGTCAAAATAAGGGCTTAGGTGGAAACTCTACAAACCGTCGCTAACGAGGAAGGAACTTGAACTGGTTGAGGAGGCCAAAAAGTATCAGCTCGATGCAACTGGCATCTCCTCAACTAAGTGGAAGGGTTCTGGAACCAAAGACCTCGATGATGGGTGGAAGCCCTTCTGGTTTGGCGTCCCAAATCACATGACTGCACAGGCGGTTGTGTACTCACAAGCCCCCGGTTGTCAGAAAATTTATTCGATGTCATTCCGTTAGGGGGAAGGATTCTGATCTTAAAGCTTAAGCTTGAACGATTGCAAGGCTCTGGTTCAGGTTTATGCACCAAATCGAGAGTCAGAGTATGAGTCTGTTGTTGGGCTTTTGATGTGCATATGGCTTGTCCATCATGAACACCTTTTTCCCACACAAAGACATTCACAAATACACTTGGTACAAGCACAGTTTAAATCAGAAGTCACTGATTGATTTCTTTGCTGTCCCATCGTGTGTTCAAAGAATGATTTGTGATGTTCGAGTTTTCAGGGGAGTTGAGTTGTCAACTGATCACCACTTAGTGCTGTGTAAATTGTTTTTCAGTGGCAGTATTCCTTTGCCACCCAGGCGAAAACCAAGACTGGTGACCCGCATACGGTGGGAAAGGTTGCAGGATGCTGACTCTGATTTCAGAGAGCGTTTTGCACAGCATGTTTCGGAGAAGTTTGAACAAATTCCAACTGACCTTTTGAATGTAGGGGAGTAATGGCAGCTGTTTTTATCGGCAGTCATTGCCTCTGCAGGAAATGTTTGTGGGGGAGCGGCTGGTGGTGAGAAAAGAACTACTTGGTTTAAAACGCCTGGAGTTCAAGAAGCCATCAGAGAGAAGAAGAGAGCCTACATTGCGTGGATCGAATGTAGAAACTCATTTTCTCGAGCCCGGTACAATGAGGCGCGAAGGACTTCCAATCTGGCAGTCAGAACAGCCAAGGAACAGTCATGGAAAAAGTTCGGCGAGAAGTTGGAGCACGATTACAGATCTGCAAACAAGATATTTTGGCAGACCATTCGCCGGCTCAGAGGAAGGAAGTTAAATATCATTCAAGGAGTTAAATCCAAGGACGGTACACTTCTTTCAAATGAGAGCGATGTCTTGCGCAAATGGAGAGAGCACTTTTCGAAGTTGCTCAACCCCCAACAGAGCACTGAAGGTGGCATTCCCACTGCTGACGAGATAAGGGCGGAGAATAGTCCCACAGTAGAGGAAGTCACTAAAGCGATTAAATCGCTAAAAGTTGGCAAGTCTGTTGGAGTTGATGAAATCCGGCCAGAAATGCTCAAGGCAATGGGTGAAGAGGGTGTTAAATGGCTAACACGTGTCATTAAGGTGGCCTGGGATAGCGGGAAGGCACCTAGCGATTGGCAAACGGGAGTTATAGTGCCCATTTTCAAAAAAGGGAACAGGAGAGATTGCGCCAACTATAGGAGCATATCTCTCTTGAGTCTTCCGGGAAAAGTTTTCGCGAAGGTGTTGGGAACGCGTTCCAGAGCTGTAATCGAGCCTTTGTTACGGGAAGAACAGTGCGGCTTTCGGCCTGGCAGAGGCACAACCGACCAGCTTTTTACTCTAAAGGTTAATCTTGAAAAGGCCTGGGAATATGCCAAGCCGGTCTATGCGTGTTTTATAGATCTGGAAAAGGCGTATGACCGAGTCTCTCAGGATACACTGTGGAGAGTTTCGCAGGACTATGTGCTGAGTGGGCCTCTTCTGAGAGCCATCCAGTCTTTGTATGGAAACTGCAGAAGCTGTGTGCGGATAAATGGCGTCAAATCCCGTCCTTTTGATGTGCGCGTTGGACTTCGCCAGGGCTGTGTTCTGTCGCCGCTCCTTTTCATAGCATATATGGACTGGATGGTGAAGCGCAGTCTTGGCAAGCAACGTTTCGAATTGGCTGGCATCAGGATGAGCCATCTGCTTTTCGCAGATGATTTGGCCATTATTGCATCACCCAAAGAGGAACTTCAACGAGCACTGGATATGTTTGCAGCCGTCTGTGGTGATGCTGGGATGAAAGTAAACGTGAACAAATCGGAAGTGATGGTTGTTTCCTGAACTCCTGTGCAATGTACCCTGCACATAAATGGAGTTCCATTAAAACAGGTGGAGAAGTTTAAGTATCTCGGGGTCTTTTTCACGAAAGATGGGAGGAGTGATATTGAGTTGTCCTGTAGAATTGGCCAAGCTGGAGCAATAGTGAAGCAACTGCGCCGGCCGGTCATCAGGAAAGCTGAGCTTGGAATGGAAGCAAAGATATCAGTTTTTAATTCAGTGTTCGTTCCGACCCTCATCTATGGTCATGAAAGTTTGGTAATGACCGAAAGAATTAGATTTAGCGGGTACACGCTGCCGAAATGAGATTCCTGAGGTGCGTTGCTGGTGTAACTCTAAGGGATAGAGTGAGAAACGTCAGTATTCGTGGGAATCTGAATGTTGAGCAGCTAGTTATCCGAGTGGAGCCATCGATTCTTCGATGGTTTGGACACGTTGTTCGCATGCCCCCTGACAGACTTCCTAGACAGGTCATGCTAGCCGAGATGCGAGCGCGTGAACTAAAAATATGACTTTAGCACTTCGTTTACTTTAAGTTGCTTCATATATACCTACATGTGTTCAGTATTGGCTTTGTGCACTAAACGATTCAAAAGTTATGATCTCAAACACTTTGAAACACATCATCCATCTTCAACTCCTCATTTCCCAAAAAAAAATTTAACATTTTTGTTGCGAAATGTGCTCATAAATGTCAAACACACGCAACATGCCCTACAAACCATCACAGCCTTAAAGCTTATCTTTCAATTCACTTGCTATTGTACAGTGATTTATTTTCTATCGCTTAAACCAAATGATTTCACATTATATTGCTGCACAGTACACATGGATGTACATATGTAAATTGTGAAACCTAACGTAATTCTGATTCGTGATTTCTATGCTGAAATCAAATGTTACCTTTGCATAATTACAAAATTATCAATAAATCGCCTATATTTTCCTGTCCATCGTAGAATTCTGTGTGAAAAGACATATCACCTACACCCAAAATCATTCGTCGTCCTCTTTTAACACAAAAAAAATAAATAAATACAGCCCACTCATCATTTCATTCAAAATCAATTTTCAAAAAATTTAATTTGACCGTTAAAGTTCAGTATTTACGTAATTTCAGTTTTCTTTTTCCAATTCTTGCCTGCTAAACTTCTTAAAAAAAGTATTGAAAAACATTTCATTCATTTTACCATGAAATTTCAAACTGAAATTAAACCGTTATTGGTGCTTAAAAAAAATTCCTTCGTTGGGCGCTCCGACTATTTCCGCAGTTTAAAAAACACAAAATTTTGTCTTTTTATGACTAGACCTTTAATTTTACCGTTCCGAAGTTAAAAAGTGATTGGACGAATGGACGGACAACGTAGTGATATACCATAACAGATCCTTTTACTTCCGTATAAAAAAATTAAATTTTCCGTACTTATTTATTAAAATAAGAAAACCATTTCGAAAAGTACATTGATGTAAGCTGTATGGTAGCACAATGGACCAATTTGTGTCTGAGTGCTCCATCTGATAGTTGCAACCACCTCAAACAGAAAAAAAAAACATTTCAAAAGTGTACAGGCACCCTTAAACTTATTTCTCAAAGATAGTTTATGAACACAATTTGATACTACATCGAATTCCAATCTGAATTTAGATTAGATACTTAAAGTTGTTAAGTGCAGCGATAAGATCGCATAACTCAAGTGCACAACGGCTGGGTCTTGGTCAATGTCAGCTAAAGCGTTTGCCCCTCCCCTACATGATTCAAAAAGGAAATAAATATTTTTTTCCTAAAAATTAACCTTTGGTCAGTTTCGAATCATATCTCTCACGTTCGTTAAACTTAGGCGGCGCGTTAGGAATGAGCGCATTCACTACTGTTTGTGGCGAAATGTTGATCTATTTCTTTTATAATCTTATCTTAAATTGGGAAACATTTTGCGACTTAGAAATTGTTGTGCGACAATCATTTTTTTAGCTGCCCAAACATAAAAAAAGTTTTTATAACGATGAAAATCAAAAAAATGTCTCGTGATCTACACGTATGCACTTGCTTTTTTTTGGATTGTGAAATCATGAAATTCGAATGGCTCTTTTTTTTTATCGTTAATCCGCTGTAGATTGGCGAACTTTGAAATGGGACGTGCTTTTATAATCACCTTGACTACCGAATTCCACACAGTTGAATTGGATGCGTGCAGACGCTATTGATTGAGTCATATTTTATGCGTCACTATGGTAAGGCAGTTTGGATAAAAATTCTTTCAGAAACAATCAGGAAAGTCTCTTTTGATCTTAATCAGGCGACAAGAATAGTTGCTCTGCGACAAATACCTGTTTTATAACCTCAAATTTATCTGATGAATCTGAGGAGTATAATAGATTTCAAGGCCAACGGCCTTGAAAATCAGCTTTAAGAACGGGGGCAGGATTCATTTCTAGTACTCCTGATTTGTACATCTCCAAACGACTGTCCACGATAACTGTAGCGAGTTCAAACAGAAGACACTGCTGGTCGAGAAGCCTTGGTCGGGCTTTCAGCTAACTCAATAGACTGCAGCGCTATTTTTTCCTATAAAGACAGCCAAGCTACATAAAAACCTTGGACTTGCCATCAAAACGTTTTAAGTTGGCAAGCAATGCCGCAAATCGCTCAACGAGATTAGATTACTGTCAGAAGTGACAACCCTGTGCTGGTTTCCAGGCCACAGGAATATTCTAGACAACTTTTGAGCTGACGAGCTAGCTAGGGGGGGTCGGATAAGAATTATTAATTAACAATGCAGAAAAACTGGAAGCACCCAGAAAATCGATAACATTTGTCCTGGACACCGTAGCCATTGCAATAGCAAACAGCAGGTGGAACAGCATCAGCACGTGTCTCTCTTCCAAACAAAGCTGTTCAGAAAACGATTGTAGGAAAAAAGGAGATTTTTATTCCTAAGTAGGTTTATTCTTAAAAATTTTTTTTGGAGCCCTCACGGCTTCCCTTGTAGTAGGGAGTCTCCATATACTCTGGCAGATGATTTCTTGCTCCCTTTAACGACTTTTTGCAAAAGTTGGAGAGACGATGAGAAGGAAGAAACCATGGGTCATCCTCTGTGTAACTGTCAAGCCCTTTCGACCGTGCGAAGTTCATGTCCGGCCCTCTTGCGTCTGAGAAAAAATATCTTTGGTGAAGAAACTATTCCTTCGGCAAACCTAGCCGATATCCCTCCAGAGAAGACCCTTGTCTCCCTGACCGCCTCCAGAGTGAAAATCCTAGATGGCTCTAGGATTTTATCAGGGAAGGCACAATAGGCTCCTTTTAAGAGACTGCAGTGCCAGAGCTCCAGGAAGGCTCTCCCGACAAACAATCTAATCTAATATGCACTTACCTCTGCCGCTCCCTCATTACTTTAGAAATTCAATTGTAGATCATTTACAAAACCTGCCAAGTCTCATATCAATACCCAACCCCAACCCGGGGCGTTTCCCCCACAGTACTGGTCTGGTTCAGGATCAGAGCGACTACGGTTGCCCCGAGATTTCCACCCTATGCAGGAGGACCGACATTTAGTCGCTCTGTTACGGATTCATACTGCAACTGTTTACCTTACTTCTCCCATTGGTATACGATTTACATTGAGGCACACGATGACTCGGTCTTAGCTTCTCGTTTAAGAATGTTCCTTGTTGGTCACAACATCGTTTTGTTGGTGTCCTCATCGAGAACAGTTGCCGCCACCCTCAATATACTCCTCCAGCACGGGTTCAAACCGCAACTGGTTATACATCACACGTACCTCGGCCTTACCCATCATCGAGTCAAATTTTACTGAGTCTCTCATCAGGCACGGGATGACATCGAAACAGGTTGCCCTTCCTTTGTTTCTCATTTAAGAATACTTCTCACTGGCGCGGCGTGCGAGTGTACGCTGAAACGGTTGCCCATGCCCTCTACTTATTCCCTCTGAACAGAGGATTACTGATTTATACCGCAACTGCCCAACCCTATCCTCAAAGGGATGCCCTCCGCATCCTCAAAGCAAGTTCCTACATCGGTTCCATTAGCCACCGGAAATGGTTGCACTAGATAATTGGAAACGATTGCAAGGTCAAGGACTTTTTCCCCAAATCGAAAATTCGTCATGTAGGTCCCGATGCCTCTCCAAAAAGTGGTATCACAGTGGACCGTTGATGCTGTAATGTGTTCCATAAGGCCATCCTATAACCTAAATTCAATTGCCTGTTTTTGGATATGTGTATGACTTTATGTTTTTGCTGCCTAGAGGTGTTTTTCTATCTACTTTTTTGTACCTACTCTATCGCCTGACTTATAAAGAAACGGTCTCGTTTACAGTATCAGGGCTTATAAAAGAATTTAAACTAGTTTATTCCAGTTAGGTCCACATTGTTAGGGTTTGCAACTGCCTTCCTACGGCAATGAGCCCTATTACGAAATCTTAGCCCTACCGAAGGTCTTCCCTATTATACTGTACTATTATCAATTCATCAATCATGCGGAAGATAACTATAAACAAGTTCAGATTTGAAGCAGCATAAAATGTTTCTAGGCAAAAATCACCTGCTGATAAGAATGATTTCGACGCACACACTCAGTAACATCGTGAATCAACTTGTCTTCATAATTTGGAAAACCTTATCAGCGCGTGCCTCAATTCAATTATTAAGGCTGATAAGCAAGTGAAACCATATACCCTACCGGGAAGCACCATAAATGCCCGTAAAGATTCCTAGCGGTGTGTCTCAGAGCAATGGAATTTGTGGCAAGTACACTGACTCCCAATATTCCCAGAATAGACGTGTGTGCCGCTCGAAAATGACTTATTAGATGTCGAAAATAAATCTTTACCTCCGGCCTTCTAGCAAAAGACTCCGGTTAAGGTAAAACTCATTGAATTACACTGCCGTATAGATAACTCATACGACTGGTGCTTTGCTTACTCATTAGCGCCAGTGAAGGCGTAGGAAACTATAAAAGAACGCTCGATGTCTGGGCAGTAATCAAAGTCACGAAAGTACTCGTCGAGCGAAGACGTAGTTGAAAACGGGAGAGTGCGAGCTAATTGAAATGTTACTGTCAGTCTTTAAAATCATTATTTTATTCGTAATTTGCGTATTTGTCACTGTAATGGTGGTCGCCGATTCGAATGTTGCTGGGAAACTGCACCCAGCCCGACTGGATTATTTACAAAAGAATCACATGCGTCGAAGATTTCAAGAAGAGTTTTTGGCTAAGAGAGAGGCCCGTCCTCATTCGGCTCCTTACATAG
This sequence comes from Neoascia interrupta, assembly GCA_947623515.1. Lineage (NCBI taxonomy): Eukaryota > Metazoa > Arthropoda > Insecta > Diptera > Syrphidae > Neoascia > Neoascia interrupta. Next base: position 122,727,054 of record OX392463.1, read on the forward strand.
TGTCACTCCAGCTGATGACACAGGGCGGTAGACTGGTTCACTACTGCGCTGGAACAATGCTCAACGCGAATTGGATACTTACAGCCGCCCATTGCTTGGAGTCCAGGGACGTGGTGGAGAACACTGTATTGGTCGCTGGTTGCCATGACATCCATTCCACAGAGGAAAGTGAACACATTCAGCGTCGCAACATCGATCACTTCGTGCAGCATGAGTTGTTTTTGGGGGGTGTCAACCCCTACGACATCGCATTGATTTACACAAGGACGCCCTTCCAGTTCACGGATTACGTGCAACCTGCTGAACTACCCGTGCAAGACAGCCTGCCCTATGGAGAAGGCACCCTCTACGGTTGGGGTAATATATCGACAACGGCGGTGCCAACATACCCCAACCAGCTGCAGGCCACAGACATGCCAATTCTGGACTTGGACTTGTGCGAGCGGGTCCTCGGTCAACTGGGAATGTCATTGCATGAGACTAACCTTTGCACCGGTCCACTTGACGGTGGCAACAGCATTTGTACGGCGGACTCTGGAGGTCCCCTGGTCCAGAGGAGCACATTTTTTGGCCAGTCAACTGTCATCGGAATTGTGTCGTGGGGCAAGATGCCTTGTGGACAGGCGAACGCGCCTTCTGTGTTCGTGAAGGTGTCAGCATTCGTCGAATGGATAAACAATACAATGAACTCATTAGTGAGAAGTGAATAAACTCTTGCTGCAATATATATACACTAAAGTAGTTGTTAATTTTATAATTCTTTTGATCTCGAATTTTACATTTAATTAAGTTTATTTATTTGAAACATTATTAACTTTAAGTTGGTCTCTATTATGTACAAAGAACAAATAAAATGTAAACACATACAAGTGTTTTAATGAAATTTAGCTGCGTGTTTTAATGACGAATGATTTCCTCAAATTGTGAAATGACGCATTACGAAACAATTTGTTCTATATTCAGATTGTATATTTGCGCGGGGACTTTATCAAATATTGCGGCTGAATAAGAGACGTGCGAGCAAGAAAAGGGTGTTACTGATAAGGAGAACAACTATGAGATATTCGCAGATTTTATGCCGTGTAGTTCTTCTATGAGGGAAGTTTGTTTAAGTCCAGCCTCCACCAGCGACATTACTGATTTGTAGATAGGCAGGGAATAGTTAGATTTTGACTTATAAAATGCGTTGTAAGAAGTGTAGAAGAGACATGTGTGTGCATTCATAATGTTTAATGAATATATATTTTTTCGAGAGTTTTTTTTTAATATTTGTTAAAAGAGAGTAATCTTGTACCAGAAAGTCTACTTTTTGATAAGACAAATTTCACCTCTACCAGATGAGCCTTACCTTACGATGCTTTCATGATGGCAATATTCGCGAAGATTTTGACACTTTTGTGAAATATTTTTGAACTACATTGTGCAAAGACTGGCAAACAGTTTTGTTTTGATGAGGAAGATGGGACTTCTATTCCTAAGACTTCTACTATCAATTTCAAAGCGATGGTAAATTTATCTTGCGCCCTATAAAAAAGATGCTTAAGGTTAGAAGGGAGAAATTAAAATGTCAAAATCAAGAGATAAAGTTCGAGCCGAAGCTTGTAGTAACGACAGGGTGGCGACGCACCGAGTTCTGCTGCAAGGCAGAATATACCATTTTAGTCTACCAAGAAGAAATTCTACCAAATATTCACACTGTGAGAGATATTGAAAAAAACCGTGAAGGTAAAAAATGCGTGGAGGTAGAGTCTACGCATGAAAGTATCTATTCATTCTGAATAGAGACGAGCTTTATAGGGCAATGCCTACTATTAGGAACCCTGCCAAACGCGTCTTTTCTGCAAGACGAGAATAGAAAACTTACGCTGTTTCATCTATTGGTCAATCAAAACATCGAATAATGCTTTGATGTAAAAACGAGTGAGTAAGTGCCAGAGATCGTCTGTAACGAACTTCTAAAAACCCGACCCTATTTACCTAGCATTCATTAGGAAGTCAATTATGTGCATGGTCTGAAGAGTTAAAAAAAGGATAACGTTTTTCGTGAGGCCAGGATAATTTGTGTGAGGCCATAACTTTTGATCCGCTTAGTGCACTGAGATAATATAAAACAGTACAAAGTAAACCAAGTGCTTAGGTCATATTTTTCAGAAAAAGTTTTAATACTGCCGAAAAAAAAAATCGGAAAAATGCATGAGAAAACGAGTATACCCTTAATACTGCTATTATTAAGAGAAATCATATAAAAAAATCACACGTATCGGAAATTGTAAAATTTTAAGGAAAATTATGAGCGACTTTAAAATTTTCAATACCTTCTGAGATTTATCTTAAAAACAATTTTTTAATATCTTCTAGTATCTTTACAGGAAAAGCAATCTTGTTCAGATTTGGTTAAAGTATAAAGCGTACAAAAAGAAAGCCAGCTCCGTTAAAAGACAATTTTAAATTGTTTTAGACCTAAGTTTTTCGTAGCCTATTTAAAAAACTAAATAAAAAAGAGCTTGTTATACCGTTTATGCAAACCGGTAGCCATAGAATTTAAGAAAAAAATCCAATACTAGCGCAGATTGTTGTGCTATTGGTAAAAAGTCTAGCATGGGAAATGGAAAAAATTCAAAATGGTTGTTTTATGGCTTTGAGATTTAAAAAATTGTAATAAGGGTAGAAAAACTTGTGTGTATCTCCTAAACAGTATAAAATATAGCTTTGAAATTTTTTAAGAAGCTAAAGCGAACTTCGAATATTCAGAAACTTCGAAAATTTGACTCAAAAACGTAAAAACATTTTCGAAAACGATTTCTTAAGGTTTCAGTCCGTTAACGGTTATGATGATCTTATTTAAATTTGGCTGAAGTATTTAAACAACGCAAGCTAACGGTATTAAAAGTGTTTCAAAATTGCCATTTCTAACCTCAAGTTTTAAAATCCATAAAATAGAAAGCAACATGTTTTGAAAAAAAAAACTATATTGCAGTTTTATGAAGCTTCATTTTTGAAAATGGCAAAAACGCCCAAAAAATTATACACCGTTCCCTCTATTTTCGAAACAGTAAGGGGCAAAAATTTAAAATGAATAATGGACGTAGCTTATCTTTTTAAATTTAAAATAAAAAAAACTAAAGCAGTTTTGAAATAGTAAATGTTTCCTAGATATGCTTGAAAACAACGAAACCCCTGGTTTGACAATGAATGCCGGCAGGCACATGCAGCTTAACAGGAAGCATACAAAGTGGCGCTGCACAGAAGGACTAGAGCTGCTCGCGAGCTCTACGAGCAGAGGAGGAGAGAGAAACACCGGCTTCTCCGAAGGAAAAAGAGAGAGCACGAGAAGCGCGCGGTTGAAGAGATAGAGAGATGTTACAACAGGAATGAGGTAAGAAAGTTTTACCAAAGGATCAAAAGGTCATGCCAAGGGTATAAACTTCGAACTGAAGCCTGTAAGGACCATCAAGGGAACATCGTTGTAGAATCGCAGTCGGTGCTGAGGATTTGGAAAGACCACTTCCGCAGACTGTATAACGGCGTGGACGAACCAAATACCGCTGTCAGGCAGAACGAACCATTCAACCCGGGCGAAGACGTTACCGACGAAGCATACGAACGATACCGCCCACCCGACCTGGAGGAGGTAAAAGTTGCTGTGTCTAAGCTCAAGTGCAACAAAGCAGCCGGAGCAGACGGCCTAGCTGCCGAACTTTTTAAATCCGCTGGCGATGAGCTGGTTAGGAGAATGCATCAGCTCATCTGCAAGATATGGTCGGAAGAAAGCATGCCCGACGAATGGAACCTCAGCATTGTTTGCCCGATCCTGAAGAAAGGAGACCCTCTGAGTTGTGCCAACTACAGAGGCATAAGTCTTCTTAACATCGCATACAAGATCTTTTCTGCTGTACTGTGTGAACGCCTGAAGCCGTTTGTCAACAATCTGATAGGCACATATCAGTGTGGCTTTAGGCCAGGAAAGTCCACCATCGATCAAACATTCACACTGCGGCAGATCTTGGAGAAAACCCAGGAATTCCAAATCGATACACACCACCTCTTCATCGATTTCAAGGCCGCGTATGACAGCATCTATAGAGACGAGCTATATAGCGCAATGTCTAGTTTTGGCATCCCTGCCAAACTCGTCAGTCTGTGCAGGATTACGATGGAAAACTCACGCTGTTCCGTCAAGGTCGGCAAAGACCTCACCGACCCCTTTGATGTCAAAAACGGATTTAGACAAGGCGACGCGCTGTCATGCGACTTCTTTAACATCATACTTGAGAGAATTGTGCAGAACTCTCGCGCCAACACCAGAGGTACAATCTTTCAAAAGTCCGTTCAACTACTCGCGTACGCAGACGACATTGGCATAATCGGTAGAACAAAGCGTGATGTCAGTGAAGCCTTCGTGAGTATTGGGACGGAAGCGGCGAATTTGGGTTTAGCAGTCAATGAGGGCAAAACCAAGTATATGCTGTCATCAAGAAAAGACACCCAACACCGACGTCTTGGACAAAACATCACCATCGACAGCTATAACTTTGAGGTAGTTAGGGACTTTGTCTACCTGGGTTCCGCTATCAATTCAGACAATGGCACCAGCGCTGAAATCAAACGAAGGATAACTCTTGCCAATCGCTGTTTCTTCTCGAGCAACTAAAGTGTCCATGTGTAAGACCCTCATCATCCCAGTCCTGCTTTACGGTGCAGAAGCATGGACCCTGTCAAAGGCGGATGAAAACACTTTAGGCTGCTTCGAGAGGAAAATTCCGTCTGCATAGACGGAGAGTGGAGGAGGAGATATAAAATCGAACTGTACGGGCTGTACAGCGATACCGACCTAGCCAAAAGAGTCAAAACTCAACGTCTACGATGGCTGGGTCATCTAGAGTGGATCGGTGCTCCTCTACCCGCAGGGACGGCGCGGTAGAGGAGCACCGAGACTCAGGTGGCGCACGCAAGTGGAAGGGGACCTCAGCCAACTTCGCGTGCGAAACTGGAGACGGCTAGCTAGAGACAGAGCTGGCTGGCGAAGCTTGTTGGCTGAGGCCCAGGTCCACCCCGGACTGCAGCGCCACCTTAAGTAAGTAAGTAAGACTTTATTGATGCTGCTGGCAATTATATATACCGTTACTTTTGATACTCTTATTTTACGTTAACCATACACAACAGCTTTGGAAAAAACAAACAATAAACTTATAACAGTAAATTTTTAAGAAAAAAGTAAAAAAATTATTAAAGAAAAAAAGAAAACATAAAAAAAAGTAAAAAATATCGAAAAGTAAGACGTTCTAAAAGGCTGAAATTTGACATTTAGCATCTCCTAATGAATGCCTGACACAGGAAAGAAATATTTAATTCGTAAACCTCCTCCAGTGGGCGTGGCATCTATTTTAAGGGCTTGTTTTAAAATGCAGTTTACTCAATATTTTTGCTCCAAAATAAAAAAATTTCACTTAATATTTTATGTAGAAAAAGCACACCCACATTTGGAGGCAGAATTAGAGAAAAACCTAAAATTTTCCAGAAAAATGTAATTTCGCCTCCTTTAAGGGGTCGATTTTTCAAAAATATTGAACATGAACCAAAAAATTGCATCTTTATTGCATTTAAGCGTAACTTGGAAATATCTGTGGAAATATGCTATAATTAATAGTTTGTAATTAGTGGCGGTTGGACCACACCTCTTTTCGAAATTTGCATAACTTATAAAATGTCAAAAATAACAATTCCATCAGCAGCTTGCAATGTGGGATAGGATGGGGTATTCAACGGCCCGTTTTACGGATTGTAACTTCTGCGTACACAGTGTAGCACTAACTCACTGGTTTTTATCAATATTCATCAGCAAAATGACCACAATTTGGACGTGGAGAAGAACATTGCATCGAAATAAGATAAAGCCGCTGATATAGTGATGGGTTACATTGACAGTGTTCCCCTAGAAGAAGGGAAACAACTTTTTAATTCGGCGCCTAATAGATAGGGATTTTTCCCTCGAGAAATTTGTTCGTCTTCCTTAAATTAGCAAAACATACTTATAATATTTTGTCCTTAAAGTGTTGTTGATATCAAAAGAAATGTTTTTACCTTCTATTTGAAAATAAAGTGATATTTTATAAAAATTTGAACATTCGGGTTAAATTAAGCCGGCGAAAAGTAGTTATACCTTAAAAAGGGTATATTTACACTTTTTTATACTCTACTCAGGGTAGGTATATAAAGTTTGTTGTATAGCTTGTAACGCAGTGAAATAATCACCGTAGACCCCTAAGACCTTTTTAAGATATGAATGGGACCGACAGTAGAATCGATTAAGCCATGTCCGTCCGTCCGTCCGCATGTAAACAACTTTTACGCCTTAAATTTAAAGCTAGAGAGCTGGAATTTGGTGGGTTGTTGGGTGGTCGCACACATACAGGCCTGTATGTGCGACCATCTCTAATTAAAAAAAAACACTTATTCCAAATTTTTAGCTATGTTACAATGGTGCTATGAGCGCACTCATTTTTGATATGTAACATTGCCTTGTAATTGTATTTGATTTAGCAGAAAAAGTTTGGCCTTTTTATTGACCACCCCCACTTATGTAAGGGATTTTAGCTTAAAATGACTGCTTTTCAATATATGAAATTTGACTAAAACTTCTATGACAAAAGTTGGAGATATTAGAATTTTCTAACTTTTATGTATTTGTTGTATGTGCCTCCGCCCACTTTTGTGGGCGTGGCGTTGATTTTTTTAGTTAAAAAGGCGGAGTTTAACAGCTATATTTTTATATCCCACTAACTTTTTGGAGGCGTGGAAGTTGCCTTTTTCGGTAGGGTCGGGTATTTTGCAATCCGTCACAGACGGACTGAAGTTTTTACATACGCACTGTTTCACTTTCCCACTTGTTTTATTTAAATTATGGCAAAAAAGTGTTCTTCTGACTCTTTGTTAAAACATTGAATTTAACCCTACGGTTAATAAGAGGGGTTTGAAACTTTCCAAAATATGGTTTTGGCCATGTTAAGAGCTTTCGGAATGGAATTTTCTCTATTGTTGGTTTATTGGGTTTGCTGAACACGAATTTCGGGTTATTTTTCTGAACAAACTAGGGATTCACCCCAAGAAGGGGTATCTTTCTATATACCTTCCCACTTCGAGTGTTATTTGATATCATTATTCTTAACAAAAGAAGTTGTCTGATAATATTTTTCGGACCTCCGACGCCGTCATAATCTTTTATGGTTGGAAAGTAAATACGGACGGTGGTTAGCTGCAGGTCCTTTTTTTTAAATTCAAATTTTGAAACTTTCTTTTTTTTAATAGGCTTCAAATTCAAAGCAAAAATTCAAAAACACCCCAATATGTGGGTGATTTTGCTAATTAAAGGGTATCTCTGTAATTTTTTATAGAAAATGGCAAGAAATACGTGATCAGCAACTAAAGACAACCTACGATAGAGATACCGTTAGCTTCTAAAAGGGCCAGACCCATATTTAGCGGTTGTTTAAATGTTCCAACTAAAAGTTTTGGCAGTAGGTAAGCAAATGCATTTTTTCCAATTTCCAAGTCCAAGTCTGGTTACTTAATGGAAAGCTACGTAATGCTTATTTCATTTTGGTCTGATGACCTAAACCTAAATAACAGCAATTCTTAAGCTATGAAATAGAACAAAATGACGTGCTTTCTAAACTATATGCTTTGTTTATTTGCTCTTGTTGATTTTGATGAATGTATGTTGATAAGACCGAAAAGCTTTCTATCCTATATGCATATGCGGGATGTCAATAAAAATTAACGTTGAAACAAACGCTGCCAAATACTTAGGGTTTCTAAGGCGATGCGAGAAATATATATGTGCTCAAAAGCCTCTTATGTGTCTTACATCTATAAAGTATTCATCAACCAAAACTGGATTATAACTCTTATGCCTAGAGAGGTTCACGAAAGACCACCTCGCGCCTGTTCGATAGAATCCTTAAACGAATCCAACGAATTAAGCTTATGGAATCTGCATAAGCAGAGAAATTAATACAAAAGGCTGCAAAAAATACTTTACACTTCCTGCTATAGATCAAATTGAAGATTCGATTGAATTTAAATAAACTAAAATGTGGGCACCCTTAGTGAGCCATTTTCAATGCCTATAATGAATGAAATGCTATGGAGGTTGCCAATACGACCCCATTACAACTCCAGATCTGCTTACACAGATGTCCTATCTGTCCAGAACCAGATACCAGACTATTCTACAAACACAAGCTTCCTCTTTTTCCCGATTTTAAGAAAAGCTCTATTAAGCCTCTTGCTAAATTTGCTCTTCACAACATATTTATTGTTATGAACTTACTATCGACATATCTGACCCCAAACGTACCATAATTATCAATGGCCCCTCCAATTTTCAACATGTTTAGTGGTATCCGACGGTGACCCTATAACTCAGCATCGAAACAACATGGTTAGACAACTTGATCTAGTATTCTTCTCCGAAACGCCGAAAACTTAGTGGTTACAGCAAGTAACAACCTCCTCTCTACTTTGTATTTTGTTCACCTTTACCCATTTCGGGAACACCACGACTCGACACCCAGTTTACGAGTACCTACTAGTCGCCTACGAGTCGCTTCAATTTCCGTAAGACACTTTTTGCCAAGCTCAGTAGCCTGCTTATTTCAGCTTCCGCCTTAACCATAACGCCCACATAGATGGCATTATTGCAGTTTTTATTCCAAACATTTCAATTGCCTCCTATCCGTTTTAAATTGGAAAAAAATTTCTGCACTTCACCTCCACCTTGATACACGAGGACTTCATCTGCGTTACAAAAATCTGGAATTTATGTCTCAATGAATTCAATTGCAATGCCCGCACTCAAATGAATCCCCTTTCAATTGACCCTTGAGCCCTGTTTGGAACTATGTGGGATTTTTTTTTTGTAATTCACTCGCGAATTAAGGGATTGGCTACCCTTTTAATGTTGTTTCACATCTCACGAGCGGAAAGGAATAGAAGAAGAATGAAAGGATGAGAGGTACCGGTGCACTCTTGTTTTAAACAGCTGCAGATTGAATTGTGTAGGGAAGACTGATCGTGGGGGGACATTCCACATTCGCGTTGTACGGCTTATGAAAGAACCTCTAAACTTAACTGTGCGTCCGAAAGTGCGCTCAAGGGTAAACTTATGTGCATTCGATCTATGCCGGGTATTACGGTTGAACGTCTTAAGGGGTGGAATGCAATTGGCTATTTCGATGGAACATTGTTTGCAGAAAAAGCGATAGAACAGTGATAGGCAAGAGACATAGCGTCGATGTTCCAATGAGTCAATTGACTTCGCAATATTTTTGTCTCCAATGAGTTTTATCGCGCGTTTTTGTATCCTGTCTAGCAAGTGCAATGCTGTCTTTGGAGCACCAGCCCAGACACGGGAATTGTATTCCAACTTAGGGCGAATATATGCCTTATATAAAATAGCCAAATCAGAGTGGTTGAAATATTTCTTGCATCTTTTAAGGAAACCTAGGCATAGCGTTCGTGGCGACTTCGAATATGTGGTCATTCCAACTAAGGTTGTTATTGACACATATACCGAGAATGAAAAGCGTTTCGGTTTCATTGATGCAAGTGCCATTCATGTATAATGGCTGGGTGTTTCGGTTTTGCTTCAATGACAGAAGACAGCATTGAGTTTTAGAAGCATTAAACTCTACTCTATTTTGAGATCCCCATGATACAATGCTGTTAAGATAAGAGTTTAATAAGTTTGACATACACTGCCGTTTTAGTTCTACGTCCGAAGCGCAGGGGCGCGGAACCGAGAATGAATATGAGAAACTGAGGTTACTGTCATCAGCAAAGGAGTAGATTGGATTAGTTGTAGCAGACAGAAGATCATTAATGAAAATGAGGAAGAGTGTCGGAGACAAAACAGAGCCCTGGGGAACCCCAGCGTTTATTTTATGAACTGCGGACTTGAAGCCACCCAAAACAACTTGAATTGAACGGTTCGAAAGGTAATTACTAATCCATTGAATAAGAGATTCGTCCATTCCAAATGCACGCATTTTTGACAAAAGAGCTTGGTGCCAAACTCTGTCAAATGCTTTTGAAATATCAAGTGCAACAATGCAAGGAATGGTTCCACTTTTCCGTGAGATATGCCATCAAATCACCAGTGGACCGTTTGCTACGAAAACCGTATTGCCGGTCATTAAGAAGTTTTCGTGTTTCAAGATATTTCATAAGCTGATGTTTATCAGCGCTTCCATGACCTTAAAAAGAGGGGAAATAAGTGCAATTGGACGATAGCTAGAGGGAGAAAAAGAATCGCCTTTTTTAGGGACGGGCTGGACAAATGCTGTTTCCTATCTACTCGGAAAGAGACCTGAGGAGCAGGATCGATGAAAAAGCTTACACAATGGTTTTGCCAGCGCGGAAGAAGACCTCTCTAGAACAATTGGGGATATTCCATCTGGAGCAGCGGATTTGTGAATGTTGATATCTCGAAGTACTCTTTTGACTGCATGAGCGCGAAAGTGACTTTGTCCCATGGTAAAGTCGACGCGCTCCAGTGCAGGCGGAGACATCGCAGAATCAGGGAGCATGAAGCTAGCAGCGAAATGCGCTGCAAGTAGATTCGCTTTGTCTAGAGAGGTGACAGCTGGAATGTCATTGTAAACGAGTGTAGGAATGGAAGATGAGGCACAGTTTTTAATATTTTTGACGAAAGACCAAAAGTTTTTACTACCTCTGGGACAATGTAGTATTTTCTGGCTTGTTTGAACTTTTTTCGGTTTACCTAAGATGGATTGGCCTTGTAGGACCGAAAACATAACTCCTTGAACCTAATCACCTCTTTACAGCTCGATTCATACCACAAGTTCACCTTTGGTTTGATACTCTTAATCCTGTAAGAGATAAAGATCTCATACCAAGGAGAATGGTGTCAGTTATCATATCAGCAGCAGCATCTACGTTGTCATCGAGAAAGCACAAGGACCAGTTAAAAAGACCGAAGAAGTTATTAAGGCCGTCCCAGTTGGCTTTCTCGTACAGCCACACTGTTCCACACTGGGATAGCTTAAGTTATCACACCACTGCGTATGTGGAACATAGTTTTTCTTGGCGTCAGTGTATCTACTGTTTGTCCTCTATACCCTTATATTAGAACTCTTTCGTCAAAAATATGGTTTGACAATAATTGTTTTCAACTGTCAGAAAGGACAAAGTGTGAAATTAACAATAACTTTTCCCACCGCAGGTCTTCTTAATAAAACTGAATGCTGAAAAGGTAGCTGTAAGGGAAACCTATTGTGTGATCTCCACGGGGGAAAAATTTAAGACACGGCTAGCTAAAAGCACTGCACTCACAGAGAAGTCAAAAAGGTCAAATCACGATGGCATTATATAATCGCCCACATTCAATACCCGCAAATGAACGAACATCTTAAGTAAGGTCAGTGTTTTAAGAATTGTAGAGAATGTATGGCTGCAGTGTCTCATTTACTTGCATAAGCCCCTCCACAAGCATGTTTTAAGTTGCAAGATTGCTTCTTAAAACTAAAAGGTCAAAGAGAGGTTTCAGACAACGAAAACGGATTAAATTACTGAAAATCTCTAAATTAATCAAAATTTACCCTATAGGATAAGGACCAGATCCTGTTTCAAAATCGGTGTAAAAAGATTAAAAAGAAAAATGGATAAGGATGCGGTAAAAAAATTTTATTTTGTATTTTCTAGCGGTCCGTCCGAAAATAAAAAAACGACCCCTTATGGTGTCACTACGTTGTCCGATTCTCCGTCCAATCGCCTTATAACTTCTGAGCGGTAAGCGTAGAAAGAGAAAGTTTGGTGTGCTTTTAAACTGCGAAAAGAGTCAGAGAACCCAACGATGTCAAGTATTTTGAAGTTTTATAGAAAATAAGATTAAGTGCTTTTCGGTCTTTTTTTTAAAAAGCTTTAGCAGACAAGAACTAGAAACAAATCTTTTGAAGTTTTGTTAAGCGACTTAAACTTGATGGAATTAAACGAACTCAGGATGTTGGCCAAAGCCCGTTAATACCCTGGATGTTAATAAGCCAGGGTATTAACATCCATATAGCATTGCATTGCGTTAAAAATCTGTAACAAAAATGTGTCAATTGTGTCGCTAAATATGAAATGAACACCTATATAACATTTAATTTATGCAGTAATAATAGCGTTTCACTTTATATACCCAATATGGCTTTTTTATTCTAAATGTTTCAGCGCAAATAGCTTATCCGAATGCATTTTACATTACTTGGACTTTTTTTTTCAGCTTAGCTTGCAATTCTATTTCCTCTATAGCAAGGACAAAATTAAATAAAAACACAAAGAAAAGGGAAACAGAAAAATAACTTCCTCAACGCAATAAAGCGTATTTAAAATCTCAACCCTATAGTCCATTCACAAGATACAATTTCCACCGGTCGTATGCTTTCTTAACGGATTTCGTTTGCTCCTTTAAAGGGAAATTACAGTCCTTTTCCCTGCCAGTCAACGTGACGTACATAGTTAAGTGGGTGTAGCACCAAGACTAGATGAACGAAATACACTATAGTTGAAGATGAAATTGAAAGACAAGTTTATAGTGCTTCCATCTTATAGGTATACGACGACGGCGGTGGACTCGAAGTATATAGTCGTAAGGCTAAACTGATTTCCACATTTTTTTTTTTCTACTGATGAAATCTTTCCTTAAGGAGGAATGAGCTAGTAGAATGGACGTTATAGATACTCGATACTTTGATACATGATAGCTATATATAACCATCGTCCTTTAGTGACTTTATTGTGATTTTGATTTTGATATTGATGCAATGGATATAATTTTATGTGTAGGATAACATGTGTTATTATTGGCAACCGATTGATTTCTGATTGGAAGGGATTGAATGTAATAATCGACCAAAGGATTATCTATGCACAAGGAAATCTGTTTGTTGATATTCAATTGCTGCCGTTTATTACGCGTTATTAAATGCTTAAAAAGTCAAAGGTCTCATAACCAGTAAAAGCCGCAGTAAAATAGGAAGAGATAAGACACTTTCACTCTCTACATTGGGTCAAACTCTGGATCTGGACTTGAAGGACTAAAGAAGTGGTCTATATGAGAAATCTTGTGCCAATGCAAAAGTTTGAACCTGAAACAGGCTTTTAAGAACAATTTATTTGCAAAAAAAACGTTAAGGAAAAAAGTTGAAAAAATATTGGAAACAAAAAAAGTGTTTTCCAAAGTCGGCCAATGCAATGTTTGTATTTGCCCATAGCCACATTTTTTTAAACTGTCTTAATGTCATCTGATGTTTTGTTAATTGCCAATACTCTTTCAACGCATTGTTTTTTGTGGAACAGAACATAGACTACATTTAAAGTTAAGAGTTAAAATTATAAATTAAAATAAAAAAAATAAGTTAATTTCTTAAAATTTCTTAAAATTAACAGAACATAAGACTACATTTAAGTCACAAGATTGACTTCTTCGCATTCAGTAATGCGAAGAAGTCAATCTTGTGCTTTTTTTTTTTGTATTATTCTCTCCTCTCGAGATTGCTTCTGAATGCCAAGTTTAAAGCAGTTTTTTTTAACCTCTGTAATGGGAAAGTACCCGCATACACAAAGCTTAAAAATTTAACACTGTGTGTTTAAAATATAATAAAAAGCTTTTCCAATGGGAATTCCGATTTGCGATAATTTAATTTAGGACAATCAGCGTTTCAAGAAATACACACAAAAATTACAGTACAGTTTGATTTAAGTTCCGTGCAGCGACGGGTGAGAATATCGCTGCAGCGCTGAACCGAAAAAGAAGCGCTTGTAAAAGTCGACTAAGGGGTCTATGCCACCGTAACACCTAAGTGACTTTAGAGGCGCATTCAACATTTTAAACTTTCCCACAAGTGTGCATTATGTAAGTCCGTGGGTTGACATGACTGGGGGGACCACCGATGTCGGAAAAGGACGTTTAAACAAGATTAGGACTATGCATGTGTCGAACAAAACAAGTTGTTTAGACAATAGCATTATGGAAAGGTATACGCTAAAACTAATGGCGCTACCCCGCCCGGCTCTGCTTATGACTTACATGGTAGTGATCCTGGAACGAGCAGTAATGCTCGGGTCAGAGCTAGTCAGTTCCCGGGGGATAGCAAAATAATACAGGGTCGCGAGTTGGAATGTTGGAAGCATGGCTGGTCGTAGCTACGAACTTGAAGAGATGATGGTAAGGAGGCGAGTCATCTTGTGTGTCCAAGAGACGAAATGACGGAACACCCGGAAATCGGGCCCGTTTCTTGGACATACGGACAAAAGCTTACAACAAGTACTACTCCGGAATCGTACAAGGTAAGAACGGTATCGGTTCAAAGCCAAGTGCCCGGTTAATGTCCTTTAGCCGGTGATGCAGGGTGAATTGTGGAAAATCGTTAGTGCATGTGCTCCACAAGTTGGGTGCGAGCAGAGGAAAAAAGAGCATTCTGGTGGATAGATTTTTATAATCCCATCAAGGCGATTCCAAAGGCAGAGCTTTTGTTTGTAGGCGGAGACCTAAACGGACATGTAGGGAAATCGTCGGGAAATCTAACGAAGACTGCCATGGTGGACTGGGGTACCGAACTAGGAATTCTCCTGGTGAAGATATCCGAAACGTCTGCAAGTCATATGTACGGTCTCGTGCTTAATACCATGTTCGTCAAGGAAAGCAGGCACCTGATCACTTACAGCATTTCAGGTGGGAATGAGACCCAGATTGAATATCATTTGGTTCACAGTTCCCCAAAACCGCGGGTCAAAGATTGTTAAGTGGTTTAAGGTGAGTGGATCGCAATACAACACCGTCTCCTGCTGACCATCATTTTTATGGAACCGTCAAAAAAGAATGTCCAGCAAGCAAAGGTATCTGGGAGAATCTACTGATACAATTTTGAAAAGGAAAAAGGTGAAGCATGTAACATCATTGACGAAAACGAAGATGTACAGCGCAGAGCACAAGATATGCTGGATGATCTACAGCCAACGTGCATATAGAGAAGGCCAAATCAATCCTAGGAACTTTAAAAAGCCACTGCGAAGAGGTCAATGAAACATGGTGGTGGTCAGATGAGGTGAAACTAGTTATCAGTGAAAAGAAAGCGGCATTCAAGGCATGGAAGAAGTGTTCCTCGAACAGCAGAGATGAAATGCTGCGCCTGGAATTGGAATATAGCAACTCAGCAGTCTCGCTAAGAAGAAGTGCGCTCAGGTTCAAGCAAAGAGAATCGAGGGGATTTGGAGGAAGTTTCTTCTTCCACTGCTGACGCACATGAGGCCACATAGGATCTTCGCCAAAGCACCTTGACAAAGGGGGTTGAAATCTTCAAAATTGCGGCTCAGAGGAAGAGAATTACGCAGGAGATTCGGGCCCAAAGTTAATCAACAATGCTCAGGGACAGCTCCATTGTGGATGACAACAATTTTCTTCACAGGTGGCGGTAGTATTGTGAGGGACTTTTGAATAACTATTTCCCAGGCAACAATTTCGAGATGATCCTAATATACCCTGGGTCGGGTATAAAAAGATTTGCAATAATAAAACAATGAATTTAAACTTTATAATTATACTTGGCAGGTGGTCTCAGAGTATGCATTTGGACTTTTGAACAACTATTTCCCAAGCAACAATTTCGAGATGATCCTAATATACCCTGGGTCGGGTATAAAAAGATTTGCAATAATAAAACAATGAATTTAAACTTTATAATTGAACTTGGCAGGTGGTCTCAGAGTATGCATTGCAAAAAATGGCGCTTGTAACTCAAATATCTATAAGTTTCTATTAGCAAAAAACGACTAGCTTTTACTTTTTCGGTAATTTCTATCTCCGCGTCACCCTTAACAATTGAGGTACTCATTTTTTATGGCTCTGTTTGGTAGACCCCATATGTAGCTGTTAATTGACAAAAAAAGTAGTTCGCACGCCGTTTTTGGTTACTTCTATTTTTTCACAAACTTTGTACCTGCTGGGGCTGTGAAAACATATTCTCTTCTACTCTATTAATCAAGAGGATGAGGATCAATGAAAATGATGTGTTTCCCAGCCGCAGTTGGCAGCCGTTTTGGTCGGCAAGATCAATCGCTATTTTCGTCCGAACTTTGCACACAAATTTTTAAGCACACAGATTTTTAAGCTTAACGAGCATAATAGTCGTATTTTAATTATGTAATTTTTTTGCGTAGGGGGGGGGGCGGGGTTGACACCATAATTGCCGCACCGGGTGCCACCCATTCTAGCTACGCTACTGCGCATAACATCTTTATAGAATTCCACTTAATAGAAACTGCTTGATAAACTACAGAATTATGAGTTTTTTCCCCAATTTCTGACACCAATGTTAAATTTTCGCCTTGGGTTCGTCGAATGAAACTCAACTTCATTCTTTAATTTGCACTACGAAATACTTTTTTTATCAAACATAACTTATTCAAGCTAAAATTTCAATAAGTTTAACCACTTAGAATGTTTTACACTTTATTTTAATAAATTCACTTTTTACTTTATCTCGCGGTGTTCACTATTCATTGGTTCATAACAACAAGTCCAAGGCCAAGCCCGTCATCCGCGTATTAATACAATTTTACCAAGTTCACTTCAAACTTTTCTTCACTTTTTTGAACGTTTTTCAAAGCTTGTTTCATGCTTGTATCGTATGTTAATATAAACACGGCTTACGCCTTATGGCAACATTAAACTTGAACTCGTATCCTTAAATATACGATTTTCATTAGACGAGAAGATATTAAGTTTAAGCCAGTTAACGCAAAACCATTGAATGCAGTTTAGAAATTTAATTAAGACTTGATCGTGTTATCATATATTTTGTTATTAGATTTATTTTTAACAGCATTAAAATTTCTATTTTAAACAGGCCACTAGCTATGGATACTCCAGACGCTTTATCCATTCACATCGCAATGAGGACTTTACCCGTTTTTGTTTTTACCAAGCCCGATGACTGGCTTGTCTTGATATCTGATATCCGACACACAGAAATTTGTCTGTTGCATTGGCTGTTGGAAAAATACAACCATAACACAAGTGCTGAGTCATCTAAATCGGATTTGAGTTTCATAAACGTAAGTGCAAAAGTAAATTTTTAATTTCAAGTGAAACATTTTTTTTATCCTTTCAGATAATCTGACTGCAATGGAATTTTGGTGTTTGCCAAATGCGTAAAGCTGTCAAGAAACAAAGTTATTGCATGACCAAGGAATGACTAAAAAACACAAAACGTGGAAACACAGAACCAATCGATATTTAAGTTCAACAATGTAAACTGAAATCAGTATTTTTTTTTATTATTTAATTTTTGGCATTTGTGTTCAGTTGTTTTTCATTTTCAACTGTAAAACAACTGTGTAAATTACTTGAAAACGTTATGATACAAATTTAAATAAACTTTTTTTAAATGGCTTCAAAATTTATTTACAAAAAAAAAACATCCAAAACTCCTAAAACAAAGAGCAAACGTAAAATTTGCAATCAATTTTTCTTCTACACAAAACAGTTTGACAGCCTGTGGAACATAATAAAAGCACTCATCACTAACACATGATCGTTAATCATACCTATTCAATGTACGCCATCATTGATGTGCGATGTGAGAATCACTCCCGCATAAGTGCGAAAGAGACTTGGTAATCAATGCACGATCTCCGCAAAAACAGCAATGGAGTCCAACAGCCAATCAGAGGGCAGGCAAAAGTCACCCAGCCGGTTTTTCTACTCACACATGCAAAGCGCACTTTTTCTGAGATTTGCTTTGAAATTTGGTTTACCTACTGCTGATGCTGGGCGCCTGGTGTTACGAGCTGGTACCAGGCTTTAGACGATTTTCGGCTGTGCGCTGCTGGGTGGGTGTGATGTGGGTGGTCGTCTCTCTTGTGCTGCTGGTGTGTGAATTTTGCGCGGGCATTTTTTTTTTGCTTATCGTTGTTTCGTGTGTGCGTGTGTATGAGAGTGTTTTGTGTTCGTTCAATCTAGCTGAAATATGAGTGAGTATACCTGCTGCTTGCGCATGGACGCCTGGTGTTATGTCTAGCTTTTAGCAAAAGACAGCCCGCAGTCTGACATGTCACCAAAGCTGTGTGGGCACTTTTTCTCGTTTGACGAAGTTGTTTTTGATGGAGAATTACGGTGGGTACGTTACAGGGTGTAGCCTTTTTTGATAGAAATTTTGCTGCTTTGATAGAAATTTGATTAAATCGTCCGACTATTGAGTTCATTGCTGGCGTATTATATTGTTCCAATGTACAACTTCTCGATCTTGGTGTTGCTTTAGGTCCGTGCATTGCCTGTGCATATCTGTGAGGGCTCACTTTCTCGTTTCTCGTTTGACGAAGTGGTTTTTGCTGAAGAATGACGGTGCGTAACTGGGTAAAATCCGCATCCGGCTAAAATTAGACCAGCGAAATTTAAGAGCAGCTAGTAAACCTGAGCTAGTAAGCCAAATGTGCAATAAAAAGAAGGCACAGCAGTTTTAAAAAGGACGGTAGATCGGTGTTGTTTATTTTAGAACTTAAGAAACACGACTTTTCTCTTCGAATAAAATAAATATCCAACGCAATATTGTTTTGACCTTTGGTTTTTATTGTATGTATATTTTTATTATTTATACTTTTCACATGAAACAATAGAAAAAGCTTTTTGATTAAAATAACTTATAATTTAATAGTAAAGTTGAGGCAACTTGGAGTTGGTACGATGTTTCTTCAATCTGGCAATGTTTGTCTGTGAAGTGCTGGTGATTGCCTTGAAGCTGCTGCGATGGAATTTCATTAATTCGTTTGTTGATTTGTGTTTTTTTTTATTCTTCTCAAAAGTCTGAAAGAAGAAAAAACAAAACGATCTCTGTCACTACAATCTTAAACTTGAATAGATTGCTTAGATTAAAAAAAGGAAAATAATTTAAAGATTTTGTTGAGGTAGGTAGGTAATAATGTATATAAAGTTTTTTTTACAAAGCACCAGAAGCCGAAATTTGTGGTTTGTTTGTGGTTTTAAGTAGATGGGTAACATGCTGCCAATTTTTAACACGTAGGCCTCGAGCTTGAACTTTGAGCTAGGAACTTGAAACTTAATATCTGAGCTTTTCAGTTCCTGAATTCCTGAAGTGTAAAAAGTTAAAAAAAAAATTAAATCTTCTTACTGACACGACCATTTTACACATTATGCTAAGTTTCCACATGTCAATTTGTAATTGACAAACGACGTATTTTTGGGTTATATTGAGAAATTGGCAAGGAGAAATAGAGTGTTTTTGAATTGACATATGAATTGGCTTACGCTTTGCCAATTGTGTCTTTGATTGACAAAGGGGAGAACTATCAAAGTTTGTC
This sequence comes from Neoascia interrupta, assembly GCA_947623515.1. Taxonomy (NCBI): domain Eukaryota; kingdom Metazoa; phylum Arthropoda; class Insecta; order Diptera; family Syrphidae; genus Neoascia; species Neoascia interrupta. Next base: position 122,746,431 of record OX392463.1, read on the forward strand.
AATAAATCGACAAGTGGAAACTTAGCATGAAAAATCAAAATTTTCGTAGGACGCTGAAATTGGATATGCAGTATATGCGAACGGGTCATAATCCGGGATTACAAATTTCCGTATGGACGAAATTCTATAGGTAAGTTTAAGAATTCTGTATTTCTAAATACTGTATAACCAAAATGCTGTATGACCGAAATTCTGTTTGATCAAAATGCTGTATGCGTAAAATACTTTACGTAAGTATAGACAAAATGATGTAAGTGCTAATTCGAGTTTTCCAGTATGATCCTCATGCTACAATTAAAAATAAAAAAATACCATCAAGTATAAAGACATACACGGAGCGGTCCGTCGGCTTTTTTTGAAGGCTTAGGTAGAATTATTGCTTAATTTGCATGTAAAATGGTTTTTAGTAAACTTGCAACTTAGTTTTTCTTTTCTTTTAATGACGATATCGGACTTTATGGCATTTTTTCAAGCGCATTTCGATAACTCATTTGATTCGCTTATATTTATAATATTTATAGAATATTTTGAGTGCAATTTAAAGAAGATATTTGCATAAGTTGTGTGTAAATGAGTTATTAATGCTGCCATTGCAGTGTAATCAATCAAGGAGAGATTTTTGACTGTTTGCCCGGTATTCGGGTTTTAAATTGTTAAAATAGATATTTTTTCATTAATAGTAATACAGGTCCGTCCGTCTATCCGCACCTGTAACTTTTGAACGGTAAGCCATAGAAAGATGAAATTTGGTACACTAAGCGTACAAGAGCAAATTTTTTATACATAGGTACACGCATAACGGTTTAATTACAATTTGAATATTGATGGTAAAAAGGAAAAAAAGTGTTTTGGCACTTTATATATATTTGGCAAAAATATTAGATTTTCATAATAAAATCGAATTTTCGCAAAATATTTTAAAGTTTTTGAGAAATAAGGAACGGAAAATAGACACCCAGCTTCGTGTTTAACGTCATAACCTTTTCAACACTTTATTTAAAAAGCCGATATTGAGCTAACATATAAAACAGCCTAAGGCTAAGCAGAGGCTAAAATCAATTTGGTTAAACAGTTTAAGAACTGTAGTTTTGGTGTATGTTCGAAAAAAAATCGTGAAAAAAATTTTTGTCCCCACCACTATCTCGGATATCATCGGCCAAATGATTTAAAAAGAAGCACATTGTATTTTCATTTTTTGTAGTTTTTGGGAAAACTATAGAAATTTTTGAATATTTAGCAGATTCTGAGATTTAGCTCGAAAACTTCAAAAACATTACAAAAATTATTTTTCCAAATATTCTGGAATCTTAACGGTGATAAGATGATAACCAAATGAAATTTGGTTTGTACCTATATAAAAAGTATGAAGCGAATTCTAAAATTTTCAAGATCTTTCAAAAATGGCGTTTCTAACTTAAAATTTTCTGAAACGATTTAAAAAACAAAATAAGAAAACTCGCTTTTATAACCGATAACTACAAAAGCAGTGCTCTGAGTATGAAAAGAAGTAACAGTTCCTAGCGCAGAATATATAAAAATTTAAAATCAAAATGAAATAGAACGATATTCAACAAAAGGCGCCGAATAGATTTTCAAATAAAAAAAAAATGTAGAAAAAAGCTAAAAAACCGCGTGCCCACACTATCTCGATAACGGTAATGCTGTTAATATATGCTGTTTTGAAAAAAAAATATCAGACATAGAAAATTTTTTGAGGTTCGAAAGAAAAATATAGGGGGCTTAAATATTGCGTGCTTTTTGAGATATGCTGAGATGCGTTTAAGTTGATTTACTAAAATGGTAATGCTATAAAATGCCTATAACTTCTAACTTGTTTCTATATATATTTTTTAAGGCTTTTGCGGTTGTTTGATAACATTTCACTAAATTTGGTCACAACAACACGCACCTGAACAACAACAAGAGGATGAGTCAGTACCGTCAACGCACCGCTATAATCTACGAAGCCGATCTCAACTATAACGCAATCACAGCAGTTTCCCGGTGACCACGCTCGATGCAATTCGATGCGAAACGTTCGGGGTGACTTTCGGAAAAAAAAATCCGAAAATTTAGTGAAATGTTTCTATCTAATCAATTAAATTTTATACAGGCACAAACCACTGGAGTAGAAAGCAAACTATTACAAAAAATTGAAAACGAAAAACCCGCTTGTTTTTTTTTTAAGGCTAGTATGGTGATCGCGTAAAATTTTTGCAGCAGCAGTCTGCAATTACTTTCTCCACACCAAGCAAAATGCCTGCAAAAAAAAAAACTCAAGGTAAACACGCGATTAAGAATATCTGTCAGAGGCATATGTCTCCGTCAATGAGAATTTTGTTGATTAAAAACTCTGATATTTCCACATTTTTCCAAACTTTAAACAATCCCCGACATCTAAAACTCGCATTTTCGGTCTAAATATGAAATCATCTATTGCCTCGTGCATCATCATCATCATCATCATTTTCGGATGCTGCTTATCCTTAAAAAGGGTTGCGGAGCGAGGGTGGCTAAATGGTCCTTCCATCTTTCTCGATCCTCCGCCACCAACTCAAGAGACTCCGGCGCAATCCCCAGGCGGGACTCAGAGAGGTTCTTTACCTGATCCCACCACCTGTTCCTTGGCCTACCAGGGGGGCGACGCGCTCGCATCTCGGCTAGCATGACCTGTCTAGGAAGTCTGTCAGGGGGCATGCGAACAACGTGTCCAAACCATCGAAGAATCGATCGCTCCACTCGGAGAAGTAGCTGCTCAACATTCAGATTCCCACGAATACTGATGTTTCTCACTCAATCCCTTAGAGTAACAACAGCAACGCACCTCAGGAATCTCATTTCGGCAGCGTGTACCCGCGATCTAATCCTTTCGGTCATTACCCAAATTTCATGACCATAGATGAGGGTCGGAACGAACACTGAATTAAAAACTGAGATCTTTGCTTTCACTCCAAGCTCAGCTTTCCTGATGACCGGCCGGCGCAGTTCCTTCACTATTGCTCCAGTTTGGCCAATTCTACAGGACAACTCAATATCACTCCTCCCATCTTTCGTGGAAAAGACCCCGAGATACTTAAACTTCTCCACCTGTTTTAATGGAACTCCATTTATGTGCAGGGTACATTGCACAGGAGTTCAGGAAACAACCATCACTTCCGATTTGTTCACGTTTACTTTCATCCCAGCATCACCACAGACGGCTGCAAACCTATCCAGTGCTCGTTGAAGTTCCTCTTTGGATGATGCAATAATGGCCAAATCATCTGCGAAAAGCAGATGGCTCATCCTGATGCCAGCCAATTCGAAACGTTGCTCGCCAAGACTGCGCTTCACCATCCGGTCCATATTTGCTATAAAAAGGAGCGGCGACAGAACACAGCCCTGGCAAAGTCCAACGCGCACATCAAAAGGACGGGATTTGACGCCATTTATCCGCACACAGCTTCTGCAGAAGAGGCCCACTCAGCGCATAGTCCTGCAAAACTCTCCACAGTGTATCCCGAGGGATTCGGGATACACTGTGGATCCCGAATCCGCCTTTTCCAGATCTACAAAACACGCATAGACCGGTTTGGCATATTCCCAGGCCTTCTCAAGAATAACCTTCAGAGTAAAAAGTTGGTCGGTTGTGCCTCTGCCAGGCCGAAAGCCGCACTGTTCTTCCCGTAACAAAGGCTTGATTACAACTCTGGAACGCGTTTCCAACACCTTCGCGAATACTTTTCCCGGAAGACTCAAGAGAGATATGCCCCTATAGTTGGCGCAATCTCTCCTGTTCCCTTTTTTTGAAAATGTGCACCATAACTCCCGTTAGCCAATCGCTAGGTGCCTTCCCGCTATCCCAGGCCACCTTAATGACACGTGTTAGCCACTTAACACCCTCTTCACCCATTGCCTTGAGCATTTCTGGCCGGATTTCATCAACCCCAGCAGACTTGCCAACTTTTAGCGATTTAATCGCTTCAGTGACTTCGTCTACTGTGGGACTATTCTCCGCCCCTATCTCGTCAGCAGTGGGAATGCCATCTTCAGTGCCCTGTTGGGGGTTGAGCAACTCCGAAAAGTGCTCTCTCCATTTGCGCAAGACATCGCTCTCATTTGAAAGAAGTGTACCGTCCTTGGATTTAACTCCTTGAATGATATTCAACTTTCTTCCTCTGAGCCGGCGACTGGTCTGCGAAAATATCTTGTTTGCCGATCTGTAATCGTGCTCCAACTTCTCGCCGAACTTTTTCCATGACTGTCCCTTGGCTGTTCTGACTGCCAGATTGGAAGTCCTTCGCACCTCATTGTACCGGACTCGAGAAGTTGAGTTTCTACATTGGATCCACGCAATGCAGGCTCTCTTCTTCTCTCTGATGGCTTCTTGAACTCCAGGCGTTTTAAACCAAGCAGTTCTTTTCTCACCACCAGCCGCTACCCCAAGCCGCTTCACTCCACAAACATTTCCTGCAGAGGCAATGCCTGCCTCTACATTCAAAAGATCAGTTGGAATTTGTTCAAACTTCTCCGAAACATGCTGTGTAAAGCGCTCTCTTTCTTCCGTTCCTGTTTTGATCCGGGTCACCGTGCCTCCCGATCACACTCCTCCAAGTACTGTCGTCCGTACCCACATGTGCATTGAAGTCACCCATCAGGAGAAAGAAGTCCATTTCTGCCACTCTGTCCAGGGCAGCATCAACTTCGTTCAAAAAGGACTCATACTCTGACTCTCGATTTGGTGCATAAGCCTGAACCAGAGCCAAAGTCAATCGTTCAAACTTTAAGATCAGAATCATTCCCCCTAACGGAATAACATTTTATACCTAGCTGCCAGGTTTAAATTCGGCCGATCCTAACCCGGACAACAGACGCCGACCAGGAAGCCGCTCGTCCCGAAACAGATGCTCCTGGATTTCTGTTCTTTGAAGTTCAGCCGTCCCTCTGGGATCAGACGCTGACCAACGAGCCGCACAATATGTAACAGACGCTGCTGGATTTTATTTAAACCTTCGGGTTCATCTTTACCAGTTATAACTTTACTGCCAAGGGTGGCCCCACAACGAGTTTATTCTCCTGGACAGCATCACTTATGCCTAAATATTACCTCGTGCATGCTTTTGAAAATTTTGCATGAGCAAAAATGTGCCAGGCAATTATTTTGCACATCAATAACAACGTTAGAGTTTTGCACGCTAGCTGCATACGGCTTTGAAAAACCGGTTGCAAAATGTTTGCTCCGTAGAGATTTTTATATGGGGGCAAATTTTTTTTTCGCGATCACAGTACTAAATCTTTACCAAAAAATTCAAAAAATTAATTTGTCATCTTGCGTTTCAATCACCTGAACTTAAGATTCGGCTAAAGGAAGTACAGTAGACTTGTAAAAAAAAAATATTAACAGTACCTGGAGTAAAATTAATGAATCTCATTCAGACTACTTAAAGGTTTTCAAGTTATTTTAAAGGTTTTTAAGTGACTTCAAAAGTTTTTAAATTATTGTATTAAAGTATTAACATTTTTTTATGGGCTTGCGTTGCAGGCAGTTGCATAAATCCGAAATTATTTTTAAAACATTTTGTGCGCCGATGAATAAAAATTCGATAAATATGGCATCACTCATTTTTATTAATGAAATGTCTCTTCAGGCAGACGGCAGGTTTTTGGCATGCTATTATTCTTGTAAATTGCTCTGTAAACTCTAAAACGAAATAAAGAATTTATAATAATAATAATAATAATATGGCATCACTTATTGCCTTTAATGGGCTTTATTGGCTTAACAGAGATGAGTTAACCGTGAATTGGATCCAATTTTTCGGCCGATTATTAAACTGACGAAGCCTATTAATACTTTCTTAGAAACAATATGTTTGGATTAATGAAAGATATCAATTTGGCAGAGCTGTAGAGTATAAGGTATGATATTCCATATTCCAACAAGACCGCGGTCCCGCTCGTTTAAGTAGATCAGTATGCGAGTTTCTGGTGATTACATTTCCAAATCAGTGACTTGGAAGAGGAACCGCTATTGCCGCTACCGCTTGGCCAGCAAAATCTCTCTTACTTATTCATATCTCTCTCATAGAAATTTTTGTGCCTGGGGCCACATGAAAGCACTTGTTTTCGACCTACAACAAGTCCCTACCCGCGAAGAATTAATTTCAATAGAATCACTACGATAGATGTGAATTGCGTCAGAGAATGCAGGCTTGTGTTAGAAATCCGGGCTTATAAATTGAGCCAGAATTATAAAAAAAGCGTTTTATTAAAAATATTCTACTACATATTTCCATATGCCATATCCCTTTAGTTCTATCCTTGGTAAGGGACAGAAGAGAGACAGAAGAGTTGGAAATACATTTAGTCCTCGAAACGTTGGACTAAATTACTAGAAAAGAGAGCCTCGACGCGATGCAAAAAATGGTTGTTGCATTGCATAGTCATAGCTTTTCTTTCTAAGTGCTCAAGCTATAAGTAAGTTTTATGCCTCAAATGAAAGTTAAAAAAATGTCAATGTTTTTCAAATACTCTGCCCATTTTGTTATTACAACTTTTCCAAAGAAAACCGGTTTTGTTTTCGAAAACGTAAAATTTTTATTTTTTTTAGTTAGCTCTGTTTTTTTAAAACGCTTTTCATTTACGATAATGTTATAATTTAGTACGGATAATGATGATGTTGTCTAATAGAAAAAAATTAAAAATTAACAGAATAGGACCGCATTTTTTTACGTATTTTCAAATATGGCCAAAAACATGATTTTTATGAATAACCATTAAATCTCGAACAACTAAAAAACTGTTAGGGTTTGAAAAAAAAACGTAACATGAGAAAATCGATTTCCTTTGATTTCACATAAGACCACTTAACGGGAATACGCCTATAATAAGTCTGTATAACAATTGGGGGTTGCCAAATGTCACACAATAGACCCAACTGCTGGTCTGAGTAAGCCGTGACTACTGTCACAGGTGTAGGCACCCATCAAACTAACCTAACCTAAGTCATGATACATAAAAAGTCCAGCAAAATACTAATTTCATAATTGCTTACATAGGTTCTTACATACCTATAAATAATTTTCCGAATCCGAGGCCAGAAAAACGGCCTTCCACCCTATAATTCATTGTCAAAGAGAAGCTGGCTGAATCTGCTTTATTGCACTGCGACCTGCGACGTATGTGGTATGTTGTATGCACTTCGAAATTGATAAACTCCGCCGCACGGTATCTGTTATCCGAGACGAGATCCTACTCCCACGAGTCCCACGACGGTGGCGATCTGCAAAGAGAAAAAAATGCATGAGAAATTATTACTTTATTCAACTCATTTTTATTTCTTGAATAAATCTAAGAGATACTAGATTTAGGATGCTTTGTACAAGAAAATGACTGTGGTGGTTTTTGAGGAGTTAGGGTTAGGGTAGGGATAGCGAGGGTGGTCTGCCGATCGCTAGCTAGCTGGTTCTGGTCTCTGGTGTGATAAAGTGGCGATAAGCAGAGAAACTATTTCACCTCACTTATTTTTTTTTAAGAGCTGACGAAAGAGCTAACTTGCTCTTGAGACACTCTCTTTGGTTTATCTTAGTCAGCACAACGGTCGCTTTGGATTCGGACAGGTAGATGGGGGAATAACAACATGAAATTTGGTGTGGTACTCCAGCGGTATGATCAAGTGGTTTCTACCTGAGTTGTTCTTTGCAGACGATTGCGAGTTTACGTCGCGCGGTGACTTTTCTCTAGAAAACCTAGCCAATTAAATTGGGAATTGCCTTAAATTTTGTCAAACTCCATTTGAATGTTATTCAACTATTTGCAGTTTTTGCCTACAAAAATCAAAGTTTTCAAAACAAATTTTTAGTAAAAAACCCTGTAAAGATTGCAAAAGAAGCAGAAAAACGCTTCCAAAAAAAAGTGTTGATGGTCGTCGTGTCGTGTTGAAAAAATTTCGTCGTTTCGTACCTACCATGTGTGCGCTAGTGTGCATAGCCTATTACCCGGTGCTCTGTGTATAGGTGTGTTTACCACGGCGGCGGAGTTATTTTTCAGTTAAAATTTGCTGTGTGACTACACTGTCCAAACCCGGTTTCGAGAAGAAATTCTTACGATCACAGCGCTGTACCCCACTGCCTCCAAGATCGGTCCAGCTCCATCAGCGTTCACGTTCACATTCCAAACTTTTCTTGATCGTTTTTCGCATTCTTCTCTTTTGCTTGCTTCGCATGTCGCCGTCCTTATCGTGTCGCACTTGCGATCCCATTCTCGCTACAACTTAATTTTTTGTTTATTTTCGAAAAAAAATATTGTGTTTTTTTTTATTTTGGTTTCTATCACTCCGATTTGGTGGCGATATAAAGTGAAGGAGTGTGTATGCGTGAGTAGCGCATAAGTGCAATTGAATGTGTATAGGTGTTACAGGTGCATATCATAAAATATGTGTGTACATCGGTGTGTAATTATGTATCTGTGTTAATTGTGTTTACACCGAAAAAATCTAAATAAGAAGAGCAAGAGAAAAAAAAAGAAAGAATAAAAATAAGAAAAACCAGAAATATCTGTCTGCAGCGCGAAAAAGAGAAAATATTCAAAATTAGATGCAATTTTCATTCATGAAAAATAAGAAATACAAAAGAAGTGAAAACGAGAAATTCTCACATTGATAAAAGTGCACGGCCATCTCGACGACGACGACGACGGCGACTGGTGTACCTACTTGTCCTCAGAGTATAGAAGCCACTTTTAGATGTAATTGGCTTCCTTGACTGGTTTTGCGCGAAATTTTAGATTTGTCATTTAGGCACATAAAAGGGGAAATACTTCAACTTGACTGCAAGACTGACAGGGACCTGCTTAAGCTCAACGTCAACAACTGTGCGTACTGTAAGTAGAAACCTATGAGCGTGTTTTATTCAGATGTATACCTATACCTTTAACCGAAATCTACCAATGGTCTTTGGTTTACACTCAATTAGAACCGGATATATGCTTTTTTTACGCAATATACATTTGCTGGGAGAAAATGGCGCAGTCGATTGTTTACTGTTTTATTTTGATTTTGAAAATAGGTAGGCACATATCGTGGCATCAACTTTTCAGAAAAGGTTGCGAAAAATTCTTCACAATATTGAAAGAGGCCAAGAATTTTTTACCGATTCCGAATGATCCTCCGACTAGCGACTAAACCGTAAAAAGACCCAAAGATTGCACCACGCAGAATGAAATTTACAAACTATGAAACGACTTTTTTGCGTCAGTACGAAAAACCGCATAAACTTTGGCAAACTAGTATATAATTATGCAAACTTGGCAGATGCACCCAGGAAACTTAAATAGAGGTATACGCCCGGGAATATGCTTCCGAACATGAGATAAATTCTGGCTTTTAGAACCTCCCTACTTAGAGATGATACTTCCTTGTTGGGTACTCAACTTTTTGAGATCATTTACGGTAATCAAAAAATGTCTTTTGTCTTAAATGTGCTTATTTGCAGCCATCGTCTATGCTTAAAATTTAAAAGGATTCCTACTTTTACCGGTAGGTACTGAGGGCAAAGAACTAGCGCTCTGACCTTGAGTCGCGGGTGGCATCGTTTTCGCTGGGAGAATAGTAATCTTTTTAGGTTAGACCCAGCCAGAGGCCAAACGATGATGTTGCGCGAATTCTTCTCGGAATAATTTTCGCAAATATTCCGCGCCAACACCAGAGGCTCAATCTTTTAGAAGCCCGTATAAATTGTTACTCGCTACACAGATGACATTGCGATTTGGTTTTTCGGGTTGCTACTTTAAACCTCGAAATCAGCCACTTCCATCCATCCCTTTTATCCCTTTAATCCCCCCTTTATCTAAACTATGCAGGAGCAGTGGTAAAAACTCGAAAATTCTATAATGTATGGAAAGCCAAAATGATAAAAACTATTAATACTTTTTACCAGGTGGTAGGCAGGTATACTTCATCTTCTTCTTCTTTTTCATTTAGGCGCGAGGTTATAATCTGAAGTGATGGATTAAAACCCTTCCACTCTTCTGCATTCCTAATGGTCCGCTTGTGGGGTACGCCGATTTGACTTCAGAATATACCGGCAGGCTACCCAGTTTTGGATCTCTTCGTCACTGAGGCCAAATGAATAAACAGGTATACTAATAGTTCAAAATCAACCGCAGTCATTTCGACTATAGCTGGCGCCGGGGCACAGTTTCTGAAGGATCCTAACATTTATTATTTAATTAAGCGACTCTTGTTGGCTCTCTGTATCCAAATCGCTCGGTAACCTGAGCATGAGGGAGACTATTACTGACTGCTGCTGACGCGACGACTCGGGTTACCCCTGTAATTGAACGGGCTTTAGAAGGAGAGAGCTTTGAGGTACAGCTAGTAGCACAATACATCTGACGGTCCAGGGCAAGGGGAAAAGCAAGCAGCTGATCAAACAGGCGCGCATAGAAACTTTAGGGGCTGAAGGCGAAGGCACTCGGCTTTGTGGAAGTTTTTATGATCGCCACCTTTTATTCTGCGACTCCCCTAGTTCTACTAGTTCTAGTCGGATGTAAACCAGACGTGCGTCGTGAGCTCTCCCATGGGCTCTCCAGGAAAACTTTCCATATGGAAGGAGCTGTGACCAATAAAGGGAGCAGCATCAGCGGACAGAACTTTGTCGACGCGAATTGCTCTGATATTTAGTGTGCTTCTATTTATTTACTCAAGTTAATCTACAGCACTGTAAAGCTGCTACTGCTTATTAAAGCAGAAGGCTTTCGGCCTGTAGAATGAAAAACTGCATAGCTTTCATTCAGGAGCCCTGAGTGTGAAAGGGTGAGATCCGTGGTGTTGGGGTATTAGAGGCTTCTTACGATACGTTGTTACGATAAGAGGTCCGAAACACAATCCTATGGAGTCAAACATTTAGGCGTAAGCCCTGAGAGACAACTCCAATTAAAAAAAAAATTAACTTAAAACGACAGCAAAAAACTAAACTAAAAAAAGTGAGCCAGTGCAAGAGTTCGTCTGTAACGAACTTCTAAATACCCTACCCTATTTTTTTTTTATTCTTCTCTCAGGAAAGGCAAACCTGTAGCACTGAACTAGTGGTCCGAGATGTAAGGAGGTATTTATTAACTTTATTTTTAAAAGTTTACAGTTTATGTGTTAGGCAATATGTATTTAGGTATAGTGAATTCCAAAGTGTGCTTGTTCTTTAGAAGAAAGAATTTCGAAACAGTGTAAGTAGTGTGTTGAACATTTAACGCTTGCCTTGTAGATAGAACAAAAGAATAGTTTTCAGGAATTACATTTCTTAAATCTTCAATTTGTCATTTAAATTTATAAAAAAGACAACCCTGAATCAAAAACACCAAATCTTGAAGTTTTTTTTTGGCCTGAAATAAATTGGAAGTCAATCAAGAAGTAATTCTTTCAAACTTATTTTTAAAGAACTGTGGAAAAATATGTTAAAAACGAAAGCTCAAGCCAAAAAAGTAAACAGTAGTTTAAAAAAACGCCCTTTAAGTAATCGGAGCTCAAAACTTTGTATATGGGACAAACTTAGAGAATGCTAATACCTTTTATATTTATTGTATAATATTTTTTCGAGTTAGAGTGAATTTTCAGACAAATAAATTTTTTAAAGATATTAGACTGTAAAAGTGGGCATGGTCGATGGCTTGGGCGGTTTAATTAACATGGTCAAAAGGACTTTTGAGTTCGTCTCATATTGAAGTCAATAGTGGGCTTGGCCGTCGTATTCAACTAATTTAAGCAATTTGTGTGTGCAAAATAAGAACCAAGCCCTGTCCCTAGTTTCAGCTCTCTTAATTTTGATGACCTAACACTTTCACACATTAATACGGACGGACGGACGGACAGACGGGCGAATGAACGGACATGGCTCAATAAATTAACCTGTCGGTGTCGATCATATGTCTTAAAGGTCTACGGGGTCTACGCCACGGTGATTATTTCACTGTGTTACAAACTATGTATTCAAATTAATATATAATCTGGGGCGGGTGTAAAATAACAGACCCATGGCCATCCAGATGGGATTGCAACCCGGGACCCAGAGCTGTGAACAGTAGTCTTACACACTTACCACTGTAGCATGGTGCTCACATAGAGGAGATAACAGATCAGGCCAACTTAATGTTGATAAAACTTGCCTTGCGATATGAAGGCAGCTGCTTCCAAGCAGAAATAATGGCGATTATTTGGCAATTAATGGCCCTGTCTTGATTTAAGTGGAACGTGATATCCGCCCGCGATATCTGTATCTTCACGGATAGCCAAGCCGCAATTAAAACCCTGTCATCGTTTTCTATAAACTCTAAATTAGATATCAACTGTCGCCATCTCTTGACTAGATATCCATACAGTTTCACATCCGCCTGTGCTGGGTGCCAGGCCATAGAGATATTATGGGAAAATGCGAGGTTGACAAACTCGCTAAAAATGCTACCAGACTGCCAGACGATGAAGTCTACTGTAATATAGGTACTCCCCTAGCTACCTTTAAATTACAGCTAAAGTATCACAGCAAATAAAAAACCAACGCCAGATGGAAAACAGGCACCACATGCTAAACCTACAAACAAATCTGGCCCCGTCTCGATCCAAAACGGTCAGATAGCTTGATTTCTTTAAAAAGATCCGAAATTAGTACTGCAGTGGGAATTATTTTCCGACACTGCTTATTAGGTCTTCACGCAAAAAGACTAGGTTCTTCCTCAAACGACTTCTGTAGAAGCTGCAGAGACGAGGAAGAGGAGGAAAGTGTACAACATCTTCTCTGTTTGCTCGGCACTTGCATAGTCCAGAAAATCCATAATAGGCTTCTTCTTCTATACAACTATCTAAGCGACCTTAGTGAGGTCAAAAAGATATTAGAATTCACTCATAAGACTGGCTGGCTATCATAAAAAATTCACGCCAACCCCTCCCTTGGTTACATACCCACGTGGCAGTACAATGGGCCTACTTTGGCCTCAGTTCACCTAAAAGCCACTTACCTACATACCTTGCGATAACAAACTTTTCTAAAACTTTTAACGGGATCCTTAATGTTCTACGAGAATTCTATGTGTTCTACGACTTAAATGAAACAATTTTTTTTTGACAGCTGGTTATCATCAACTCAGCTGTGTCAGTTGTATTGTGTAAAGGCTGACGTTGATGTGGGCGGACCTGTCAAAAAGTTAAATGCACTGAGCTGTGCACACCCCGACAAAATGCTGGTTGATGTTGATCAAGTTGGTGATCTTCCGACTTTATGGACTGAGAACTGATTTGACGTTTGATTTTCTATATTTTCGTCGTTTCGTCTCGCAGAATCAAATATTCGGTGGCAAATAAAAATAAATTTTAATTATTTCTGAATCTAATATATACATTTCATACCATTTTATATCACAGGATGTCATTGAGAAAGTTAATCATACTTTTTCCGGTGGAGACACTTTGGGATTATCTTTTAATCTTTATCATCATCATCATTTTCGAATGCCACTTATCCTTTATTTATTTAGCCACCCTCCCTTAAGGGTCGCGTAGCGAGGGTGGCTAAATGGTCCTTCCATCTTTCTCGATCCTCCGCCAACAACTCAAGAGACTCCGGCGCAATCCCCTGGCGGGACTCAAAGTGGTTCTTTACCTGATCCCACAACCTGTTTCTTGGCCTACCAGGGGGGCGACGCGCTCGCATCTCGGTATCACTTCTCCCATCTTTCGTGAAAAAGACCCCGAGATACTTAAACTTCTCCACCTGTTTTAATGGAACTGAATTTATGTGCAGGGTACACTGCACAGAAGTTCGGGAAACAACCATCACTTCCGATTTGTTCACTTTTACTTTCATCCCAGCATCACCACAGACGGCTGCAAACCTATCCAGTGCCCGTTGAAGATCCTCTTTGGATGATCCAAGGATGACCAAATCATCTGCGAGAAGCAGATGGCTCATCCTGATGCCAACCAATTCGAAATATTGCTCGCCAAGACTGCGCTTCACCATCCAGTCCATATATGCTATGAAAAGGAGCGGCGACAGAACACAGCCCTGGCGAAGTCCAACGCGCACATCAAAAGGACGGGACGAGTGTGACGAGCTCGAGATTAGGCTCAGGGAAATGTATTGGCTTATCGGAAGATTTTCGAAATTAAGCATATATAACAAACTGCTCTTGTACAGGCAGGCGTTAAAGCCGTCCTGGGCATACGGTATACAACTTTGGGGTTGTACCAAGCCGAGCAACATGTCCATGTTGCAGACTTTCCAAAACAAGACACTAAGAGCAATTGTGAATGCTCCATGGTAAATTAGGAATAGTGATATTCACAGAGATTTTGGAATAGCTACCGTAAGCGAAGAAGTAACAATGTTCATTGCAACAATGAAATGATCCGTACTCTCAACGAGACTCTTAACGATGTAAACAACGAGCGGCGACTAGAAAGAACAAGACTTTTCGATCTAGCGACGTAGGGTGAAGCCGCACGAATGAACGGCTTTGTAGGTGCATTCACTGGATAGCAACCTACCCAATGCGATAAACACTACGGTAGCGTAAACAACTTGTAAAGTTAACTTATTTGTAGTCAAGAAGTATTATGAGAGAGCGAAAATTTACTACTATGAAGTGCGTTCTGGCAGTTTCATAGTGTCTCTCATAAATGGGTGGTTTTTTAGCACGTGGAAATCGGGCATAACCAATAGCGGCTACTTCGGTATTATATACCTGCTATAGTGGGCGTATTGGTATCTTTGAAAGATTTTGGAGTTTTAGCCTCCGTCCAACCTAGTACTAAAAAAAAAATATAATAACGAAAAACCAACCAATAACCACGACTGACTCTGGAAAATTACTCGAACTTCTTTTTCTGTTTTTTTTTTCTATTAAAAAAAAGTAAAGTTCTAGCGAGCTACCTTTCTCGTGTTTCCGGGGACAATGATATTTGCGAAGAGTTTCGGGAACAACTTGAACCTTTTTCTGTTTTCTATAAAAATTGACAAAAAATTAAAATTGATTTTATTTCAGGATCAAGAAATCCCATTTAATCCAGAGTTAACTGGGCATTATTAAACTGGGCCTTAGACTTTATAAACTTTATTAAGTTAAGCTTAAGTTAATTGGGCCTTAGATGTTTGCCTTAAGAGAACACCGAATAGGTTTAGGCATGAAAAATTTGTCAAATATCAGCCTATAAATTTATAATTACGATCGACCAGGCTTCATAGATCAATTGAGTTTTGAATCGAATAAAGTATTGAATAAACTAACAATGAATTTATGTTCAATTTTATTGAAACATTCATCTTTGCTATTGACTCATCCTTTCATGTCGAAAGGATGAGTCGAGGCAAGTCTCTCTTACTCTGTATTTTATGTTGGGTCCATGCGAACTTTAGTAACACTCCCTAGTCTACGGCGATTAACGAAATAATTACTTCAGAGAGATAGGAAATAACCCCAAATTTTACTCCAGAAAAATGCATGCTGCCGCCAGTTTTAATTTTCTTGTACCTTCATTCAAGTTTCACTTAATTTTAACAAATTTGCGCCAATTATTCCTTTTTTACCTCTTCTCGTTTTAAAATTCTTGGACGATTATTCGCGATTGTTCCTTTTTATATTCCTTGGCGATTGTTCGTCCAGCATACTTTATCTATGGCAGGTACTGTGCTGCTTTGACCAATTAAGCTATTGGTGACTAGTTTACCAATGCCGAACGCGTAGTATACGTATACGTACCCAAGTGAATACAAGTGAGCTGGTCGAATTCAGACGAGAATAAAAAAGTCTCGGATAGCTAAATTGGTCCGAAATCTGCCGGAGAGCTAAAAGCAATTTGAAGACAACGCTTGTATCAATTCTACGGTTCACATATATAAAAGGGTCTGACAAAGATAGAGCCGAGATAACTTAGGTGGATAAAAACACTTGGGGAGAGAGGGAGCCCAATGAAAACACGCAGGAAGCTATTCCTCGTGTAGGAGGGCTAAGGACATGATCGGCTGTCGTCCTCATATGGTCCAAACTCGTAATGCGACTAAGCTCCATATGAACAGTTTTGCCCTTCTTGGAGAAAGCCCCTAAAACAAAACAGTACCATAACCAAAGAAATGATAAGAGCGCTGATTGTACTTCACCTGCCTCCGCTTTATGCGCGTTCGATCCAACAAAATCGATAAGGATAATCATACAAGTTTATCATTATGCTAACAGTATAAAAAACAACGACTACTTACAATTAAGACACAGTCTAGGCTGTCTTATCTGACAAGTAGGTAGCTTATGTGTTTAAAAAGCCAGATAAGCTTTCCAGATAGTTAATTGACTGACCTCTTTTTGTGTTACCTCATCTCTCAGACAGGGAAAAAAGCCCTCAGAGAAAATTAATCATCCGTCCAAGCAAAGACACGACGACAGATTAAGCATAGCGAGGCTCCGTTTTGTTGGTCCAAGAATGTCATTATCCCACAGTAAGTAATGTTCAGCAACTCTTTTTTCTATTACTTATGCTACTTTTAAGGTACTTATGGCGCAGCTAAAAACCAGTCGCCACACCGTTGTCTCCGGTAAAATTAATTTACTTTCTTCGCATCGTTTTTGAGCCGCATATCCTACCTTCAAACAATTTTCTTTGTTAAACACTTGGAATCAGCCATCAGTGGAGAATGAGAGTTTGAAAATGTCTTCTCTATAAAATAACATGTTTCCCTTCCAATAAATCTCTTCGCCATATTGTTGAAAACGGTCCCGATGAGCGAGGAAAGCCGACACGGCTTCTTTTGTTGATTATACCTCAATTAGTTTGCTATTATGTTGTCAAAGTTTCACGGCAACAAAAATAAAACACAGGAAAGGACAAATCCTTTCTTTTGTTTCTCGCAACTTGTCTGAATTACCGCCACCCACCCTGTGTGAAGGGTTACACAACACTCGCCGTACAAGAAGTGCGGTGTTTCAGAATTCACTAAGCCTTCCCGTGGTGCTTGGTGTTGGAGAGCGGAGGTTTCTTCGAAGCATTTTCGTGGGCTGCGATGTCTGCACCTCGGAAACGGAACAACGCAGGAAAAAGGTGCTACGGCCACTTAAGCCGTCATTATTGCTCCACTTTCTGAGAGAATTGTGGGAGTTTTATTGGCCCGGTGAGGTGGGCTGCAATTCGTTTTCGATTCTGCACTCTCAAGCTCAATTAAGTGTGATTCCTGTATGTGGTTGGTTTGGGGGGGACTCAAACCTTTGTTTCAGCTCATAGACCGTATTGAAGATTTTGTACTGTACAAACTGGTAGACTAAAACGAATGAAGCACCACCCTCGCTCTCTGTACGTATTTTATAGGAAATGCCATCAGGTTAAGTTGTCGCTACAGACAGATGTACGACAACATGTTCGTTTTTGGAGCGTGAATGCCATTGCAGCTGCAATGAACGTTCGAGTGGGTGATGATGATGATGACGATGATGATGAAGTGCTTTATTTTTTTTCTTACTCGTATTGCGTTTACCTTGACACTGGTGTTGAGATACAAACTAAAAAAGAAAGGATGAAACAAAATCCGAAACCCCGACTAAACCCATAGAGGAAAAGCTTTTTAGCTTGGTTGGGATTTCGTTCAAGAATAAGTAAGGTAATTGAGGGTGACCTTAATATGGAATTGTGTAGCTACAAAGCAGGAGTTCAAGGTAGAGAGATTTAATTCTAGCAAAAAACGAAATGGAAGACCGATCAAGACTTTGTGTCCTCGTTTTATGGAGTTTTTTTTTATTAAAAGCAGCGTTTTGTACGCCGCCATACATGCTCAGGTGTATTCACGTATACAATCGTGGCAATTATGATTAATTATGTCCTTGAAGTTTGGAGGTCCCTGTCTGGGATCGTTGGTTTATATATTTTTTCCAAGACTATTCCAATATACCGATGATGACACACCCGAGTCTTGTCACGAGAACTTATCGTCCATGCAGTATTCAGTTATTCTTTTACATAGATTTATGGAGTAAAATCAAAGGATATTGCGATCCTTTTTTGTTTTAATAATATTTCCTTGACTAGGTGACAGCATTACCATTTGATTAAACAATGCCTTAATTCAACAATTCAGTTTTAAAAAACATAAAAAAAAACTTGTGCAAGGAAAATATATCCACCCAAGGGAGGGTAAAATGGTACACCCTGTCATGCTACCCTGCTATACTTCAATTTTTGCTGGTCCGTGTGTTCTTGTGAAGTATGAACTCGAGTAAGCCTCTAAAGTTCAAACGAGGACCGGAAAAAAATATTGTTGTGTCTGCTTAAAAGAAATTTAAAGTGTGCCACTGCCCCCGATGTGCCATAACACCTCAATAAATGCCAAGTTAAGTGTCAATAGTACAAAGAGCTAAAATCGTGTTACTTCTGTTATGTAAGATATCCATTCCAAAGAAAAAGATGCACAGCAATCAATTTTAAGTTTTTGGGTTTTAAAAATAAACGATACCCTGAGGAAGTGGAAAAAAATCAACAAAACGTCGAGTAAAAGTTCAGTTTAAAGAGTTGTTAAGTCACATCAAAACAATAACGACAAATAAGCCCGGTGTTTGAGGTCTAAATTCTGCTTGGGTGGGAATTTCTTTGACAAAACTTTGCTCTGAAAGTTCTCTCTATAAAACTCTTTCAAAGACAGTGAAATAGGTTAGTGACGCGTGTCGTCTCCCTGCTACCTATCTGATTTTTTTTTACCTTTACTGTGCTTCAAAAAGTAAAAAGTTTGTTTAGAAACAAAAACAAGCAACATTTTAGTAAGAATTTTGAAAATTCAGAATATTTAATTCAGAATTTCTAATTAGCGAAAAAACAAATTTTCTGCTTCAAGACTCAGTCCAAAGCTGCATAGAGGGGCATGGACTAAGTAACCTTCTTAGGAAGGGCGATTTAATCGTAAAATAAAATCTACAGACCTGTTTCATAATTTGCGTCAAGTTCCCTCCTGTTGATGTATGCGTTAGACTTTGTCAGGGTTGTGTTCGGTCACCTTTCCATTTCATAATATAGATATGGACTAATGTTGAACTCACGTCTAGGTGATGACTTAGTTACCAACTTTTTACAGATGATTAATGCTACCCTCACATCGTCCGAAGATTAATATAATCCCAGTTTTAAAGTCAGTTTTTTTCCCTAATCATCATCTTAAGCCTTGTAATTTTCTTAATGATGGAAAGAATTAGGTCGCGAACATAATCGGCCAGTATTCGTGAGAATGATTAATACTTCGATATCTTGGACACGTTGCTCCCATGCCCCACATTCCAACAACAGACTTCCTTCACAGTCATTAATGCCGAGATAAAACAAAAAATGCGACGTTCTGAAAGTCTAAGATTAAGGTAGTAAAACCAAGTCGAGAACTTTTTTGTACCCGCCGAGGGATCCTTTCTAATGCTCTCGAGTTCATGGCGGAAGATCGGAAAAGGTATAGAACTCTGTGACTCCCTTAGGGGACAAGCGGTTTCGGAAGAGATGATGATAGTCTGTCTATCTGTAGTTAAACTGGGTTCGGCAAGAGCGTTTTCAGCAGAAGCCCTACATCTTTGGGCACTATTAATACACCACGGTCACAGCGCTCCTGGATTTTAGGCTTTTACCCAATGGCCAACTTGGGTTCATAGCTATTTTTAGGAAAAATGCAAAAGTTTTGAGCAAGGTTAGCAATTTCTTCATGTACGCAGGGTCTTTTCCTATTTCGAGCAGAGTGTTTATGACTTCACATTGATTTAGGTCCTCCTAAAATTATGTGCTTTTTAATAACTGATTGGTGCCGCAGCTAAAATTGGACTCAAACTCCAATGAACGTTCGCTACATATAGCCGACCACATTTAAGTAAAGTTTAATCAAATCGGTTCCTTTGTCCTAGCCGTAAAAAAGGACAATGTTTATCAAGACAAATGTGCTGGATGGCAATGGATTATGGAACTTAAAAGCATAACTTTTTACTGTGCAATGTGAATATGAGATTACAATCCAAAATAATTCAGGTTCAGGATAATCCATTTGTGGCCCAAATTTTCCTGTTCAATAGAGCTCTGGATTTTAAATAATTCGTCAAAGGAATATTAGAGCTACCACCCGATGCGAATTTCATTTCCTCCATCGAAGTATTAACCCAGTTGGGGCGGGAGGTCTAGATGTTCATGCGTTGGTTTTATACTCAAACTTGTACCAGAACAGATCAAGTAAAGATACCTCAATTGCAGAAATTTAAAGTTAACTTCTATTCCTGTACTTTAAAGAGATTTAATAACCGCAGCGGATGTTGGTACAACATCAGATTCAAGAATGTTGCATAACTCAACCGATGGTCAAAGAAATCGAGGACTCCCACTTCGAAAGACATTCGTAACGTTACATTTACTGCTGTCCCAGAATGCAAGAAAGTATTGAATGTCACTCCTAATCATATTGTCAATCAACGGCAAAGAATAAACAGTCAAGTAGACAGCGCCGAGAAGAGAAAGGGCCGCGTATACAATTACCTCTTCAGAGACTGGTAATTTTAATACCTCGTCACGCCGGAGGAATCAGTTACGGCAACAACAGCGGCGGTAACGACGACGTCGACGACCAACACTGGAATCAGGTCGGATTAATTGCACGCGGTTAGCTTCGCTGTCCTATCGCGTCCACTGTAAGTGAGCGCTGCATGAATGGCACGGAACTGTGCATATCTGAGGACATAAGTCCTTTCCGCTACCACTGCGCACAAAATGTTTTTTTTTTTTGTATGTGGCCCTCGTCGACTTCATTGTTTGGGAATTTGCAGGGAATATCCTTGAGATTTTATACTATTTGGGGGATTGCAAGACGCTTGGGTTTGTTAATTTTCTGATGCGCTTCCTTTATCTGGATTTTCCCGAACTCGTTTTCATCCGCCGCCGCCACGAATTGTGAGCTCTGCGAAAAAAAAAACAGCAAAAGAAGACCAAAAGCCGTAGGAAGGAATGGAATCATGAACCAGAGGAAGACCAACTAAAGCCAGGAAACCGAACATAATCGGATTTGCGCGCATCGCCTCTTAGGAAATTGTCGATGAAGTCAGCGTCAGCGATGCTTTGCTTATTATACGACTCAACCTACGACGAGCTCTACAAAAATGGCTGGGTGGCGACGACAACGACGTCGCGTCGGTCGACGACGACGGGGAGAATTCAGCTCCACAAATGAACAGCGACATTGGCAATCCTTGTGCATTATTACCACGATGACAATACATATGAGACATACATGTGTTGTCGAAGCGCATGGAAATAACGAGAACGAAAACGTTTGACGTTTGTCTGATGCGGGTGGTCCCCATGATAATTGCACTGACACCACAACATTATGGCAGTGCTTGCTGGAACGAGAAAATTCCCTTCGCTGCTGGAGAATTTTCTTACAAAATTTTTTGGGGGGCCAAATACTTCTAGTCGGCAGCAACGAGCAAAGTTCCATTCCGAAAAGTGTCCTTGTCTGTTTGGTCATGTATTTGAAAATTTTAAATTTGCATAAATCCTTTTGAAGAAGAGCCAACGAATAGTGGAGCAAGCTTCAGCCCCCTCTGTTGTCTTCTACGACGACGACGACGATGACATCGAATCTGTGTGGCTTAAATTGTTATAAGGTTCGGAATAGAACACTTAATTAAAAATTCTATGGAAATTATAGATAAGAGTCTGGAAAGATTGGTTGGGAAAGAATTTCCAATTACTTTGTTCAAAAACTCGAAAGGGAGAACGTTCAATGGTACTTTAAAATGGACATCAAGAACAATGGTGCCCAGTGCTGTGACTTGCGATTAGTTTTGCAGCAGTCCTATATTTAATTGACTTGTGAGTAGGTATAGAGACTTTGGTATTGTTGTATGGGAGGGTAATCGCCTTAGAGTATTTTAAAGATACGAAAACTTTGATACACTGATGTTGGAAATCAGATAATAAGAGATTTTTACGAGCGATTCGTATGCACACAATCGGGGGTGCTAGAAGTTAAATATGCGTTGACCAGTAATTTTACTTAATATTTAAATGGAAAACGGTATCAAGGCTTGTAAATATTTAATTCTGCAGCAGGGGAGTTTGCAGTTTGATTACTGTATTTTGTTATTTGAAAAACTGTGCTTTTCAGTATAAAACTTTTTAGGAGTCTTGTGAAGTTCGAAGTTAAAATTAAGAAAAAATTTTGATTGTATTAATAAATATGGAACTGTTGAACTTTCACCACCTTTCTTGTATATGTCCTATAGAAGCAAACTTATTTTCAATCTATCTTAGAGCTGAGCCCTTTTATGCTATGGTCAGCACAGCAGTTGCCACACTGAAGGCCGATGAAAATTACCCTGCAAACTCTAAAAATTTTCCTCCTTTTTACTTGAGACTCACTAGTCAACATTCCAGGCAAAAAAAAATTGCACATCAGTCTCTTTAAAAATTTGGGGCAGAAGTTTAAAAAAAACTAACTAAACATCCGGTCAAAAAAATTTAATGACACCAAGATGAAAGTAAAACAAAATTCAAGCAGGGGTCGCAAGAGGGCAGCATTCCTCCCAAACATATTACAAAGGTTTTTTGGGAGATTATTTATTAATTCACGATGGTAACTTGAGCGTTCAGACTGCACCCTCACGGGTGCGAAAATCAAAAAGAAATCTCCCAGGATCAACAATTTTACGATGGGGAAGGAAGGAGTTTTTTATAATGCAAAATGACAAATCTGCTGCAGTCACTGACTTGGACATTCATAACTATCTTTCTCGGTTACCTAAACAGCTCGGTTGCTGTTAAATCGGCGTATCAATCTGTTTCGACACTGCGCATTTAGGGCTGAACATACAAACCCAGAAACACCAAAGCTACCTTCCACAAGTGTTATGCCTTTACGTGCAATGATGTAACCAGAGTGCTTAGTCGCAGCCCGCCTAGTATTAAAAAAGTTATCGGGGAAGGAAAAGAATCGAAAGAGAGAAGATGCATTTTCACACCCCGCGATCAAGGGGTGTGACAATCCTTTAAATGCGTACCACATCGCGAGTGGAAACAATTTGAGGACAGGAGAGAGAAGGAGATCTTGGTTCCACACAAAAGCTGATGAGTCAGAACGGAACATGGAAACCCTACCTAGAAACACGAAACGCCGATGCTTACGCCCGGAAGTGCTATGCTTTTACAGAGAAAAGCAATGGTGATAAAAGAGAGTAAAAAATTTGTCATAAATCTTACTGTTGTCCATTCTCAATCTTATCTGTGCCATATTAGAGAACAAAGTGTCGACTTTTCTCTTTGTTGCTGGTTTTGGTTTGCCCCGACTAATTTTATGCCGGTACCCGTAATATCTAGTGAGCGTTCCTGTAAGTCGTCTAAGGCATCTCTCGGTTTGGAAATCTATGCAACTGTAAGGCTTCCGAAAGATAAGCATTTACATTATATTCTGTTTAAACTTCTATGAGCGACGTTTTATTCTTCTTGAACCGTCACATAAAAGTATAACAGGCAATGTTGAACTTATACATATTTAAGTATGTATCAATTTATCAGACAAAAATAAATAAATAGAGTGACGCAAGAGCTCGAGGTGAACCAGGGCCAACTTCTCAACAATGTATGCTGGTGTGGTAATGTCTTTACATACAAGGGGACCAATTTTTCGCCGAATCCGAACGGCACTTTGAGAAGTTTTTTAAGACAATTAATACTCTCGGAGGCCTTGTCAAACCCTCGCGGAGGTGGGGACCGTGAAAAGAACGTCTTTTTTTTCAGGTGATGATGGCAGGATTCGAACCCAGACCTCCGGCGTAGTAAGCACACACACTAACCACTACGCCACGGCACCCCACTGCACCCCAATTCATCAAACGGGCCTACGAAATTTTATTTTTGAAAGAATCTACAAAGCCTCAACTAAAATTCTAGGGACTACTGTAGTCAAAACTTCTTTGAAATGTCGCAAGGATTAAAAACGAAAACACGATGCAAATTTGTAAGGTAGCAAAGGCACTTTCAGCAAGTGGTCAAGTGCAAGAGTTTGTCTGTAACGAACTTCTCAATACCCGACGCGAATCCATATGCTGTATGTCAATTATTTGTGTTGGCCACGCCCCTTAAAATAAATTTGGGCTAAAAATTAAAATCAATTAATTCTAATCTCGTTAAAATTTTAAGAGAATGCGTTAAAAGCGAACATTATTGCTTGCAAAACAGTTTTTTTCCCAAAAACGCCCCCTAAAAGTAGGCGGAGCTCAATACTTTGTATGTAACAAGCTTAGCAATTAGTAATTCTTAAATATTTGTCATATATTTTTTTTTCCGATTTAAAATGAAATTTCCGAGAAATCAGGTTTTAGAGATCTAACATGTTTAAAGTGGGCATGGTCGATGGTGTGGGAGGTCAATTTTTTGTCTAATTAAAATATTCTGGCCACTTTTGCTCTGAAATTTGAATTCCTACGCCTTGTCTAATTTGGCCATAAGGTATTTTGAGGTAGAGGCATTAGAGGTAGTCTCACATTGAACTCAATTGTAGGCGTGGCTGAGGGCCGATTTTATCAAGTTTCATACTTTGTTTGTACAAAGTGGGAACCAAAATTCACTCCAAGTTTCAGCTTGATTCTAAGGACCTAAAAACTTCACGCAGACTGGCAGACGGACGGACGGATAGACGGACATGGCTTGCTCAATTTATCCGTCGATTTCGGTTACATCTCTAAAAAGTCTTAGGGGTCTACGGTGATTATTTCGCTGTGTCACAAACTATGCATTAAAATTAAGATAAGTGCCCTGGGGCCGGCATAAAAAAGTTGAAGTTGATCGAACTGCTATAATCGATCGAACTCCCACGATCTGAATTTTATTATAAATTAGATTGACAAAAAATTCGGGACAAATGCAGCAATAAGGACGAATTAATCTTTTGAGTCAAGGAGGCCTGGAATAATGTATACCAAGTTATAAAATTTTAATGTACGTTTAAAAGATGCTTAGTTTTTATTAAATACCAGGGTTTTGAAACAAAATATTGGAATTATAACAGAAAATATCCACAAAAACATAATTCTATATGGAGTTCCTTTAGTTTTGGCCAGCTTAAATCCGAAATGTTAACATAATTATTTAATTATATTTTTTATGGTATAAAGAAGTATATTTGTTTTTTAAATTTATTTTTTAAGAACTATAACAATATTTTTCGTTTTTATTTTTGGATTGTTTAGAGTTTAACAACTATAACTAGATTTATCAACAAAAAATTAGTGAAATATATCTAATTTTAGGCACTTTTGGCCAAGTACTTTAGAACTTTGCGTTTGTTCTAAAATTTTTTTAGTTTTGGTTCGGTCACCACCGGTAAATCTCAGAAAAGAATACGAGAAAATGTTGTTCATAGCGCAAGCCGATAATTCTAGAACTATTATAGCCTGGTGAAGTAATTTATTGCCCTCCTTGCGTTTAATTCATACCTTCCCTTCATAGCGGGCTGTACACGGGACTGTTGCGACTTGCGTATGCCGAAAATGGGACACTTGAGGTTATACAACTATCTAAAATATTTGGCGTAAAAACTTATCGTGCTAAAAATGGATTCTCACATTAAATAAAAAAAAAACATTTTTCTCTTCTGTCATCTATTTTCCATCAACAGAAATGACAGAAATGTCATCATTATGTCAAATATACGACATAAAAAACACAACACTAATTTAACTTCATTTTCATCCATACCTCTTAAGTGTACCCATCACTTAAAAGGTGAAAGGGAGGACACGGAAATGCAATAATTGTAAACCACTCGGCATGGCAATAAATTGCATCAAAGCATATCAGTTGCAGTTGCCATAATTGTGATGAAACCGCAACGAGGATTTTGCGGTGGGTAACCAATGTCACTACTTTTCCTCATTCATATCATCAGGCAATAGTTACAATTGCAAAATAAAAAAAATGTTGAAAAATATATGCCACCTCGTACATATTTGGAATTCTGGACGTGTATCCGATAAAGGCATGTTGATAGATGGCAGTCGTGTTCGCTAAAACATTCATGCACAACTGTATACGTGTTAATATTAAAACAATATAGGCGGAAGGGCTTAAATTTTTATTGGTTCTCAATTCACATGATGGATTAACGTATTCCGATGTGTGGTTTTTGGTATACGCGCTCAAAACAAGTATACAAACATAATACATATACAGAGAAGGACATGCAGGAATCATCATTGCTACATGTTCATTGTAATCTTTTTACATTTGATTTTATTGAAGTTTTGTATGAATTGAAAAAATAACAAATTCATTTATTTGGATAAATTGAATGGGCTATTTTCCAATTTCAATTTAAATTGCCTTTTTTGTTTTTCAGATGTAATTTTATGGAAATTGATATTGAACTGAAGTGGTGAAGTAAAATATTACACTTACTGTTACCCGATCCGAATGAAAAGAAAAAGATAAAATCCACCGAATTTTCATTTAGAATTTTCGTGAAAATAAAAAATATATGTATAAATTTAAGTGGAAAATACAAAAAAAAACTTAAAGATTGCAATAAATAATAAGAAAGGGTTTACAATTTTACAGACAAAAAGAGTCATAATTCTTGCGCTACAAGTGTGGAGATGACCTTTAAATATGGGATCTTCCATACACGAAATACACTAAAAGAATTGAGCCTGAGATGTGGAGGACATATAAAGTATAATTAACTAAGAACCACCTTACACGAGCGACTTTAAAACTGTCAAATAACGAATTAAAACTACAGGCGCAGACTTTTGCTGCTCGAGTGTATTCGAAGGCTGTTATGCCAGATTTGAATTATTCAAACTCTTAAGCAGGCCTAACAAGGGCGGCTTAAGGGTTACTTCCGCTTGATTTTAACTAAGGGTATTCTCCACTTCATTTTTTACCTATTCGAAAAGGCAAGTAGGTTCCGACGGTATTAATTCTTCCGAAGGGGTACCTCCTCTGCAAGATCATCCTCTTCGCTTTCTGTGTAGTTGAGGGCCTTATCTTAGCCTTGTGAAGGGGTCAAATCGACTCAATGTGCTGACAACCGAGTGAGCTTGTGTCTAACGAGATTGTTTCTCCTCGACCTTCCTTCACTCTCAGCAAACTTAAGGTCTCTTAAAAGAAAAAAACAGGTTTTAGGCTCGAATTTTCACTTTTTACACAATTGTTCATGGTTCTAACGGGACAAGATTAAAGGATTTGATTTTTTGTTGCGTTGGCCATTTGGTCATTAAAAAGATCTTAATGTATAAATTCAGAACAAAAAACTTTTAAATTTGGTTTAACACGGTAAATAGGGTCGGGTTTGTCAAAAACAAACTTTTGCGCTTACTCACTTGTTCATTTATAGAAATGTTTAAGGAAGATTTGCAGCATGGAGTTAATTTGAAAAGTTTTAGAGCATATTTTCAAAAGAAGCTCAATGAGAAAAAACAATTTCAAGTAACCGAACAAGGCAGCAAACAGTCATATCGGGCTTCCAGCTACTCCGGCCGGACGTAGTTATCAACAAACAACTCTCGTGCACTCAAAATAAAAAAGGGCCTAAAAGAGTCGTTACTTTCCACTTGAACGGTCAGACGAGAAAATGAAATGCGGTTGTGTTACACTACAACCCCAAATAATCGAGAGTATTGCACTCGAACAGTTCTCATATTGCAAAAGCGTTCAGCTCTTGTCTGATCCAGAACTGCCGTATCACTGGAGTTGATACCTTTAACCATTGATTGGCTTTGCAACATTTTTTGTTTTAAATTATTTTGGGTGTACTGAAACATTCCCATTTCCCGATTTTTTGTTTTCGTTGAGGGTGATTCTCGTTTGGAATGTTAGCGCAATTTTTATTTACTGCATTGCCGGCTTTTTGGTATACACAATCCGGTTGCACTAATGTCACCGGATGCAATCGACTGTGCACTGCAGCAAAGCGAGGTGAGGTGCAAGTAGAACAAAACAAAGAAAAAAGTAATGAAGTCCAATTACCCACCCTTCGGTACACCATGCTGCCGTGTGTCTGTGCTTAAAACTAATTTCATGGCTGAGGGACAAACTTATCTGTGCATTGCACCGCAACAAAATCAAAGGTATAATCTCGTTAAATCTCTGATTAGTTTAAGAATCCGGGTTATTGCATGCTCGCGTCTTCTATAATTCTGGGTTCTTTCTTGTTTTCTTTTCTCCAACTCTACCTTCTCTGACACAATATTGATTGTCGTTCATATTTTACTTCCGTTGCGTTGGAATAGCTGGATCGGGGTCCAATGTTAATAAACTCTTAAAGCCTTCTTCGTTTTCTTCTTCTTTGTATAGTCTTCTTTGGGTTGCAGCCGAAATTCACGCATTAGTTTCGCTTGACACTAATGAGATGGAGGAATGTTTGACAACGTGCTAGCGTTTGTGTGTTCTGGTTAGCCATGGAAATGTTGAACCCAACACACGCTACACAGCACAGTTGATTAAGTCAGCCTACGCGTATTCCACCACCACCCATTCGTGTTCAGCCGCGTTCCATTCGTGCCTCTCTAATGGCATAAATCATTGAGTTAATAATATTGTAGTAACATTGTGGTATCTGGAAATGCTTGAGATGTAGTAGGTGCCGGAGTGCAACGGTCAGTATAGATCAGCCACAGGCTTTTGCCGCCATATGCAAATGACTGGGCTGTTGCGTTGGTTGCATAGGGCCCATATGCATCAAGATCTTGGAGTAAATACTTGATTTGCTCTTGATGTTTCTCAAATTATATTACCATGTAGCAAATGCCTTCTACGGATTATGTTATCTTAAATTTGAGTTTTACAATAAGTAGCTACGTAAATCTGTAACAGGCTTTTTGTTGATTTTGATATGCTGTCCTTGTATCGAGTTTCCTGGTCAAAGCAAACCTGTCCAATTGATTAGCTTTGAGAAAAGGCTGCTTTGAAAGATAACAACGAGAGCAGAGAGAAACTGGGTGCCGAAAACAATCATTTCCTCTCCTCCTAATAACCCAAAGCTATTCTGAAGGTTACGGCACCGAAGGGATCTTAGGGATCTTAAAGTCAAGGTTACCATACTTCGCAATAGAAGAGTTAGAAAAGTAAAGAAAAAGGACCAATTGGAGTTTTACTTGTGCATATAAGAGGCCCGCTCTTCAATTGACGAGGGGACGTATGCGTACCTTGCTTAATGTTCATTTTAAGCTAACGCACAGTTTTGTCGCGAGCATAATCGAAAGCTGTGCTTAAGCGCCCATTGACTTTGACTACCTTAATATAATGGTGCTTGTGCGTTGGCTTAAAAACAACGCACAGTACACTATTGTCACCGAAGAACGAAAAGCCTCTGGCAAAAAATTGCCTAAATTTAAACAACGACGTGGCATGAAAAAGGATCATGACGAGTACCTATGTTGAAACGACGGGTACTTTGAATGTCAGAGCTCTGAGCATTCTTAATGCCATCCAGACAGAGCTATAGTTTATAGTTACTATCCGCGAGCACTATATGAGGCGGACATACTTCTTCCAGGAAATATATGCTGGGTGAACTCTAAAATGTTGAAGAAGAAATAGTGAAATTCATTTGCCGACAGCTGATTCAGGTTGCACACATGGGATGCGGATTCTTCGTCTGAAAACGGCTGGAGTCAATGGTCATTAATTTAAGGCCGATAAATTTTCGCTTGACTGTGATTAATATCAAGGAAAGGCTTTACGCCTTTAGTCTAATCTGACACATACGTGCCCCTGCTGATTTAACTGAAAGAATCATTTAACGAGCTCCATATGACAACAGACAACAGCTTCTGACTACAATGCACTTTGAGGCGAATAGTATATTAGTGATAAGCAGCACAGGGCAGAATTCTCTTGCAAATTGATTCACACAGCAACCGGCCTATTTTCAAATGATGAAATTGCGAATCAAACCAACCAAACTGCTACAAAAAATATAATTTTTTCTTGACAGCAGTTGAACTTTTCAATGTTAGAAAGTTGCAGTCAACATAAGTGCAGAAATATGACATTGGATGGTTACACACACCCGAAGAAGCCAGAGTTTACGCAGAGCGAATGCGTTAAGGTCCCACAAACGCCTAAACGATGTGATTACGAGTTCATTACCATGCAAGAGGCAGCTAAAATTATGCTTGGCTATACCCTAACACAGCGATGGCTTACCATCGGCACGAGACGAAATATTCTTGGCGGATCATTAACTGAGAAACCCGATTGCACCTTTGAGTGGCAGCATAAACGGCCTTCGTCGAGATTATAAAGTGTTTCCACCGGATACTAATCCGTGATTTAGATAAATTTCTGCTCAATCCCCTCTAATTTACTAGATTGACCATACCAATTGTAATCTCTTCACGAAGAGATTAGAAAGTAATCGCGTAATAAATCTCTTCCACGCATGAATTCTAAAAGGCTATGTTACAAAGCTGCGTTGCGTCAACGTTGATTTGACAACTAAAATTCAATAGGAGGTACCACAACGTTGCAACTGTCATCCGCCGTTACGTTTTTTATACCCGACCCAGGGTGTATTAAGTTTGATGTATAGTTTGTAACACAGTGAAATAATCACCGTAGACCCCTAAGACCTTTTAAATATATGAATGGGACCGACAGGAGAATCGTATGTATGAAACCGTATGTAAACAACTTTAAGGCCTTAAATTTTAAGGTAGAGAGCTGATATTTGGTGGGTTGGCTGGAAGTCCATTGGACCAGATCAAGTTTGAAATAAGCTGAATCCGCCCACTAGAGGCCTGTATATGCGACCACCTCTAATTAAAAAAAAAAATACTTTTTTCTAAATTTTAGCTATGTTAGAATGGTGCTAGAGCATTTATTTTTGGTATGTAACATTGCCTTGTAATTGTCTTTGAAGTAGCCAAAAAAGTTGGGCCTTTTCATTGACCACACCCAATTTCTTAAGGGATTTTAGCTAAAAATTACTGTTTTTCAATAAAAATATATGAAATTTGACTGAAAATTCTATGACAAAAGTTGTAGATATTAGCATTTTCTAACTTTCATGTATACGTTGTAAGTGCCTCCGCCCACTTTTGTGGGCGTGGCGTTAGAAAAAGTGATTTTTTAGTTAGAAAGGCGGAGTTTTAGGCCGAAATGTATGCAACCACCTAGTATAAAGCATTCAACAGTTATATTTTTACATCCCGCCTACTTTTTGGAGGCGTGGCAGTTCTTTTTTAGGTATGGTCGAATATCGTAGATGGACTGAAGCTTTTGCTTACGCACTGTTGCACTTTCACACTTGTTTTATGTAAGAAAGTTTTTGGAAAGCAAAAAAACTCAACACAGTGACATAGCCAGCTACTCAGTGACATAGCCTTAAATCAAAATTCAGAATTCTACGTGTTCTCTTCGTTTTCTGATGAAACAAATCAAAATAATCTTTTTTAGACAGCTGTCCCAAGTAACACAGAAGCTCTATGGCCACCGTTACGTTTTCAGCACCACATCACAAAACCTTAGGTTCTTGAAGTTGGTTTTATACAAGTAACGGGCCCTTACAAAACCCTTATAAGCACGATTTGACACTTTGTAGAACTCAATTTTTGGTGCAAAAAGGGTTCTACTACGGGCTCTTATAGAACTTATTTGACAGCCAATACAATTTAAAAAGAATAAAGAATGTGTAGGTACACACACTTTCAAGTTTTCTTTTTTTTCGTGTTTACCTTTTGCTGGCTTGGTGTGGTTTTTCTTTTAGTTGGGTATTTTACACACATTCCTATCTTATTCTTTGAAAGTGTTGATATTTTTGGACAAATAACTTCGTTCATATTAAATGGTCATGAAATTAATCAATAAAACGAGTGCATTAAATTAGCAGATAACAAGGTGCGCATCTAATTTTTTCAAATGATTTATTTACATACATATAACATTTTAATGATTTAGCACCATTGTAACACTTTAGATTCTATGTAGCACTGTCTAGCTTCATGTAGAACCATTTGAAGGTTTAGTGTTTTCTGTCAAACATGGCGCTAATTTATATAGGGTTACCATCAATCTCTTTTCTTTTATGATATACGCTGATTTCTGTTTCCCATATTAGGTGGTTTGACTACTTGTAATTATTGACATGGCAGACATTAATCGAAACGTATTTTTTACAGACTGTTTTATTCTTATCCATGAAAAACAGTTTAAGTGCTAATTTTTGTGTCTTGCATTAGTTTCAAGTTTTTTATTATAAAAATTGTAATTTTAAAAATCAAAAGTGGTCTAACTTAATCTTGTTTACTTTGTCCATCAGAGTATTGAAAAAGTTTTACTCTCAAAACACCTGTTTTTGCTCTGGAATAAGTTTTTTCACTGCCCAGTTTGGTCGCTGTCCAATTTTACAAATGGCTGGCCGAGAAACCCGAACAGCAAAATCAAAGGTTATTTGCCAAAATTCTCCGGCCGCACGCACAAGCTACGACGACAAAAAACATCTTAAATCACTCGACACAGCTATAAACAAATTAATGTCGCAGCACGATGAGATGAAAAGGTTTATCCAAACCGAAAACAACAAACTCGCCAAAAAGATGGAAAAGTTCGACCGAACATTTCATAAAAGCCTCGAAGAAATCCGTGAAACTGTAGCAGACCTGTGCAAAAGAGTGCATCAGCTGGAGATGACAAATGAGGTTCCATCTACCTAGTAATGGAGACGAGGTAGTGCATCTACCTCGTCTTCGACAACCCCCAACGAACTATGGTTTCACGAAAGAATTGATGAATTGGAACGAGAAAAAATTTCTAAAAATGCAATCATTCGTGGAATTCCAAAGTTGGAGAATGAAAACCTCAACGAAATCTTACGGAAACTCTGCGAATCGGTGAACTGCGAGCCTGCACCCACGCCAGAAAAAATTTTTCGCGTAAGGTCCCGAGGAAAACCTGAGGATGTCAACACTTCAATTGTAGTTATTTTCACCTGCAACGCGGATAAAAATTTACTTTTAAAGTCAATTCATCGGCACTGGCTACAAAATAAAAAGAGCCTTTGTTTACGCGACATTGGATTGTCTTCTGACAGCCGCTTTTTTGTTAACGAAAGTCTTACAACGAGTAATCATATGATTCTGTGGAAAGCTCTACAGCTTAAACGTGTCAAAAAGCTTTCTGGTGTACACACTCGAAATGGAAGGGTCTACATCCGAATCAGCGGTGGAGGGGACATAGAACGAGGAAAGACGCTTTTGATTACAACGCTTCAAAGCTTGAACTCAATTGCCAACACGACAGCGAATAGCGATCAAAACGAAAATGATAAGTAAGATGTTTAAGATGCTCATTTTAACAGAACTTATGAATTTGTTAATTTTTATCTTTTTTTTGGTTTGTTATTATTATTCTTTTTCTTCTGAAAATATTGGCCATATATCTAAACCCCCTTTTTGTGCAATGTCTCTCGTCAGTTTCGTCTGTTTTTGGGTTAAAGCCTTAAATTTTTTCGAATATGACTAGACAAAATAATTTTTCTGCTGCTTGTAGCATAAACAATACAATAACCTGAATAGTATGGTTCGTATTCTATGTAAGCAATATGTTGGTTTAAAAATTTGTCACATCAATGCCCAAAGCCTTTTTCCTAAAATAGATGAATTTCGGTATTTGTTTGTTGGCTCTGGTGTTGACATTGCTTGTGTATCGGAAACATGGTTTTTGCCTGATGTAAATGATGTGCTCTATGAATTGAAAGGTTACAAGTTAATTCGGAAGAAACTTTTGTGTGACCATCAGTCAGGATTCAGAGCAAAGCACGGCTGTATCTCAGCTCTTTTGAAAGTTTCGGATGACCTTCGAAACTCTATGGATGATGACTTAGTATCATTCCTCTGTCTCCTAGACTTTTCAAAAGCCTTTGATACAGTCGATCACGCAATTCTTATCCATAAATTAAAAACATATTTTCATTTTTCTGACGCTGCCGCCAAATTAATATTTGCCTACCTCACCGGTAGGACCCAGGCAGTTGTTGCAGGAAAAGATGTGTCGCGCTTCCTTGATCTTAAATCGGGTGTACCGCAAGGATCCATACTAGGCCATCTTCTGTTTATTATGTTTATAAACGATCTGCCAAATGTTGTACAAAACTCATCAAAACATCTTTATGCTGATGATTTTCAAATTTACCTAAGCTGCGAGCTTGGGATGATCGAGGATGGGGCTTGGAGGTTAAATAGGGATCTTGAAATTATAAGAATATGGTCAAAAAGCAATAACCTTTTTATAAACCCAAAAAAACCAAATGCATTGTTATTTACAGGAGGCACTTAGACAAAAGCTATTTCCCAAGTTTATACTTAGGTGACGACATTGTCGAATATGTTGAAACCGCTAAGAACCTAGGAATTTGGTTTAATTCCACGCTTAGTTGGGACTACCATGTTCAAACTGTCATTGCCAAGATGTAGGCTTCCCTGCGCAGTTTGTCGTTGTCAAAAAAATATACTCCTCAACCTATAAAATTGCAGTTGACCAAAGCCTTAATAATGCCGATTATATCATACGGTTGCGAAATAAGTTGTGTTATCAGTGCAGACACAAAACGAAGACTAAATGTAGCTTTCAATAATGTCGTGAGATATGTGTATAACCTAAAACGCTTCGACCATGTTTCGGGTCACAATAAAATTATACTAGGATGTAGCCTGATGTCCTATTTAAAGTTTTGTTCCCTTAAAATGTTAAATAAAATAATAATGAATAAAAATCCATCATACCTCTATGAAAAACTCAGATTTTCTGCTTCATCTCGCTCACATGTTCTTATTTTACCGAGGTGTACATGTCGTAATACTGAAAGTCAGTTTCTTGTTTATGCCATCAAGCAGTATAACTCACTTCCCATTAACATTCGAAGACTGCGAGGCACAAACCAATTTGATAGGGTAACTTTTAGGTATATGGTCCATAGTTCACAGTTTTGAAACTTTTGAGTTATAAATTACCTTTTGTATTTCCTTACTTCCTTAACGTAAATTGTAAGTTGTAAAATAATAATGTTTGAATTTGCTTATAAAATGAATTATGTAAATTAAATAACTTTTACTCTTATCGGCTTAAAGCTTATTGTAAAAGATGGCATATAAATAAATAAATAAATAAATAAATAAAATGAATGCAGTTTATACTTTCACAGTTTTGAATTCCAAGAGAATATCCAAGCATGAATATTCTCTAAAAATCAAATTTTTGTGTATAATATATTTTTCCAGCCTTAAAATGTAATCTAGTTAAAATTCATATTATTCTATTAAAAATGTAAAATTCTTATATCTTAATGTTTTGCTTGAAATGTTCTCAACAATTTCTATCAATTACATTGTTTTCTATTGTATGACATCTGGCAACCCCATGTGTGCAAAGAGTGCAAGGTAGTACTTCGGATGTGTCAAACCTATAGTGTTAGAAAAAAGTTGCTAGAAAGGTCTAAATACGCTACAGAACTTAACCCCTCAGCACTTGTTATAACCTTATAACTTCAGTGCTAGGAACGTTTACAGCACCACGTTTACGGAGCCTTTGGTGCTAGCATTTTTAGTTTTAAAGGGTGATTTTTTAGCTGGTTTGGTTTTGGCAACACTGGTTTTGACAGCTGACGTGTGCTTAGTACCTTGTGTCACTGTCTAACAGCTTCAGTTTGGTTTGCAATTTAACCATGGATCGTCTTACAAATGAACAACGCTTGCAAATTATTGAATTTTACTATCAAAATTCGTGCTCGGTTCGAAATGTTCATCGCGCGCTGCTTCCATTTTATGGTCGGCATTCACGACCTTCTGAGCAGTCTATTCGGAAGATTGTTTTGGGCCGGTCAATTGGCCGCCTAGATCGTGCGATTTGACATCATTAGATTATTTTTTGTGGGGGTATGTCAAGGCTAATGTCTATAGGGACAAGCCCGCTTCGATTGACGCACTGGAAGCCAACATCCATGCATTCATTCGTGAGATACCGGCCGATATGTGTGAAAGAGTATGCCAAAATTGGACTCAGCCGATGGGCTACCTGAGACGCAGCCGCGGTCAACATTTGCATGAAATTATCTTTAAACATTAAATTGCAAGGTTCAAACTATCGATTCAAATAAATATTTCATTAATTTTTTCGAATTTTTTGTGTTTTTTTTTTTTTAAAAAAAGTTCTCAACCTCTTAAAAAATCACCCGTTATAATAAATTATGGTGCTGTATACGTTTTTATGACCAATTTTATAAGTAAATAAGTTGCGCACCAATGGCACGATAACGAAACCTTTCAAAACCAAAAGTGCTACTGAAGTGCATTTTGAGTGTCTTAGAAGTCCAATATTCAAAAAAATTACGCTTATGGTTCCATAGTGTGCTACTTGGGGTTTATCATCAACTCAGCTGTGTTTGTTGTGTTGCGTAAAGGGATGTGAATTGACTTTGCTGTTGATGTAGATCTAGTTGGACCTGTCAAAAAAATTAAATGTACTGAGGAGTGCACACTGCAACAAAATGATGGATGTTAAGGTTGAAACTGCTAGTTGATGTTGATCAAGTTGGATGCGCTTTTTTTTGATTCGTAGATTTAAAAAATCAGTGGAAATTATAAATAAGAGTTTAATTATTTTTGATTGTGAGTTGCCCGGAAGCCAAAGAAACTCAAGTTTACGGGGAGATGCGCAGAGGTCTTGCCGACTAGACATTGCCATTTTACAGACATTGCCACAGGATGTCTCTTATTAATTAATGTTGATCTTTTCCAGTGGAAACACTTTGGGATTAACTTTTAATCGTCCTACGTTAATCTCTGTTTTATGTGCGACGGAAACACCCTATTAAAATAATATCAATGCTGCATGTTGGCACGTTAAAGGCACTACAAACTGTTTATTTTTATAAATGGCACGGGGTTCTTAAAAGGTTCGCCATCCCTGCTCTTACGTATATCGCAGAGCAGAAACTATTTCGTACAAATAGGAATCTGCGATTAGAAAGAAAAGACGCCACAATTTAAACGAAAAGGTAAAGTTGGGTGCTATTGCTCAGTGGGGGAAATGGCGCAATTCAAACGTATTTTCAAATAGATATGTTTGGTCATCGCTTAGGATTCAAACTGTCGATATCAGGTAGTCCAGGGAAGAGTTTTGTTAGTGGTATAAAAAGAAAGATCCTACTGTTGGCATCAGAAAAAAAGTGACTCGTTCTTTTTTACGATCCCCACCTCCTACCTCTATATGACAAACCCTCCGAGAGTAACATTTGTCTCGAAAAACTTCTCAAGGTGCCGATTCCGAATAAGCAAAAAATTGTAGGTCACCCTCCAATATAAGAACTGCATAGACTTCAAACTACGAAAAAAGTACACAGGCAACAATTCTTATAGAATTTTAAAAAAAAGATGAGCTTAACCTTCAGTAAAAGCCAACGGACCGCTCGGTGTATGACTTTATACTTGACGGTCTTTCTATTTTTGCGCTTTCATCTCTAAGTTAGGTATTGAATAGTTCTTATACGTGGCCAAAACTAACCTTAAACACCAGCTCACCTTACAATTCTAGTAATATGAGCGACATCAACTTGGCGCCTTACGCACTGTTTGTCGACTTTGCTTATATTGAAATAAATCGATAGACCGAAGATTTAATCGATATCAAAAGCATTTAAACAGAAGAATGTTCGACTTCATTCATTCACATCGATGTCCGTTAATTTGAAAACAATGCAGTTACCTGTTATGATGGGTAGTTTGCAGCTGCACTTGCAGGAACTTCGTTGCTTTGGGTATATACCTGCATAGAGCGTTCAGTCCGTTTAGTTGAATTACCGCAATTTATCATCATCGAACTGCATAATCATCATCGTTCTCCCCCTCGTTTGGTGTACACTTTTCCATGCAATCAATATCTAAAGCGTTCATATCGTATAGCCGCAACACAGATGCATCTCCAGCACATTCTGGAGAGTGCAAAGTCGTCCTCTTGTTCTTAACCATGGTGATGGTAGCACCGTAATACAGGAAGTTATGCTCTATTTACTAGAATATACTCAAGAGTGAGAGAGGGATCACTTGATGAAGAAGTAACACGTTGCATGTTAACTTTTCTGTTCCTTTTGTTATCAAGTAAATGGGGGAAATGCACAAGATACCAAGATGTAGAGTGTAAGTAGAGTGCTTGGTATAGTGGGTATATATATAGAGGCTGAAACAGGAAGTACAATAGGCACTTGAGCGCGACTTGCTACAGAATAATAAGGTTTGAAGTATAAGTACAACTTCACAAGAACAGGAAGTAGACATCATTTTCACCAGAACTAGAATATACTTTTGTGCATTTGGAAAATAATTACTATTGTAGCTAATAATGTGTTTTTTGCTTTCTTTTTCGTTGCAGAGTCATCACGTCATGGTATGAAGGAACCGAACAATTCCGAGGATATTGTAAGTTGCACAGATGTTCTAGTTTTCTACATAAAATAAACAAGTTTAAAAATCCTATAAGTGTTGGAAACTAACGATTTAGATCTGGTTTGCATCGTTATATGCATCGATACATGACTTGGTTTGTACTATACCATACCTTATTCCGCTGATTTTTTAAACTACCATTATATGACAAAATCACTTTAACAAGAAGTATACGCTCATAAAGTGCTACTCATCTTAAGAAGACTGAATTTTAGACTAGTGTTTTAGACCTATTTTAACCTCAATTGACAGCATGGGTCAAACGAGCGAAAACGATCGCAAAAAATTTCCATTAGTGGAGATCACAGCCAGCAATCGTAACGCCGTGGTTAAATGTCAAGATGGCAAATGTCTTCATGTATACCGGTGGCCCCGGCTACTGGATAGAAATGCCACCTTTCTTCTGCATTGCAATTTGGCATTACTTAGCTCGAATCAAGGGTCTAAGACGAATCAAGGGTCTAAGACGAATCAAGGGTCTAAGACGAATCAAGGGTCTAAGACGAATCAGACCTTCATATTCGGAAGACGACAAGTACACGACTGGATGTCGATCCCACGCGAAATTGTCTGAGCCCTGGAGAAGAACTAATCCACATTGGACAGAACTTTAAACGTGTAGACACAATAAAGAGCTATGACCACCGGCAAACAAAAAGAGACTATTCTTTCAAGAGTCAGTCACTATGTATGATCGGACTATGACTGCAGTATTTTTTTAGGCGGAGCTGGCAGCCACAATACAAGCTGCCACTGAGCTGAAGAAATACAGCCTCGTAAACAAGACCGTATACTTTGTCAGCAAAGCGGACATTAAAGCCATGGAATTAGATGTGTAGAAGTCAAGAACTGTGAAGCTTTGGAGAGAAAAACTGGACGAGTTTTCACTTGGCAGCACTGTAAGTCTGGTATATTGGGTGCCAGGTCACACACATATCCCGGGAAACAAAGAAGCGGACAAGCTTCCGAGAGCTGGGTCAGGGATTAGTGCATCTCTAGCCCTCAAATGTATAACAATCCCGCTGAGCTCGGTAGCATAAAGGATAGAAACTAAATCCTTGAGTAGAACTAGCAAACGTTGGACAGAACTTGGTACCTACGTATAGACACACAAGCAGCTATGGCCAGCGGTAAATAAAAAGAAATCACTATTTATGATTGTACTAGCCCGAGTACACAGGATTTCTTACGGGGCACTGCTCTGTGGATCTACACGCAGAGCGGCTAAGCATACTGCATAACGATTGCTGCAGAAGCTGCAGAGATGTTGAAGAAATCGAATCTGTTCGTCACCTACTATGCGAATGCCAAGCCTTAACCAGTAAGTCCTAGTACCCTCGGCAGTTACTTCTTCAACGAGCACGAAGATCTAAAGCGAAGGAAGGAATTCTCAGGAACCCCTAAAGGCTTTCCTCCAATTCGCCTGTCCTCCTTCTTATTTGACATCCTGCAGAGACTTATCGACGCTAACATTTATATAGCTAAGATGGACAGAAGATGAACTTTTATCGGTATCCCAATATGTTATTACCAGGGGAAATCGGTGGGGACGGCTCTGTACTCGTTGGTTAGTATCATTAAGAAAACCTTTGACAACAAGGAATTCACTAGTGTATCTTTTCGCGAAATTTAAGGAAGCTGGTGGCTGACAACTATCTTTGACATTGGATCGAACAAATGCTTAAAGCTAAAGTGCTGTCCAACGAACAGGCCAGTGTGCTGACACCCCAAAAGGTGAAGGATTATCACCACTGCTATAGATCTGGTAGTAAATGGAAAACTCCTGATCTTTGAAAAAGATGGCTTCAAAGTCAAAGCCTACGATGGGCATAGCATAAAGCACTGATAGCTGTTTCAGGCAAGTTCCTCCCCATAATTAGGGATTAAATGCACTTTGCTCTTAGCAAATTAGCAAAGATCGGGTGGATAGTGTCAGTTTATGAGTTAATCCGTCAAAAACTGAGCTACTATTGTTGACAAAGAGGCATAAAAAACTATTTGTAACCCGACCAAAACTCGAAGGCGTTGAGCGGCAAATGTGCTCTGAGAACTCCTACAGCTTCTCTAGACACAATACTTAACCTTCTTTCCGTTGACATCTTCCGAAGGTCGATGACAGCAAAAGCAGAACTAAGCCTTAGGGAGTCCCTACAATAGGATCGTGAAAACTAGCGTCCTTAATGCCCATGTAAATAAAAAAATAAAATGAGTGGCACAACAACTCGCGGTAAGCCAGGGCCCACTTCTCTAACCTATGGCCATCTTGCTATCCCTAAGTAAATTGGACTATCTTGTCTCTTGCTTAGACTCCAATGTCGAATTCGAAACAGAAAAAATTCATGGGATTGGGTTTAGGCCTTAAATGAATCTGCGCATCAGAAAGTTACACTGAATAAAAATCAGCATTTGAAACGGAGGCAGGAGTCTTTTTTAGTACTCTAGACCTATGCTTCTCCAAGCGACTGTCGGATCACTGCAGTATATTTTTCAAATCATAGCTGTTCGAGAAGCCGCGGCCTGGCTTTCAACTAACTCAATAGACTTCAGCGCTTACACCGAATACGGTTGCTTGCACCTCTCCAGTCCCTAAGGAAACACCATATTCCCCCTGATATGGGTTCATACATCATACCGCATCGGTTTCTTTTTCGAAGGTTGCTACTATCGGCTGGAACACTCAGACGCAAGTACTGGTCTATTGTACTACCGTGCAGACATCTTATTTGGGATAGGGCTTCAGTGATGAAGGCCTTAGATGTTCTGCACTCACCATGAAATTCGCTTCTTTTTGCGTGTTTGTTAAGCAGAAGAGGAGGCGGTGCCTAATGTAAAGGACCGTTTTGTCTCAGTTGTTAAAACTTCCACCGACCTGTCCTATTTCACATACCCTGCAGAAGTGTCGACCGGAGTGTTTGCGCCTTCAGCAAGTAAAGCTTCTTTGAGGCGTCAATCGGTCACCTGCTTTGTTTTCCTTTTGCATAAGTCAGGCGCAACACAGGGCCCTACTCTTTTGGAACCCGTTTAACCATAAAAGTTCATAAAAATCCTGAGCCTTAAGCCAATGAATCCGTTGCGCCCGTCGCGTTGAAGAACACAACTGACAACTGAGTTATATATGCACGTTTTTATGGGAAGCAGCCCCTAGAAGAACATCGTGACGTAAGTCGCTTCCTTTAAAAACGTGTGTATTTCACTGAGTTGTCAGTTGTGTATTTCGACGTAACAGATGCAACGGATTCATTGGGCTGAAGGCATTACCCGTCAGTAGCAGTGCATTGAGTAGCAGCCTCACTCACGCTCAGTTTGCCGACAGAGTCGAACAAAGACGCGAAGAGCAGCTTGTTTCTTATGCTTTTTATAAATTAATGCTGGGGCCTCCAGACGCCATGCCCTGACCGTAGTCATAGATACTACTACCTGGAGTAGAAAAATTTTAGGTTCTCCATTCATTTACAATTTTGTATGGCATGGGAATGGGTGGAACGTGGAAGGGGAAAGATTTCGGGGCTTGCGGTTGAACCCCGAAAGCACACTACGGTCCGCGGGGTCGTCACTCCCGTCACCTTAACTGAGTAAAGTGCCTTTCGGGAAATATCGTATCGGTTAGTCCTACCTTTCACCTGTCCCGAGGCTCATTTTCACCTGATGAGTCGCCTAAGGTACGAGTTTACATCGAAAACGGTTACCCTCTCAGCTTATAGCTTAAAAATGCTCGTCAGTAGTCACAACATAATTTTTTCGGCGGGGGTTTACACCAAGAACGGTTGAGCCTCTCTCCAAATTGCCCTCTGGCACGGGTTCATACCGCAACCAGTTACCCCTCTTACACACCTTGTGCCTTTGCCTTGCTTTCTCAGGCCTCATCTATTGTTACTCAAAACGTCTGAAGGCAATTTTTACATGAGTTCCAGTAGTCACGGGCTCACTGATAACGATTGCAGTATTTTGGGCCCTTTTTGAGTCCCTCACTGACTCCCAATTTTCTGCTGGCAGTGGTAACGTATACCATCGCGTTCAACACGCTTTTTGAGGTAAGTCCTTAACCAAGCCGCTCTCGGAACAGGCTTATACCGTGACTGGTTGCCTCGACCTTTTCGCCTAAATTGGGAAGTCAATATTTATTTTTTAGGTCCCTAAGCTTGGTATTCGGGTCTTAC
Source organism: Neoascia interrupta (assembly GCA_947623515.1). Taxonomy (NCBI): domain Eukaryota; kingdom Metazoa; phylum Arthropoda; class Insecta; order Diptera; family Syrphidae; genus Neoascia; species Neoascia interrupta. Next base: position 122,789,033 of record OX392463.1, read on the forward strand.
CAAAAAGCGGTTACACAATGGACCTCCAATGGACTAAGTGGGTTCCTGTTGAGCGGGGATATCTACCTAACCTAATCTTTGTATACAAATCCGGATGGTTCTCAGAGTGGCAATTTAAGCTTCTGACAGAGATTTATTTTTGATTTCTCATATGATTTAAAAAGGCTATAAATGAACGTATTTGACCCAAACTGTTGATCAAGGTCAGCCTTGGCTATCCCCACACCCCCCTTCCTACCTTACTACTATTGTTTCGAGGGGTTAAATAGATTTCAACGACACGGTGCTCTCAGATTCTGCCTGGCTAGTTTTTGCGATTCTCCTCAAATTAATTTGTACCCTTGCTTTAAAGTCCGTTATTTCTCTCTTATATCTTCCTGGCACCCTAGAATTTTTTTGAAAAAGCAGTGGGAAGATTGATTCTTCATTTGGTTAAACGACTGCAGTGCAAAACAGCAGCGTCTATCTCCTCAGTAGTGTCCGAACCGGTACTGATATCTTCGATAGCCATCGTAGCCCGACAAGAATTGACGCCGGACGTTGTGCTCAAATCTGAATGTGAGGAATCAATTCGTGGATTCGTTAACCTGTTCTTGATTCACTTCTTACATGTGTTGTAAATTCTAAGCATACAAAACGAAGGAGGCCTCATTCAAAATCATACGTCAGCCACTGTGATAGTTCTCAGCGTGTGGTGCGAAGACTGACGATAACTCTCTTCTCATCTTCTATGTCAAAAAAGGGATGAAGGAAGTTCGGTAGTGTTCTTTAGACCGAGAATGGAAAACGTAACGAATTCTTGCTCGTAAAGTCAGCAGACTCTGAACTAGCCACTGCTATGTTAACAATTCTCACTACGTTTTTAGTGAGCATCAGTTAAAGGACGCTTTCCTTTGTCTTGTACCTCAGCTTCAATTAGAGAGGTGCATTCTGCTGCCGGCACTTTTCTTACATATAATGTCTACAAACTAAAAAAAACTACTTGGCCACTCGCCTAACCTTTCAAACCATGCATGCTGTGTGCGTTTCAGATGTTCTTGTTCTTACTTCAATTTTTTTGCCGACCTTCTAGTTGAGAGGTTTCTCATGATAAATGATACTCTCGGAGGTGGGACCGTGAAAACTTATAGTATCCCGGTCGGGCTTAGAACCCGGAACCTCGTGCACGCTACTCATAGCTCCACGGTGCCAATAAAATTCTGAATACTAAAGAATCTTGCCAGAGCGTTTGATACTTTGAGACTTGAAAGAAAAAAGTGGATAGCTTCGTCCTTCGCTGATTGGCCATTCAATTTCTCATAATTTTTAAGTAAAGCATCTCTTATGAGATAAGATTTGACCAAAAAATTGCCTTTTTTGAAGGTAACAAGCTGAGTCTGTATTTATATCTCCGAGTTTTAATTGATAGTTTATGTGACTTACCAGGTGCAGCACCCATATAATAGCACAAATTCAACCATATTCAGTTTGCAAAGTTTATTTCGCTTTAACAGATTTTCCAGCCGCTCAATAGATTGCCATTATTTTACGCTTTTCGTTAAGAACCTTGTCTTTTAGGAGACTCAAACACCACTTAAGAGCTTTGATGCACGGCTTCATTTATTTAATCTCTTGTAATAAAAAAAGAAAGGCAATGCTTGCGTTGAGTATCGAAAATTATCGTTTATTTTAGTACCCATTAATGTTCTCATTATTTTATTATTCTTTTGAATCTCTTACATGTTCTGCGAAACTACGAGCGACACTATAGCTCCAATTTAGTTTGATCAAAGATTATTATCCTTTCCAAAGTAGGTATATACCCTCCTATACCAACCAGCATCTCATTGAAACTTACCACATACCCCCATTCCTGCCTGCTGTATGTGCGTATATGAATATCCATGGACATCTGACACCCAAAGACGTTCGCCAACGACCACGACGACGACGACAACGACTTTCCATAAAAAAATTTTCAAGTCGCCGAGGCTCATTTCAAGTTCATGTGCGCAATGAGATCTTTCATTGCGAATTGGAGTGGAAGAAGATTACGTACCCATAGCAAGACACATTTCGAAAACCAATTCGGAGTGTACACCACAAATAAGCCAACGCAAAAAGCGCTCCACAGCTTTATGGAAAACCAGCTTTAGCCGATACCAAAGGCACAGCAGATACGCAACAGCAACAACAGCAGCATCCAGCTATACAGCAAAACGGGCCAATAATATCTCTCAAAGGCATGCGGCCTAGTTTCTCCATTCAGAAATCGAGATACATGTTTCGCTCAGTATACGAAGTCTTTTTATTATATGTTTTCATTTCGTTCCTTCCCGCCACCGCATCGTCTCTGCACTTCGTTAGATCCAAGAGATTCAAGCCGAAAACAAGATTTAATTTAATTGAACCAAGAGGAGATAATTATTGCAAGCGAGCAAGATGTGACAGAGATGCTGGCGTTGTCGGTTACCGGCCACAATACAAACATTGTCTTAATTCCCTGGAAGAAACACTCGTGGAATAAAATATAAATTCCCTGTGTCTTATTTTCCCCGGCACTGACACACCAGATGCTGCAGGATTAGGAAGCAAGTGCGATGCAGTGCATCATAAATCCTCGACTGTCGTTCATTAGTATTTTTGTATGATGTGAAGAAATCACCAAGAGCGCAGTGCTCGGCAATGTGTTTCCCACGATAGCATTTATGGAATTCCCCATCAGAGCAAATCAAGTGGTATAGGACGACCGATATATGTATACCTCCACAATATTCTACCTGACAGGTTCTAGCCAGACAAATCAGGGAGAATTTTCCTTTTCCTTTATGACTCTATAGTGAGGTTGCATCATAAATGAGACTTATTTTCTATTAATAATTGAATAGCCAGGGATACCTACATAAAAAAGGACATGTGTATCCTTTGAATTATGTCTTCCTATACCTGTGTACTGCGGCGAACAATGGAACGCTGCAGGTTCCTATTGAATAGGTGGGTTTTCTCGGTAACCAATGCACTAATGCGTTTAGGTGCCTCGGAACTGGGTCTGAGGCGCTATCTTTTGAAGGTTTTTGGCGTCAAACCCGAACACGTTTTAGGTAGGGGCAATTTATTGCTTGGATTGGAATGTGGATGAGTTTCGATAATGGCTGCCAAGATAGAAGATAGGAAGGAAGGAAGTAGAAACAGTGCTTTGGAAATTTTTAGCTATAAATTAGTTTGCCGATCCTAAATCAAGTCTGACAGGGCTTTTCAGGTACAAAGGCATCGATTGCTTTTATTCTTTGACTAAAAAATTGGTTCCCTAATAAAAAACACCATCCTAAAAACGAAAATTTAAGCTCTTTTTAGACCAAGGCCCCGGAACAGATTTGTGATGTTAGACCGCCCCAATTCAAAGCATAGATTTCAAGAAAAATGTGACTAGAAATGTAATCAGTTGCAGGGCCCAGATACGACCTTAGGGCCCAGATTTAACTTCAAAGATAAATGTGAAAATATCAAAGAACTAGAAGTAGGTGTTTCCGAAAAATCTCTCAAAAAATGTCTCAAAACAATATACAGTTCAGCTGGAAGGGTGACAATAATTTGCAGTCATTAGGCCACAGGAGCAGGGAACAGCAGTAGATCTTAGAAAGGCAGCATTTCCATTGCCAGATATGCGGCATGTAGTCGAGTAGTTCGAAAGTCTATCGATCCGGAAGCGTATAGTGTAGAATTGTGGAGGACGAAATTCAGAAAATGCCTTTAATGCATAGCAATAAACAGATAACTAAAGGCGCGCAGGGTTGTAGAGGCCGTAAAACGCATCTGTCGTCCATTCCCCATAATTTTTTTTTAAAGGGAAAGATCTTCGGTCGTTTTTTTTTGACAACCTCTTACGGAAGATAGATCACCAAGTTGTATTTATTATACACCCCGATTTATAGGGTTATGTGCACCCTTTTAGTGAACTATCATACTATCATAGCACGATTTTAAAAGATCAGAGGAATAACTGAGCCTATAATAACACTGACTTGAAAAGCTTGAATGAAAAAAAACCGTGAATGAAACTGACTACTTGAAATGGCGCTACAGTCCGGGATGAACCTGGCCATCTGTCAAAAAGCTTCGCCTGCTAGCACTGTCTCCAGCTAGCCGTCTCGAGTTTTGTACGCCAAGTTTGCTGAGGTCCCCTTCTACTTACGTGTGTTACCTGAGTCTAGTACTCTCCTAGCTGCATCGAGGCCTGTGTATTCTGATGCCTGTTTCACATAAAGAGCGGAAGAGCGAGTATAAGTCTTGAGCAAGCTGTCAAATGAATTTCAATCAATGGCAATGTATGTAGTGGCATAATACCGGCGTTATAGATTTGTAGCACACCGACCTTTTAGAAAAATTCAAAACCCTCGCCGAGGTCGACGATTATTTTGTCAATCGCTGTTGTGAATAGTTATGACACGCTGTCGAATAGACGATTTTTTTTTTGCTCGAAGCTAATACTTGTTGTGAAATAAAGGTTGGTTAAATTTTAAGGGCCAATGTTGAATGTGAACCACACCTAAACGTCAAGTTTTTTTCTGCATTTCATTTGACATTTATCAATTTCAGACTAACTCAATTTGAACCACGGAAAGATACACAATTCAGCAACGTGTTATTAAAAAGTTTTTCAGGCTTATTATGAAAATGGGCGTTCAAATCAAAATGCATACCGAGCACTTCGTGATTTTTTCGGTCATTTTAATCGTCCAAATGTGCGTACAATCGGAAAAACCGTGCAAAAATTTGAGCAAATCGGGTCTGTAGGAGATGTGAAAACACCAGTGCATGCTCGTACAGCTTGTACTGCAGAAAATGTTGCTACTGTTCGCGTTAGTGTGGCTGAAGAGTCGTCCACCTCAACTCGTCGTTGTGCCCCACATTCGCACTTCTTACGCTCGACGTTGATGAACATTATGGCCCGAATTGGAAGTTATGAATGTGGACGATATGTGGTGTTTACAGAACGGTGCCACTTGCCAAAAGGTTTACGTCGATAAGCCAGCAACAATTCAAGAGCTAAATTCGAAGCTCCTCTCTATAAACATGCACAATAAAGTCGACACATTTTAGAAATATATAAATAAATAAATAGAGTGGCGCAACAGCTCGACGTGAACCAGGGCCAACTTCTCAACAATGTATGCTGGTGTGTTAATTTCCTTACATACAAGGGGACCTACAATTTTTTGCCGAATACGAACGGCACTTTGAGAAGTTTTTCAAGACAAATGATACTCTCGGAGGGCTTGTCAGACCTTCGCGGAGGTGGGGGCCGTGAAAAAGAACAAGTCTTTTTTTTTCAGGTGACGATGGCAGGATTCGAACCCAGACCTCCGGCGTAGTAAGCACACACACTAACCACTACGCCACGGCACCCCATTTTAGAAATATAACGTTACGTTTAGTCACTGTGCAGTCAAAACAGTCGTCGCGGTTTCTCGCTTTCATTATGTAGCGACAAACGATTTCTCTGGTCCCGCGTTGTCTTGTCGCTGCCGCTCTGGTTGGACGCTCTCGCACCGAATGTGAAACGGCCATTAATCTTTTGGCTTTGTCGGTGTCACTGTACAGAGAGTATAGTTCGATATTATATCTCCTCCTACACTCTCCATCTATGAAAACGGAAGGATTTTCCTTTCGAAGCAGCCAAGAGCGTTTTCATTCACCTTTGCACGGTCCATGGTCCACTCTTGGACTATGAATGTCTTATATATTTACACTTTCTTTGTTCGGGAGAGGTCTTTGCTACTCAATTGACTTCTTGACCCAAGAAGCAGCGATCGGCACGAGTTAGCCTTCGTTTGATCTAAGCACTGTTGTCGTCGTTTAAATTTTTAACTGAACCCAGGTGGACAAAATCCTTAACTACCTCCAAGAAGTCGGTGTTGGTTGACTCTTCTTGATGGCAGCATAAACCTTATTTTGCCTGCCCTCGTTGACTGCTAAGACCTCTATTTGCGCTTCCTATACCTGTGTACTGCGGCGAACAATGGAACGCTGCAGGTTCCTATTGAATAGGTGGGTTTTCTCGGTAACCAATGCACTAATGCGTTTAGGTGCCTCGGAACTGGGTCTGAGGCGCTATCTTTTGAAGGTTTTTGGCGTCAAACCCGAACACGTTTTGAAGGATTAGTAGGGGCAATTTATTGCTTGGATTGGAATGTGGATGAGTTTCGATAATGGCTGCCAAGATAGGAAGTAGAAACAGTGCTTTGGAAATTTTTAGCTATAAATTAGTTTGCCGATCCTAAATCAAGTCTGACAGGGCTTTTCAGGTACAAAGGCATCGATTGCTTTTATTCTTTGACTAAAAAATTGGTTCCCTAATAAAAAACACCATCCTAAAAACGAAAATTTAAGCTCTTTTAAGACCAAGGCCCCGGAACAGATTTGTGATGTTAGACCGCCCCAATTCAAAGCATAGATTTCAAGAAAAATGTGACTAGAAATGTAATCAGTTGCAGGGGCCAGATACGACCTTAGGGCCCAGATTTAACTTCAAAGATAAATGTGAAAATATCAAAGAACTAGAAGTAGGTGTTTCCGAAAAATCTCTCAAAAAATGTCTCAAAACAATATACAGTTCAGCTGGAAGGGTGACAATAATTTGCAGTCATTAGGCCACAGGAGCAGGGAACAGCAGTAGATCTTAGAAAGGCAGCATTTCCATTGCCAGATATGCGGCATGTAGTCGAGTAGTTCGAAAGTCTATCGATCCGGAAGCGTATAGTGTAGAATTGTGGAGGACGAAATTCAGAAAATGCCTTTAATGCATAGCAATAAACAGATAACTAAAGGCGCGCAGGGTTGTAGAGGCCGTAAAACGCATCTGTCGTCCATTCCCCATAATTTTTTTTTAAAGGGAAAGATCTTCGGTCGTTTTTTTTTGACAACCTCTTACGGAAGATAGATCACCAAGTTGTATTTATTATACACCCCGATTTATAGGGTTATGTGCACCCTTTTAGTGAACTATCATACTATCATAGCACGATTTTAAAAGATCAGAGGAATAACTGAGCCTATAATAACACTGACTTGAAAAGCTTGAATGAAAAAAAACCGTGAATGAAACTGACTACTTGAAATGGCGCTACAGTCCGGGATGAACCTGGCCATCTGTCAAAAAGCTTCGCCTGCTAGCACTGTCTCCAGCTAGCCGTCTCGAGTTTTGTACGCCAAGTTTGCTGAGGTCCCCTTCTACTTACGTGTGTTACCTGAGTCTAGTACTCTCCTAGCTGCATCGAGGCCTGTGTATTCTGATGCCTGTTTCACATAAAGAGCGGAAGAGCGAGTATAAGTCTTGAGCAAGCTGTCAAATGAATTTCAATCAATGGCAATGTATGTAGTGGCATAATACCGGCGTTATAGATTTGTAGCACACCGACCTTTTAGAAAAATTCAAAACCCTCGCCGAGGTCGACGATTATTTTGTCAATCGCTGTTGTGAATAGTTATGACACGCTGTCGAATAGACGATTTTTTTTTTGCTCGAAGCTAATACTTGTTGTGAAATAAAGGTTGGTTAAATTTTAAGGGCCAATGTTGAATGTGAACCACACCTAAACGTCAAGTTTTTTTCTGCATTTCATTTGACATTTATCAATTTCAGACTAACTCAATTTGAACCACGGAAAGATACACAATTCAGCAACGTGTTATTAAAAAGTTTTTCAGGCTTATTATGAAAATGGGCGTTCAAATCAAAATGCATACCGAGCACTTCGTGATTTTTTCGGTCATTTTAATCGTCCAAATGTGCGTACAATCGGAAAAACCGTGCAAAAATTTGAGCAAATCGGGTCTGTAGGAGATGTGAAAACACCAGTGCATGCTCGTACAGCTTGTACTGCAGAAAATGTTGCTACTGTTCGCGTTAGTGTGGCTGAAGAGTCGTCCACCTCAACTCGTCGTTGTGCCCCACATTCGCACTTCTTACGCTCGACGTTGATGAACATTATGGCCCGAATTGGAAGTTATGAATGTGGACGATATGTGGTGTTTACAGAACGGTGCCACTTGCCAAAAGGTTTACGTCGATAAGCCAGCAACAATTCAAGAGCTAAATTCGAAGCTCCTCTCTATAAACATGCACAATAAAGTCGACACATTTTAGAAATATATAAATAAATAAATAGAGTGGCGCAACAGCTCGACGTGAACCAGGGCCAACTTCTCAACAATGTATGCTGGTGTGTTAATTTCCTTACATACAAGGGGACCTACAATTTTTTGCCGAATACGAACGGCACTTTGAGAAGTTTTTCAAGACAAATGATACTCTCGGAGGGCTTGTCAGACCTTCGCGGAGGTGGGGGCCGTGAAAAAGAACAAGTCTTTTTTTTTCAGGTGACGATGGCAGGATTCGAACCCAGACCTCCGGCGTAGTAAGCACACACACTAACCACTACGCCACGGCACCCCATTTTAGAAATATAACGTTACGTTTAGTCACTGTGCAGTCAAAACAGTCGTCGCGGTTTCTCGCTTTCATTATGTAGCGACAAACGATTTCTCTGGTCCCGCGTTGTCTTGTCGCTGCCGCTCTGGTTGGACGCTCTCGCACCGAATGTGAAACGGCCATTAATCTTTTGGCTTTGTCGGTGTCACTGTACAGAGAGTATAGTTCGATATTATATCTCCTCCTACACTCTCCATCTATGAAAACGGAAGGATTTTCCTTTCGAAGCAGCCAAGAGCGTTTTCATTCACCTTTGCACGGTCCATGGTCCACTCTTGGACTATGAATGTCTTATATATTTACACTTTCTTTGTTCGGGAGAGGTCTTTGCTACTCAATTGACTTCTTGACCCAAGAAGCAGCGATCGGCACGAGTTAGCCTTCGTTTGATCTAAGCACTGTTGTCGTCGTTTAAATTTTTAACTGAACCCAGGTGGACAAAATCCTTAACTACCTCCAAGAAGTCGGTGTTGGTTGACTCTTCTTGATGGCAGCATAAACCTTATTTTGCCTGCCCTCGTTGACTGCTAAGACCTCTATTTGCGCTTCCTATACCTGTGTACTGCGGCGAACAATGGAACGCTGCAGGTTCCTATTGAATAGGTGGGTTTTCTCGGTAACCAATGCACTAATGCGTTTAGGTGCCTCGGAACTGGGTCTGAGGCGCTATCTTTTGAAGGTTTTTGGCGTCAAACCCGAACACGTTTTGAAGGATTAGTAGGGGCAATTTATTGCTTGGATTGGAATGTGGATGAGTTTCGATAATGGCTGCCAAGATAGGAAGTAGAAACAGTGCTTTGGAAATTTTTAGCTATAAATTAGTTTGCCGATCCTAAATCAAGTCTGACAGGGCTTTTCAGGTACAAAGGCATCGATTGCTTTTATTCTTTGACTAAAAAATTGGTTCCCTAATAAAAAACACCATCCTAAAAACGAAAATTTAAGCTCTTTTAAGACCAAGGCCCCGGAACAGATTTGTGATGTTAGACCGCCCCAATTCAAAGCATAGATTTCAAGAAAAATGTGACTAGAAATGTAATCAGTTGCAGGGGCCAGATACGACCTTAGGGCCCAGATTTAACTTCAAAGATAAATGTGAAAATATCAAAGAACTAGAAGTAGGTGTTTCCGAAAAATCTCTCAAAAAATGTCTCAAAACAATATACAGTTCAGCTGGAAGGGTGACAATAATTTGCAGTCATTAGGCCACAGGAGCAGGGAACAGCAGTAGATCTTAGAAAGGCAGCATTTCCATTGCCAGATATGCGGCATGTAGTCGAGTAGTTCGAAAGTCTATCGATCCGGAAGCGTATAGTGTCGACGAAATTCAGAAAATGCCTTTAATGCATAGCAATAAACAGATAACTAAAGGCGCGCAGGGTTGTAGAGGCCGTAAAACGCATCTGTCGTCCATTCCCCATAATTTTTTTTTTAAAGGGAAAGATCTTCGGTCGTTTTTTTTTGACAACCTCTTACGGAAGATAGATCACCAAGTTGTATTTATTATACACCCCGATTTATAGGGTTATGTGCACCCTTTTAGTGAACTATCATAGCACGATTTTAAAAGATCAGAGGAATAACTGAGCCTATAATAACACTGACTTGAAAAGCTTGAATGAAAAAAAACCGTGAATGAAACTGACTACTTGAAATGGCGCTACAGTCCGGGATGAACCTGGCCATCTGTCAAAAAGCTTCGCCTGCTAGCACTGTCTCCAGCTAGCCGTCTCGAGTTTTGTACGCCAAGTTTGCTGAGGTCCCCTTCTACTTACGTGTGTTACCTGAGTCTAGTACTCTCCTAGCTGCATCGAGGCCTGTGTATTCTGATGCCTGTTTCACATAAAGAGCGGAAGAGCGAGTATAAGTCTTGAGCAAGCTGTCAAATGAATTTCAATCAATGGCAATGTATGTAGTGGCATAATACCGGCGTTATAGATTTGTAGCACACCGACCTTTTAGAAAAATTCAAAACCCTCGCCGAGGTCGACGATTATTTTGTCAATCGCTGTTGTGAATAGTTATGACACGCTGTCGAATAGACGATTTTTTTTTTGCTCGAAGCTAATACTTGTTGTGAAATAAAGGTTGGTTAAATTTTAAGGGCCAATGTTGAATGTGAACCACACCTAAACGTCAAGTTTTTTTCTGCATTTCATTTGACATTTATCAATTTCAGACTAACTCAATTTGAACCATGGAAAGATACACAATCCAGCAACGTGTTATTAAAAAGTTTTTCAGGCTTATTATGAAAATGGGCGTTCAAATCAAAATGCATACCGAGCACTTCGTGATTTTTTCGGTCATTTTAATCGTCCAAATGTGCGTACAATCGGAAAAACCGTGCAAAAATTTGAGCAAATCGGGTCTGTAGGAGATGTGAAAACACCAGTGCATGCTCGTACAGCTTGTACTGCAGAAAATGTTGCTACTGTTCGCGTTAGTGTGGCTGAAGAGTCGTCCACCTCAACTCGTCGTTGTGCCCCACATTCGCACTTCTTACGCTCGACGTTGATGAACATTATGGCCCGAATTGGAAGTTATGAATGTGGACGATATGTGGTGTTTACAGAACGGTGCCACTTGCCAAAAGGTTTACGTCGATAAGCCAGCAACAATTCAAGAGCTAAATTCGAAGCTCCTCTCTATAAACATGCACAATAAAGTCGACACATTTTAGAAATATATAAATAAATAAATAGAGTGGCGCAACAGCTCGACGTGAACCAGGGCCAACTTCTCAACAATGTATGCTGGTGTGTTAATTTCTTTACATACAAGGGGACCTACAATTTTTCGCCGAATCCGAACGGCACTTTGAGAAGTTTTTCAAGACAAATGATACTCTCGGAGGGCTTGTCAGACCTTCGCGGAGGTGGGGGCCGTGAAAAAGAACAAGTCTTTTTTTTTTCAGGTGACGATGGCAGGATTCGAACCCAGACCTCCGGCGTAGTAAGCACACACACTAACCACTACGCCACGGCACCCCATTTTAGAAATATAACGTTACGTTTAGTCACTGTGCAGTCAAAACAGTCGTCGCGGTTTCTCGCTTTCATTATGTAGCGACAAACGATTTCTCTGGTCTCGCGTTGTCTTGTCGCTGCCGCTCTGGTTGGACGCTCTCGCACCGAATGTGAAACGGCCATTAATCTTTTGGCTTGGTCGGTGTCACTGTACAGAGAGTATAGTTCGATATTATATCTCCTCCTACACTCTCCATCTATGAAAACGGAAGGATTTTCCTTTCGAAGCAGCCAAGAGCGTTTTCATTCACCTTTGCACGGTCCATGGTCCACTCTTGGACTATGAATGTCTTATATATTTACACTTTCTTTGTTCGGGAGAGGGCTTTGCTACTCAATTGACTTCTTGACCCAAGAAGCAGCGATCGGCACGAGTTAGCCTTCGTTTGATCTAAGCACTGGTGTCGTCGTTTAAATTTTTAACTGAACCCAGGTGGACAAAATCCTTAACTACCTCCAAGAAGTCGGTGTTGGTTGACTCTTCTTGATGGCAGCATAAACCTTATTTTGCCTGCCCTCGTTGACTGCTAAGACCTCTATTTGCGCTTCCACCAAATACCCACGAAGACTTAACTGACATCAGGCTTTGATCTTCCGGCGATTTCAATGTCGTCAATGGCGCTTGCCAGTAATTGTACGGGTTTTTGAAAGATTGTGCCGCTAGTTTTGGCGTGGTAGCTCTGCAGAATTTTCTCAAGTATAATCTTGAAGAAGTAATATGACAGCTCGCCGCCTTGACCAAATCATTTTTTGACATCAGAGGCATGGGCGCCCGCAGGATTTTTTGCAGGGGGGAGGGGGGCCAAACCATGGACTCAGACGAAAAAATTAAATTAAACAGTCGTATTTCTTGAAACTTCCTCGTAAAATAATATATGTTTGGTGTTTGATGATAAATTGCACTGAGCCAGGGGGGGGGGGGCAAGTGCCCCGTCTTGCCCCCTCTCCGGGGGCGCCTATGATCAGAGGGTTCGGTGGGGTCTATACTGATTTTGACGGAACAGCGTGGGTTTTCCATCGTAAAGCTGCCTGCACAAGCCTTGGGTTTCTCAACGACATGCCGCAGTGTGAATATTTGATAGATAGGTGACTTTTCCTGACGCAGTGGACCTATCCTGACATATGGACCTTGACTTATTACAATCAGATTGTTGACACACGCCTTTAGACGTACCACATTGTACCTACAGCAGAAAAAAATCTTGAATGTGTTGTTAAGGAGACTGATTCTGTTTAAGCTGGCACAATTCAGAGCGTCGCCTTTCTTGGGAATCGGGCAAACAACACAGACGATCCATTCGTAGGGCATTTTTCCCTCCAACCGCACATTCAGATCATCCCCTGCGGATTTAAAAAGTTCGACACCTGACCTATGCCGTCGGCTCCGGCTGCTTTGTTGCAGCTTTGTTGTTGATGCAGACGTTGCTTAGACGCAGTAACTTCTAATCATCCAAGTCGAGCGGGCGGTCCCCCCGCCCAACTAACATACTCTCAAGAACTTCACTCTTATAACGTCAAAATAGCCCTTACAAGACTTATAACGCTCTTGACACTGTTCGAGCATAACCCTTTGTTATAAGATCCATTTATATTGGAAGCTAGATTACATTTAGCTCTTATAAGTTATCGTTAAGCAGCGTCTCGAGGGAAAATTTCTCTGTTGAATGTGGAACCCTAGGACTAAGACAAAAGAAGCGAAAAGAGGTTATGCCAGACTTCAGTACCTATTTCATGACTTCTGACGCTTGGACGATCAAAGATCGACTTCTTTGTTTCAGTTTCCCAAAAGCGGTACGTGAGGGCCTTTGTAAGATTATCTCAACTGGTGAGGGCGAAGCAACTTGTTAAGAAGATTTTTAGTGTATCGTAGTATGTTTTGCATGGGTTAATAAAAACAGACTTTTCCCTGCGAAAACTTCATTTGTTATTAAAAATACAATAATGATTCCATCTTCAAGTCTGTCTGTGGTCTAACGCGATTGAAGACGAGAGTTCAGAAATCCTCCTGTGTCTATCTAATCACAAAACTGCATTGTCTATTAATTCTGGGAGCTTATTGAACCAAAAAGGAAATAAACGCTATCAAAAGCTCAATCTTTTAGTTTCACCTTAATTGTGAGAAGAATTGTTCGAAAACCAAAAATAGTTTTCATTCCTCTATTCTGCATTCACAACATGCGAGTAGCTGGCTAAGGCAACCACAATAGAAGCCCGACTCAAGACCGTCTTCTAAGCTATACACAATTGACTCTATTACCGATTGATACTTTCGATTTTTTCTTTTTAGTTTTCAGTTTGCGTACACTTTTCGGCAATTAAACTCGATGAGTTCGAATTGTTACCGAGGAAGTTACGTGAAATGCTTTTGTTAATTTTCTTGATCGGATTTGGTCTTCTTTTTCGTCAACAGCCGAGAGAATACGACAATTTTCATTTTACATGCAAATCAGCTAAAAAAAAATATTGTTAACCAATTTTTTGTCTTATGGGCACGTACGACTTGGTCCATCATCAACCTCATAAGCATCATCATCATCATCATCGGACGTCAGCAGATGATGAAATACGAAAAAATTGAGACGTTTCTATGTTTTGAGGCACAATCATGCAATGAGACGAGAAGGGGCCAATTTGAGGCATATAATCACTTGCTGACATGCAAATCATGTTTCGGCTGTTGACTTTTGGTTTTGTGGACTTCTCCCCTCAGGTTTTTGTGTGTAAGACTTGTGCTACGACGAGCCTAATGAGGTGACCCGCATGAGAGAAGAAGCTGAGAGTCTACTTGTTTTTTTCTTCAGTTCAAAAATTGATTTAACTTGGCGCTATTCAGTTGGTTGCGAAATGTTTTTGTTTGGGCTTTTGTTGACTCGGGCTTAATTTCATTAGGGCCACATATATGGAAGAAGTCACGTTTTAAAGGCAATGACAGAAGTCTCTTGCTACATGAGTGTCGTATTGGCTTACTCGTTTACTCCAGCCAGTCGAGCGATCATTATTTTGAATTATTAAGTGCCGACCCTATTCATGTGCTCGTTTCCTAAATAAGCCTCCCCAAGGAATGGCCTCTGGAGCAATTATGTTATTGGCCGCAAAAGCACGTAGCGCGCAACCTTCGATCACCGGTGGTGGCGCAGCGGCGGCCGCGGCGTCAGCGAGGAAGAAGGCGGGAATCGGTTTATTTTCTTTTTAATGCATTTCCATTGAAATTCCTTTCATTCGTTGTTGTAGAAGAAAAGAGGACCAAAAACCAACGAGACACGTCAATCTGGTTCATGTTTCAAGTTTGTTTTAAAGCCAAACAATGCGCCATCAATTTCAGCAAGCGAAACAAAGCGCACTCCAGCAATAGCAACTCAACTCGGCGGGTAAACTAAAAAAAAAAAACACACAAGCCCAACAAGAAGATAAAACAATTGCCCTTTGAAGGATGTGGGAACCCTGCAGATGCCAGAGCACGCCGATCGCCTGGTGTTCCCATCACGACTCTGCTCGTTTTGTATATAGAGATACCTGGGTGGAGGAACGTTGCTCCATCATGGTCGCCAAGAATATCATGTGATGATTCGGATGGATAGATGATGTTGATGAGGCTGTATGGTAAAGGTGGTGGCGCGTTGGCCAACTTTGCCCGTATAGCCAAGGGCTTGAAAAGTGAAATTTTTTTACCTAAGGAATTGGCAAAAAGTTGGAGTCCACTCTACATTGTTGAATGTGCCGCGGCATATTATGTTTCCGAGCAGAGTTGCCATGTTGGTAATGTATCCATTTGGCGTGATTCGCGTGAAATTTTGAAATGTTTCTCTTCGGAAAGCATGACGAAAGAATGGCTTCTTGTGTAAAAAGCTTAAGATGTAACAAAATCTATTTTTTAGAAAGTGGGGGTTATTTAGTGGAAAACACCTGTACCTATAAAAATAAAAAAAAAACATCGTCTATCGTACTTCGTCTCCAAAACTGCAGAGACTAGCTTTACTTGATTCCGACTAGAACATCTGTGCCCCAAATTCTTCTAAGATATGTGGTAAAAACTTGACGGTTTATGCAGATACATCTTCTTATTATCACTGCTTTATATGGAAATTATTAAACCCGTCTAACAAAGTCTGTTTGTCAGGAACCCAAGGCAAAATTTCCTGCATTTTCTAGGCTAGAATGCAAGCCGACTAGAACATCTGTGCCCCAAATTCTTCTAAGATATGTGGTAAAAACTTGACGGTTTATGCAGATACATCTTCTTATTATCACAGCTTTACATGGAAATTATTAAACCCGTCTAACAAAGTCTGTTTGTCAGGAACCCAAGGCAAAATTTCCTGCATTTTCTAGGCTAGAATGTAAGCCCAAAAGCTTTTTAAAAATAGGAAATTTCAGGGAGAGGAGCCCACTGGGAGTACCTAGTGATTTAGTATAGGATCTTAAACTACCAAAAGGATCTAAAGCTTTGTTCACACGATTACCTGATCAGACAATAACAATACCTATTGCCAGATTTGTCATGTTCCGACATTGAGATACGACTGAGCTAACAATGTAAAGCTTTCTCACAGCGCTAAATTGCAAGTTCACAGGGTTCTAAGATTTTGCCCAAAGACCGTCAATTTCATACGGATGAGCTGGCAAGAAAATATAAGCGAGGCTTTTATATAAGCGATATTCTGCGATGCGCACCTAACATCCCACTATAGTTTTTTTTATGATGAAGTCCCTCTTCACCTTCTTATGGATTTTCTGGCCTTACACCTTGGTAACAATAACGCCAGAAAAACCTTGTCTTTCTGACTGCCTCTGAGATCAAACGATGGCACAATCAAACGTTTCGCAATACGTTCATTTTAAAGCAGCGACAGTGCCAAAAATCGAGGAATACTCCCGCGTTTTCGTTGTGTGAAGATGACAACCTGTGTTGAAATACCTTTTTTTTGATAATGCACTCGCGAATATAAGGGATTGGATACCCTTTTTAATGTTACAGATCTCAAGAGCGGAAAGGATTAGAAGAAAGGGAAAAGGAGGAGAGGTACCGGTGCATTCTTGTTTTGAACAGTTGCAAGTTGTATTGAGCAAGAAAGGTTGACCGTGGGAGAACATTCCAAATTCGCGTTGTACGGCTTATGAAAGAATCTCTAAACTTTACTGTGCGTCCGAAGGTGGGCTCGAGGGTAAACTGATGTGCATTCGATCTTTGGTGAGTATTACGGTAAAACGACTTTTGGGGCGGAATGCAAATGGCTATTTCGATGGAATATTGTTTGAGTTCGACGACGGGGGACGACGATGTCCAGAACGCAGCGAAATACCCAAGCGATGCAAGAAACACTTTATACCCTTTTACATGGCTAACTTCTATTACCGTGCAGCTACGGGTGAGAGTATGGCTGCAGCGCCGCCCGAAAGAAAATATAGCGCTTGTCGTAAAAGGTGACTAAGGGGCCTAGGCCAATGTAATACCTAAGTGAGCCTAGCGACATCTTACATCATTCAACATCTTAAACTTTCCCACAAGTGTGCATTATGTAAGTCCTTGGGTTGACATGACTGGTGGACCACCGATGTCGGAAAAGGACGTTCAAACAACAATAAGGACTACGCTCGTGTCGAGCAAAACAAGTCGTTTAGACAAGACCATTATGAAAAGGTACTCTAAGAATGGAGCTACCCCGCCAGGCACTGCTTATGGCTTACATGGTAGTGATCCTGGGACGAGCAGCTAATCGGTTTCCGGGGGATAGCAAACTATCGGGATAGCAACTGCCTAGGCGTAAGCTCAGGGTCGCGAGTTGGAATGTTGGAAGCATGACTGGTCGTAGCTACGAACTTGTACAGATGATGGTTAGAAGGCGAGTGGACATCTTGTGTGTCCAAGAGACGAAATGGCGGAACACCGGGAATCGGGCTCGTTTCTTGGATGTAAAGACAAAAGCTTACAAGGTGTACTACTACGGAACTGAACAAGATAGGAACGGAATCGGTATCATCCTTGCAGCAGAGCTACTTGATGGCATCTTAAATATTTCAAAACTAAGCGACCGGTTGATATCTCTCAGGCTGGTGATGCGAGGTGAGGTGTGGAACATCGTTAGTGCATAGGCTCCCCAAGTTGGGTGTGAGCAGAGCTAAAAAGATGCATTTTGGAAGATTTTCATAATCTCATCAAGGCGATCCCAAAGGAAGAGCTTTTGTTTGTAGGCGGAGACTTCTAACGAGGACTATGAAGACTGCCATGGTGGACTGGGGTATAGCACTAGGAACTCTTCTGGTGAAGATATCCTAAACGTTTGCAAGTCATACGGTCTTATCGTGCTTTAATACCATGTTCGTCAAGGAAATCAGGCACCTGATCACTTAGAGCAGCGGTGGGAATGAGATCCAGATTGACTATCATTTGGTTCACAGTTGCCTAAAACCACGGGTTAAAGATTGTAAAGTGATTTCAGGTAAGGCGATTACAACACAAAACCGGCTGCTGCTGACTGTCATTTTTATGGAACCGTCAAAAAAGAAAATTAAGCAAGCAAAGCTATCTGGGAGAATCAACTGGTACAATTTGGATAAAGAAAAAGGCAAAAACGAAGATGTAGAGTGCAGAGCACAAGATATGTGGGATGACCTACAGCGAACGTGCAAAGAGAAGGCCAAATAACTCTTAGGGACTTCAAAAGGCCACCGTAAACAGATGAGGTGAAACTAGTGATCAAGAAAGCGGCATTCAAGGTATGACAGAAGTGCTTCTTGAACAACAGAGATGCAATGCTTCGCCTGAAATTGAAATAAGGAAACCTCAAGAGTCTTGCTAAAAAAAAGTGCGCCCAGGTTCAAGCAAAGAGAATGTAGAGCCTGTATCAGGAATTGGAGGAAGTTTCCTCTGCCACACAGGATCTTCGACAAAACACCTTGAATAAAGGGGCTACAATCTTCAAAATTGCCACTCAGAGGAGGAGAAACGCCCAGGAGATTCGTTCGCCAAAGTTCATCAACAATGCTAATGCTCAGGGACAGCTTCTTGTGGATGACGACAAAATTCTTCACAGGTGGCGGCAGCATTGGAAGGACTTTTGAACGAACAGTTTCCCAGGGACCACTTTCCAGAAGAGACTACTCCTAACCGAGAAGAAGTACAGACATCACAGTCTACGAAGTTGGGAAGGCGGTTAAGTATTCCAAAAAGCGAAAAGCGGTTGGGCCAGATCAGATACCCTCAGAGTTCTGGGAAAAAATAAGAGACAGCGGGACCAGATAAAAAGGGATCTAATGCCTAATCTGTAGAGGGAAAGTTATCTGCTTCCTTCCCGTTCTATCAAGCTGATGTCTCGCACAATGAAGATCGTCGAGCGAGTACTAGATAGTCGACTACGAAAAAAAAATAAGGCTATCTGAGCACCAGTATGGGTTTGCCACGGGCAAATCAACCACTGATGCAATCCAAAGCATAAGGATCATAGTGGAAAAACATCGGGATGCCCTTAAAGATCTGCATATGCTACTGGTTGATTTTGAAAAAGCTTTCGATAGACTACCACGAGATCTGATATGGGTGGCGCTAAGAAAACGAGGAGTTCCAGAAGCCTACGTGCGGATTATCATGGACATGTATGATGGAGCAAAGACAAGTGTAAGTTGTCCTTCCGGATAACCGATGAGTTCTCAATTAAAGTCGGTGTACAACAGGGAAGCGTCCTAAGTCCTTTGCTTTTCATTGTAGTCCTTGATTATCTGCTTGAAGGCAAACTGACGGACCCGAAAGTACATCAGTTATTCTTCGCTGATGATGGGGCCATCATAAGTAAAGATCATAAATCCCTGCAGCGAGCACTTGATATATGGGTGGATGCTTTACAGGGGAATTGGTATCGTATTAGCCAAAAGAAGACAGAGTACTTGTGCTGCCCATCTCTGACCCACCCGAACCAATTCCAGGCATTAAATTGAATAGAAAGGTTCTTATCAAGTGTGAAAAGTTCAAGTACCTGGGATCTATGATCAATAGCAAAGCAAACTGTGATGGCGACACATATGGTGTCCGGCGCTTACATATGGTTCACAATGTTGGACAGCGTATAAGAAATATGAGAGCAAATTAACGGCAGCTGAGATGAAGATGCTTCGCATGACAGTAGGAGTAACAAAGCGATATAGAATAAGAAGTACGAAGATCCGAGGAAGCCTCCATGTAAAAGAACCTATCTCCAGAAAAATGGTATTGCCACGTTCAAGGGAGAGATCATACAAACCCCGTCAAAAAGGCAATGTTAATCAACGTTCCAGCACAATCGCGAAGGAGAGGAAGGCCTTAACATTCATGGATCACACAAATGCAACGACAACAGCATTTATTTGGCCTCGGTGACGAAGAGATTCAAAACCGGGTGGCCTGCCGGTATATTCTGAGGTCAAATCGGCGTACCCCACAACCGGACCATTAGGAATGCAGTAGAGTGGGAGGGTTATAATCCATCACTTCAGATTATAACCTTGCGCCTAAATGAAAAAGAAGAAAGAAGAAGATATGGCTAACTTCTACAAAGCGTACGTAACACAAAAATTAGAGCATGCCTCCTATGACTAGGCAGG
This sequence comes from Neoascia interrupta, assembly GCA_947623515.1. Lineage (NCBI taxonomy): Eukaryota > Metazoa > Arthropoda > Insecta > Diptera > Syrphidae > Neoascia > Neoascia interrupta. The sequence continues at coordinate 122,809,103 of OX392463.1, forward strand.
TGCTCTTAAGACCGCTGTACACCTGCACGATGGAATCCAAAAATAGAGCAATGTGAATTAAGCAATGTTATTACTTGCTTTGGCGCTACAGTCCGGGTTGGACCCGGGCTATAGCCAACAAGCTTCGCCAGCATCGTCCGTCTCCACTCTGCGGGATGGATTCCGATCCATTTCCTCTTATGATTTTTAGAGACTTCTTTTCTTTAGAGGTTGGTGTTGCTGTGCAGCGCGTATAATTCGATGTTATAACTTCTCCTGCAATCTCCGTCTTCTTAGATGGGATCATAAAACAGAAGGTTTTGAGAAAATTGGTCGGAGATAGGCCTGGCGATCTATTGCGAATGTAGCCTTTAGACGTCAACCTTCCTAACAGCATTTCCATTTCTTGGCGTTGATCGGAATACTCACAGCTATTCTTTCGCTATAACAAAGTACCAATCTGAGTCAATGTTGGCCCCTGAAAGTTTAGATGTCCATGGAAAGACTGTCATTCGTTGATTGCAATTTGGTCAATCTATTTGTCAATTTGGTCAATCTATACAATTATAGGAGGTCGTTAAGGCTGTACTTTCCGAACACGCTACGAAAGATGCCCTCCCCCTAGCTTGCCACCTTAAAATCCCCTTGGAAAATCTTGATATCGTTTTGTCCAAGAGCTACGTAGAACTCGTATGCTCTGTACGCATGCGCAAATATGAGGCTAATGTTGGCGAGTCTAGCTCAGATCGGCACCCTTTTGAATTGGAAGGGAGGCTTGTTTAAATTTTGAAAGTATAACAGCAATTGCTATGATTCTACTTTTAATATATCAACTACATAGCAATTACACAGCAGCTATACGCTATAAAATGTCGAATCTCTGTCGGCTATTTCTCTACAATTACGCTTTCCCGCTACCGCTATGCCATCGCATAAAACTGTTAAGACCGTCTCTTTGAAAATTTAGCCTAAAGTACATTTACATACATATGTGTGTGCATATATAATTGCCCATGAGCATTCATAGATACAAGCCTAGCCTGATTTGTACAAGACAACCTCCTTTTCGATCGTAAACGTGTCATTATAGTAGTAGTACCCACCTAACCTATATTTCTCAAATGTGGCACGATTGCGGTATGTTAGCTTGCACTGATCTCATCTACACTTCGTCATCGCTTTACACACGGCCATCATCGTGATCTTCATCACAACCTCAACATCAACTTATTCCAAATGAATAAACGAGTTGGATGAAAAAAAAAATCGTCTTGTGTTGCTTTGCGTATACTGACCAGGAAGCGGCAAAACCACTTACCCGAAGAAAGGGGAAACGTTTATATACCCAAGCTCCCGCCCCACTAGGGGACCATTCCATTAGTCGCGATCTTCATGTTTCAAGACCTCGAACTCATATGCATATGCATATGGCTACATGTGGGCAATAGCACTGCGGTGTGGCACCACGCATCGGAAAACATTGCGCGCTTTGTATACCTGTCGCCTTAATCACACGCTGATAAATGCCCTCGGAGACTTCATTCATGCCGCGTATAGAAAGAGTTTTCTCACTCAAAATAAAAATTGAGGTGACCACGTGCCGCGTGCCTAGTCAAAAAGAAACTAAACCCCATGTTTTCCAAGTCAATTAGCGCTTTGATGGAAATTCCGAACTAATGAAGACTGATTTAGTTGTCTTGTCTTGTCTTGGGGGGAATAACAGAACACAGGTGAAAGAGTGAAAATTTTGATGACTTTGCCGCCGCCCCGCACAAAAATACAGCCCTTCGCAGCACCATTCACTCAAACTCAGTGACAGCTCGCGTAATGAATGTCTAACTAATTCTGCCTGCCTGGCAGACCAATACCACGTGAAGGCATTAGTTAGAGTTATCGGTGCTTAGACGTCACTTTAGTTACACCCTGCAATGAATTAATTGTTCCTGTGTAGCATGTGAATGTGAATAATTTGGCAAAAGTGAATAAATCCGCGACGAAAAGACTGATTAATGTTCCAGCGTTGACAGATTTTCTCGGTTTTTTGAAGACTGTTTTAGGCAGTCGATTTTTTTTTAGAATTTATAAGTCAGTGCTGCGTGAAGCTTAACCAATTTACCATTCAAGCGTCAAACACAATAGCGCGTTGGCTTTAGTTTCGCCTGACGTTAAGAAATTCTGTTGAAAGGAGAGGAGGGAACGGTTTTCTACTTGGAACAGAAATCTTTTAGAAACGGTCACCAATTCGGTTTCTGTTTCCGTTTTTGGTTGAGTTCCTAGGCTTCACCTGTCGTTTTGAAATGTTGGTTGTTGAAAGAGAAGGAAATTGTTTCCTGCGTGAAACAAAAAATAGGCTAAGATTCTTAGATCGGTCTAAGAACTAATCGATTACTGATATCTGATCGTTTTTTTTTTTTACTAAAAGGCTATTATAGTCATTGATTTTACCGCAACTCCTAAACCTAGGCCCTTTTCATAGGCTTAAAGAGTAAAAGTTGTCCACATAAGAGTGAAACAATTGCTACGGTAGTTCTGTTCTACTCGCAGTTGTTTACTAGATTAACTAGAACACAATATAGATATTGCTAAAGAGTTTATACTGACTAGAGTAACTCATGGAAAGAGACTTTTAAATGAGACTCGCAAACTTTAAAGCTTTGGCTGCCCCGCAACCTGACGTTTATGAGCTCAGCCATTTGACAATGTTTCGTAACATAATTTAGCTCCCTTCGGCTTCAACGTATCGTTTATGTCAATCCGAGAATACGTTATGTTAATGCGGCTCCAAAGCGTAGCTCTTGTTCAAATGTACATGTACACTCAACATGTGCTTCATCTGACAGCTCAACAGCTGAGAAAAAAAACAAAATCAGAATTGATTATGTATGCGCGCAGAATAATGATTTTTAGTAGTGGTACACATAAAACCAAAATTAGTCCTTAGAAGACGAAGAAAAAACAATTTTTCCGAGGAAAAAAAAAAAAACAAATCATTAGGGCATGTCTTTTCAAAGTATATTCACAAAGTATATTCACAGCCGAGGGCGAACACGAAGTCAAGGCCTGATTGTGGAGCTGCCTTTAAGGCATCGGAAAATTGAGCATATACTCTCTGCGAATTACTCTCGTGGTGTAACTCGTCCACTTTGACATTTGCGAGAATGATGTCCGAAAAAAGGCCACAAAAGTGACAGGTTAGCAGACCGCCTATTTTAATTGCTGCAGGGCAAAATTTATTGTAGGCAGGAGGGGCTAAGAATAGTCCTACAGTACATGAAGTCACTACCGCGATTAAATCGCTAAAGGTGGGTAAGTCTGCTGGAGCTGATGAAATCAGGCCAGAAATGCTTAAGGCAATGGGTGAAGAAGGTGTTAAATGGCTAACACGAGTTATAAAGGTGGCCTGGGAAAGCGGGAAAGCACATAGCGATTGGCAAACAGGAGTTATAGTGCCCATTTTCAAAAAAGGGGATAGAAGAAATTGCTCTAACTATAGGAGCATATCTCTCTTAAATAGTACGGGAAAGGTTTTCGCGAAGGTGTTGAAAGCGCATTCCAGAGCTGTAATCGAGCCTTTGTTGCGGGGAGAGCAATGCGGCCTTCGGCCTGGCAGAGGCACAACCGAATAACCTTCAGAGGTTTCTACTCTGAAGGTTATTCTTGAGAAGGCCTGGTACTATGCCAAATTGGTCTACGCGTGTTTTGTAGATTTGGAAAAGGCCTATGACCGGGTTCCTTGGAATAAGCTTTGGAGAGTTTTGCAGGACTATGCACTGAAAGGGCCTCTTCTGAGACCCATTCATTCTTTGTGGGAACTGCAGAAGCTGTGTGCGGATTAATGGCGCCAAATCCCGCCCTGATATGTGCGTTGGACTGCGCCAACGAACGGTTCTGTTCTGTCGCCTCTCCTTTTCATTGCATAAATGGACTGGATGGTGGGTGAAGTGCAGATTTGGTGAGGAATCTTTTGAAATGGCTGGTGTCAGGACAAGCCATCTCAAGCAGTAAACCCTGCACATAAATGGGGTCCCATTGAAACAAGTAGAGAAGTTTAAGTATCTCGAGGTCTTTTTCACGAAATATGGAAGAAGTGATACTGAGTTATTCTGTAGGATTGGCCAAGCTGGAGCAATAGTAAAGGAACTGCGCCAGCCGGTCATCAGAAAAGCTGAACTTGGAGTGAAAGCAAAAATCTCAGTTTTCAAATCCCCTAAATATGGTCATGAAATTTGGGTAGTGACAGTGACCAAAAGAATTTGATGTAGATCGCAAGTACAAGCTGCCATAATGAGATGTCTGAGAGGTTCGTTGCTGGTGTTACTCTTAGGGATAGAGTGAGAAATGGCAGTATTCGCAGGAATCTTAATGTTGAGCAGCTACTTCTCCGAGTGGAACGTTCAATTCTTCGATAGTATGGACATGGACAAGTTGTTCGCATGCCCCCTGATAGACTTCCTAGACAGGTCATGTTAGCTGAGATGCAAGCGCGTCGCCCCCCTGGTAGGCCAAGAAAAAGGTGGTGGGATGAGGTAAAGAACACCTCCGAGACCCGTCTCAGGGTTAAGCGTCCCTTGAGTTGGTGACGGAGGATCAGGAATGATGGAAGGACCATTTAGCCGCACTCGCTCCGCGACCCTTCTAAGGATAAGCGGTCACAGAAAGTGAATGAATGAACGTTTCAAATTATACTGTACGAGCCTGTCATCCGTGTGTAAATACAAATTCAGCATCTTCTAGCACTTTCTGTATTTCCTCTTTGGTAATTTTTCATTGGTATATTTCCACTGGTACGTTTTTATTGGAGGAGAATTCGATATCGAAACTCGAGCTTCGCACGGAAGTTACCTGTAAGCTGACTAGAATGGCAGTTGGGTGTGAAGCGATGGGTGCGTTCAGCGAGTTCTGTATGTCTTTTTACGTGTTGTTGCTACGTCACATTGCCCCCCTCTTAGTTTTGTTCGTCCCGAACAAATCTGTCATCATTGCTCACGTGGTAGCGATGTAGGCTATCCACATAGACAACACTCATCTTCGCTCTTGGTCCTCGTTGTATTCGGAAGACGACATCATTGATTCGGCGTTACAACTTGGTAGGAACCTTCCTAGTCCTGCTGCAGATTTGGCAATTTTCCGTTTTTCGATGTGGGTTGTAGAGCCATACCAGAACTCCCTCGTTCACTTGGTCGCTTGGAACTTCTATGTTGCATCTGCTCCTCTGGTTGGAGTATGTCATCAATTTTTTCTCCGAGGTCAATCCTCCTCGCATTTAAGATCTTCAATTGGGTATTAGAATTGAAGCTTCCTTAAGCCTGGCAGTTCGTGCAAAGAGAACTTTGTGGAGTGAACTTTATGGAGGCTGTGCTATGAGCCGCGTTCCGGGAGGCCATAACGAATAAAGGTATTCGCCGATCCCTATCTCGTTGATTCTCATCCACTGCTTTGGAAAGAGTTTCGTTCAGTGTCTTGTTGAAGCATTCCAACATTTCATCTGATTGTGGGTGAAGGGCTGCGGTCCGTGTCTTCTGTAGACCGATTGCTGTGCATACTTCCTGGAATATCTTCGACTCGAAGTTTCTTGCTTGGTCGGAATGTAATTCCATTGGCACTTCGAACCTGCAGATTGTGTGCAGTGCTTTACTATCTGGTCGACAACGATTTACGGTTTTTGATTTGAGATCGCAAATTCCCTGGGCAGTTTGCCGAAGTAAATGGCCATTGCAAGGATGTAACGATTACCGTTTTCAGTTTCCAGAAACGGCCCTGTGATGTGGACTGCGATCCTTTCAAAGGGAGGACCCACGTTGAAGTGGTGGATTTTACCTCTGGTTTAGCAACTCCCACTTCTCGAGATGGTCCCTTTACTGCACTGTGAAAACAGTCCTTTTGATTAAGTCGCTTGTTGGTGACCATTGATTGACCATGACCACAAATTGATCAATTCATTAGGAAGGGCTGGGTATGATCACTTTGAATTTGGGAAATCTCGAAATCAAGCAGAAAAATAGGTAATTTAGAGCTGTTAGCCGGTTTGTCATTCCGATCATGCGCGTAGGCTTAAAAAGAACAATATTACTGCACCGCATTCAAGTGATGGGATCTATTTTAAAACCTCCATGACAGCTCCAACTTAAAAATTCGAATCACGCATAAGTATTTGACTCGATCGTGTGTCACAGGGCAACAACGCATGCAGATGCATTAAACGAAAGTTAAACGACACTTTCCCAAATGACAACCCAAGCGTAATAGAACGGTCCCTCATTTTGGTATACGCAATGCCAGAGACTATCAACGTCAATATTAAGTCAACACCGCGGCCGACGACATGCGTTCCGCGAGCAGACTTTGCAATCAAAAATCATCGGCGAATTGCCTACCGATGAATACCAATCACACCCGCGCGTCTGTAGGAAGCATGCGCACACAAAAGTCCATAAAACCGAAATGAACGCTGGCGCTGCTGCACCCATCGTTCCCTGGTGCCGCAAAATCCAATGAGCAATATGTCTGCCGCGGGGACTAAACGGCGCGACGCACCAGATTGACGTTTGACGACGCAGTTAGTCACCCATGCCCATGCGCCATGCCATACACGAACACGATTGTTGGCTCAATGGAATGGATCCCACTCAGATTTGAAACTCCGTTGGAGCGCGAAACACTCGCGCCCTTTTTTGCAGCTTTCCACGGGCGTTTGACGTAATTTACGACTTTTTGACATTTCATTTGGGAAGCCATAACAAGACAAGAAGTGAGTGACCTCCCAGGTCCCAGCTGCTGCTGACTGACTAAGTTCGGAGTACCTAAATGAATTCACCTCGCCTCATCGATAGAGAGACGGTCGCGATTGATTCTCATTTTGGAACAGATCTTTCGTTGATCGCTTCGCATAAATACTTTGAATTTTTATGGTCGGTTAATAAAACGATTTTTCAAATGACTGTTTGGACCACGTTTTTGTGTTTTTTGTTTGCGGGCCTCAACCTCTGTGTTATACAATTTCGAATGTGTAATAAAATTCGATTCGAGGGAAAAATAATTTTATGCTACTGTAACCGGAGTTTATAAAAAGACGAGAGAAAGTAGATTTTTTTCCAATCAATTGGTCGAGCAACTCTCTGACTGCGCTGACTATGGCGGCGAGGTCACTTCTGGTTTTTTTTTTTTCCTGAAGAGTAAGGCCACGAACCTCTGAGTGGCCATAGTAAAACTTAAGTGCTTTATATTTTGGGGGGTCTTAATACATAATTTATATGAGGTGTAATCCATATAATCGACTATTAACTCCTTGAGATATCGTCAAGTTTTAATGGTTTTATAAAATTGGACGTCATTGGGTTGGCTGCAATCACTTTTTTATTTGCAGGCTAACTCGTTAGGAAGAAGCGAATTACAGAAACGTGAATAAAACGAGTAGGTCCCTACCTACCTCCTTTTAGTAAAAGCCACGATGTTCTACAGCTCTTACAAAGGATTCTGAATACTTGTGCTTTTGAGCTGACTTTGGCTAATAACCTTGCTTGTTCATTAATGACCTTGTTGTCATGTCATAAAATTGAAAATCGTTTACGAACCCAAGTACCTACCTAGCACGAAAGCCAAATATGGCAGTTATGCTTATGCCTTTACGACCGTTTGTTAGGCATGTGTTTACTGCTTTTGCTGGTTTCTGTTATACCATTGGCGATATCATAGCAAAGTTTTTTTTTTATTCATTCAACATCATTGTGTTCTTTCTTGCGTTTAATTCTTCTGTCGTTTCAACCTTCATTTCAATCCTCACAAAATTGAGTTGCGAATGTAAGCAATATCCTTGCTATAATCAATGTACTCTCGAGAGAAAAAGTGTTAACATGTGGTGTACCACAAAGAATTTATGTTATTTCTTTAGCGGAACATCTTTATCTATGAGGAACAGGCTTGCCATGGAGTGGACTTGCTAGGACTTGAATGTTATGTTCTTTTTTAATCGGGACAAAATTTGAAGAAATACCTCCAAATTTTGCTAGACTCCTCCATAGTGGCAACAACTATAGTGGACTCGTTAAAAGGAGGGACGTTCCTATAATCCGACTCTTACACGGGAATTCATCTAACTAAGTTGATGAGTTGAAGTGATCTGCCACACGAACTTTAAGCGGGATTCACAAGGAAGCCTTGGATCTTGAGGCTTACGAGTTTTGCCATACGGTTTCAATGTTTCCTAACACAAAGTGGCTTCGGCTTCAACGTCTCGTTGGGCAATGGTAAAGAGAAAACGTAATGTTACATAATAGAAAACCTAAAAATAAGCAATTTTTCCAAAAAAAAAAAAAAATATTTTTTTAAGAAATGTAATTTTAACGCCGTCGTATCGTAACGTGGACTGTTTGTGAAGCTGCCATAAAACTTACCATAACCTAAAAGTATTGAGATATGAATGATGCCTCATGGATAAAAAAAAAAAACATGGACAGTGTTCCGGTCTCAACTAGCATTCTTCAGTACGACAAAGGACGTTTACAGAAGTAAGCTGTCACCCTCTCAGACTTCAGGCCTTTGGAGCTTAGCATTAAGGTCTGCGCTTAAGCGAGGAAATTAATAAACTACCTTGGAGTGACTGCAATCGAGAATTAATTTGCCCAACTTCAAATGCAGAGCTCGAAATCCTTTTATTCCCTAAGGCCTTATAGATATCACAAAATAAACAAGAGGAACTGTTGCACTTAACAGAGCGAATGTAAAGTTTCCAGCCCATCCGAGACGGATATCTTTGTCTCCAGCTAGCCGTCTCCAGTTTCGCCACCTGCGTTTCGGTGCTCCTCTACAGCGCCGTCCCTGCGGGGTGGATTCGAACATTTTCCGCTGGTGTTCATCAGCAATAGATGAGCCAGCCATAGTAGCCTTTGTATTTCGATTCTTCTGGCTAGGTCAGTATCGCTGTACAGCCCGTATAGCTCGATGTTATATCTCCTCCTCCACTCTCCGTCTATGCAGACGGGACCGTAAATCGTCAGAAGAATTTTCCTTTCGAAGCAGTCTAAAGTGCCTTTGACAAGGTCACATTGACCTTAGTTGCTCGAGAGAGGGCTTTGCTTCTTAATTGCCTTTAGAAACAGTGATTGGCAAGAGTTATCCTTCATTTGATTTCAGCGCTGGTGTCATTGTCTGAATTGATAGCGGAAGCCAGGTAGACAAACGCCATAAATGCTTCGTAACTGATATTTCTTAACGCACTGGGGAGTCACCCAGACAGGGCACAACCCCCAACCTGGAGGACCAGATCCTTTGTTTAACTTCAAGGACGGAGAGCCGGATAGCCCGCTCCTAATATGCCTGAGCTCCGAATACGTCGTAGTAGCCCATATAAGGTGATCACTAAGTAGTTCGGCCTGACTGGAGCTACGGACGCCACCGTTGATTCCATCTGGGGAATTCCTCCTTTGCCGTCCAGATGCAAGAAAAAGTGGCTTGGTGGAAACACTCCTCCCCCTCTCTCATCTGCTACCCCCAACAACCTTCCAAAGGGGTTGGATCCCAATCTCCAGTTGAGGTAATAGGCACCCGGTGTACACCAGGGGGAGGTGAGAGTAGGAGCTGATAGACAGAGGTTGGTTAAGAAAACCTGTGGATGCTCTTGATTGCATATGTCTATCCTTTGACCACGCCTACACAAGTGGGCGGAGACAAATATGCAAAAAACTTGGTAAATGCTAAGGCTTACATCATTTGTTAAATATTTTTGTTCCGTTTTCATATAAACTTATTGAAAAAACGTAATTTTATGCTAAAATTGATTACAAAATGGGCATGGCTAATTTTTGGGTGAATTTTTTTTCGCCTTTACAGCCAATTACAAAGTCTACCTGCCAAAATTTAGGGCGTTGACACAACAGGAAAGAAAAAAGTTTATTTTTGAAACTAAGAAGAAGAAAGTTGTTTCTGTTTCTTTGAACAGAGGTGGTCGCACATGCAGACCTGTAATGGGCGTGATTTCGTCCCTAATAAACAATTTAACAACAATTAGGACTTTTACGTTCAGGTGATTAATGCCGGCGGATCGAATGCCACAAAGATCGAAGCTTGGACCGACTTTGTTCTCCGTTTACGCAGCAGAATAGTCACGGAAATGTGCAAAGAGTTAAGTCATTCTTCGCTGATGCACTGCCACATACGCGCGACGCGGCCTCGGTTTCTCCTGAGATATAGCTGCCTGTAGAGTTTACGAACATTATACAAGGGACCTTTAACGAGTATACTATACGCTTTTCACGCTGAATCAAAAACTGATTTTTGGGCAAACAATTTTCGAAAACTCGGAAACTTAGCCATTCAAACTTCCTAAACGTCGACTAGAATTTGTTTTCGTTTTTCAATTTTTAGCCAATATTTATTTTTAAAGATTCTTTAGAAGATCCAAAAAAGATGGGAACATATTATCAAAAATTTTACGCAGGTTTCAAAACTACAAACTGATTTTAGATGGAACAATCGTTTTTCGCAGATATTTACATCCAAAGTTGAGACAAAAGTGACATTCTTTGCAAATTTAATTTCAAATTCTCAAGGCAATTTGATTTTCGGGACTCTTAAAGTAATTTTGAACGAAAACTACTAAAAAACTGGGGTTTCGAAACAGAAAATTTACAAAAATGTAAGGGAAAACTCATGATTTTTAAGAGGTTTTCGCATGTTTTCACGAAAACACAGTTTTTGGTTCGGTGTGTAGTGGGCATAAAGTACTCTAAGTACTATGGGTACATCTCAAGCCTTTGTTTGTGGTGGAAATTAAGGCAACATTATGAACAAGAGAGAGAAATCAACGCAACCCAAAAGTACCAAAAGAAAAGGAGAAACTGTCAAAGTTCGCGTTTCAACCAGTTTTTTTAATGGTCGGAGTTCGACTTCCGGGCGACCCTTGGTTTAAATTAAAGGGGGAACTGACTTGTCTAAACTATGAGGTCTAAACTATATCCAGAACGCCTTTCATAGCATGATAGATGTAATCTCAAAGTGCGAAAAGATGTTCTGCTCTTCGCAGGAGCTACTTGGGAGAAAACTCTATCAACTTGGAGGAATCTCTCAAGATTTGAAAACGGACAATTTTAATTGTATCTAGCTGCAACGAAAGGAAAGAAGGAAATATTTTTAAAACAAACTAGGAATGAGTTTAGAGCTCTCATTCGACGTGTCAAAAATTATCTTTTGAACAAAAATTAAGGCAAAAAATATTTAAATCTCAAACATGGAAGAAAAAGGTGTTGGTAGATATTTATATTAAAAATATACAAAATTGTGCCTTATCTTTCATCCCCATACTTGTTTTAAATGGTACCACTTAATTCAGTTCTTTTGACAACGCCAATCTCGTTGCATTAGCTCACTTTGCAGCCAGCTCTTCACTATCTGATTTTTCCATGTCTCCTCCTGTGCTTAAGCAAATCCTTTGAAATATTAACAATCACAAAAGCGCAGGTCCAGATGGCATTCTCACCACCACCATAGTTTTGAAGATGTGTTCTGCTATACGCTGGATAAACTGCAACGGAAACTTCTTAATCTATCCGACTTTTCTAGTTACTGTCTTACTACCAGCAGTTAGCATTTATCTAACCCGTCCCAAAAATATATTTTTCTTGCACCTCTAAATACCCTCCAACGCACTAACATCGTTGCTTTCTAAGGACATGGAACAATGATCAACCGCCACGAAAGCGGAGATTTGATGGCTTTTCGCACCGAGGAGTGAAACCGCTCCTAGCATGTTCTGGGTGAAAACAATAATTAGGCACTCGGTAGAGTTTGGCATCAAGCTCTTTTCTCTAAATGGAGAGCAACTGTTTCGAATCCGATATCCGAAAAAGAAGAATATTTTAATTGGGACGTACATTTTTAGGAAATTTAGTGACCCTTTAAGGGCCATTCCTGGAATTTCAAATCGGAAGGACACTGTTAGTATGAATAAAAGCATAAAACACAAATTGAATGTGTTGCTGCACTAACACAGCATCATTTGCTTGTGGACGAACTAATTTACTGCGCCGAACTCGCTGATTGTTCAACACAAATATTGGGAGACTGTAACTACTGGACACCATTCGTGGTTAAAGAACCCCATCTGCACAATAAGCGACGAGCACACCCCAAATGTACGCTTGTATTGAATTTCATATTTTTGCATGGAACATATCACCGATTTTCTGACAGATCCTGGCCGACGACCTCACCAAACACATTCCGTTTTGAAATGACGACGAAGCCATAGCTTAATTAAGTTCTGTTGTGAATCAATTCCCCAGCTCCAGCACAACAAAGTCACATGGAATGTTGCTTGTGTTCGGTGTTGTGGAGATTTTCGTCCGTCCATATGGATACCATAAAACTACAGAGTGAAATACGATATCACATGAACACGAAATGTAAGGGTTAGGGAACACAGAGAGAGAAACGTCAACTCTTCCACGACTGATTGTTTCAATTGTTTCGTGCGTGACCGAACTGCATTCCTTTTGAATGCCCTCGCCTTTTCGGTGCGGATGAGAGTCAGACCCTTTAAATTCTACACTAATGTCATATGGGGTACCGGTGCCGTGCGTCGTCGACGTGGTAGGTAGGTCGAGGACTTTTGTTTGACACATTTGGATTAAGAGAAACCTCAAGACTTTCCGGTAACATGGACTTCCTGTTTTCAACTCTATATTTTGGGCGCGAGATCCATTTCGCCTTATAGAAGACAAAGTAGGAGTGCAGAGGTGACTACACCTTTTTCCATGAAAGATGATGATCATGATGATGATGGGGATGACGGCGGCGGTGGCTAATTGAAATTCCTGCCTAAGCACAGCTCCATGGAGTAGGTAGGTACATTAAAGGTACTCGGTGAGTTGGCGCAAAATTCAGGCGGCTGCGCCTTGATTCCATGAGGCCGCACACTCATAAAATTGTCTATGCAAATCATAGAAGCGGTATTTCTCCGACGCGACTACACTGCCGTTGTTGAAGGCATTTCTTTGGAAATCTAGGAAAGAGGTGTGTCCGTGTTACCTACCACCACCTTTAAATCTGCTACATTCCTGCACCGCCTTCGTTGATCCTTTTCAGTTATAGGGGAGTATCGCAGTGTACGGTGCCTTGTGGTGGTAGTCTTTCTGTGTTGAATAAATTCATAATCTTGTAGATATGAATCGGGGCAAATGGATTTATGAAAGGTAATCCCACTTTTCACTGTGCATTAGCATATTTATTTGGATCGTACCTTGTCATCATGTCTTTGCAGTTCACTTTACATCTGCAGCGTTGTGATTGTGGTGCCCTCTAACGTGCAACGTGTCGTTTTAAAATCACCGGCGATTAACCTAGCGATAGGCTAAATAGGTTTACTTTCAAACTGACCCTGCGAGATATAGGTGCGTCAGTTAAGTGCCCTAAAAGGGGTCAGTTCCATTTAGTTTTAAAAAGCTTATACCCTGGGTTGGGTGAGCAAAAAGGCTTCGAATATTCTGGTACAGCAAAAGTTTTCGTGAAAGTCAGATCATCATAGTTTAGCTTCGAGCGCCAGAGGTACGCGGCGTCTGTCAGTTCCCGAAGATCCTATAAAAGCGACCAACAGCTCCCAATGGGTTCTGCAACTACCTTACAACACGAGTAAATTTTTGTCTTGACCAACGCGGTTGTTTATCATGCAACGATCGCTTAAAAAGAATCCTCAGACTGCTACATTTTTTACCAATTATTCCGACGAGTCTATGATGTGAACTGAGGGCTCATAGCAATACCAACCCACCATACAAAAAATGTTGTGTTTGGCCTTAAAAAGAAACGAAAAGTTTTTATTTTAACTCAAAGGACTCCAGTAGGGATGAGGATTGACGCCACAGCTTGTTGGTACTCGACAGACTTAGAAAACTGCACCCCCTTTAATTAAAGAACCCTGTAGATAGTCGAAAATATTGTTATGAGCTTAGGGTTATTCAGCAGCAAGTGGGAAGTTTTAATTTAACTTAACAAACACTTATTGTGAACTGAATGTAGAATTTCATTGATTAATTAAGTTTGGCTTATGGCAATTTCAAATGAGAGACAAAATCATTGATGGGACAACCAGGTATGCTGTTTCGAGTGATTTTTGAACAAGTGTTTTAATGGTCGCAATTTGAGTTTTCATTTTATCTTTGAGATCCTATGCAATAACGAACTGGGGTTCTTCATTATTGGCATGGGCCATACTCTTCGAATAAGTAATCAGACTCTAAAATGTCAGTCTAAAACGGACTTGACCTTCTATGGCAAGCTGCTGGACTCCCTTAAAGCATCTTCAGGAGCATGTTTTAAACTAAAAACCCCGCTGTCTAAAATGAAGCTGAACAAGGACACCTCTAGGCCTAGCTTAGCACAACCGACAGATAATTTTGTCACCGGGTTCGGGTAGATACATTATGAGTCTTACAGGAGCCGTATAAAACTCCCAGCCCACTTGCGATTGCGAGATACTCTTAGGCCACTCTAGTCACGAGGGCATTCGCAAAGAGTTGACTTGCTACTTTCACCTTTCCGACTGCTTGAAAGTGTCTTTCTGCTCTTAACTCTCGTGATACTCAAAAGTAGCCTGAGAGCTACAAGAGACTGTTAGACCGTAGGAATGAACGAAAGAAATGTGTCAAAACCAGAATACTAAACAAATTGGCGAAATTGACCGGACCAGGTTTAAGCCCATGCCAATGAGGCATGTCATTCACTAATAAGGCATTTTACCACTTCTGCACCTGTAACTTCCATTAGTCCCAATGTGTCTTCAGCTAATATCAGTAATAACCCACGAGTATATATTTAAGTTAGAAGAATTAAATGTAGAAGCGGCTGTATTTAGTCGCTAGTTTTTATCTTATTGGCAGAACAAGAAATTATCTACCTGTCAAGGCAGAGCTCGACGAGCTCTCACGGGATCGATCTGAAGACAAAACTCAGTGACAGCTCGCGAAGCGTCAGCAGTATAGGGGCAAAGTAAGTACAAGGCGTACTTGGTGTATTCGCATTTCATTTCTGTGACAGTGACAGCTCCTGCGACTAAAAAGGCAGAAGCAAATGCAAACGCAACTGACTGTTCGCCGACCTCTGACTCAAGGGCTAATGAAAGTCTTTGACTACAATGAAAAATGTTCGAACTCTTCATGGATCATTTATGAATTTGCATTCAACTCATTTTTATCTAAATATTTAATGCCGGCTCCTCGGAACCTGCCAGCAAGGCCAAAGTCTATGACTATCTCGCGCTCATGGTGAAAATCTAAGAAAATACAAAAAACTGTGATAGCTCGTCGAGCTTCTGCAGTAGCGGCGAAATGCGTGCAATGCGTGCTAGATACGGATATTAAAATTTTATTTATCCAGATAAAGTTTCTACGACTATAGAGGTTGAAGCAAATGCGACCCTAACAGTTTGTCAAGCTCTGAGCTACTGAGAAAATTTGAATAGAATGACAAAGCTGTTTTAATCTTAATCTATGAGCTCGATTTCAACTCTTTAAAAGTCTCTCTCTGCGAGTAGCTCCCGTGATTTTCGAGAGTGATCTGCTCTGACGATTGAGGCACTATTGGCAGTGTGGCAAGAGACAGACAGCTCTTTAATTCTGATAGTCACATCGCCGTTGATGCAGCAAGCAAACGACGCGACATGGAATTTTCAAAAAGCTACTTACTTTGCCTTAAGTTGCAAAAGGCTAGTAAAGTTTTCTCTCCAGAAACAAAGACCCTAGATTTTTCAACTCTAAAAAAGAAATTAATGAAAGAAGTAGATAGAACAGTGATCTTTCGATTCCTACAAAGTCCTTGAAGACTTGCGCGATCTGCAAAGCTTATATAAAACCTTATTTCCACGAACCATAAAACTGGCTTCTGGTTAAAGAGATATAGCTTATCCTTAGGGAGACTCAAATGGTTTCCTCGTGGAAATTGCTCTCAGATGCGCTGCTTCCTTGGGTTAAGGCAATTAAGTAATGAACACCTCTCGCGTTTAAGTGAAGTGTCCATTTAAAAGACCTTCATCATCTCAGTTCTACTTTACGGGACAGAAGCATAGACCGTGTCAAAGGATGAATGAAAACCTCTTCGAGACGCAAATCCTTCGGGTGATTTAAGCTCCCATCTACATAGACAGAGATAAGAGGAGAATATATGTAACATCGAACAACTGTACGGGCATAAGAGAAGAGTCAGAATACAACGTCTGCTACGACTGGGTCGACTAGAGCGGATGGACACCAATACCCTGTCCCGGAAAAATTTCAAAAAACCTTAAGGGAACGGCGCCGTTGAGGAGCACCAAGACTAAGGTGGCACATGCAAGTGGTGGGGGATCTGACTTGCCAATTTGTTGGCTGAGGGCCTAGGCTTACCCCGGACTGTTGCGCCACCTTTAAAAAAGTGATCTCAAAAGATTGTGTGTCTTATGAGACCGCTTGTACTGAGAGAATGGCCGCGTCACTATTACAGGTCAAACAAAACAGTTCTAAGGCTGTGTTGAAATCTCTAGTTACAACATGTCAGCAAGGTTAGTACAAAAGTAATTTTAGGTATTGACCAATTCATCCTGAACTGTAGCACTGGGTACATATTCAACGACAAGACTATATGGGGGGCGAATGAAAAACAGTGCCTAAGACCGCAGAGATATTTCAAGACTCCAACGCGAAAAAGACGACTCCGTCTAAGGCCTCCTTAATAGAAATAATTAATGGCTTCTTTGGCTTCAGGGATTGCTGGGCCACAATAGGGCATCTCCCCATGTGGCGGATAGGTGAACGATCACCAGATATAGAAGGCACCGCGACGGGAGCACGGGAGGGATATTATTAGGAACGCACCAAAACCAGCAATAAGAAAATACAGGCGCGTCTATCCCAACTTAAGCGGGGCTTCTGGTAAGCGTCCGTAATCCAGGTAAGGATCGGCCGGTATGACAGCATTTCTATAAGAGATGTAACCGATAAGATATCTTCATAAAGGAATAACACTTGAGGGTGGATATGTTGATGTTTCTGCGAGTTTTTAAGTCCTCTTTTGTCTTTTATCTATTACTTACATTTATTTCTCCTCTTATCCCTTCCTTCATTGTTTATTTCCGTTTGCGATACGTCGACACATTCCAGGGGTAATCAAAGCTCCTTGATCGCAAATGACAAAAAATTATCCTTCGTGTGCAGTGCTCAACAGCTGAGAACTCTGAAGTTTTTTCACGGCCTCGCTATGGGCTGATAGACTCTCTGCTAAGACCGACAAACAGCATTCTTTCTAGTGAGAAGCAAAGCCTTGGTAAAAAAAAGCATTGCTCATGTTTATATAAGGATGTTCTGACCTTTTGACTCATGGCGAACCTCCTTGCAAAAGGAAAAAACTACATTTCAATAAGCATCTATAACATACCTCATCGTCGGATCATCGACAAAAGTCGCTCATATAAAGGTCAACTCATTTTGGTTTAACCCTCACTCAACCCATTCCATTTCGAATCACGTTGTAATTATTTCCAAATTGATGATGAGGAACGAAAAACGACTTTAGTTCCGGTTTTCGCACTCGAATAGGCATCTCTGATATGGTGGTGTGCCCTCTAATCCATTTCGTTGTAGATGTCCCATATAAGAAGGGTCTTTCCATTTCATGGGCATTTATCGACACAGTCACATTACCGGACTGACATTACCTTGTTCCCAACCTCAATATTCATTACTGTGACACGATAACGTTAAAAGGAGCGGTGCCCAAGTCCCTTTATTGGCCAACAGGTTCGTTATAGAAAATAAACCACACAGCCCCTAAGTGGCCCACAAACAAATCCCTGTAACAGCAGGTTTCTGCCAACCACTTATCCACTGCCTTAGCACTCGTTCGGAACCTGGAACCCAATTTAAATGCATAGGGACACTTAACCACACACATACACATGAAATTTCGGAAGTCAGACACCGTCACACACAAACAATATGCCCCTGATTACAACACACAAGTACACTTTGCGTACGCTAAGGTTAAGTATGATTAATGCAATTGTCCCTTTTTTGCAGGTTCCTGCCAAAGGAATCCTTTTTCCCGCCCTGACGTGTATACCTACAACACGTATGCCCCATTGAGAATATGCTAAGCATATGTAAACATGTCAACTCATATATAAAAACCATCATCATAATCACCATCATTCTGTGGTGTGGCACTGCCACTCAGGTCTTTCCACAAAAAAAAAGGAGAAAACACCACAAGAAAAACGTCCTTTTACTCCTTTCGCATGTGACTGACGAAGCCACGCACCTCTATCCACATCCAAAGGGGCAACAAGAAAATCCCATAAATATTATAAATTATTGCGATTATGACCAATGTGAGAAGTGAGAGCCTGGCCTTATGCGTGTGTCATGGCTAAAGGTGAAATCCTTGTCGGGGTTGCGCTGAAGGATCATGAAGGGATTTAAAATCGCTCTCAAACTAATCACACACAGTTAAGGTTGCCCTTGCCTGCTTCCCTGCTAACGTAACAATGCCATTAAAATGGCACAACTATGACGATGAGTGGCAGGCGTATACTCCCGCCCCACAGCATCGTGCCACACTAACCCCCTCTAGCTATATGCCACTTGCTAATTGCTGATTGCATTATAGAGAGATCAAGGAACAAATCTCTAATAGTACTTGAATAAAATTCCACGTCTAATGAGAGGGGGATGGAATGTCAGCGTGCTTTTATCGCGATTAAGCTGCAGGACTTCTTGTAGATGTGTTGCCTCCTGATGGGGGGTGGCTTTATATGCGGCGGAGGCTGAACTTTGAAGGTAGGGGCTGCTTTAATTAAAATTTTCTATAACCTGGCGAGAATAATTATATATTTTTCATGGAAAATTAAACTCGGTTAATATATTTTTTTCTTTGTTATCGCGTTGCCTGTAAGCGAATTCGCATCGGTGATAAAAACATTTCTGGCTAAAAATAATATTTTTGCACTTACAATAGGGAGGAGATTGACGGAGGGGACTGTTTTAGAGTTAAAACGAATTTCATAAAATTTATGAAGCGTGTTATTATGTGTGCTTAGGGCGTATTTACAGAGAGCCTGCTATTTATCATCTGTGTCGATCATTAGTCATTTTTGTTTCATTTTCTTTGAAAAGCAAACAAACACACATCTGATTGATTGGATTTATATTTAATTCGTTTTTTTTGTTTTGTTTTTTTAGGCCGGGCCAGCTCGGACAAACACACAAGAGGTGAGTGGAAAAATTTCGGGTCATTACGGCTTATCAGTTTGGGATATAATTTTCAGGAGTAATTAGCTGTAAGGGTGCTTATCAGAAAATTTAATGTTGTTCATCAGCGAAATACGAATTGAGAGCGAGGGCAATTTTATAACGAAAAATTCGATGAAAATTTTAATGCTTTACACAGGCCTGTGATTTGATTTAATTATTTGTCACTATTTGATAATGACAGCGCTACGAAATTACCAAATTGATTGAGTATGAGAACAAATAATTGAATAGTAATGTCTATCGGAAAGTCTAAGCCTGGACTAAGGGCAATGAGAATGACTAAACTGAGTCTCATTGCTGCACTCTTATTTTGCTACCACCTTGAGAGTATGCGCCCCTGAGAATTGTTTAATATTCATTATGGCTTATAGCAAATTTCTTTAATATGAAAAAAAATAACTTTAAATTACTTTTAAAATAAATTAATTTTTTTTTTAAATTAATTAAAAAAATTAAAAATATAATTTTTTTAAAAAGCTTTGCAAATATTGAAAAGTTTTTGATTGATTGACGCTCCCTACGGGGGCTGAATACAAGCCTTAAGTATAACTAAAATTAACCTTAAACAATCTAATCCTATCTAAACCTACAGCTCTAAACTTAAATGACCCCCCCTTTATCTCCGGTGTTGTTTGGACTAATATGAAAAAAACCACGAGTATAAGAAATTATTCAAAGTTTGAGGGAAAATCATAGCGAATTTTATAGTTTCAAAACCGTCTGAGATCTAACTCAAAAAACGTTAAAACGATTTTTCAAAGGTTGCTAGTCTGTTAGCGGCAATGAAGATCTTAATTTAATTTGGCTAAAGTATGAGGCTTCATAAAATTAGACCCCAATGAAAAATTGCAAAAAAAAAAAAAATAAAAATTGCCCCAAACATTTATACAGTGAGCAACAACAACGTTTGATAGTCTATTTGGGGTGATTTTACATTGTTTTGGGGCCTTCTTTCATTAATAATCGAGGGTGAAAGTTCATTTTTGTGTGTGAAATTATACCCCAATTCAAAAACTTTTTAAAACTCGATGCCTAATATTGGGACAAAAGAATGAGAAATGGCCCCAAAAGGATGAAAAATTGCCCCAATATAAAAAAACAAGCCCCAAAATGAATCCAATTTTTAATAAAACGAACACAATTTTTGTGTGAGGGTTTTTTTATTTTAAACAAAAGCTTGAATTGTGTTTTCCATATCTTGCTTGCAGCACGGGCACTTATAGTTTTGCAAGGGATGTTTTAAGCAACTTCTCGTCGTATATGTCGAATACTTTGAAAAGGTACAAGTTTAAATATTTTTAGCGGTCCGTCCAAAAATGGAAAAAGGACCTCTTATGATATCGCTAGGTTGTCCGTCCGTCCAATCGCTTTATAACTTCTGAATGGTAAGTTGTAGAAAGACAAAATTTGGTGTGCGTATAAACTGCGGAAATAGTCAGAGAATACAAAGAGGGCAATTTTTTCTAGCACAAATAACTGTTTAATTACAGTTTGAAATTTCATGTGAAAATTGACTTAATGCTTTTTAGTGTTTTTTTCAAGATATTTAGTAGGCAAGAACTAGAAAAACAAAACGTAGGCTTAAGAAGTACTAAGCTTTAACTAAAAAATAAAACTTTTCGAATATATCAAAACGTTTTTGAGAAATGCAGGAGGCCAAAACTTTTGAACGGCTTATCGCTCAAAATCAATATTGAACACACGTATAAAGCAACTCAAAGTAAACCAAGTGCTCAGGTCATATTTTTCAAAAACAGTTTGAGTACTGCAGTTTTGACGCATTTTCGAAAAAAAATCGCAAAAATGCATGAAAAAACGTGTGTCCCCCCCCCCCCTTATCTCCGGTGCTGTTTGAATTTATCTCTGAAAAATCACACAAAATCAGATTATCTCTCATCAATCAATATCAATAATAATTCAAAATTTAAAGGAAAATTATAGCGGATTTTGAAATTTCAAAATCTTCTTAGATTTGACTGGAAAACATAAAAGCATTTTCAAAAACAATTTTTTTAAGTCTTCTAGATGCTTAACGGTATAAGCGATCTTTTTCAGATTCGGTCAAAGTACAAAGCTTACAAAAAGAAGGAAGGCAGCGTTAAAATTTTTTTAAAATGCCGTTTTTAACCTAAGTTTTTAGAACTTACTTACTTACTTAAGGTGGCGCTACAGTCCGGGGTGGACCTGGCCCTCAGCCAACAAGCTTCGCCAGCCAGCTCTGTCTCTAGCTAGCCGTCTCCAGTTTCGCACGCGAAGTTGGCTGAGGTCCCCTTCCACTTGCGTGCGCCACCTGAGTCTCGGTGCTCCTCTACCGCGTCGTCCCTGCGGTGTGGATTCGAAGATTTTCCGGGCCGGGGCGTTGGTGTCCATCCGCTCTAGATGACCCAGCCATCGTAGACGTTGTGTTTTGACTCTTTTGGCTAGGTCGGTATCGCTGTACAGCCCGTACAGTTCGATGTTATATCTCCTCCTCCACTCTCCGTCTATGCAGACGGGACCGTAAATCGTCCGAAGAATTTTCCTCTCGAAGCAGCCTAAAGTGTTTTCATCCGCCTTTGACAGGGTCCATGCTTCTGCACCGTAAAGCAGGACTGGGATGATGAGGGTCTTATACATGGACACTTTAGTTGCTCGAGAGAGGGCTTTGCTACTCAATTGCCTTCTTAGCCCAAAGAAACAGCGATTGGCAAGAGTTATCCTTCGTTTGATTTCAGCGCTGGTGTCATTGTCTGAATTGATAGCGGAACCCAGGTAGACAAAGTCCCTAACTACCTCAAAGTTATAGCTGTCGATGGTGATGTTTTGTCCAAGACGTCGGTGTTGGGTGTCTTTTCTTGATGACAGCATATACTTGGTTTTGCCCTCATTGACTGCTAAACCCATATTCGCCGCTTCCGTCCCAATACTCACGAAGGCTTCACTGACATCACGCTTTGTTCTACCGATTATGTCAATGTCGTCTGCGTATGCAAGTAGTTGAACGGACTTTTGAAAGATTGTACCTCTGGTGTTGGCGCGAGAGTTCTGCACAATTCTCTCAAGTATGATGTTAAAGAAGTCGCATGACAGCGCGTCGCCTTGTCTAAATCCTTTTTTGACATCAAAGGGGTCGGTGAGGTCTTTGCCGACCTTGACGGAACAGCGTGAGTTTTCCATCGCAGGGATGCCAAAACTAGACATTGCGCTATATAGCTCGTCTCTATAGATGCTGTCATACGCGGCCTTGAAATCGATGAAGAGGTGGTGTGTATCGATTTGGAATTCCTGGGTTTTCTCCAAGATCTGCCGCAGTGTGAATATTTGATCGATGGTGGACTTTCCTGGCCTAAAGCCACACTGATATGTGCCTATCAGATTGTTGACAAACGGCTTCAGGCGTTCACACAGTACAGCAGAAAAGATCTTGTATGCGATGTTAAGAAGACTTATGCCTCTGTAGTTGGCACAACTCAGAGGGTCTCCTTTCTTCAGGATCGGGCAAACAATGCTGAGGTTCCATTCGTCGGGCATGCTTTCTTCCGACCATATCTTGCAGATGAGCTGGTGCATGCTCCTAACCAGCTCATCGCCAGCGGATTTAAAAAGTTCGGCAGCTAGGCCGTCTGCTCCGGCTGCTTTGTTGCACTTGAGCTTAGACACAGCTACTTTCACCTCCTCCAGGTCGGGTGGGTGGTATCGTTCGTATGCATCGTCGGTAACGTCTTCGCTCGGGTTGAATGGTTCGTTCTGCCTGACAGCGGTATTTGGTTCGTCCTCGCCGTTATACAGTCTGCAGAAGTGGTCTTTCCAAATCCTCAGCACCGACTGCGATTCTACAACGATGTTCCCTTGATGGTCCTTACAGGCTTCAGTTCGAAGTTTATACCCTTGGCAGGACCTTTTGATCCTTTGGTAAAACTTTCTAAACTTTCTAACAATGTTGCCACTGGCTATCAATACTTGATGCTGGTTGCATAGGACTTCGTAGAAGGTTTTGAGAGACTCGGTCGGAGAAGGACCTGGCGATCTCTTGCGATTGTAGTCGGCCGACGTCAAACTTCCTCACAGTATTTCCATTACTTGGCGTTGGTCGGGATATCCGCAGCCGTACCTTGGCTATAACAAGGTAGTGATCCGAGTCAATGTTGGCCCCTCGGAAAGTTCGGACATCCATGATACTAGAGGAGTGCCTTGCGTCGATCGCAATATGGTCAATCTGGTTGACGGTTGATTGATCGGGAGATCTCCATGTCCCTTTGTGGATATTGAGATGCGGGAACTGTGTACTAGCTACCACAACGTGTCGCCCCGCAGCAAAGTCGATCAGCCTGAATCCGTTATCGGAGGTCGTGTCGTGCAGGCTATGCTTTCCGACAGTACGACCAAAGATGCCCTCCCTTCCTAGCTTGGCATTAAAATCGCCTAGGACAATCTTAATGTCGTAGCTAGGGCACTGCTCATAAGTTTTGTCCAGGAGCTCGTAGAACATATCTTTGGTCTCGTCATCTTTCTCCTCTGTGGGGGCGTGTGCGCATATCAGGCTAATGTTGGCGAATTTAGCCTTGATGCGGATCGTCGCGAGGCGCTCGCTTACAGGGTTGAAGCTCAAGACTTTTTGCCTAAGTCTGCCTCCAACGACGAAACCACATCCAAATAGGCGCTGTCTTTGATGCCGATAGCAGTCGCCGTAGTAGATGTCGCAGTTTTTCATCCTTCTTTTGCCCGGCCCGTCCCACCGCATTTCTTGGATGGCAGTAATGTCTGCCTTGCAGTCGTTAAGGGCCTCCGCTAGTTGCTCGGCTGCACGTGGTCTGTTAAGGGACCTAACATTCCATGTGCAGATCCGGAGCTCGTTGTCCTTTTCTCGTTTGCATTGGTCGTCAACAGTAAATCCGTCCGAATCCGAGGCTTGTTTCTGCTTCGTGACTGGTGTTTCTTTACGTGGCCGGGAAGTCACCCCGACGGCACGACCCCCAACCTGGAGGACCAGATCCTTTGCTTAGCTCTAAGGACGGAGAGCCGGATAGCCCGCTCCTTATAGGCCTGAGCTCCGAATACGTCGTAGTAGCCCATATAAGGTGTTCACTAAGTAGTTCGGCCTGACTGGAACTATGGACGCCACCGTTGATTCCATCTGGGGAATTCCTCCGCTGCCGTCCGGATGCAAGGAGAAGTGCCTTAGTGGGAACACTCCTCCCCCCCTCTCTCGTCTGCTACCCCCAACAACCTTCCAAAGGGGTTGGAACCCAATCTCCAGTTGAGGTACTAGGCACCCGGTGTTCACCACGGGGAGGTGAGAGTAGGAGTTGATAGACAGAGGTGGGTTTAGAAACCTGTGGATGCTTGTATCCTCTTGAGTGCACATGTCTATCCTTTGACCACCTTCAAAGGACATCCTTAAGTTTTTAGAAGCCTATTTAAAAAACGAAATAGAAAAGGAGCTTGTTTTACTGTTTGCGCATAAACCGCTGGCCATAGAATTAAAAAAAAACATCCATGGCTAGTGCTTGTAATTGTACTATTGGAAAAAAGTCTAACAGGAACTGGAAAAAAACTTCAAAATAGTTGTTTTATGGATTTGAAATTTAAAAAATTATAAAAAAGGTCAAAAGAACGCATGTTCTTCGCACCCCCTCTATCTCCTAAACGGTATAAAGTATAATTTTTAAATTAACACCGGGCATAGTCCATCTTGTTAAATTTTATACAAAACTATAGCAGACTTGGAATATTCAAAAACTTCCAAGATTTAACTGAATAACGTGAAAACATTTTCGAAAACTATTTTGTAAGTGTTTCTAGTTCCTTAACGGTTATGACTACCTTGTTTAAATTTGGCTGGAGTATGTTATATTTGAAAGGCAAGCGAACTGGATCAAAAACGTTTCAAAATTGCCGTTTTCGACCCTAAGTTTTTAAGCCCATTCAAACAAGCGAAATAAAAAACAGCATATTTTTACCGTTTTCTCAGAAATCCATGTCCGCAGAATTTGAGAAAAGTGGCAAATGCTAGCACAGGTGGTTGTAAAATTGATCAATAAGTCTAACGGTAATTAAAAATAATCGAAATTGCTGTTTTATGGGTTTTAAATTATAAAAATCCTTAAAAAAAGGCCAAGAAAGAGTATGTCCTTCCCTCTATTTTGGAAACGGTAAAGCTTTTTGGGTTTTGTTACTCTGAAAATAGGATGACATATTTTTAGAGTAACGAGACCCGATATAAAATCACCCAATATAATATATAGATTATTATGTTGGGTGATGATTATATAGAATCACCCAATATAAGAACAGTAGACAGCACTCCAAAAAAGTATATTATAGACTAAAATATATCCAGAAATAATTTTAATAAACAAATAGAATGTTACACAAGCTGCGCAATATAGATGACTGTAACCTTCAACAAAAGCCGGCAGACCGCTCCGCGTATGTCTTCATTCTTTTTAATTCAGTCTATTTCATTCATTCTTGGATTCATTCGAAGTGAACTGTGTAAAGGCCTAACCTATATCCATCTGCCGCAATTTACAATAAAAGCTATATCTACATAGTTACGGCCAATTTTACAGAAACATAGAGCTAACTCGAAATTTAAAATTAATAAACAGCGACGAAGAAGTACATTTCATAATATAAATCAAAATGGGCTTCCGACCCTTGAACTGGGAAATTCTTTTAGAAGCATTAAGTACCTATACTTGCCCAGTCAAACTAAATTCTACTTCTAAAATAAATTCCGACAACAATAGCAAACACACTTTCTCTCCGACAACACTTGGTCTGGTAGCGACTATGGATGCCTTTAAAATCTGTCGAGTCAGACATGACAAAAATAAAAATAAAGATTCCTTTTCATATCCCTTTCCAAAGTGTAGGCCTATAAAAACCATTTGAAAATCACTAAAATCATCAGAAAAGAAAAGTGAGATCCAATCGGCTTTCAAAAATTGACCTTCTCCATTTCCATGTCCAATCCAGAAAGAATATATATTTCCGAAATATTTTCTTGTCCATTATACATCAATCGGTCTTCGAATCTATTCAAACCGGACTCCCCCCCCACCCCTTAAACGGTGCGTGGTGTCCAGAAAATTGTTTTCTTTTCCGTAAACGCAACACGCAAGCACAAGAAAAGGTTTTCTTTTGCTCCCCAAAAAAAAAAAAAAAATAAAAATAAATCTAAACTAATAAGATTCCTTATCATGCTGTTAAATATCTTTCAGATACTTACTTCATTTCCACACTCGGTATGTGTATGGTTTCTTTTTTTTTGCCTAACCTTGTCCAGTAGGTTGTATGTTTTTTTTTATTACTCAGTCACTTTTCCTCGGTTTTATGTAAAATAGACAAAATAGAAAAAAAAATCAAGAAATGAAAAGAAGGAACGTCGGGCTATAAATACCACAACAAAATAAGAAACAAAAACCTTTAGTATATCCCCGTGCCCGTACCCGTATCCCTTAGCAAAAAGAAACGAAATCAAAAGGAAAATAAGGAGCAACAAAAAATGTATAAATTCTGGCGATGCTGTCTCCTTCTGCAACGAAAGGAATGCTAACTTTAGGAATTTCGTGTTGGAGTAGGCCCGAGTCCGAGCCCACTACCATAGGCCGAAGAAGGCCCGAATTAAGAGTTTTTCTTACATATCTACTTGGATGGATTTCTACGAGTTTTGTCTTTTCTTTTGGTATGAAAATGTTGCGGATGTCGTGCGGATCTCGCTGTAGAGAATTAACATTTATCCAAAGCAACCGACACAACACAACAAGAATATTAGACATCGACCAGCGACACCCACCGGCCACCAAACTGGCTGAAGATGAGAATTGAGAAGTACTCTTTCTCTTACAGAGTGCAGTCAAGAGAATATTTTGTTGTTTTAATTTTTAAAGTGCTGCTGTGGCAGTCGCTCTTAAAACAGGGTGACAATGAACTTAATGCGAATTGAGGCATTTTCGATTGTCATATGAGTATTTTTATTTCCAGAAGGGCACGCAATCTATAAATGGTTTTTAGAACTTTTCAACAAAAAAGAAGTTCGGTGAAGAGGATATCGCTCTTATACGCAGCAAAGAAAAAAAAAGGAATGGGTAGGATTATCTTATTCTTGATTCGCCAAATCTTCACAGTAAATGCAGAACAGATTTTCAGCTCCCTTGAAAATAAAAAAAGAATGCACTTCAAGCGCTATGCTCCAAATGGTACCTACCGTAGCTAGGTTTCTATTCGAGCCTCCTATGTCTTATTTTTTCTTTATGGGGTGTATTAAATACATATTTGCAATATTTGCAAGGTATTTGGCTGATTCTCACCTAGAGAAAGCTCGAGCTGTTGACTACTAAGACAACAAGGTCTCTCCGTGCCCCTCTTAGTAGAAAAGCGGTTTGGAAAATGATGATGACGACAACAGATGACAAACAGTAAAAAATCCAGAGAATTTTCGAAGCTTTCCTTCAGCGAACTAGGATAATCGCTGTTATCTACGGAATGGGGAACAGCCCAGAACGACTAAAATTAATCAGTGCTAAAGAATGACGTTTTGAAGGACAAGCTCGTTATAGGGAGGATCAAAATATAGAAGGAACAGGAAACCAAAACTAAGAGTGTCCCAAAATTACCGGATATAAGCAGTGTGTACCAATCAGAGGCCCTTAGAGCGGCTGAGATCGACAAAAAATAAAAATATGAGATGGAAAAAGTTTAATAAATTAAAAATTAGCAGACACAAGCTCAGAGCTTTATTCGGAAACCTATCAGGCCAAGGAGTTCTGAAAAGTTTCGTGGATCCCTAAGGCCCAATTAGCGAATAGAAAAGTCATAATAGCCTATAGGTGTCATTACTGATGTTCAAAATGAATCCACCAAATCCACCAAATATAAAGACGTTTGATCTGTAATCGATGAATAAATTTGCTTTTCGGGCTCAAATTTATTTGTGAGTAAAATACTTGCTAACGGCCTTCTAATCCATGGAGGGTCACTGTCTGGTTTCCAGTAGTACTTCCATCCTCTGCAATAGTGGGCATGCAGCTTCCAATTGTTAACATATTTCTTAAAACCTTAAAACGGGGGATTGATCTTTCTAGCCGCCCGTGCCAGGGGATTGAATTCGAAGATCCTCTTGGTGTCTTGGATGCTCGATGGAGTCTTCGTGCACACAGAGTTCGCGGTTGGATCTTCAAGAAATGCCAGAGTAGAACTTTTGTAGAGCTAACGCTTTGTCTTTGAGGTGTCTGAGGTGTCGGTTGTAAAGTTGTGAAGGTGTTAACTCTCCTCCTAAACTACCACGTAGTTGCTGCTACCAACTGTCCTTAGGAACGTACGTTTTTTTTGTTTGTTGACAACACTTATGATACTTGGTCGTATTCTAGTTTACTTCAAGACCAACCAACTTCGCCTGTTTTTAAATCACCTTAAAAATGTCGATCACGGTATACGGTTGAAGCGGGCAATGATGTCGATCTTGGATGTCTTGAAGATAATTTCTTCCGCGTTAACCTTTGCTTTGCACACTACCATCTCCAGAATAAGATTGAAGGATGCACATGACAATTCATCTCCTTGTCGAAATCAGATGCATATTTGGAACAGTTCCAGGAGCTGTTGCCAAACTGCACTTTTGCACCGCGCATTTAATAATGTTACATGGCACAGTTTGATCAGTTTTAATGGGATCTTGAATTCGGATATCGCCATTTTAGAGCTCCTGATAAAAACATGGTGTCTCCTTGATATCAATTGGCCTTTTCCAGGACCCTTATCGTCACCTGAAGAAAAAAGTTCTTTTCGTTCCTTTTCACGGTCCCCACCTCCGCGGGTTTGACAAACCCTCGGAAAGTAACGTTTGTCTCTGAAAAACTTCTCAAAGTGCCGTTCAGATTCAGCAAAAAATTGTATGTCCCCTAGTATGTGAAGAAATTAAGGCACACGTTGAGAAGTTGGCACTGGTTCACCACGAGCTGTTGAGTCAATCTATGTATTTATATTTATTTTCCAGGATTCGTCTAAGTGTAAAGATCCGGCGCGCCGATAAGTGTGTAGCAGGATAGCTTGAGATGCTCACACAATACTTTTGATAGGATCTTGTACGCAAAAATTTAGCAGGGTTATGTCTCGATAGTTCTTGCAAGCCATAGGATCGCCTTTATTGAAGATGTGGCTTACAAGGCTGATTGTACAGTCGTTTGATATGCCTCTGTGACTCACAGCTCATAAATAATAATCTATCTTACGAAAACATTACATCCATATTTTAAAAGCTCCAACGGTAAGCCATCAGACTCCGCAGACTTGTTGCTACAAAGGTTTTTCGTAAGCTTACTTTTTCCATACTCAGTAGAGCGACTTCGTCTTGGACTGGACTTTCGTTTCTTCTTGATGCTTCACCTATTCCCTGTGCTTCGGGGACTTGGATTCTTTTGCTGTTTCGAGAATCTTGTGTGTCGGTTATAAAACCAGCAGCTTGGAATTCTATAGAACTTTCTCGTCTTGCATGGACCGCTAGATTCTTAGATTCCTCGATCTGCTTAAGCTGGGAGAGTGCGTAGGCCCTCTTCTTTCTTCCAAGTAACCTTTTTTTCTCCTTTCTATCGACTTGATACTCTACATAGCTGCCCTTGTTTTACGTTGCAACCTTGGTGCATATGCATCTTCTTCCACAATTTTCTAGTACACTCGATCTTCAACATACCAAGGACTCTTTATGGGTTGTCTAAAACCCTAAGGTTGATTCAGACAGGTTTTTAATGGTTTCTCGGTCAACGCTTTCCCTAGTTGCTGACGTCTGGGGAGAGTCTCTCGCTCGAACTCCTTCTGTAGGTTCTGACTATTCCAGGTGTGTCGAGGCAATCAACATTGAATTTTTTTTCTGAGTGGTTCGCAGTTTCTTCTCATTGGAAGGTCGAGATTTTAATTAAGCCACAACTATAGAAAATGGTCACGTTTGCCCTTGTTAAGTGTGCACATTGAAGATCATAGATGTGTGCTTGCGTAGATAAGCACATTATGGTTTCTTTGGTTAGCGATTCGATCTCCAGCTTGCCTTGTGGAATCTGAGCCAAGAGCCTAAGTTACGAGATGCCGGTAGTAGCTATGTGTCGTTTTTTCTAACTAATCTGCTAATAGAAGAATGCAATATAAAACAAATATATTTGTCAACAAATAATTTTCGTGCTAGTTTGACAAAAACTATGGTCGACGTAACAGATCTTCTTACTTAAAGTGGCGGCACAGTCCAGAGTGGACCTGAGCCTCTACTAACAAACTTCGCCTGCCAGCTGTCTTCAGTTTTCTACGCCCAGTTGGCTCAGGTCCCCTCCCATTTGCGTTCGCCACCTGAGTCACGTTGCTCCTCTTCTACACTGCCTCTAAGTTGTGGAATTGAACATTGTCTGGGCCGGGTCGTTGGTGTCCATCCACTCTAGGTGACCCAGCCATCGTAGTCGTTGTATTCTGACTCTTCTGACCAGCTCAGTGTCGCTGTACAGTCCGTACTGTTTCGTATTTATCAGTCACTACTTTTAAGCTATTCGGTATTTTTGGTGTCTCTTCTTGTTGACAGCATTATGCTTGCGGTTTTGCCCTAGTTGACTGCTCGTCCCAAAACCCACGAAGGCTTCACTGGCATCACGCTGTGTTCTTCCGATTATTATTCAGACTTTTTAAAGACTGTGCCTGGTGAGGGCGCAAAAATACTGCATGATTCTCTCAAATATTAAGTTGAAGAAGAAATAAAAGAGCGCGTCGCCTTGCCTAGATCCTTGTTTGACATTAAAGGGACGTGAGTTTTCCATTGTCATCCTGCACAAAACGATGAGTTCGACAGGGAAGTCAAAATTAGACAGGTGACAGTTTTCACATATTCCAAATGTGATCGCCAGTGTCAAAATAAAGCATTCAATCGTAGCTTATCCGAACTTAGGGATCCTAACCTTAACCAGAAAAAAAGGTTATCAAAATACCTCTGCTCCACAAATAACACTGAGAATGTAGAAGACCCCACTGGGAATCGAAACTGAAAAAGAGAACAAAAGTACAACTCGTAGAAGGTGAATTGATTTGGCTCTTAGTCAAGAGAATATTCGTTGGTGTGGTGAGTAAGAGTTTTTTGAATTCCGTTTGCTTATAACGGTTTTTTGAATAATGGTTACATGCGGCAATTATGTGTAGTGTTTGTTAAAGAAGGACATAAGGTATACAGATTAGATGACAGCTCATTTTAAGTTACTTTTTGGTTGTTTTTACCCAAATTTAACCACTAAAACTATTTCCTACCTTTCTGAAACCAAAGAGAATAGTCAAGTGAAAGATAAAGAGCACCGCGAACGGCTGGTTTTGGTTGAGGTGAATAACTATATATCTTTACCACACTGTTGATGGTGAATGTATCTGAAAGAATGCCATAGCCATTTCCATTACCATTACCTTACCCGACCGTTGCGTTGGCTGCTTTGCTTTTGCCGGAGCAGTACAAAACAGATGATTTGTTCCCACAAGTCTGGTTTTTCCTCGACGATTTCAGTCACGAATTTACCATCGGGCTGCGATAACGTTGGCGCGTAGTGTAAACGTCGAATCGTCTCGTGTCGTTGTCCGTCAAAAGTGTCGTCATTTTGTACCAAGAGAGAGAGGCCCCTTAAGTTTCATTCATGGGTCTAATAATGCAATCGAAAACGAGTTTTTCTTTGCATTTTCCGCGATAGGTGTTTTTTCTTTCAAATAGTGTGTGTGTATGAATGTGTGCGTGGGAGTTGGGTTAAACGTTTTGAAAACCCGAAAAACAGGAGCAGCAGCGACTTCATGTTAACTTTGTGCGCCGAAAGTTATTACCATCATTATCAATGCCTTGAATTTGTTTGTTTGCATTTTTTCGGTCTCGTCTTTCTGTTTGAAAGAGGAAATTAATTTGTGATAGGTCCGGGCATATCCTTTTTCCTTATTTTTTTTTAATATCCCTAACAAAGGAGTAGAAAATATAACAAAAACGTGTGTCATCTAATCCACGTTCCTCTTGCGAATTTCGATCAAAAAAGGCAAAAAAGGAATAACGTGAAAAATATAAATAAAAAAAAAGAAGAAGTGAGGCAGCATTCTTGTGATATTAAATGTATTGAAGTGTCCCTGTTGTGTGTAGTTTTCTGAATTTGAAGGATTGTGTGCACTTGACGGATACTAAAATCGCGCTGGTCCTGTCGTCCAAATTGGATTTACCTACGAGTATAGATATAGTCTGGAATTTCAGCACTCGTGCGGAGAAAGGAACTTCAAAATTGGTACCTATACGAATTTTCCTTTTCTTTTTTTTTTCAATTATACGGAAAGTGAAAACCGCTGTGCAGGTCGTCGTAGATAGAAACCTATACACTATAGATACTTTGTTTTATTTGTTTTTCTAACCGTTATTCGGGCATAATTTTGGGAAAGTTTACATGAGCGTTTTTTTTTTTTTTTGTTTACGTTTGAGTTCTGCTTTGGAAAGGAAAGCGGTCTGGAAATGTCAGTTGATGATGATAATATGCCGATGGGGATGAATGGAATTTCCCATAAATGTTAACTTTTGGGTTTAGGGTAGGTCGTAGGTTGTTGAAGATATCTATACCTACTTTGAGTGTTTCTTCAAAGGATTCCGTTTTATTGTGGACCTTTCAGTATTATGTACCTATCTGCGTCAGCTGCTCTTTTATTAATGTTGAACAAGTGTAGCAATCGTAATCAGGTGTTTCGTTTTTGCCTGTAGATACCTACTTCGGCAGAAGACGTTAGTGTGTGTCGGTACCTATTCCTATACATTTGGGATGAGCATTTGCAAATTTTCAAAGTCATTCAATATGTAGGCAGGTATTATGGGATATACCTATCTACATTCCCATGCAATATGTAGGCCAATCTTCATCCAAGAAAGATCATGTTTTGTCAGTCGAGTGAAGAAGCTGCCAATTATCGGTTCAGGTTGAGTTTTGCATGGGTTAAGAAAAACTATCGATTTTAAGGTTTTGTTTTCAGCGAACAAAAGGCTCTTTGACACATTCGTCGGTCCCAATTAAAAACGGGTGAAAACTGGGTGACAGGATAATATGCATGGATTTTTTTAGAATCTAGCTTTACGTAAATCAAAGAAATTTGCGTTGATTTCGTCCTTTCGCAGAGTTCGGTCGAAGTCCACATGACTTTTGCAATGACACATTTTGACATTGATTAGTATCAGAGCACAGACTAGGTATTAAGCGAAGGAAACGATTAGTTTACCTGGTCCTGGGACTAAGATCAAAACGGTTGGGTTCTGGCAAAATAGATGCCATTTCAACTCATGCTGGGTACAAACAGATATCACACAGGTGTAACTAGGTAAAGGATGTGATAAAATTCCCATAAAAAAAAATTTAATGGGTAGCCATAACTAAAGCATTCGAATACCCAAATAAAATATAATAAAGTCGAGAAGTAATGTATGCACGTCACAAAAGACTTTGGTAAACCAGCTTTGGGTATAATATAGATAGATTCTTTTCGATACTTAATGGTATGAAGGTGGCTGGGTATTAAGGAACCTACCCAGTTAACATTTTAGCTCCTATAAGACTTTTTAAGAGCCTTATTAGAGTTAAGTCCAAGAATTCTTGGAGAGTTCTAGGAGAGTGTTATAAGAGTCTTGTGAGATCATTATAAGCGTTAAATCGCCTAAGCAATCGTCTACTCGTGTTATATAAGATCTATTTATAACTTATCTAAGGAAACTATAACTCTCGCTGTAAGAGCATTGAGTATTCATATTGCTATATCTGCCAAAAAGAGACACAGTTGTAATGCTGCAAAAGCGATTCTTGTACACTTATTTTCATAAACATAACATAAAGACGAAAAGAGAACAAGATACTTTTATGGCATGAAAATCGTTTGTACAATTTTATTTTGTACAGTTTTTTTAGCATCAACAGTAGTACAGTACTCACAATCCACGAAAGCAACGCTCACATGAGTAACCAGCTTAGTCCGCAATTAAGGTTCCTACACACAAACCCTGATGAAGAATTCAACTGTTTGCTCTCTAAAATGACACCGAATTGCAACAAATCATGGCAGCATTCAAAAGCACGGCTGCATGTGTTAAAAAAGTAATTTATGACAATCAGCAACTAAAAAATCTGTGGCAAACAGAGATTTAAAAGTTGTCGCAGACTGGAGAAAGGCAATCAAATCGTTGCGTGACTGAAAGTGTCATGTGGCCATGTGGGCGATAAGCTTAAGATTGATACTCCTTTTAGAAGAGTGCTTCAAGATAAATTTTGGATCTTATAACAAGTCGTTATGCTCTAAGCGCTATCAAAAGCATCTTAAGACTCTAATAAGAGCTATTTTACGTTTTCAGTGTACGTATAACTCGCAGGAGTTTGTTAGTTGGGTACATAGCCTAGTAAAAAAAAATTTCTTTTCGTCTGGACGAAGAATTAAGTTTGTCGCTGGGCTTCTTTACCTGAACGAAGAGAAGAGATCAATGAAACATTTTCAATACACTGACCAGTCTAAGCTTAAAAACAGTCTAAAAAATTGCATTATTTTAAAGCCTTTAGACCATGGTACACAAGAAGATTTTTGCGTTACTAAGTTACTAAGAACCGGGTTTGTGAACCGCGGACCTGAAGTCTATGTCTAATAAGGTCATAATTATCTTTGATCGTGCTTGAAAAAAAAAAAAAATAAGGTAGCATGTTTAACTT
This sequence comes from Neoascia interrupta, assembly GCA_947623515.1. Lineage (NCBI taxonomy): Eukaryota > Metazoa > Arthropoda > Insecta > Diptera > Syrphidae > Neoascia > Neoascia interrupta. Next base: position 122,844,045 of record OX392463.1, read on the forward strand.
GTTCCGCTTAATCACGCTTTTGAATCCTATCGAGTAGGTGCAAGGACCTTTTAGTTGCACCTGCTCAGTACTGAGAATTACACTCTAGTTTATTGAAATAGATGTGGCAGCCAAAAGATCATTGATGACAAACAAAAATCGGAGATAAGACTGAACTATGGGAAACACCAGCTTTTATATCGAGAATACCAGACTTGCAGCCGTCGTGAATCAATTGCGTTGAACGGTTCGAAGGAAAGTTTCTAATCCAATCATCAAGAGCCTCATCGATTTCAAATTAACGCATTGTGCCATCATACATTGTGATAGGCTTGACAAATATTAAGCGCAAAGGCCTTGCATTCACCAAGAAGATCCAAGGAGCGGTTCCAGTATTTGGTGAGATAAGCAATCACATCACCAGTATACCTTTCGCTACGAAAGCCCTTTTCTTTGTCATAAAAAAGCTTCTGTGATTCAGGATATTTTATAAGCCTACAATTTTCCATTACCTTCGAAAGAATGGACGTTAGTGGCCTAAGGTATTCGGGCCTTAACTGAGGTCAGCACCGCAAGCGAGTTTTTCAGTCAAATATGAAAAGCTGTTAAGCTCTGTTTGACTTACCAAATTAAGTGGGTTACTTAAGGTGGAACTACAGTCCGGGGTGGACCTGGGCCTCAGCAAACAAGCTTCGCCAGCCAGCTCTGTCTCCAGTTAGACGTCTCCAGTTTTGCACGCGAAGTCGGCTTAGATCCCCTTCCTGCTCTACTGCGCCGTCCCTGCGGGGTGGATTCAAAGATTTTCCGGGCCGGGGTAAAAATTAAGAGGATTCATTTTAAGATTAACCTCATATGAACTTTAAAACAAAATGCGAGCTACTTTTCATTTTTTTTTTTGTGAAAGAGCTCGAGATTTCAAATGTCCTGAAACAGTGAATCTTTGAAGACGGACAAGAAACCTGAAGCATTACTGGAAAACTACTCCATAAAGGGTGCCCATTCCATAATTCAACTGAATTAGTTCCAGTCAATAAATTGAATGAAAATGTACCTGCTTACAGTGAAAAGTTATTGCCCTGGGATCTATGATCAAATAGCAAGGCAAACTGTGATAACGAAATAAATCATAAACATAACCTAGGACAGGTTATATACCGAGATTATAGGTATTAAGCTGCAAAAAACGTTTAGGCCAAAGGCCCAGTTTAAGATACCTATCAGATACCTGTTAGACACATGAAACATTAAGAAATGAGATTTAAATTTGATTCTAGATGGAGCTACAGAAAATCTGTACTACTTGCGAACTAAAAAACGGGTGCAGAATAAAGCACCAAAAGTAAAGATAGTGAGCGAGCTAAAACAACGAAACGCTTTAACCTTTAGCATTCTTTTGCTCTTAATCGTTTGCCTTCCCATTTTACCTCTGAACACATTCACACCTCTAATAATCCCCAACTGGATACTTTTATGTAGTGGCGTAGTAGTACGACGCGGAAGGTCGTGGTTCAAATTCTGAGGACCTGCTTTTTAGTGCAGAGTCCAGCTTAAGCAACGATCTGTTAATCTTGGAATAAAACGAATCTGGAGTTAACCCAGCGAGGATCAAGCATTTTTTCAGTGCAAAGTTAACTCCGTCAATAAAAGTCCGGAAATCTTCGACTCTAGAAACTATTGGGCGTTTCTTTTTTTTCGTTTCAGAGTAAGGCTAAAACTGTGAAACAATAAACTGTGTTTCTTTTTGCGCCCAGAGCAAACAGATTCCGAGCCATAGGTTCGTGCTTCTTTTTTTTCCTTCAAAATGCTCGAGCTCTGTTCAGTGATCTTTACTGAGCTAAAATAGAAAAACGCCCATTATGTATCCCAACTGTCACTTCATACCATGTTTCCACCGGGCACTAACCCGCGATTAATATAAATCTTCATTAAATCCTCTACAAATTACGCGATTAACCATTCACATTTAGATCCTCTCGGCATAAATCCCCTGATAAATCCCATTTCAACCACTTTCAACCCTTTCCGAACACCCTTTTAACAGTTTCAACGACGGAAATCTATTTTCTCTCCTGGAAAATGACATCGTCACTCTCTTTTGAGAGCGATAATGACATCAGAAAAAGAGATGAACACTCTTTTCAAATTACTCTTGTCAAATTACTCCTATATTTGTCTGGTGGAACCACTTTGGGATTTATTATTAATCGTCTTCCGCTATTCCTCGTATTAATGCCGGTGAAAACATAATATTAATTAGATAAAGTATTAGAAAAAAAAAACAGGCAATGAAGTTTGAGTTGTTCTCAAATGCCATTTTTCACAGGAACACTCATAGCAGCCATTTCACATAGAAAACAAAACAGACAAAGAAGTTCAAAGTATTCTTCAAAGTTTGATTCGAGATTAACCCACTAAATTTGACCAGTTAGGCTGGGATTAATTCCGGATCGAAATCGACTGAAAAACTCATTTCTGAGGTAATTTTCGAATTGAATCCGAATTAAATTTCCGAAATCCGAAACTCCGATTATCTCACACTGAAAAACTGGCCTTTAGTACTACATTTCACTGGTATATGTAGATCTACTTCTACTTTCTAAAGAGAAAATGTTAAAAGGTGCATCAAAGACTACTTACGTACTTGATCTGCAAGTGGTTTTTCGAAGATTTTTTCACTGATCAAATTACGCTCGCGAGTCTTTAGCTATAATAACACCATCTGGGCAGGTGCATGACTGTCCGAGTATAATCTGGGATTTTTGGTACAAATAAATCTATGCTGTTGAAAACACTGCAAAATGATTCTTCATGTAGCAATAAGCAAACGGCCCTATACTCTAAACTCGCCCAATTTTACAAAACTCCGTTTTACATGAGCGACGAAACAGAATTAAGTCTTATCAGAAGCCTTACTAGCTACAGCTGTCGCTTCCATCAGACGCAATGTTTTGCGATTTATCACCGACAACTGTTCTTTCGGTCATGTTAAAAGGCCCTTATATTCGGACAGCTATGCGTCTGCCTGGACAACAGGGCTAGGCTTTAATAGATTAGAACTCGATAGCGTGCCTAAATTGATCACCAACAAACTAGCAACTGATAGAGAAGTTTTCGATGTACCTTCTACCTACCCAGACATGAGAGTTCAATTTCAACAATCTGTCTTCCAGATAATAAAGGTATTTCGAGTACAAGAGTGATATGGTTCTCTCGGTACACTTGCCAAATAAACGTTGCTTTTAAGGGTGTACAAGATTTTTGCCTCGTTTTAAAAATCCCCAAAAACTCGCATCGTTTTTGACAATATTCATTGACTGGTAACAAAGTCTCTCGAATACCTGTGACAGCCTTTTTCTTACAGCTACACTACAGAAAGAAAATAAAATGCTTATCAAAGGGACCTGAATCCCGCACGTATACCCAATGTGCTTCAATTTCAAGTCTTCTAACTGTGCAAAAGCCATGTCGCATTTTGGAAATTCTCTTTTTCCTTTTTGACAGCAAGCACCACTCGAGTCCATTCAGAATTTGGTAGCAGAAAAAAAAACTTTTGATACATTTTTGGTCATCTTCTGTTATGAAACTGCACAAAAAAGTTCGCGTAAGCCGATTTCTTCTTTTACGGGCCGAATAAAAGTGAAACTCACAAATCAAAAGGTAACAATGAAAAAAAAAAACTCAGGTTTTTTTTAAAGGTAGCCTATGCTGCCGCCAAATTTGTGGACGTCCATATCCGGCGGTCAGCAAAAGCGAATGCTGTAATACCGGTCTCGTTCTGGACGTACACCTTATTTTTTGGTTCGTAAACGCGATGATAGTCATCACACAAATTGTGTGAGCGTCCGTTTGTATTTTTTTTAACTTAAAAGGGGTTTTTTCCTTTAGTAGAATTATTTTTTTCCCATTGCAGTGACATCTGTAGTAACAGGGAGATAAAAATATTTTACGTTTTATTTCGCCGAGGCATGCATATAATAAATTGCAAATGCAAAGGGTCCTGTACCACTGAACTACCAAAGGTTGAACGCGGCGCAGTTGGCTGAAACAGTTGGGTTGATGTGAGAGAAGCAGGGTTCAAGTCGTGAAATGCAATTGCAGTTGAGGGTAATTTTTTGCGGATTTTCAAAAAAGACAGGGAAACCACGCCTTTTTTAAATCAAGATTGACGGAATGATTTAGTGTCTGTTTTGTGATAACAGTAATTAAGTTTAAAAACTCCTCTAATTTAGCCGCCGACTTCAACTTTTAGAAACTTTAACGAAATAATTGCTTTGACAGTTTTCAAGACTTGTATAGATTTCTGTGTCTGTCAAAACTTAGAATTGAACCCTTCTCTTTAGTATTTCACAATTTTCCGAACAAAGGAAACCCAACTCCGACAATTTCCTTGAAGCAATTACACGCTCAAATTCGATTCGAAACTGTGCATAGTTGAATGAATGCTCCACTTGTGAATGCTCTGCAATCATATATGCAGCAGTGCATCCACCAAAAAGTTATTAATATTCAATTTTCCAATAGAACTGGGTTCGATATTATGTTCGAAGGATACCAGGAATCGCCGCCGCCGCCGCCATCTCTCCCATTTGGACAGTATTCGACCTCTGTCAGATCAGTGCATATTTTATTTGAACCATTCAACCGGAAGCATGCAATATGGAAGCCATATTGAACAACTCCAAAAATTGTAACTGGAAAATTTTTGTTTCTACCAATTTGTGCTTCACTCAAACTGTCACAACTGTATACGCGTTCTTGGTTCAAAGATTCATATCGTTTGTGTGCGATTCCTGGGTAGGAAGGTAACATGACACATACCTTTACAGGTATGTAGGAGTGGTACCTCTGGGATTATCTGGCGCCGCTATGGATCCATTGAAATGTTCAGCGGATTTTTACACTTAACTTATTCATGCGATGTGCCAGACCATAGTAGACTTTTTCTGAATCGAACCATTCGTCACCCAAGAGAGGGCAGTGCGCGGCCGCTGGTGGGTGGTGTGGAGAGCCGAGTGTACTTTCATTAATTAATCTTTCATGATGTGTGTTTCTGGTGATTGTGGCTTATATATATACTCGCGTGACCTATGTTAAGCCTCTGCAGTTAAGTACTTTATAACCTCAAGTGTACCTGCGACCTAGAAAGCTTAGCTTGACAAAAAACTAGGAAAATGCCAAACACCTACCACTTAATTAAGAGGGAAAAAGAAACGCTTGGAATTGCAGCAAAGCTGGTGCACGAGTAGAGTGTTACTTCATGGTAACGCCCGCATTTGAAGTGGTGAGATATAATAGGTACGCTTAATTCAAAGCCACCAAGAGGGATAAAGTATACGCACACATTAATTTTTGTTTTCTTTCTATTTCAAGTTTAGTTTGCTCTCGTAATGTCACTCATTCGATTTAATTTTTTAAAGTTTTGTTCAATTTTCAAGTGCAGGGAAACAAAGTACGTTTTGGTAAAATTTTGAAGAGAAAATGCTACGTTCATAGCACACATAAAAAAAAACTTCAACAGAAAATGGTTATGTTGAGCTGAATATTGCCTGCCTCGTTTGTAGAGTTGTTTTAATCATTTAAACTTGAACAGCAAGAGCTAAGCAGGAGCCTTATGGTCAGAAAAAAGACTGTTCCTAGAGCTTTAATAAGACTACTAGCAATGGTCGACAGTGGGGTGCTGTGGCGTAGTGGTTAGTGTGAGTGCTTACTACGCTAGAGGTCTGGGTTCAAATGCCGTTGAGCACCTAAAAAAAAACTTGTTCTTTTTCATGGTCCCCACCTCCGCGAGGGTCTGACAAGCCCTCCGAGAGTATAATTTGCCTTGAAAAACTTCTTTAGGTGCCGTTCGGATTCGGCAAAAAATTGTAGGTCCCCTTGTATGTGCAGAAATTAACACACACAGCATACATTGTTGAGAAGTTGGCCTTGGTTCGACTCGAGCTGTAACGCCACTCTTTAGTATAATGGTCGACTAATTACAATTAGTTAACTTTGTTATTTAACACAAAATTAAGTTAAAGCACAAAAGTGTCGATAATTCGTTGTCAATGTCGTGTAATCGACAATGTACGACAATAAATGGACGTTTTCAAAAATGCGCGTTTTTAATGTAACGTTGCTTCGACAGAGCGTTACATATAATTAACCCTATGGTGCGATAGAGTAGTATCGATAAATCTTTGCTCTCCATGTCGTGTAATGGGGTAAATGTCGATGAAAAGGTCAATGCAGCCAATGATGGCACCTTTCTCACCAGTCACGTTGATATTTTTATTTTAGTGGTACTCATCATACCTAAGATTTTTTGACTTAGGGTTACCAATGCAGCCACAGCGTGACATTGCCCAACTCTTGGCCACATTCAAAATTCAAACTAATTAAGGTGTGCCTTCGACTGAAATGTGTCATTGGAAAGTACAATGTTATCTAATTTGCTACGCTGTCCCTTTTCAGTGGTGATTATTAATTAAACTCAATTTAACTATGCAATGACCTTAAACTGCAAAGCGTTGTGTGCGAGGTTTACTGTTGGTATGAACCGACTATGTACCTTCTGCATTTGCTATGAGAATAATATCATTTAACCTTTTGAAAAGTCTAGTTTTTCAATACGAGAAGTTTTGTTTTTGCTATCTAAAAATTAATAAAACGTAAGTTAAATGTTGTGCTTTTACAATCAAGAGATTAGAACTATATTTTGGCTTTATATAACAAATTTCCTTATAAAACTTTAGATTCCTTACCTCTGGTGAGGGAAAATCTTCAGCTGTAATATTTTTGGCACTCTGTTTCTGCAAGTCGAAATTCGATCACAAGGACTTTTACAAATAAAATGCTTGTGCAGAAAATCTGGCTTTGACTGATGAAATACGTGAATGAATGACGAAATAATTTGGCATCTTGTGAATCATGATGTGTGGGACAACTGTGACCACACAGCTGCTGGAGACACAAAGTTTTGAATATGACTAAAAAAAGTTGCTTATAAGAATATCTACATTTTGCATCTTCTTTTTCGTAAGCGTACTTTACAATTGAATATGAAAGTGTTTTTGCTTTGGGGACGTAACTGATATCATCCTTGTTTTAGGCTTTAGGTGAAAAATGTTTTCTCTCAGCCTTGTAAAAAGACTGTTTTGTAGGATTAGCGATTAGCCTTTTTCTGCACTGGTGTGGACATGGCAACTTTTATGCCTCTGATTAAAATTAGTTACGTGTTTCAAGTACCCCATGTGGCACATCTTCTGCTTTTATGAGCGGTGCTTCCATTCAGGATGGAACTATATTAAGCCAACTTCTGACTTGACGTCATCCTCCACTTGTTGGGATCACCTAATGCGGAATTGTCCTCTTTTGCTATGTTTCTCCGTGGTAGCGTCAAATATTGTGGGCTCTAGCATTGGTATCCAATTGCTCTGTGGCTCCCAGTCATACCGTTGTATACAGATTGAATTGTTGGGTGTTAAAGCAATTCGTCACCGCAAATGAAATGACCGAGGTATGCCTCGAAACATAGAGCCGGAATGGCATAATAAAGGTCTTATAAAGAGCCACCTTCGTCGCTCGGGAAAAGACTTCTTGCCATATACTTCCTTACCAAACTTCATTTTATCTATGACGAAATATTATTCTCTAAAGTTTTTAAGCTGCCGTTGCAGACAAAGTCGAATGACGCCTCAAAATAAAAGCGACATATTGTGGGGTTCTGGTCATGACGTTGATATTTAGTCTCGCTTTTTGATGACAGCATCCTAAGTAGCATCCTTGCCTCCATTCTTCGTCAAACCGTACATCGTTAGCTGCTTTTGCTTTTTGACTCACAAACGTGCCGCAAACGACGCGCAGAAACCTTCCCATTATGTCTATAACCATCGGCGATGCTAAATGTTTTTATCAGAGTTTTGAAAAATTGTGCCTCTGGTGTTAGCTTGACAGACATCAGTTTAACATGACAACATATCATCTTGTCGGTGATCCCGACGTTGTTTTCAATCCTCATGGCGTAATGAGCGTCCTTCATCGTTAATCTGCAAAAGCTGAAGAATCTTGCAGAGATGGCAATTGTGTCTCATATGGCCTTGATATCGACTGGGTTTTTTTCAAAATCTCTAGAATTGGTATCATTTTATTTAAAAAAAACCCCCTTCCTAGGCCTAAAGTCACACTGAAAAAGTGTAATCAGGATGTTGATAACCGGTCTAAGGATTTCACCAAGACCATGAGGTCTCCTTTTTTGTGGACCGGGCAAGGGGTACAAAGATTGCAACAATTTCAACAATTCACAATTCTACAAACAAATTTTTCTTTATTTTCAAAGTAAAGCCGAATTTCGTAAGGCTTTACCATAGGGACCCTCGCCTAATATAAGCAACGATACGTTCGGTTAGGTTTTTAAATGAAATGGCTTGTTGAGCATCCGCAGTACAGTACCATGTCATCTCATGCCTGATGCTTTCCGAAATAAAATAGTTTCAGGAGACTTACTGCTCTAAGAATCTTGCAAATAACGATTCTCTAAAAGATCATTATCTTGTTGTCATCATCATTTTCGGCCGCTTATCCTTTAAAAGGGTCGTGGAGCAAGGGTGGCTAAATAGTCCTTACATCTTTCTCGATACTCCGCCACCAACTCAAGAGACTCCGGCGCAATCCCCAGGTGGGACTTGCGCCGGGGATTGCGCCGCAATACAATTATCTTGTTGTATCGAAGTAAATGTAATAATGAAATTATATGAAATGAAATAAAAAATAAATGATCTGGTGGACGAATATCTTGGCCATTGTGCCCCGCAAGTTGAAAGCGAAGAGCAGTTGAAGCCTTTCATGTGGATTATTATGAGTCATTGACTTAAGTGCCGCAAAGCTCAAGACTTTTTGCCTGAAGTCTGCTGCATGTTTGTATAGCAAATCCATACCCAAACATGAGTTGGCTCTGATATTTAAATCCTTTGGCGTTGAAGATGTCAAAATTGTTTTTCCTCTTACTCAGTCAATGCCATCGATCTAACTCGATAGCGGTTTTGTCTACCTTGCAGCAGCCTAAGGCTTTAGCTAGTTGCTCAGCTGCTCGGGGCCAGTTCACAAATCGGACATTCCACTCCCAGAATCGACAATCGTTGTCCTTTCGTTGCTGTGCAGATCGACTTTTGGAAATTATCATTTGAAGTATTTGGCCGTTGCGTAGCTCGAGTTTTTTCTACTTGACCGCGTTTTTATTATTGATATTGATTGATATTGGGGCTGTGTGTGCGGGGCGCACACACAGCCCCAAAACTTTCGTTGTGGGACCGTCCCACAAAACAACGGCTTATATTAATTGCTCCTCTACAGTTCTTCGTCATGTATTTCGTCACGTATTTCGTCGGGGTTGACATTTTTAGTATTGTGCAACGGTCGTAACAAAAATAAAATTAAATTGTTGATGTAACACTTTGAAAAAGGCCTTCTAAGTGTTAGGAAGGATAACCGAAGGATAACTTCAGGTATTATGGCGCACTTTTCTCGTTTCCTGAACAATTTTCACCCAATTTTTTTTTTTAACAAAACTTAACGTAAAAATAATTCTTTTCACTTCAAGCATTAGAAAAAATGTAAACGTTTTTCACTCTGCACCATAATGCCCTGTATAAAGCAGTAATAGCATTACCTAGTGGGCAATGACGGACATGAATAACATGCGATTCATTTGTGATCACAACTCTTGTAAGTGTTGATAACTTTAGTGCTAAAATCGTACGACTACTTGCCACACTTTGCTGCTCAGTCGGTAAAAACTACATTTTCTTATAAAACATATAAATATAAGAAAGTTATTTAATAAAATAATATTTTCATGCAATTTTTAGACCCACTCAGATGCTTTAAATGTTGACTTTTAACATACTTAACTAATTCAAAAGAAAAAACAGTAAGTGATTTTCGTTATAATATTTCTAAGTCAAAGAAGCGCCATATTACCCTTATAGCCATGATGCCTCTTCAGGTAATGCGCCTATAAAAAAAAACAATCTGAAAAATCATTTTTATATTTTTAGCTATAGTTTTCGAGGACGTTGTAAAATTTAAAGTTTTTCGGGCTTTCTTCGGTGTTTTCATGTAAATCTAAATAAACCGTCACGGTTGGTCCAAAAAACTTTAAATTTTATAAAAAACCGACTGACTAAGTCCGACTAACCGAAAGACAAAAGTGTATTCTTCATATGGATAGGCTCCTCAAAAAGTGCTCCTATTGGTTACTATTACATTAGGCACTAAATTATAAAAATAAGAAAAAATTGAATTAGGGTTTTTCTTTGTGAAAAAAATTTCTTTTCAAAAAAAAAAGTAGTCGAAGATACAGTTCATGCAACGACAGCCATGATGCCCTTTTGCACCCTTATGCCTATTCCCATTTAAAAGTGAAGTTTCCCATTTATTTCTGCCCACATTCCGTGTTAAGCAAAATTTAGTAGCAAAATTAGGCCTCACAAAAAAAAGATTTCAGCAGTCTTACAACTTTACACCACCACGACGAACGACAGAAGTTTCGTCCCTTTTTCCAAAAAAAAAAGAAGAAGAAAATCGGCGACTGGTCCACCTAATTTCTGTAAGGTGTACCATATTGCCCCATTCACCGAATTGCCCGAAGTTAGCCTATTTTTTGGCCCTCATGCCTATGCCTTTAGGTGAATGAGTTTAAATATTTGCTTGCGTCGGTTTTATTCGATCAAAGTAAAAAGTTTTGACGACAGTCGTCTTATAAAACAAGGACACTCGGGAAACTCGCGACCAAAGGTTTGGTGTAGTTTTAGTGTAGTCTGTTTAAAGTCATTCTAAAAGTGCATACATCTTAACAGATTTGAAACATGAACCAAAAAAGGTGCCCGCAAAAAACGCTGTGTTATCCTTAAAAAAAAATTAAATCAATGTGGGCAACACGTTGGTTATAAGCACGATTGTCATATTAAGAAACCGGCTTGAGCGAAATGTTAGGTCACTGTACTTTTAATACCTCCAAGTACTGCTATATGGCCAAGGTACATAACTTCTTCTGAGAGCACTCAAACATATGTGGTTTCCACATAACTCAAGACGTCGGTAGGTAGCTTCACAGTAGAAGGGTAAAACCAGCCTCTTTATATGTATTTTCTTCAGTGCATATTCTGATGGCATCACGATCTACGACTTTCCTTATCATGTTACTTTATTCCCATTCCCTATATGCCTATAAGTATTCCACCTACACCTTCTATTCTAGCTAACACTTCCACAGATAAAGTGCAACATAAAACTCTATTGACTGAAAATAAATGTGGGTGTTAAACAGAAAGCCTAGCAATCCATTTCGATTGGCACTCGCACAGCTCCCTACACAGAATTAATTAAACAACATGTTCCTCCATAATGTCGCATTAAGATCCAAATAAATCACACAATGTGTAGGGTAAGATATACATACATATACGCACATTCATATGAGTGTTCAATTTAATACGTTTCCCATTAGCGGCTTAGGCTCTGACAAAAAAAAATCCCTTCCTTCCAGCTCCAGAAAAAAAAGAACCCAAAAAAAGTTAAGGCCCACGAGTCATACTGCACTGCCTCCACCCACTCTCTCTTTAAAGGTACGGGACCATATACAACACGACGAACCGAAACCATATTTTAATGGTTTATCTCAAAGAATTTTCATTTAAAATAATTTTATGTTAAAGGAATAGACCCCAGCACACACACACACACACACACATGGCCGGCACATCGGAGAAGCACATTAATAATGATTAGACCCCGACAACCGAATGTGGGATGGGGTACCACGAGGTTGGGCACACGCTCTCGTATTCTTTTGAAATTCGTTAACTATCATTTGAATTTTTGATTTAAATTCTATATTTATACAGGTAAACGTCCAAAATTCGTACGGACCATAACACAAACATTACGAAAAGTCAGGATCAGGTTACATTAAATGATAAACGAACAGAAATCGAAATTCAATATTTCTTCTGACACCAACTCACTTTTGGTTTTTTTTGCTGCCTGTCCTGTGTCCGGGTACTATCTAAACAAAAAATACATAAATAATGATAGGAAAAATAAATATAAATTAAAAATGTCTATACATACATACTTTGGTCATTGATATTTGACCAATGTCAAAGATATTTCGAACGCGATATGTTGTACGACAGATATAGGAAAAAAAATTTACCGACATTTCAGAAAGGACTCGAAAAATTCCTGGCTGCAAGCGATTGCGAGGGAAGGCGCTCGAACCCCCCATACACATAGAGGCTCCGTAAATGGTATGCGGAAGTAATTTATGTATTTCGTGCCGGAGAGACAGCCTATTTCCTGTCGGCTTTAAAAGAAAGTGGACCCAGTGAAATTGGGGAACACATTAATTTCTTCATTATCGACATCTCTGATAATCGGTTTAGCTATGGAGGCTTATTGATCTTTATACGAATCTAAGAATCTATTTGCAGCATTAGTTATAAAGTTTGTTTTACAGCGTATCTGATTCTTGGCATTGATTTCTTTTTTTCCAATTTTCAAAACACACAAGTGGTGGAAAGAAATGAGTCATTTGATTATTTCTGAACTAAAAAAAAGGTTTAGGTTACACAAATCAATTTGTGCAGGTCGTATGGCTTTGTGTAAAATGCCACAAGGGTTAGAGCCGCTCTTATTTAGTTTTACTACACTTCTTCTCTGTTTACAGCGGAACTATCCGTGGGTGAAATGATAAGTGGAATGTATGCAATCCACGAGTTTGATTTGTGTCTAAGTTTGAACTTAGCTTTAATATCAGCGGCTGGTTTTTTAAGTGACGCTTTTAATAAATCTTCAAGGATGCCTGGTTGAAGCCAACGTTGAGCAAAAACGCGTAATTTTTTTCATCACCAAATTGTTTACGTGTTGTTGTCTGTGAATGGTAATTAAGACCTTGTTTAGGATCTCCCCGGTTATTTGTCAATCTGAGGTATAGTCCCTACCTCGTTGCCAGATCCTTAGCTGGATCTTTAAGTTGTCCAGCCCGCAAGCAATCCGACGTCCTCAATGGCGAGTTCGTAAAACGGAGCTTCGGTGCTTTGGGTCGTCTCGAGTCTTAGAGCTTGGACTCCTGGTTCTTCTTTTTTCTTTAAATAAGCTCGCGATCGAACGTGTTATGACAACCCTTAAAATGCGAAGCATATAGCGAGCGGAAAGAATTTAAGAATATAAGGAAAAAGGTGTTCTCTATCCAAAGAAACCGCTGATGAGCCAGTACGGAACGTGAAAACCCTGCACAGAAAAACCAAAGCTAACCCCGCTAGTGTCATGGATCCAGTGCTGGGCTTGCTTCAAGTTCGCACTGTTAAGTTTTTCTCCATGCGCCCCCTCCTCGCATACAGTGCCATGAGTTCGCCGTATTTTCTCTCTAAAGATCCCAGTATGATTTTTTCTTTCCGTCCAACAGCGCTGTAATGCAATGGTTAGTGTGTTCGACTACTCTGCACGTGGTAGCGGGTTCGAATTCCGACCGGTGCAAAAACTGAAAAAAGCTATTAAAATTCGCTTTTTCTGGCCACGACCTTATAACCAAAGACTATGGTTCACTTCGGACTGGGGTGGACAATTGGTGCCTTAATTCTAGACTGAAGTTTGTAGTTTTGTGGATTGCACATAAGTTCCATTCATATCACATTATGGATGCAACATCTGGAAGAGTGGCAAAAACTAGCTGCTCCGTGTAATTAGAACAGAAAACATCCACGAGGGTAAAATGAAGCCAAAATTAGGGCTTGCATGTTTAATATCAAGCCTTATAAAACATTGTGCTTCAAAACCGGAAAGCGTGAATTTCTTTCCGATGTAGCACCCAAAAAGTGTTTCGTAAAGCAGAAAAATTTTTCGGGTGCTGCACCCAGTGCTTCAGTTTTGGCAACACTTTTCGGGTGCTGACACAATTATGAAAACTCATACAAATGGGGCTTTTCAACAGCAGAGAAAACAGAGATAAACGTATTAAGATTAAAAGTTTCCACCCAAAATATTTCCACCGGAAAAAAGAAGATTAACTTGACGTATGCTTTCATTTTTGACAAAAAGTACAGAAAATGAAATGAAAACGCTTAACGTGAGCACCTGCCTCTTAGGCTTAATCTCACGGTGAACAATTCCACAAAGTGATGGTAAAGAAAAGCGTTTACCCGCCCCGGGATCTTTCTTGCACTCTCCAGCACAAGAAGTCACCGAGTGCAATATGAAGTCACTTTTAAGGCGTGCGCTTCCTCCTTGCTAGAGCGAGGCCTATCAGCACCTCTTCCGGTCTAGAGGCCCGGAGCCCGAAGGGACTTCTAGATCAGCAAATGTTCTCGCGATTTTGGAACCTGACATTTTGGAACATGACCACAGCCACCATGATGCTCCCACAAGGGGGCCTACCTCTTTTAGACAGAAATGAGCCTAGCCAACTGGAGACAAAGCACCAGCATAAATCGACCTGGTGCGACAAAAAGTACAGTCCGGTTCAACTTTATTTAGCAACCCACAAACAGCATAAAAGCTCTGTGCAGAGTGGTTGATGCTGATGTGACTCGCCGACATTTTTGCTGATTCAGACCAGAGATGAGAATTTAACATTAGCATTGAAAATTTCAATGGAAATGAAAAAAAATAGCATTAATTTTTTTAATGCCGATTATTTTGTAGTTATGCTGAAAAATATATTTCCATTTAATAAAATAAGTCATAAGCAAAGTTTCTAATTATTCTATTAGCTTGGTAGAAATAAAAAAAAACTGGTGGTTTTGGTATAATTTGTTAATCCATGCGTTTTTTAACCCTGTCAAGCCAGGTCTACGCAGACCTATACTTCATTTGTATGGGGAAATTAGACATAGGAAGATAAACTTAAAGTGAGGTCTTATCAGGCTTTATGCTAAAAATAAGGCACTTGAGTGTGCAGACCTATGCACTAACCTATGCCCAACCTACTTGTGCCACTTGTGTGTTTTCTTGAAAACAAGAATAAAACCTAAAACATACGCGTACCTATATAGGCGGTCTTAAAATATATTTTATACACTTAGGTCTGCACAGACCTGTTTGTCCCTGCTTGTGCCTTTTAACGTACAAAAGCGGTTTTATTATTTATGCAATATACGCATAGGCTTTCACAGAGTTGGTTGTGCGATTTGTGCTCCCTTTTTGGAAACACGAAAGAACCTAATAAAAGCGGTCCTAGTTTGTACGAATTTCGTCCTCAATGCTTGCTTCTAGGATGTAATGGATGATATCGTCTCTAACATGCAAAACATAGAAGTTTACACCTTAATAAGCAAAATTGGTCAATGCTAATGAAAAAAAAAAATAGCAACCAGACGTTACCTATTGTGAACACAATAGCACTTTACTGCACAATTCGAATGACAACTCGTGCTGCACCCGCCCTCACAAAAAATTCGTTACGAAAAACTATTTTGTAAATTCAGAAATAAGTAAACATATTTTTAACTGTCACCAATTTTTTAATTGCCACCAATGACTACAACGAAATGAGGCAAAAAACTGTAGAGACACATAAGTTGAGTGAGTGAGTTGATAAAACCTTACCGCGAATAAAAGAATTAAAGATAACGCCATGCGTTTGTCGTGGCATTCGTTCATCAGACCTAGTTGTAAATTAAATCTGACGTCATTGGATGGAACTGTCACTTTGTACGTATGAAAAAAGGCAGGTCGTACCTGTAATTTTTTCCCTTGAAAATGACACAATGCTCTGTGATTTGTGATACCCAATTCTCAATTTGATTCGGTTCGTCAGAACATTCAGAATTTGTTGCTGCTGGATTTGGGAATTCATGCGTGGAAGAAAACTTATTAAAATCACTATGTGGAAAGATTAAGATTCGTCTGGTTACAGGGTGTTTCCACCGCACACAAAACAGATATCAACTTGAGAAAATTAAAAAGTTAAACCCAACGTGTTTCCACCGGAAAAATAATATTAACTCGACGTAGGTTTTTTTTTTCATTTTTGCCATATCTCAATGACATCTTTTCAATGTGGTCTAAAATGACAATATCTGTTCGTCAGATCATCCGCAAATCTCTTTGTAAACGTGAGTTTATTTTGGCTTCCGGCCAACTTAGGTAATCTGTCAGATTCCGAAATAATTAAATTTATTTTTAATGTCCACCGATTTTTGAATTTTATGAAACGAAATAACCACAAAAAAAGACAAAAAAAAACGTCAGATATGTTGAGTGACTTACTTTTTTGACAGGTCCAATTAATCAGTGACATCAACGTTCTACGGATCCCTTTGATATGATAGAGCTTCTAACAGTATATGACGTCTACTGGTATTTTCAGTGAGGGATGCCAAACAAATTTCCTTTTTATATGGAAAACGAACAAAAAATTACACATAAACATAAATAACTATTTAAAAACAGAAACGTTTCGATGAACGGGAAAGTTGTGTACCTAATCAGCCTTTCTTAGTAAGGGTAAAATATTTAAACTATAAAACACGGAAGGAATTAAAAAAGTTGTAGACATAATCGGCCTTTCTAAGTAAGGGTATAAAAATATTTAAATTATTTAAACTATAAAACACGGAAAGGATGAAAAGAGTGTTGTTTGTGTTGTAAAAACAACGCATACGACCATAAAAACGTACACGGATTCAAGGAGAGCACATCTTCGAAATACTCTTTCGATGTCTCCACTTAATTTAAATTATTTTAAGGTCTATTCAAAGAAAAGAATGTGTACAACAATCCTCTTTCGGTTTATTAAAAATTCGCACTTATACAGAAACTACTGAATTTTTTTATATAAAAACGCGATTTTCTTGGCATCCAGGTTTTCTCAGCAAACAGGTTTGTTTGATTTGTTTCGTCCGAAAACAAACAGAACACGTAGAATTCTGCACGGTTTGATTTGAGAATTCTTGCGTGTAAGATATTACTTAACGCGATTTACTTTTGATCTTCTCGCTTAAAAATAAGTGAAGAGATTAAAAGTCATATTGTGAATCTCGTGATTTAGAAGAGATTTAAGGATGATTCGTCTCAATCGCCGATTAAAGTTCGGTGGAAATATCCTATTAATTTTAAAATTTAGAGGGGATTTAACGAAGACTTGTTATAATCGCGGATAAGTGCTCGGTGGAAAAAGTTCTGCAACAGGTCTAACTAATAGGCCTTTTCCTAAGTTCTAAAAAACTACTGGCCCAGTGCGGTAGAGACCTTTGGCCAATTGGCGCAGATACATGAAGGAAGCGTTTAGCCAAATGGAAACGATTTCAATGGATCCAAAGCCATTCTCAGAAGCTAGTTTTTCCCGAGGCCATTTGTATACAAAATCTGACTATTGCATGGTAATCAAAAAGTATAATCTGGACGACTTTCATGCCATAACTATCTACCACAAAAATATTCCGGCGGTCTGTCCCTAAATCAATATTGTTTCATTGCAACGAACCATCACTGCACCGACAAGCCAGACAGCCATATCGGGATCATACGTCAACAGTCTTATGTGCACAAGTATGCTGACCGCCGATTAGACTACATTACATAATAGTGGTGCAAGTAGAAACACCTCTGCAAAGCCGACCTAATTGTTTTTTGCATCAATCAAATTTACGTCAATTAATCGCTAGTCACCGAAGCTCAAACACACGCATACACTGCCATTATGCATTAGACCGCTAATTAGCCCATGCCGATAAAAAAAACTATATAATTTCCAGAGCACGAGCATAAGCACATCGACACTCATGCATACGAAAATCAATTCAATTAGCAGAATCACTCAATAAAATTAGCTTCCACCAAAGGACGAAGGATCCCCCTACCGTTCCCCATAACTGGATACAGCTGACTATAACCCACTTGCACGTTTGCCAAAAACGAATTCTCACTCGCAGGCGGGATAAACCTCTTTGGCTCACACTGGTGGATGGAGGCGGTGCGACTGCGAAGCACTCTCTAATTCCACCGGAGCCATGTTTCTAGTTCTCTTCCGCTTCGCCTTTCCGAATCATTCGGCAAATTTGGTACTCCGCCAGCCTCATCAAACAAACAATATAACAGGATAACAGGTCATAATGGAAGTCCTTCAACAGGTTTTTATGGATCCAACCATATCCATTCCCCGCTGCCGCTGTGCTGGGCCAACTTATGTGCTTCTGCTTACGTGTCGTCCTTGAGCTGTGGCAACCACACACAAAATAAACATCCACAGTTGTCCTATTTTTGTGTTGCCGGAACGAAACGAGCGAAAACAATTGATTGATACTTCTTTTTGCAAGTGGGTCAGGACTATTTCATTTGATCCCGGATAAGGGTGCACAGATTGTAGGAGAGCACGATTAGAGTCGCCTGTCATGTTAGGTATACCTGCAGTGAAACTAGCACCAGGATGAAATGCTTTCCAAGAAAATAACTAAGAGCGAGGGTGAAATATATACAAGAAGGACCAGACACATTGTAATCTTTCTTTGTGTTTCTTGCTAGTTAGTTACCTGCTGCATTGTCGACTCTGAAATTCTACACTCCTTACCTTACTTTGGAAGGTTTACGCAGAGATCCTTTGCTCTCTCTTTAGTATTTGGAATAATTAATTTTAGCTCCTTGGCGCAAACACACAGGTATGATAGAAATTTTGAAAACTGGAATTACTTACAGGTGTGCTCTGCTCGGGCCAGTGACGCTTTCAAATTGTTTATTTGTCATGACATTCTGTGCGAGGAACTATGGTTCCCTTAACATCAGGTCAGAGTACCTGAAACAAGGCTAAACAGTTTGCTGGGAATTTGATTAACGCAGATTATATGTGGGAGTCGCTTTTTGATTTATCTTCCAGGCGGGAAGAAATTCAATTTAAATGTTTATTTATTTTCGTCCTCTCTGATGTCGGCGATTGGCGCAGTCATTTATTTTACCCCAAATGGCAGGGGACAGCCGACTGATTACCGTATTTTTTTTACGGGTGCTTGATGGTGGCTTAAATAACGAGTGAAGGTAGAAATGGCAATTTCAGTTGTTTATTTGCTATTAAAATGTGTCAACGGTTGGTTGGCTGCGTAATTTTCAAGACCCTAAATTGGCAAAATGACATAATAAACTCCTCAAAGGGACTTGTGCCATTATTTCACGAGGCGATAATGGGGACCTGGTGCTGTAATATGGGGACAACGGACAAGGGGCGGCTGTAATAAAACGATTAGTTTATCACTAAAAAGCCCTCGTGATTTATTATTCGAACGAACCAACCTGATTTTCCATGCCAACTCGAATTTGAATAGAAATTTTCCTCTACAATTTGGTTTTCCCAAGGCAATGCACTCATTTTCATAATTTGACCTATTTTTGTAATACCAGGTGCATTTGAACAAGTTAGCCTAGTTAGGTTCATGTTCATTCGCATGTGTGTTTTAGTTGTGTAAAAATCTAAAAGAAATTCATGGAATTGCAACCACTTAACGGGTTTGAACTACTACCTCGCTCCACCGAGAAATCTTCATGTGAAATGTTTTGAGTCTTTTGAAGAAATCCTGTCCTTGCAAAGCGTCAAAAGACTTCACTACATTTGTCTTATCTTGCTATTTTTTTGAACCGTGTCCAAGTAGATATCCTTTTTTTCAAAGATTTTCAAAGATCTTTCGAGAAGGATTTTCAGGTTTTCGTGTCACTCGCCTAGACTTGACTACATTTGTGTCGCTTGTTATTATCTGTTCACGAAAAAAAGTCAGCATAAGAAGAATACTGCGTTTTCATTGAGCAGCCCACATTTTCTCAGTATATGCCAGGATAAAATAAAAAAAGACAAGTATGAAGACATACGCGGATCAGTCCGTTGGCTTTCGTTGTAGGTTAAGCTCATCTTTCAGTTTGTGTAAAAATCTATTTGTTTAAAAAAATTATTTCTGGATATATTTAACAGTCTGTTGTATAATTTTTTCATAGTGCATTCAACTGTTCTATATTGGGTTATTTTTCAGTTTCGTTGCTCGAAAAAAGAGCGGCCAAAAAGCTGTCCTTAAGTTTTTTTTTATAATTAGAAAAAAAAATATTTTCTTTTTCAAGTCTGTTGTGTTGGTTACCGTTCATGTAGTTGTATCTGCGTCGAATAAGGTTTATTTAGGTTTACAAGTCGCCCAGAAGTTACAAAACCAATTTAGTCAACACTTAAAGTGTTTTCAAGCACATCCAGGAAACAATTTTATAATCTTTTTTTTAATGCAAACATTTTCAAATCAAATGTTTGCCTATTCCCGTTTCGAAAATAGAGGGCAGGACATATACGTTTTCTTTGCCTTTTTTGCCATTTTTAAAATTTAAAATTCATAAAATAGCAATTTCAAATTTTTTGGTTTTTTTTTCAATTTTTCAACAACCTGAGCTTACATTTGTCCCACTTTTCTTGAATTCTGCTGATTTTTAATCCGTTTGTTTGAATGGGCCTAAAAACTTGAGGTTGGTAACGATAATTAAGAAACGTTTTTAATGCAGTCAGCTTGCCTTGTAAACTTTATATACTTCCGACAAACTCAATCAAGATCGTCATCACCGCTAAGGGGCTAGAAACCCTTAAAAAAATGTTTTTCAAAATGCTTCTACGTTTTTGAGTTAAATCTTCGAAGTATTTGAAATTGACAGTTTTCTAGAGTGTTTTTTTAATTTTCAGAATATAAACTATGTCCGTTATTTATTTAAAACTATACTTTATACCATTTGGGAAATAGAGGGGAGACATACGAACTTTTAACCATTTTTTGTAATTTTTTAAATGTCAAACCCTTCAAACAACTATTTTGATTTTTCTTCTAATTTCCGTTAGGCTTTTTTTTCAGTAGCACTACCACCTGTGCTAACAATGGCTGTTATTTTTTTTAATTCTATAAAAATAAATAAATAAATAGAGTGGCGCAACAGCTCGAGGTGAACCAGGGCCAACTTCTCAACAATGTATGCTGGTGTGTTAATTTCTTTACATATAGGGTGACCTACAATTTTTTGCCGAATCCGAACGGCACTTTGAGAAGTTTTTCAAGACAAATGATACTCTCGCAGGGCTTGTCAGACCCTCGCGGAGGTGGGGGCCGTGAAAAAGAACAAGTTTTTTTTTCAGGTGACGATGGCAGGATTCGAACCCAGACCTCCGGCGTAGTAAGCACACACACTAACCACTACGCCACGGCACCCCACTTTTAATTCTATGGCCACCAGTTTTTGCGAGAATGGTTAAAAAAACTCCTTTTTTACTTCGTTTTTTTAAATATGTTAAGAAAAACTAAGGTTAGAAATGACAAATTTGAAATTTTCTAACGCAACTTGCATTCTTTTTGTATGCTTTGAGCTTAAACCAAATCTGAATAAAATCACATTCACCTTTTATTAGGATACTAGAAGATTTAACAAAATTTTTTTTGATATCGTCGTTTTTCAAAAAATTTTTTAAAACCTCTGAATTTGAAACTTTAAAAATCGCTATAGTTTTCCCCAACATTTTGAAGAATTTTCTGGCGTGTGATTTTTCATACGATTTCTCTTAATGACGGATTTGCTGAAACCGTTTTAAGACTGCGGTTTTGGCGTATTTTCGAAAAAAAACCTCCGTTGCTATAAAGCGATACGAATTGAAAAAATCACACACATCAAAAATTATTTGCGTTTTTCCGGAAAGCTATAAAAATTTTCGATAGCAGATTCTGAGATTTAGCTCGAAAACTTTAAAAACATTTCAAATACTATTTTTTCAAAATAATCTGGTATCTTAACGGTAGTACCGATTGTAATGAAATTTGGTTGGTTTTTGTAAACATATAAAAAAATTTCCTAAGTGTTTCTTAGATTTTCCACAAATGACGTTTCTAACTTAAAATTTTCTGAAACTTTTCAAAAAAAAAAACAAATGAAAATGCCGCATTTATAACCGATAGCTAAAAAACCTATGCCTAGAGCATTAAGAAAAAATAACCATTGCTAGGGCAAGGTACATGAGAATCAAAAATAAATATAACGGTGTTCAAAAATAGGTGCTGGTTTTAAAACAATAAATGAAGAAAAAAGCTTAAAAAAACCGCGTGTCCCCCCACTTTCTGGAAACGGTAATATAAACCGCTATAAAGACATAGACAATTTTTTTAAGTTCGAAAAAAAATATATCGTTTCATATATAATACGTTTAAAATATATCGTTATATATATATGTTAACTTAAAATTCGCCTTAAATAAAAATTGAAAAAAAAAAAACAAAAAATAATACAGTACCTACCTTAAAATTAATTAAATATTTTTAGAATTTTTTTTTATGAGTTTTAAACCCGAAAATCAAGCAAATAGTTAAAGATGTCGCCTTTATTTACTACACTGCAATGGCTGCATTTAAACAATCGTATACACAGATCTTATGTATATATCTACTTAAATTTGCACTTAAAATGTTGTGTAAGCGAATCAAATGAGTTATCGAGATGCGTTTGAAAAAAATGCAGTTGGGAATTGTCACTTAAAAATAACATAAAATCACAAACATACCAAACAGCATTTTATATGTAAATTAAGCAATAATTGTGCGCAAAGCCATTAAAAAAAACCGAATGATCATTTGGACTATGATTTTATAACGGGTGATTTTTTAAGAGGTCGAGAACTTTTTAAAAAAAAAAAAAACACAAAAAAATTAATGAAATATTTATTTGAATCGATAGTTTGAACCTTGCAATTTAATGTTTAAAGATAATTTCATGCAAATGTTGACCGCGGCTGCGTCTCAGGTAGCCAATCCGCTGAGTCCAATTTTGGCATACGCTTTCACACATATCGGTCGGTATCTCACGAATGAATGCATGGATGTTGGCTTCCAGTGCGTCAATCGAAGCGGGCTTGTCCCTATAGACATTAGCCTTGACATACCCCCACAAAAAATAATCTAATGGTGTCAAATCGCACGATCTAGGCGGCCAATTGACCGGCCCGAAACGTGAAATTAACTGTTCACCAAACTCGCCTCGCAATTGCGCCATTGTTTCGCGTGCTGTGTGGCATGTGGCACCGTACGTACTACGCACAGTACGTAAACGTGTTGGTGGTTTAATGTCCAACAAAGTAAATTTGGTGCGAAATTTGGTCACAATCTTCCGAATAGACTGCTCAGAAGGTCGAGAATGCCGACCATAAAATGGAAGCAGCGCGCGATGAACATTTCGAACCGAGCACGAATTTTGATAGTAAAATTCAATAATTTGCAAGCGTCGTTCATTTGTAAGACGATCCAGGATTAAATTGCAAACCAAACTGAAGCTGTTTGACAGTGACACAAGGTACTAAACACACGTCAGCTGTCAAAACCAGTGTTGCCAAAACCAAACCAGCTAAAAAATCACCCGTTACTTGACGGTCTTTTTTGTGTCTTCTGTTGGCATACGTGCGAATATATTGAGAAGGTGCTCGGGTCCTTGTTGTTTCTTGACATTGCCCAAAAAGTAAAATATTATTTTTATCGCAATGTAATTCTAATGTTTTTGAGCCTGTTTTCTTGGGCTCAATGAACTACAATGCATTAGTTTCATCTTTGTAAATGCCCAACTAAAATGAAAGATTTACGGATTTCGCCTACAAAGAGCCAATGGACTTCATCGTATTTATGTCGCTGTTAGTAAGTAAACTAATTCTAAGTAAATGTGGCTCTTCTCGTTTCTTTACCATAGGTATACAAAAAGGCAAATTTTTTCGCACATACCCAGGCACCAAAGTTCTAAACTACTTTTCGACCAAAAGAATTCAACGACTCCACTAAGTTTGGTCATATATACGTGAATTTTGAGATTCTATCGAGATGGTGAGTTGTGGTGTTTAGGTGAACTTGCCCAAACACAAAATTGTAAGGCATTTTAAAATACTAAATCGAGTCAAATGACCCACATACATTTGCATCTAAATTCGGATTAACATTATTTCTTAGACCCTATCGAGAAAAGCCGAAGTAGCCATAGATGCACCTGCCGACACATCAGAGTGTTACTCCCGGATTGGGCATTCTAGCGCTTACTAAATGTGAACGAAATTGGCGCGTGTAAAACATTTCTGGCATAGATTAGGCGGCAAAGGTATTGGTCATTGAGGCCAATGGTACGGGAGCGGGCAATAGTTCTGCCTTCAAAATTCTACGTTGTCGAAAAAATATTCTGCTTTCGAAATTCTGGCACTTCGAAATTTTTCTTTTTCAAAGTTGTGCTTTTAAAAATTCTGCTTTTCTAATTTTTGGCTTAGTCAATAAAATTCTGCTTATTCTGCATTTTTAAGCAAACCTTTTGATTTTTTTTGCAGTAAGGCAAAGGTAGAAAAAAAACAGGGAGGGTCCTCCTCTCTCTTCCCCCCCCCCCCATACATATTTCACTGTGTCACTTTGTTAAAGCTGCATTTCCGGAATTACGTGAAACAGAATTTTGAAGAGCAGAATAATTATGAAGCAGAATTTTGACCCCGGCAGAATTTTAGCCCCGCCCCATTGGTACTTCGCAACATTGTGGACAACGTCAAATGAACTGTCATTTCAACGTGGAGCTACTAATTTTCTTGTGAACATTGTAAGCTTAAACATTCCACAACAAAACTCAAACATGCCTTAAAATTCACATCCATTCAACAGTTATTTATCTACACAAAACCAACAGAGCAGCATGTGAACAGGAAAAAAAAAAAAACCATTTCTTTTTTTCAAAATTGCACTTCTTCGACGTTGTCGTGCGCCTATGACAAATGACATCTTCTCCGCCAAGGTTAACACAAAAGCCTCTGTCAGTCTGCTGGCTACAAGTTAAATTAACAAATGATCACTTGACAAATGATGATGATTGTCATTTCGCCTTAGCCTTCGTGTCGCGTTGTGCCCTTTCAATTGAAAATTTCTTTCATTTAAATTTTCGCCGACACAAAAGAATGAAAAGAGAAGAAACGAAACGAAGATGTGCCTCTATACAGCCAAACATGTAGAAATAAATTCTCACTAACGACCTTTCAAAGGTGATAAATCCGAAGGAAAAAAAATATATATAAACAATTTCCTCATTTTTGAATTAATTTAATTGTTTTCTCGTGATTAGAAGGAACAAAACAACAAAAAAAACCTGTGGTATATCCAAGGTAGTCGAGTTTTTTTTATTCTGCTCATTCTTGCAGTCAAGGCAAAAAAGCAAAGGCAAAAAAGGTATACAAGGGCCACTCGCATAATGTCCTTAAACAGAGTATGTGCGCGCCTAACCTACCTCCTTTTTTTTATGGAAGGTCTGCGTGACGACTTGTTCCTAATTAAAAATAATAAAATATAGCACACAACACGACAGCAGTTCTGAATGATTTATAAAAAAAGAAATACCCAAAAACGCTAAGTAATAACTTCCCCTGGTGGAATGACCCGAAAAATTAATTTAAGTAAAATTAAAAAAACAACTCGTTCATATAGTAGATATTACCCAAGTCAAACAGTGTTAGTAGACCAAAGAGGGGGATGGAACGAGTCGCAGTCGACCGACGTGGTCTGCTATTTGTTATCGCGGATTACGCGCTTACAGTAATTTATTTAAATTTTGCTCTCAATTTAATTTGGATTTTGTTTGTAGTTTTTCGGTCATCCATAAAATTAAGATATATGTGCTAATGAGATACACGTTGGACTTTATTTATGAATATTAATTGCGAGGAGGCTGCATCAAGCAGGAGAGAGATAGATAATTACTACGAATAGATGTTTTTGACATTATTCGGGCAATTTAATTATTATTCATGAAAATCTTTTCTAATGCACCGACATTTATTTATTTGTGTTAATAGGTGGTTTTTCTTTATCTTTCTTGTGTTCTAATCGATATTGTTGTCGTTGAACACTCAAATTAGCAAGTCAGCTGAAGACAATGGGAAGCTCTACGAGCTTGGGACTTTTGTACATCACTTTTGTGTGCCAAATCTGAGCTCATTTCAAAGATGTGTCATGTGAAGTTTTTACCCAATCTCCGGTATCTGCTTAAAGACTTTGATCTCAAAGAGATGTTCAGGTATTAACTTAACTTTTCGACGGGAAACAATACCGGTTGCTCACAGGTATCTATGCCTTATATTTCGTCTTGTTATTGGAATAGACAGCCAGGTAGGCACAGGGTGGGGGTATTGAATTTAAACGATTTCACGAAGAAAATTTAGAGATGCAATTCTGCCAATTCGTAGGATATTCGGATTCAGCAAAATACTATGCCGCACATTTCAAATTGTTTGTTTTAAAAAAATTCACAATAATTGAAACAAGTCGATTGTGAAAATTGCAGAATTTCCAAGAAGCGGAAACTTTCAGGATAGCAATTAGAATTTCTCAGAAATTTTAAGCATCCACCACTGCAGAGAAAAACAGTTTCTGCACCCGAAAATGGTTTAGGTTTTCTTAGAAATCGTCAGGACTGGATTTGAATTTCGTTCAATTGTTGTTCCTTATCATTAACCAAGTGCGAAATGAGATGATGACTAAAAAAATGCACTTATACAACATACCTACTCCAACCTGTTTTAAGAGGACACCAGGAATGGGTCATAATTCCGCTTTCAAAAATACGCGAATCAAAATTCTGGTTTTTCAATATTCTGACTTAAGCAATAACATTGTGGTGATTCTGATTTTAAAACAATTTTTCACTTCTTAAAGTGCCTTAAGCGAGGCTTAAAATTGAAACAGGCGCGGGGTTACAGGCACGCCCCCATAACAACAAACTTTGTCGCTTTGTAAAAGTAGCATTTCTAGAATTTTGTGAAACAGAATTTCGAAACTCCATGCGTCAGTTTTATGCGGATTTCCACGATTTCCACGGAGAAATTGACAAAACTTTTTTAAGGCTCTTTCCAGTATATTCAAATCCTGGGAATCGATAAGTAAAGAAGCTGACCCGTGGAGCCCTAAGGTCAGCTGAGAAGTTGAGCAGGTTGTAGTTGTAACAAACTTGGACTCAAAATTAACGTTAATGTCTCAAAAATAAAAAACACGACTCCAACACCAACATCTAAACTCTACAGGCTCGTAGAAACTATACACCAGACAAAAGAGATTGAAGCAAAAGAAAAACTTTTGATTGATAGATTAAATGAAACGGACTTAAAACTATGACCACTTATCTCGGTTTCCATAACTTCTGTACGTCAAATATCTACAACCAATAAAGCGCTGCCAACTTTCGGGCTTATGATAAGGACTAATGCTAACGGCCATTATAAGACCACACACCTCTGTTTATGAGTTCTACCTCTTTGGCCAAGTCCAAAGAACGTCTTGTGTTGGCTTCACCAGGTGCATCCTCTAGCACGACAGGCTAATCTCTAGAAGTTAACGACACATGAGCAATGAGGGAAGAAGTACAGTCATAGTAATAACACTGATTTGTGAAAAGCAAAAAGCAAACGTATTTCGTAAACGTTTGCAAACGTAAGTAAACATATTTGTAAGGAAAAAACTAAAAAAAAACTAACATATTTTTCGGTTGGATTTTATTAAACTAAAGTTGGTATTCACAAAGCTTCACAAAGTTCTGTTGAAAGCATATTCAAAGGCTGCAGTGTTTAATACCAATAATGTTTCCACCGAACACTAATCCGCGATTTATTGAAAATCTTCAACTAATCTCCTACAAATCTCAAGATTTAATAGACTCAATAATTTATGTCTCCTAGCATATGTAAGGAAAAACAAATGTGTTCATAAATCTCATTCACCCTTTTCACATACCTCTTTTACGTCATTTTAAGCCCTTTTTGGCACACCTTTTTAACAGTTTGAGACTCAATACATTTGTGTCTGAGATCTGCGTGAGAGAACTGTGAGAGATCTGCACAAATATGTTTTCTATTGGGATTTTTACAACGCCCTGAGAAATCATCGAAACTCTTTTCTAAAAACCATAACGGAAACAAAATTAATTTTATGTTTATATAGTGGAGGCACTTAAGGATATATTTTAAATTATCTCCCCCTAATTCCAGTTCTATAGCGGGTGGTCTTAGAACGACCCTTGAATTAACCCAATACCCAATCCATACGAGTAATGATAAAGAATTTCTATGACTTAGGACGAGTGTTTTAGTCCGGGACGCAATTTGGACACATTTATCTACAAAATTTGCAAGTTAACGAGAATTTGCCTTCATTCGTCTCCGAAGTTCACAGAGTAGGATTTTCGTCCAATGAAAGGCCATTAAACGTAAAAGCTCAAAATCTTTGTGATTGCCTCGAACGTTCGTAGGCCAGGATCCCAGCACAAGCAGAGTCTAATAGCGTATTCTTTTCAACACCGAATCGTGAAACTGGTATGGGATACAGAAAAATCTTCTTTTCTCGTACCTACACCTGAACGGAATCGTGCTCATGTAATTGTTTATGTGAAGTGACGTTACGACTCAATTTTCATTCGTAATTTTTTACAATGCGACTGAAATTCTATGAAATCGATAAAAACTTATCAAATATCTCAGTCAAAATTCATTTTAAGTAAAAAGTACAAAAAACCGACACCAACAAAATAACGCTACGAAATGAAAAAAAAAACTAGTGGGAGGGTTACAATCCGCTTAGGTGAATCGTTCGAACCACTGTCAAGCTCCGAGTTGTGTCATAAATCTTGGTTGTTAAATTTCAGTTTCTATTAACTTCAATTGTGTTTAGCATTTATCGGTTAAGAATCTTCTCCCTAAAAAAGGGGCGTGGCATCATCCCCTTTTCAATAACCCCTTTAAAAACTACCGACGTACGGACGGACGGACATGGCTCATTAAGGTATTCGGGGTCTACGGTGGTTATTTCTCTATGTTACAAACTATGAATCAAACTTAATATAGGTACCTAAAGTAATGTAAGCAAATAAAATATAAAAAGTATAAAAAAAGTATAAAAGTATAAAAAGTAAGCAAAATGAAATCAAAGCAGTTGGGGATTGACGTGCTGACTGCTCACCTGTCATTTGTCGTTCTGTACACAATGAAAGCGAGTATACACCTCGCTAGAATTGTCACGAACACCGTGCCGCCCCACTGAAACCCCCTTGCCTGTTTCTATTTTTTACCTTTACTTTGCTGCAAAAATATTAAGTTCCCTTCAAAAATGATTCTGGACTTATGTCCCATTTCTTTGAAAAGATTGTGGATTTATGACCAAAGATATTGTGGACTTAAGTCCCACATAGGTGGGTTATAAGTTCGCAACTGTTTTCTGAACTTATAACCCACCCAAGTGGGTCACAAGTCCATTATGGACTTTTGGCCCATGGACTTATGACCCTTCACCGTACTTAGTCACACGAAATCCATAAAATACTATTGAGTTACCATGAAGTGACTGTTTGTGCCCAATGCGCCAAAACCACTGGAAAGTGATGAAACTACTGGAAGTGATGTCAGTTAGCTCGTTATGTCCGTCCACAAATGTGTGAAAAAGGTCAGAATGCCCCATGACAGGATGCCACATGACAGTGTGCAAGTCAAAAATTGCGATTTCAGAAAAAAATCCTGAACATAGCCATGACTTCTTCGGAATTTTTTGCAAGGTTAGGAAAAAAGCAAGTTTGTCGGACTACTGTCACTGTGCCGAGAAGTTTTCAAAACGCTGAAAAAAGACACGACTGGCCTTAATGAATGGAGATGGCGCGTCTGCATCTGCGTTGTATTAAAAACCAGTTCAAATGAATTTTAAAGATTCAATCTAAATTTAAATACCAACCACTTGGAAATGGCTTTTTTATTTTTAAAGCCATTCGAAATTTACATACCGACATAAAATATGGCGCACGCTGGATATGTCGATGGGTAACAAATTGAGGATTACCCCCCTCTTGGTTTTTTCTTAGAGCCTCCGTACGAGAAACAGTTGCCGTGGCAAATGAAATGAAATTCACATGGTCACCTAATCAAGTAGATCTAACACCCAAGCCAATCATAATCAAAACACAAATAAAAATTAGCAAAATCAGATGATTGACTGAAGATATCATGCCAGTATACCCAAAATGCTTCGTCTTCATTTTGACTGGACTAAAACCAAGGACTTCATATTTCATCATTTGCATGACTATCAGAGTGGAGTAAACTGGATGCCGTTCCGAGTCCTTGAAATACCGTGCCGTATAACTGATGCAAAATGTCATCCTTACACACAATCTCCCCGAAAACAATGGCATAGATCCTACGAACCAAGCTAATGTGCAAACAACATACCCCGAACACATTCATCATTCAAAATGTAGAACAATTCTACCCTCTGTTTGTTTGCAGATATATTTTTGTAAGGATATTCTACTCCTATTTGTTTTTTGTTATTTTTTTGTGCATTTCTGTTTGGTGGAAATATTTATCACCAGAGTAGATTCGTTTTAATTGCCTCTTTGAAATTCACTTTGGATTCCAGGGCGCATCAGGACTGATTGCGGAGCATAAAACTTTAAGTGGTGCTCTGGGCGTTCGTTGTTTAAAATAAGAAAAACCGCCATACTTAGTTGCAACGTATCGGCGTCTCAATGCACACACAAGGGCAGCTAATGAATGTATATAGCTACGTGCGTGTTCATTTTGTTTAAATCTCATAAAAAGTAGTTTTTTTCTACTTTCGTCCTCGCACACAAAAGTCATCCTGTCCTCATCATAATTCTTTACACCACAGACACTGGTGTACCAGAATATGCTTATGCGGGGGAGGATATACCAGTGAATAACTCAAGTGAATGTACAAAAAAGGACACACATAAATTTGTCGCATCCTCATTAGGGCTACACACCCAGCGTGATGCACTTTTTGTAACAAAACATAAAGATATTAAAAAAAAACTAGTTGAGTGGATGTATCATCATTTTAAGTGCTGGTGTGCTGTTGACACACATATCCTGGCCAACACAAAAAACAGACTGTCTAAAACACGTCATGATCCTTTCAACACTTGAGTTGTAATTACATACGTGTTGTTTTTCAGTATTAAATCCTTGGTGGTCCCCATTAAAATGCCAACAGCACAAAAGGGCTCCTATGTGTGATGAAAGGAATCAAAAAGGCATTCGTCGTAGTCGTTCTGCAATTTTATTGAATTCTCACAGCAGCCGTGAATAGAACGCTTCTCAACACTCTTATTCTAGTGGAAAAAAATGAGTAAGTCTCGCGGCAGAGAAAGCATTTAGAGTCTCTATTCAAG
This sequence comes from Neoascia interrupta, assembly GCA_947623515.1. Classification (NCBI taxonomy): domain Eukaryota; kingdom Metazoa; phylum Arthropoda; class Insecta; order Diptera; family Syrphidae; genus Neoascia; species Neoascia interrupta. Next base: position 122,875,215 of record OX392463.1, read on the forward strand.
ATCAATGGAAAGGAACATAATGCAATTCTCTGAATAGTTGAGCACGCTCAGTGCTCTGTGCATGTTCTATGAATGAAATTATTGTATTCATGAAATGGAATTTCAAGTTTCCCCAATTCCAAGGACAACGATTCGAGAACATAAGCCTGAAAAGGATAGAAAGAAAAATCAATTCTAATTGAATATTTATGTTGACTTAAGGATCAAGTGCAGTGTGGCACGCTACAGCTCAACTCCATTATTTCCACGAATCGATGTTCGTGCGGCTAATCGATATGCCGTTTTGAAACGAAAACGACTCCACTGTATGGGTTGCTCTGGAAACATGAAAAATAACCTTTGTTGCCACTTGTTGGAAATTGTGAATTCAGAAAGTACAAGTACTTTTTGAAGGAAGAATGGTATCGTTTAAAAAGGCTTTGTTCTTTGGTTAAAAGTTTAGTGCTTCTCTTGTTATCGAAATGAAGCAATCTGGTATATTGGATTAAACCTCTTAGCTCCACACAAAGATGCAAACCGTTACCTTAGCAGCACTTTTAGCTCATCTTCTTGGAATTTACAAAAGACTTAAGGAGTCAAAGAAAATTGCCAATTCCAATTGACAGACGTCATGAAAAAAAGTCATTGGCCTCGCTACGACCGAAGTGTTTTAAGCGATTTGTCAAAAATGAACAAATATTTTCTTAAGGCAAAATAAGGTTTTTCTTGTTCTTCCAAAATACCGAAGTTCTTTAAGCGATCGTCTAAAGTTAAGGAAAAAGCCACGTGCGAAGAAAAAAATAAGTTTTGTGAAAGAAACATTTCGGTATTAAATTTAATTTTTAGAGTGGTCTTGAGCTGGCTAAATATCAAAAGAAAAATTACTTTCTTTTTACATTTAGCCCGCAGGGCAAGATCCTGCTACCTGCATCTATCGTGGGCACTGCTCCAACGAATTGAGCTATCGGTGACCGATTTAATGTTTGTCTGCATTCAAACATCTCACTAGTTTTGCCTTATATTGAAAAGTCGTTGCACTGATTAGAAAGGGCACATAGAAGGCTGTTATTGGTGAATTTCACACATTGCTTTTGGGTAGATAAAAAACGTTTGTTCAAAAAATTCAAGCGATTAAGGCAGTTTTTTTTGGGTAAATAAATCTCATTTTCATGGAAATATTTACTTTGTTTGTAAAAAGCAAAAAACTGATTGCTAAAAACATTTCGAATATGTCTTTGTTCTTCTCAGATACTTAAAGCTTGTGGTAAAGAACATTTTGTTTTTTGGGGGGTAAGCAGTAATAAATGAAAAGAAAATTTTGTTTAAACAAAAATCAAGTGATTAAGGCAACATTTTTGGGTTACCAAATCTTCTTGTTTATGAAAATATTTACTTTGTTTGGAAAAAGAAAAAAACCGATTGCTAAAAACATTTCGAATGTATCTTTGTTCTTCTCAAAATATTTAAAATTTGTGGTAAAGATAGTTTTTTTGGGGGAGAGCACTAGTATGGTACCTATGCAAACGTTTATAATGCAAGACAAATACACTTATTTTCCTGCAAAATATTTCGTAAACAATCCTGACGAAATCCCTTATTTATGTACAATTTCCAATGAATCGAAACGGATCGTAAAAAGCTTTTCGAATAGGTTGTGCTTTCGGAGACGGTTTGTCAGACTCTAGCACATGTGAACCAATTTTTTTTTTTTTGCAGATACACAAAGTTGAGTGTCGAATTTGTTAGGTTACACTTGCTGTTCAATTCATCAACACTTCGTTAAACCTTGTTTGAGGTAAATTTAAAGTCAAGCTGTCGATCTAACGCCGATTTAAGTTGAGAGAACACCTACTGCTGTTATCCCCCATGTTCTGCCAATAAAAAACTCTAAAAAGTGTGGTATTCCTCAGCATCTGCATCCTCAGCAGGGGTAGACACACTAAATAGCCGGAGATTTGTTGGGGACGGGTTGAAGAGACATGTGGCACCGGTTTCGATGTAAGCCCACTGATTCTTATCAGAATCCTTGCACGAGCCACTATGCGTCTGAGTTTGTCGCTCCTATAAGAAATATTGTTTTTCGAGCTTATCTCAACTATGTCAGGAGGTTCTTTGGCGAGGTTACTGGTTTCGGTGTGAGCCCAGACTATAGAAAAAACTCACACACGAGCTCTCGAATGTGAAAAGACTGTGGCGGGACCTATTTATGGAATTTCCCGAGTGGGTCTAGGAGGATGAGCGTTAATCAGTATCAGTGAAAACCGACACACGAGGAAAAGTTCGCTATTCCGTGATTTGACCAGTTCGATCCATTGAAAGAACTTTCTATATTCCTTAGATCGATCTAGCCAGATAGTTTGGATCTTCAAAGAAGTATTCGCCTGAGATTTCCCTTCTTAAGAGCTATAAGAGGACTCAGCGGATGAATCATGGTTTCATCATCTTTGTAGAACCGTTCATGGGACTACATGTCTCGGGCAGTCTTGGCTAGGTTGGTTTGGAAGAAAGGCGCGACGTGATTAATTTATGGTACCATCTGTCATGTGACTTTTATATTCAGCTGGAATTTTATTGATTTGACCTCAGGGCTGCACTTCACAACGACAGCGATGAGTCGGTTGTCTCACCAGCTTCGGCAGAATCGTTCAGGTGCGCCCATTTCTCTCTTTATAGGCGATGACCCGTGGGGGTGCGAACTATCCTTCTAAGCTTTATCATACTAAAGGAAATGAGTCTTTCTGTAATCCATTCCTGGTAAGGTTTGTTTTGAAGGGACACGCGTCCTAATGTGGTTCCATCTCCTATTTTAAATTCTGATGGCTTTCATATCCAGCTTCCAAATCTTTAAGGTCAAGGTTGCATTTTTACAACGAATAGAGCTGCGGCCAGGCAAATCTTTCAATCCACTCCGGATTGACGTATACAGAGTCAGGTGGCGGGTGCTCGCTAAAGGGAAGTTGGTCAGTTTTGCTCCTAAACTTCATAGAGCTGGCTGAAGACAGAGCTGACTGACAAAGCTTTTTGGTTGAGACATGGGAATACAACCTGGACTGTAGCACAACCTTAAGATGAGAAAGAATGACTCACTTAATTATTTTAGGATTTCCATTAGCAGGTAACCCATAGTTGGCCAAGTTTGTGTTAAGAAGCTCCTCTGGCTTGCGGTTGCATGGATCCTTATATCCCTTTGTGGCCTAGAACACACAGCAGGGCTGTGTTGTTACTTAAAACTATCACTCAACTATCATTCGACAACTTTCAACTTTCGCTCTGCGGTCATTAATTCATTTCATGGAAGCCCGTCAGATCTGGAAATCTAACTTCTTGAAACGCTGTGATTTTCGCTCGAAAAAAGCAATATCGATCTGGCAGCCATTTCGCTGTTAAAAAGGCTAAAAAAGACCCCGAACCTGCAACAGCATTCCTGCTCTAAAGTGTAAAGTGTAAAGTTTCCTACTAGGGATCCAGCGTTTCTGATTGGGATTTTTTTGTATTTGTCATTAAAGATCAGACACTTCTGCTTTGAATCTTGGTTTTATGTTTGGCATTAAAGTCTAAGATTAAAGTCTTCTTAGCCAGCCCCGAATGCGAGAACGGGGCTGACTTCATTAAAAACCAAACCAAAAACAGTGACACAAATGAAAAACCTAACCGAACGTATGGTTGCATATATTGGGGAGCGCCAAAGCTATATAAAATTCTATTTGCAAAAAAGTAGGTAAAGCAGTAGAAACTTGCAGGACCCTGGCACAGTTTCAAAAAATACTTGGCTAAACTTTTAAGCGTTCTCACAACATTTTGTTTTCCTCAGAGGTCTACGATGTCTTATTGCAGAACTTTACTTCACCCCTTTTTTTTGTTCGGTACAATACATCCTTAGTAGCGTTTCAGCCATTCTAGTTAAGTGAAGTGTCAACTCTCTGAAGAGTCGCCCCGATAGATAGTTATTAGATTAAGGTCAGTTTTTACAGGTGCCGCACCCTGTTACAACGAGTTACAAATCTTAGTCGTAGCTTGTCTTTCAAAGTTAATTAAATTGATTTTTTTTAAATAAAATTTCGTTGAGGTTGAGCCGTCGTTGTTGAACACTTTATTTTTTTAAGGCTCCAAGCCTGTTTGTCCAACAGAAAACAGACCGAGACAAAACCGTTTTGGTGAGTTCAATGAGTTTGGAATGAGTAAACTACGCTTTTTAATTGAGTAAACAAAGGGTCCGTCAAATAACTTTTTTTTTTTTGAAAAAGCTATAAAAAAACTACTGAATATTTTCTCAAATATCTTTTTTTTGTGAAAGTACAATCCTTCCGGTTAATAATGGAAAATAATTTCATTCAAATGGCTGCCTCGGCTGGCCATGCAGTAGCCTACACGATCGGTCCAATTTTTAACCACATTATCGATTGTGTGCAGCTGTATTTCATCAATGGCTTCACGAATATTGTCCTTTAAAGCGTCAATTGTCTCTGGCTTGTCGACGTAACACTTATGTTTTACGACACCCCACAAATAATAGTCCAACTTTGTCAAATCGCAGCTCCGAGGTGGCTAAACGACATCAGCTCTGCGACTGGTAATGCGACCTTCAAAAACAGGGCGCAAAACATCGAGTGTAGCTTCGGCTGTGTGACACGTAGCGCCGTCCTGTTCCAACCAAATGTTGCCAATATCCTCCCCTTCAATTTTTGTGAACGAAAATTCGTTCAACATGGAACGATAACGATCGCCATTGACTGCAACGGCCGCTCGGGGGGTCCTTGCTCATTTTCGAAGAAAAATGACCCAATTATGCCTCTGCACCAAAATCCGCACCAAACAGTGGCTCGTTTTGGGTGTATCGGCTTTTCAATTTACGCCTGCGGGGTTTCTGTGCCTTAAATGCGATAATTTTTGCTTGTGCCCTGCTTGTTTACATACCCGCCAAGATCAAAATGAGCTTCATCTGAAAAGATGATTTTTTTGGCAAAATCGGCATCTTCTCTAAGTTGATCGCAGGCCCACTTAGCGAAGCGAAAACGCATATTTCCCAGCATTGTTCAAGCGTATACACAACCATATTCGTTCAGCGGAAGGATAAAACTAATTATCTGTCAAATCAGACATGAGCTAAGTGTTACCATTCACGAAATAAGCACTAGTTGAAAAAAAAAAACGTTAGATGGCGGACCCTTTATAATGGTGGGTCGTATTACCCATGTGGACTATATTTGCCGCACTTACACTTTTATACTTTCAGGATATTTTTCTATCAAAACGTATTTGTGTATCAATCAACCACTACTGCAAAGTGGCAACACTTACCAACCCTCCATCAGGTGCATATGTTTTTTTTTTTTGTTAAATGCTTTTGTCTTAGTCATCGTCGTCCTTGGTAACTGGGCTAACGAAAACAAAAGGTCCTTTTTGTTCTGGCTACCATTTTTTGCGTGCTTTTCATTTTTAATTTCCATGTTGATTACTTCCAGTGAGTGTGTGTTGCAAGGAGAGCGCGTTCTTGCTGCTGCCAGTTAATAAAAATTTAATTTTTTTTTTATGAAAAAATTCTTCAAGTCGCGCACAGCGCACCCGAACACCATGTTCCATCAACACAGTTGGGTCTCGGTAAGGCTTCTCATATAATCATATTATATCCTCCTGCGAGTGTCTTCTGCACAGTGTCTTGCACTTGATACACTTTGAATGCTTTCCCCGAACGGCCTTAAACAGAAACGGACTTAAACAGAACGGCCGGTTGCCTGGTGCCTGCTTGTAATATTCTCAAGGCACTGATTGGATTTATGCACGGTTCAGGAAAAGCGCTCTGGCTGGTTGATGTCATTGTGTGCGCTCAAGAGTCATCAAAGTCAATTGTGGCAAAACGAGCGAAAGAACCTTTACAAAAGTTTTTTTTTTTGCTTGGATATTTTTTAAGTTTTTTTTTTTTTGTTGCAGCAATGCGGCGCAGATCGACTGCCTATAAGAGTATTATTAATGAGATTAAGTTTCTCTTTAAATGGTGTCATGTTTCACGTTATGTGGAGCTGAACTGCATTTTTTATGAAACCTAATTCACCGATGAGAATTCGTGTTGATTATTAATTATTATTAGCGTACTAACGATCCATTGGTATTTTTTTTTTATTCGTTTTAATTACTCCATCGTGTGTAAGTCAAGTTAAATTTAATGTCACACCCGGTAGATAGATTTACACTGAGCAGATTCAGAAAATGAATGGAACTGGGATGGGAGTTTGAAAGCTGACTGAAGTGTCGATTTACATGGGCACAGACAGCGTTGTAGCGGTATCAAATGACCTTCAGGTGAAAGATATTTTTATGCCAAGTGAATGGTTTTGAGAGGCAAAAAGTTCACTTCACCGAAACAATTAGAGCCGAGAGAAATTGAAATATGATTTGGTGTTGAATGTTTTTGTCGAGTTTTGAATGAACTTATAGAAAGTTAGAACAAATATGACGACGTTACTGAATATAGGTGACCTCAATTGAGTTGTCTTAAAGGGACCTTACAGTTCCTCAACTACTTTTCCTTCTCAGTTGGAGAATTGTGGCAATTTTTGTTATTTTAAGGCAAATATTTTTATTTCTTCGAAATCTTAATAAAGCTGGTGACACCCACCCACTGCTTTGTCCAGCGGGAAGAATAATAATGGCTCAATATACTGACAAAACCTTTTAAATTCGAGTGTTGTAGGATTTGGTTCGCCTCTTGAAATCCACAAAAAGACTGCATTTGAGGCCAGTCATAGCGAATATTGATTTTGCCACATGAAAAGTAATAAAGTAATCATCAAAGTAGACCATTAATTCTTTAAGAGTAATTATGGAAATGATTAGGTAAAAAAGTCAAACCACGTCCGTCTTCCGTCTGTCTGTGCATCATATTTTGTCATGAATACTTAAATTCGAAAGCGAGTAACTTTTTCTAGAACATGTTTGAAAACAATGAAAATTCGTCCTCCAACGCGCGTAATTAGCACAAAGGACTCTCATAAGTATAAAAAAACAGTTTTAAGAAAACTTAAATAAAATTTTAGCTAATACAAGATTTTAGAAATGCAACACATTTTTACTATCGCCTAAAAAGTGATTTAAAAAGGATGCAATCACGTACTTACCATGCTCGCATTTTGTTGGATCTGAAAATAAAATAAATTGGGAGTGCGTTAATATAGAGCTTAAAGAAACTATGTTGTTGGTTTTTGTGCATTAATTATGCAGAGATATTAAGCTTAAGAGGCTTTTAAGGCACTGCTGAATAACAATCGGAAAGTCCTGGAAAGACTCAACTAAATCCGGGTTTTTCTCGGAAGCTAAAGATTTGTAGAACATACTTCTACCCCAGTCAAAGGGGTTAGTGTACCAGTAAGGGCAGGTTTTTCAATGCTGAGTTAAGCCCAGATTAAACCAAGATCTGTTAGTCCCGTAACAAAACGAATCTGGAGTTAACTCAGTGAGCAGTTTTCCAGTGCAGAGCTAACTCCGTCAACAAAGTTGTCAAAATCTTCGACTCTCGAAATTATCGACTCTTTCAGCTCTCATTTCACATAGAAAACCCCAGTCAAAGAAGTTCGAGTTATTCTCAAATGTCATTTTTCACAGCAACGCGCAAATCAACTGACATTCCACGCAGAAAAAACATTCAAAGAAGTTCATACTGTTCTCCAGAGATGATCCGAGGTTAACTCCAAATTAACCAAATTTGGTGAGTTAAGCCGAGATTAACCCCAGATCTTAGTTGACGGAAAAACTCATTGCTGGGGTTTATCCCAGTTTAACTCGCAAAGTCGGATGATCTCGCACTAAAAAACCGGCTCTAAGAGAATTCATGTTGACGTCCCTTGGGTAGGAAGTAAGGGTAATATGACAGTTCTCTCATGAACCCAAGTAGCACTATGGAGTGCTTTTTTGTTTCCACGACTCGTGTGAGGCTTTTGAAGATCTTATGGAGTCAGTACGTCTGAGGAAATTGATTATGTCTTGTGGCCCTTTCACCAAGATCTCGTTAAGATCATCAAAAAATTAGTGCTAGAGCCGGAAATTTGCAGAGAAAGTGAAAAAGAGTTTCTTTTTCGTTTACTCTCGTCTGCAATGGGCCAAGGTCAATATTATAATAACATCTCGATTACTTTGTTATATTTTTGTTGTAAGTAGGCCAAATCTTCCTTGATAAGACGCAATCGATCAACACTTTCCATCTCCATTGGAAATTGAACTTTTGCACCAAGCTGTGAGGCATGTAGAGATGAGCGGTCTAATTAACTTTATTGACTTTTCTCAATGGCTAAGTAGTCTCGGCGTAGATACTTAAGTCATAGAAGATCAATCGGGGGTCTGAAAGTGACTCACTAGTCATCCATTGGAACTGCAGCGTCGGTCGGGTTGTGAAGGATCGTTCTTCATTCTAACTACAAATGTATGTACTACCATGCAGACATTTTACTTTAATTTATTTAGTTTTCCCGTCTTTCGGAGAAAAACAAGAAGGATCTTCGGTGATGAAGAGCCGCCACCTGATGCGATCAACTACAGAAGAAGTGTTCTGCTGCACCGGGGTCCTCTTCACAGGCAGCACAGTTAGTTAAGGAAAAGCTTGGTGGCCCATACAGCAAGCTTGGCTTCCTTTGGGGCCAGGCGTTGGGAGGCTTTGGTTAAATTTTCAGGCTCTTGTTGTACTCGTTATACTCGATGATTCGAGTTGTACTCGATGTTTTGATTTTGTCCGCATGTTCGTGCACCTTCAGGCAGCCTCGTTTTTCCAAATCTTTCGTAAAAACAAGAGGGTCTTATTTTTGAATAGCAAGTATCAGGACTTGCTTTTCGTGGTTTTCCATGCAGACTTGTGGATTATTTGTTTTCCTTTGTTTTTGATTGGTTTCAAAAGTTAAGTTCCTAATTTTAGCACTCTAACCGCTAAGTGCGCGATTGTTCCTCTGTGTCAAGGCCCAGGAACTCATCCTATGAGGTCTCGCGACTGGTGTTGTTCATATGTGTTTTCATCTTCTTTTTTGTCCATTTTGTTTTTTTTTTTTAGATTTTGTTGCTATGAATTAGACTGGAAAACATGGTTCGCCCTGCGGTAGAGCCGTCTTACTAAGACATGGCTTTGATACAATCGGTCTTGTCTGGGCATCGGGGCGATCGTTAGCGATTAGTTAGCTCTACCACTTAGTGACCATACAGCCATCAGCACATGTGCCTCAACACTTTGGCCTAAGAGTGGAATTTTTTATTATTTTGATAAATGGATGAAATGAGTAAGTTTAGAGGTTTTGCAGTCACCTCTCCTAATATGCCAAGGTTTTTTGAAGAAGGTTTTTTGAGAAGTCATTAAAAACCACCGAAAAACTGCAAGATCAAAAGTTTGGACACGCAGACAACAAAAAGCAATGGAAAGGAGATAGAAGCTATCACAAAAAAAGAAAAGGGTTTATCATTTCAGGTTGCCACAGTTAGGGTTTTTCTCACATAATCAATAAAACTAGTGCGAAAACAGATCTTGTTGTAAAGATAGTGATAGAAAGTAGGTCTTTCGCACAAATTTTGACACCCTGAATCTGAGTTAAAAACCTTAAATCTTTCTAATTTCTTCAAAACTTGGTGTTGACGCCGTGGTGCAGTGGTTAGTGTGTCGTACTACTGTGCACGAGGTCCCGTGTTCGAATGCCAACAGAAAGTTGTTATCACGGTTCCAGCACGGTAATGGTCTGACGAATCTTCCGTGAGTGTCATTTGTTACGATACGAGAGACCTCTCAGTCCACCTTCCGAGATCGGCAAAAATATTGAAGGTCCACTCCCATCTTGCGAACAAGGACACTTGAAAAGCACCACCCAGCATCCAGGGGTGTGAGACGTCCGGCGATGCCTCTTCCTAAGTTGCAGGTGCCAGTTAGTTTTTTTTTTTGGCACTTTGTCGATACCTTATCGAAAACCCTATAAAAACCTTCAATCTTAAACAGCAAACAAACCAAAAAAAGTGATTACTGCCAGCTTACGCAACTATGATTATCAAAATCAACGACCCCGTAATTACCTCGGCGTGTGACGCAACACCAACCAAAAGTGGTGTGTGCCTGGAAAATTGGTGGCCCTAAGTATCTCAAGGCGTTCCTCGTCACAAGTTCACACGCAGTTAATTGCATGTCTTTAGTAAATCTTTATCGTGTCGCCAGTGGGAAATGTGGTTAATTTTTGGTAAAACGATTGTGGTCTTAACAGCGTTTTCTCTTATACACCGACCGCATTTGGGCAACGACGACGCACGGGAAGTCTATTGTTTTCGAATTGTCTCGGTTAGGCCAATGATGCGAAAATGGGGGTTTCATCCGTTCTCCCCCTCTGAGGGAAAAGCAAAACAAAAAACCTTCTTTGTTTTACGAGTTTCTCAATAAAGATTATGATGATATGTAAATTTATTTTCGGGGGGGGGGCTCTCTTTCGGTCCCACGTTAATTTCCGTCTCCCTAACGTGATGTATGGCCTCTTCTATAGCTGCTCAAAATTCATTATGTTTCAATGTGTTAATTTTTGAACTTGTTCCATGCCAGATGGATGTTGGTACTTTGTTAAGAAACTCCTTCTTAACTATCGTCCTGTGTGTTAAGTTTAAATTTATATGTTTTTTTTTTTCGTTGGTTTTCTTTCGCCTTCGTTAGTGCGAACAACAGCCAACACAAGGACGATAAAACTCCTTTTGGACGACTAAAAATTCTTGGAAAAAAAAACATAAAAGAATTCCTCTCTTACAACAAAAAGCCCTCGAAAACTCTTACATACACACACGCCTGCCGCCCGCCGCAGCAAAGGGTATTCAAAGTTTTTTTTTCACTTTCTTGTCCCTAATAGATAGCTGCCGGGGGGCGCACAGAGGATCCTGGGCGGCTTTGCCTTTAGCATATTGGTGTGGCCTTCAATCTTGCAGAGCGCTAAAAGTTTTACATCAATTCAAGCTGACTGGACAGCCGAGATTTCAAATGCAGAAAAACCCACAAGTAGAATACAGCAACTTTTGTTGAAGTGCACTCAAAGAAGAAGAAGTTTCTGTGGTTCTAGCTGTACTGCCTCTATTGGGAGATTCGGATAGTTTAAGTTTGTATCGGATGGAGGCTCGGGGGTAAACCAACCGACCTGTGCATGCAGCATCCCCACCATTCATGTGGGGAATTCACTTTTCCGTTTCGTAAAGTTGATAAAAAGAAAAATATTTACTCTTTTCTCGTTTCATTTGCAGGTTATCGACGTTAACTCGAGAAAATTAAAGCAAACTACACTGAGAGTAGTTCACCGTCGAATTTAAGGAATTCACGTGGAATGAGGATGCAAAGTGAAATTTCTTAAAAGTGTGCATATGTTTTTGTTGATGATTTTTGTGAGAAATTTTTTGTTACACCCAAACGATCCTTATGTTAATTGAGAAAATCTCGCGCAATAAGTTTTTGAAAGAGGTAATTTTATGTTTTGTTTATTTTTTGTATTCATTTTTTATTTTGCCGTGAGTGTAGGTACACAAAGCCAACGAAAAATTCATTTGGATAATCAAAACCAACTCCTACGCATGTAAATACCTTCCTACATTATAAGTGTGTACCTACTTTTAAAGCTCTTCTACGTTAGACGTGTTCAATAGGATAATTTCTCCCGATATTTGTACGGGTGAAGAAAAAAGCTTAGCACTCCAAGTCTAGCCCACGCTTGATGAACTAAATATCTCTAAGGTGACCAAGAAACTAAGTCTTATGTAAATGTTATTATTTTACATTACTCTGACAGTGTTTGTAGCCCACTCACCACCACTCTGACGGTGATTGAAATTAATTTTTGTAATCCAAACATTATTCGGTTTCCTTTAATGTAACGTGTGTGTTACTTAGTTTTGTTTTCTTTAATAGACGAAGGCCAATGTCTGTTACCTTCACTTGGTATGACCAACCCAGTGTCAATGAATAATAATTAAATTGTCAGCAAACGACCGAGATATTGACTCTATACTTGAATGGCTCTGTGTCGGCATGCAAATCGAGGAAATCTATAAAAAAATTCAAATTTGATTGTGCGTAAAAAGAGTGCTCCTTAAAGCATCTGCAGAAATGTGTAGGAACCGCAACACAACTTTTGACCTAAGACTTCCTTTAAATTGAGAAGAAAGAACTGAGTCACGTTTGGGTATTTTAAATTCAATTTTCGAATTTTAGAAGCAAATTAATGCCGAGAACGTGAATGACGTGGGTTTAACTACTTGAACTTATTTGGATATGGCTTACAGTTTTATGCTCACTGTTTTATGGCCATACCCGCATTTGATGTATTCATTCGGGCAACATCTGCCACCTTAGTAGATTTATTGATGTTTGAATTTGACGATTAAGGCATCGGAATTTGGTAGTCCATTTGATGTATTCGTACACTGTTTTTTTTTTTTGTTTCCTCAAGCTTTCCTTGAGGAAACAAGCTTTCCTTTTATGAATGCCTTTAAGCGATTTCAAATCTTATAACAGTAATAAATTTCCATTTGAACTCATAAATTAGTTTCATTAATTTTTAATGTTAACTGGCTCAATTTTCGAAATTGTTTGTTTATTAGCAAAAATTTGGAAGAAGAAAAGGTGAACCCCGAGCAGAGCATTTCAAAAAATTATTAAAGCTGGAGTAGCATACAGCGTTTTGCATGGTTTGAAACAGGGTATTTTAGCAAAATTGATACAAATTGATGAAACACCAGCGATGAAACAACAGGGTGGCAGAATTATTGATACGCTTCAACGCACAAGAAAGCACAGCACAAGACACGAGTTTCAGCACGAGTTCTAAACAGAACTGTTGCGCCAAACTGGGCTACATAAGCTACTATGCTTCCACCGGCTAAAAAACTGTGATTTGCTGGAGACGATTTAAAATAAATCTCGAAGTGTCTCCACCGGACGAACATAAGATTAATTTGACACAAGCACACATTTTTGCTGTCATTTTGGCTTTCTAGATTGACGGTGACATTTCATAGAAGCGAAAAAAAAAAAACGATTTGAAACTCTCAACGATGACAGATCTGCCATACGTTGAGAGTTTCAGTTTCCTATCTCCAGTCTTAAACTGTTATAAAAATGTGCGCGAAAAGAATTTAAAGTTGCCTTAAAGAAGTTTGTGAAAAGAGGAAATTATTATGAGGAGATTTTTGTGAAACACTTGCTGGGAAAATATAAATTTGTATGGCTAATCAAACGATTTGAAGGGGATTAATTAAAGATTGAAGAAGTGGGCACCGTAGCGCAGTGCACAAGGTGAGGGTCCCGGGTTCAAATCCCGATTGGGGAAAAAAAAAAGTATCATTAGCCACGAGATTTGCTCAATTTGCCCTTCGGAATCGGCAGAAAATTTGTAGGTCGCTTTCATGTGTGTCAAAACATCTGCAACGCAGAAAGCATTCATAATTGTAAGAGAGCTCAGGCCATGGCTCTTCTGAGCTGCAAGTGCCAGTTAATTTTTATGTTTTACCCCAGGGTATATAAAGTTAAATGCATAGCTTGTAAAGCAGAGAAATTATCACCGTAGACCCCTTAGACCTTTTAGAGATATGATTGAGACCGACAGGAGAATTGGTGAATTGACGTCCGTCCTTCCGTATGTAAACAACTTTTAGGCCTTAAATATTCAGCTAGATATCTCAAATTTGATAACTGAGCTGGAAGTCCATTGCACTACATAAAGTTTAAAAATAAGTCGTATCATTCTACAGACACGCCCACTACTGACCTGTATGTGAGACCACTTTCATTTAAAAAACACTTAAATGAAGTTTTAGCCATATTACTTTGGCGCAAATACATAAATTTTTGACAAAACTAACTGCTTTGGAATTGTCTTTAAGGCGATATAAATTTTTTACCTCTACTTGACCACGCCCACTTTTTAACCAGTTTTAAATACAAATTAAACTATGTTTCAAAAATATGTAGGAAATTTGGAAAAATATTATATTAAAAACAATTTATTCAAATTCGCTGCATTTTTTGCATCCAACTATATGCCTCCGCCCACTTTTGTGGGCGTGGTTAAAAAAAAGTGCGGGGTTTTCAGTCCAAAATTGATATAACCGCATTGCATAAAGCATCTTAAGGTAATATTTATTATTACGCCCGCTTTTTGGAGGCTTGGCGATTTCCTTTAAGGTAGCATAGGGTATTTTTCGATCCGTCGCAGACGGACTGCAGCTTTTACATAAACACTGTTGCACTTTTCCACTTGTTTTTTATAGAAATCGTAGATTTATGTTCATCGCGGATTACTGTGCGGTGGAGTCATAGTATTAGATTCGTATAGATGCGAAGACGCAAGGGTTACATCTTCAGTGAGACCTTCTAAGATTAGCATACAAAAAATTCGCATGGGTGCAAGAAAGCGGCACTTTGAGACAGCGGACTATTTTTTTTAAGGTTCCTTAGAAGGTTCCTTAGAAGGTTCCTTAGAACCTTGATGCAAGATGATGCGAAGATGCAAGATCCAAGTTTTTGTTCATGCATATAAGATTATAGATATTCAAGCTAAGTAGCTTTTAGGTTTATTTAGAAACAGCTTCGTCTTCCGAATTGCTTTGCTTTCAATATAGGATATGCGTCCCAAGGTGATGAGTAGCAGAACGATTACGAGATGGTGGATACCGCACCGGGGAGAAAACTAGCCGGGGCAAACCAAAATCAGCAAAACTTTTAGAAGTAAAGAAAAACCAGCAGCTAAAGGAAAACAGTTCAGGAGTAGCATGTCTAAAGACACCAATGACGTCAAATAAATACCATCCAGCATTTAATAGTTGTCAAGGCCACGCATGAGAGCATTTTCAGGAATAGCTATAAAAAGGCTGTTAGTTTTCGGTTGTGCTAGGTCGAAAACAGCACTGTTTTCCCCCAAGGCTATACCCACACCAATCATTCGATCAAAGGTTGCCAACGCATCTTTAACACCTTACATAATGTTTTGTCCAAGACGTCGTTGGACAGCGACTGTTGTTCTTTGGGTCTCTCTTCTTGGTTCTGCCCTCATTGACTGCTTAGCCCATATTCGTCGCTTCCGTGACAATACTCACGAAGTCTTCATTGACTTTACGCTGCGGTGTGTTGTTCCAAATATGTCAGTGTCGTTTGCGTAAGCGAATAGTTGCATATGGACTTTAAAAAAATTGTGCCTCTGGTGTTGGCTCGGGCCTTATTGCAGAATTTTCTCACTTATGATGTTAAAGAATCCACATGTCTTTGCAAGATTCTTTTTTGACATCCAAGGGGTCGGTAAAGTCTTTACAAATCTTTATGAAATAATGTCAGCCTTAATGGGATTCATGGACAAAAAAAGAGCCTTTTATAGGCGCTGCACAAATTGATGTAGGCAGTAAGTACACAATGGTTGTTTCGCAAGTTTGGCAGGGATATGAAACTACATATTGCCTATATAGAGCTCGTCTCTGTAGATCCAGTAATACCCGGCCTTGAAATTATATTGTGTTATCATAGTGTCATCATATGGGATGACAGTCAAGCAGCACTTGGCTTGAGTGCCTCATGGCACTACGAGAAATAAACCTTCACACAGTTCTACTCTGCTGGTTTCCTGTGCACGTTGGCGGTTCCAGAAATGAATTGGCAGACGAACCAGGAAAGGATCTAATATGGACATAACGTTGGCTAACCGACGGGTATATCCTCCTTTCAACACAGCCTGAAGTTTCATAGATCAGGACACGCTCAAACTAGCCGGAACGATGGCAACAGTCTAAGGATTGTATTATTACTCCCTGCTTATGACCAGTGCTTGACCTAAAAAGAACAACGACCCTTCTATATCTCTGATAGATCTGGCTGGTTCAGTTAGACATATGCCCACCTATGTTTGTCTATTATACAAGGGTAATCATAATGGGTCAATCTGGCCACCGAATGAACTTGTACCAAATGCAAAAAACCTTACCAACCTAACCTAACCTAATCTTGAACATCAGTTGGGTTCATTGTGCCCATTCGGGAACCTTTTTTCTACCTAAAAAGAAAAAAAAAACCGCTGTTAGAAGCTTCGATTGGCGCTCTCTAACCCAACCGAATTTGTATACAAATCTTAGGAGGTTCTTCAGGCCCTCATTACGTACATCTTCGAGCTCATTAAAGAAGTTACTGCCGAGGGTATACTTCGCCTAATGTGTTTTAGGTCTGGGCAATCGCATAGAAGGCGTTCGTCGCTTGAACAGATTTTATTTCTTTTGAAATTTTTGAAAGTTTTTGTGGCTTTAAATTTGAAAAAAGTAGCACAAAGTGTTAGGAAAATGAGGCGGAAATTTGAAAATTTTGCCAAACATGGTCCATTTTTCCTAGATAGAAATAAAAAGAAGAAATGTCTTAAATTTTGGAAAAAATGCCACGAAAATCTGGGTCCAAGGAAAAAACGCCGGATTCTTGTAAATTTCCGGGGTAATTTCTGGGACCCGCTGGAACATATCTTTGGCGCCGTCGTCTTTCTCCTCTTTGGTACATATAAGGCTCATGTTGATTCAAACTTGAATCTAGTTTTGCTGCAAGTCGTCGTTAGGTGCTCGCTCACACATACTTGAAGCTCTAGACGTTTTGCCTAAGTTTGACTTAACGACGAAACCAGATGCAAACAAGCGTTGCTTTGTTGTCGGTGGCCGGCACCGGGCCTTTGTAAATGCCGCTGTCTCCCAACTCTTCTTTTGCCCGGTCCATCCCACATGGCAGTGAAATCTGCCTTGCAGTTGTTAGGGCCTCCGCCAGTTGCTTGATATGCCCGTGCTCTGTCAAGGGACCCGAAGCTCGTTGTCCTTGTTTCCTTGGTCGTCAAGGGTATATCCGTCCGAATGCAAGCCTTGGTGTCACTTCAAAACTATAACTTTCTTCACGTGACCCAAAAATCATCCCGGCAACGGCCCAACCACCAGCCTGGAAAACCAGATCTTTTTCATAACTCAAAGGACGGAGAGCCGGGCAACCTGCTCCTTTTAGGACTGAAAATATTACTGCGGATGCTTGCATCCTCTTAAATGAGCATCTTTATCCTTTGACCACCATGGAATATTTGGCAACGCCGAACCTTAAGTCGTCTAATGTTAATTAGCTTGGTAAAGTCAAAATTGTACTTAAGTAAATATTTGGCAGCAGGCCTCTTTACAAGTAAAACTTGAAGTAAAGCAGCTTGGAATATGTAGCTTTGTGCCATGTTCTTTTCGCCAGTATAATTCGAAATTATGATATTCTTGTTATATGTTTTACATGTTTTTTTTTTAAGTTAAAGCAAGCATATTGAAGTTTTTTTAAAGCACGCATAGCTGCAGACTTGCACTCACAGTTTAAATATTTGCTCTCTTGCAGGAGTCTGTAGAGAGATTTGATTATATTCCACCAAAACTTAAAAAAAAAAGTTTGCGAAAGGTAATTTGAACAGCATTGTGGGGTTCCGTGGCGAAGTGGTTAGTGTGTGTGCTTACTACGCCGGAGATCTGGGTTCGAATCCTGTCTCGTCACCTAAAAAAAAAAGACTTGTTCTTTTTCACGGTCCCCACCTCCGCGAGGGTCTGACAAGGCCTCCGAGAGTATCATTTGTCCTGAAAAACTTCTCAAAGTGCCGTTCGGATTCGGTAAAAAATTGTAGGTCCCCTTGTATGTAAAGAAACTAACACACCAGCATACATTGTTTAGAAGTTGGCCCTGGTTCACCTCGAGCTGTTGCGCCACTCTATTTATCTATTTATAATTTAAATAGCATTGTCCGAAATAATTGTTGTTGCGGCTTATAAACTTAGTTTTTTTCGTCAATTTGCAATGAAGGTTCTCCTCAATATGCTCGGTAGAATATATGATATGCTCGGTAAGTTCTTATGCTTGTGGTAAGATCTTTGAGGTCACTCGCTACGTTCAAACTTTAATTTCGATTTTTTAAAGTATGAAACTAAACCTTAAACAGTTGTACACAGAAGGTTGGTGCATGTCATGTGGCGCAATATGAAACGCACTTTCTGTAGGCATCAGATTTCTACTTGTATGTCTTATAATTTTCCAGTAAATCGAATCAGATTTCGAGCGTAGCGGGTGGCCCAGCTTTTTTGCTCTCAAGCATAGTTTTAAAAATTTTAGGGCTAAAACTCTGTCTTGAACTGACTTAAGCTAGTTTTTTTTTCTTTTGACATAAGCTATAAAAAAAATTAAATTCATATTGTTTGACATTTCTGTTGTGTTGTGCAGCAAAATGTTGCTGACGTCAGGCAACTTCCCTTCTCGTGTTCAAAACACCACAACATCCCCATGTTTGCCTGAACACAACACATGTGCGCAAATTTGCCAATAATTTGCGATTTTAATTCACATTCGGCCAGAGTAAACAATGTTAAAAGCTCACTCAGCCGGGTAGTGATAAACAAATGAACAGTTTTGTTGCATTGTTTAACTCATTAACGAGTTCGGGAAAACATTTATATTACGCAATGTTTTTAATTAGTTTTTCAATATACGCGCTGTTTTTTTAATTGTTTTTTTTTTTTTCGGCAGCGAGTTTCAATTAAAAATCACACAAAACAGCCTGCAGCCCCTCTTTGCATATCAATTTATATTTATCGAGCTAATTCTCTAAATTGATTGATAACTATTAGCAAAAAGGTGTATTCACAATGATACATTAATTAAAAAACAAATACCAAAACACACACTTTCTAATTTTAAATTTTAATGTGTCCACGTAAGCAGTGTGTGGACTTATCTAAAAACCACATGTACCCACATACAAATATATGAATTCACGATTTGTGTTACTCACTTAAGTAATCACGTACCTTTACCGCCATCTGGATTAAGATTTCCATAATTGGAGAACGCGTGCGATCTCACCATAACCAGCCGCGCCGATGTAGTACGCCTACTTGGAGTCTTAGAAAACATCTGGGTTGCAGCGACTCTGGGCAACGTGACTAGTTTCAGTGAGAGATAGATTCAAGCTCTGCCAGATGCAATCAATCAAATAACACCTTTTAGCCTAAAGAAAAGTGGAGGAAGTGCGCACCTACGGAGGTTGCTTCAACCAATTTACACCACGCGTGGAAGGGAGTGTAGATTGTCAAGATGTGCTTGATTTGGCACCAGGCAACAGCCCTTATCCAAAATTCCCAAAATAATTGAATTAATCAATAATAATGCCTGGGATATTGATCCCAGCAGTGGCAATAAACTGGTAGGTACTTTCCCAAGACTATAGATTACACAGCAAATGGCCATAATCAGTCAACCAAATGTTGAAGGGAGACAGTGAGCCTTCCCAAAAGCAGATTTCAATATCATAATCTTCTCGAAAAGTGAATTCATAACACTAATTAACTTTGCGTAATTTAGCCACTGGTCCATGTGTCAGGGATTACTGTCTTATCCTAAGCACTCTCATCTGTCAATCCTCGCAAGCATCTCGCATAGCCAGGCCAACCAACTTTCATCACACACAGATGCAAAACAAATTGAATCAGCATAAATCCCACCCATCTATCCTGGCCAACTTTGCAAGTCAACATGGTTGGGACTTTTTTATCTCTCGTCAGCGTTATAAATAATAAGCTGATGGGACAAGACACATGTAATATCACACGTGTCATCAGTTTTTACGTACTGGGTCGTCTCTGGCCATGTGTTTAACATAATTCTGTTTGTTTCGGTGCCTTTTTTTAGATTGACTCAAGACCAGTGGATTCAGTCACATGGCTTACCGCGTGCAGCTCAGCAGGCTTGCAAGGGTTTAATTGTGCTTTAGGAGGCAAAAACAAAAAACAGTAGGAGAATGGAAAGCATTTCTCATACCCCTGCCCCATGTGATGAATTATGTGGCTGTGGCACTATGCGGGGCTGTGCTCATCCTCTTATAATGATTGGAACTCCATAGTCATGTGTGCCAGAAGATTGATGAGAGACACGACATGTTGACTGAGTTGTTCAAACGAAGAGATTTGAAGTGTTTCACGTATAATCATCCGATGGGAATCCACAACAAGATGGTTAATGCAAAACGCTTGAGAGTTTTTAGCTACCCGCTTAAGAGGTCGCATAAAATTAATTCAAATTTATGCAAAGCCATTATCGTTGGAAGTTTTATTGATTTGCCACGTTCTCTCAATTTTTATAGGGAAGAGTTTTGCGAATCATATTTGCTTGTTAATAAGCTAAACCATGAAAGATGCATACGTTATGGGATTCTTTTCAAATATTAGTTTTTTGTTTTTTAAATATTCTACTGGTTATGGTAAAATCATGAGAGATGGATTTATGTTAAGCCATTTATTTAAATTTTTATGCCAAATTTTTTAAAGCTGTTGTTCTTCAGTGGCAGAGCTCTGTGAAGGTACCTGTGGTCACAAAAATTTTTCAAGTATAAATTGTTAAAAACCTGTTATATCCGATGGGCCAGTTTTTGTTCCAAACAATTGTTCTACAGTTAAGCCCTTTTGTAGAATACTGTGTAGTTTTTTTTGCCAATTTTGCTGATAGGCTTAAATCCAAACGCTTGGAAAACATATACACAAAATCTCACGTCTTGTCTAGTCGAGAGATTGTGAATACTACTTACTAAGGAGGAAATTCTATAAACATATATTTTTTTCTCTTACAAAAAACTTCCATGTCGCTTTACTGACAATAAGAGTCCCATAATAATAGAATAGAATAAAGAATAAAGAATAAAGAATAAAGAATAAAGAATAAAGAATAAAGAATAAAGAATAAAGAATAAAGAATAAAGAATAAAGAATAAAGAATAAAGAATAAAGAATAAAGAATAAAGAATAAAGAATAAAGAATAAAGAATAAAGAATAAAGAATAAAGAATAAAGAATAAAGAATAAAGAATAAAGAATAAAGAATAAAGAATAAAGAATAAAGAATAAAGAATAAAGAATAAAGAATAAAGAATAAAGAATAAAGAATAAAGAATAAAGAATAAAGAATAAAGAATAAAGAATAAAGAATAAAGAATAAAGAATAAAGAATAAAGAATAAAGAATAAAGAATAAAGAATAAAGAATAAGGAATAAAGAATAAAGAATAAAGAATAAAGAATAAAGAATAAAGAATAAAGAATAAAGAATAAAGAATAAAGAATAAAGAATAAAGAATAAAGAATAAAGAATAAAGAATAAAGAATAAAGAATAAAGAATAAAGAATAAAGAATAAAGAATAAAGAATAAAGAATAAAGAATAAAGAATAAAGAATAAAGAATAAAGAATAAAGAATAAAGAATAAAGAATAAAGAATAAAGAATAAAGAATAAAGAATAAAGAATAAAGAATAAAGAATAAAGAATAAAGAATAAAGAATAAAGAATAAAGAATAAAGAATAAAGAATAAAGAATAAAGAATAAAGAATAAAGAATAAAGAATAAAGAATAAAGAATAAAGAATAAAGAATAAAGAATAAAGAATAAAGAATAAAGAATAAAGAATAAAGAATAAAGAATAAAGAATAAAGAATAAAGAATAAAGAATAAAGAATAAAGAATAAAGAATAAAGAATAAAGAATAAAGAATAAAGAATAAATAATAAATAATAAATAATAAATAGTAAATAATAAATTATAAAGGTACATTTTAGTTTCACAATTCTAGTCTTAACTTTTTTTTAAGCAGTAGCTGGCCTTGGGCTTTAGAACAATTACGTTAACTCATTTAGGAGACCGGAAATTGAATGGTATTTTGCTTTTAAAAATAACATTTCATAATTTATACTAAGCATACTATACTAAGCAGGTTGCATAATGCAAACTGTTGACTTACGTATATAAGTAAAAAATATAGTGCAGTTCATCAGGTTAGACGCACCAAAAATAAAAAATGATTAAATTAAAGTTTTTCCATAAATTAAAATCTTAACCAGAAAAACATTTTTTTTTTGAATGCTAGGGTGGACGGAGTCTAAAACTCCATAATCTTTCGCCAGAAAACCGTGATGCCAAAAGCAAATGTAGTGAGTTCTGATTGAATACAAATAAATTTCTGGTTTAAAAAGGGCAAACCTGACACTTTTTAGTCGTTTTCTTCAAAAAAAAAATAAGACTATTTTGTTGTTCATCTGTTTAGACAAGATAATACTTAAATATATTACTTACTTTTATGTTACTTAAAAATATAACAAAAATTTGTTTCAAAATATTTTCATTTTTGTTTTTAATTTTTTATTTAGAAACGTTTACACAATTTTAGTATTAAGTACTGCCAGCAGAGTGCAAAACTGTAAAATAAGATCAAAAATTCTATGTTTGAGAAATTCATAAAGAGATGTGAAGTAGTCCAGTGAGATCTCGGCGCAGGAAGCTTAAATTGCTACAATAAGATCTCCGTTATTTGTGAACTGCCGCCCTCCTTCATAAACCTTGCGAAGTCTAAGAGCCCACAGTAAATTTTGGGAGTGATTATATAACCAAAAAAGGCGTTCTCAGTCGTTCACCCTTCAACTTGGCTTTAGGCCGTTCACACATTTAGCAAAAAAAATCTTATATGAGGCCGTGTGAAGCCCAGCACATCTAAAGTGGCATATTATGGCATTTGCAACATATTATGGCAATGCTGCAACTACCTAGAATGTTGATGCGAAAAGTTCGCAGACATTGACTTTTTTCATGTAAATCCGATGTAAAGAGAAGTATTTTTTAATTCTGATGCTTCTATACAAAGGTGGAAGCCGTACGAAAACTTGTTGCATGTGTATTTTGCGCAAATGCCTGTGCAGGCCATGCAAGATAGTCCGCATTCTGCATGTGCCGCATTTGAGTAAAAAACCGTGTTTACAAGGCAGTTGTCAGTGCTTGCATGTAATCAGGCATTGAATATATTTTTTGGCTGTCATCAAATTGCTCTTGATAAGTGTTCCGCATAATACTTAAAAAAAAAAATGGTTTGCCACAAACACTAGGCCTTTTTGAAAGCAAAACTACAAACTAACAATTCGAAAAACAATATTGTCCCACTTTCGCGCGGCGGGTACTTATGGCCAATGAAATACCAGCGTCCAACAAAACGCATCATCATCGTAAGGATGACCCCGCACTCTCCAGTCATGTACCCCATAAACTACTTAAAAGTTATAACAATGTTGCCGCATACAATTTTATTATAGAGCCAAATTCGGACGAAAACAGAACAAGAAGTAAAAACAAATTTATGGTACGCGGATATCAGTTTTTCTCGTGTTGCAGAACTTTACTTAAATCAACTTGAGATTGAATTGTGGCAGTAGATTTAAGGATACACCAGGCAGCGAGCTTTTATTGGGAAAATTCAGCTAAGAATTTTCTCATTAAATTTATATAATTCCCGCAGCATCTGTTGACGGTTGTTGTTGTCGTTGTGGCTGTTATTGCGTCGTCGTCGTCGTTGTTGTCGTTTCTGTCACTGCTTTCTGATATAGTCGTAGGTACGCCTTCGACAAGCACAAAAACTATTGCAGTAAAGCCGCAGCAACTACTGCATACAAAAGGCAGCAACAGCGAAAAAAAAATGGAAACAAACAAGATTTCCGCTTTTGACATCGGACCAAGACGGAGAGACGACCGACGACGACGACGGATGACGATTGACTTGATTGGAATGAAAACGGTTAAAACGAGATCATAATTCACTCGATTACCGTTCACAGAAACGGTGACTGATGTGATGGCTGTTATAGCTTCTGTTGTGTTCAGGTAACCGTTAAAATCTCTTACGCAGAGTAGGAGGGGAGTAATGGGGGGCAGAAAAATTATGTAAATGTACGTGCCCCACCAGCATCGTTTGATTCCGTGTGTATAGTAGGTATGACGATCCCGCGCGCATTCGTCCTCTAAACACCTTACTAGAGCGGAAGACCGGGTACGGGTCGGGTCCTCCATCTTCTTAATTTAGAGAAAATGTTGAAATTTCGAATTTATTTCCCTAGTAGAAGCACGACGACGACGGCATCGGTGTCGGTCGTTTCCATTAATCCACATCAGTGTGTGTATAGTATAGTGTTGATGAGGTGGTGGAGATTTCTGAGGAATTCGTGTGCCCTTCCGTGGGTTCTCGTTTATTTTTTCCTTTCTTTCTTGTATTTTTCTTTGGTCGTATTCGGTTGGGCAGGTCGTCTGCTCCTGCTGAAGGAGTAAAGGTGAACGCAACTGTGGGGTGGTTTTGACAAGCTCCATTATCGAAAGTGTAAGAACGTGTTGACAGAATGCGAACATTAAATTATCTGCTGATGATCTCTTTATTACGAGAATTCAAGGCAGCAGCCGCGTGTGATGTGCTTGATTTGGATACTTGGAGATAAAGACGGGGTCGCGCGTCAATTGGATTAATTATGGAATTTGAGGCGGCTGAGAGTTCAGAGTTGATCCCTTTGTTGACCTTTTGGCAAAGGGAGGTATAAATGCGAATAGGATTGGATGGGTATGAGCTTGGAACAGTTGGTAGTGAGTGAAATCGCACCTCTGTTAATTTTTAATTGACGGCCACGTGCTTCTATTTTAAGTATATTACCACATTTTTTATAGTTATTTTAAGAATCAAGACCAGACCGCTCGAGCCCAGTTAAAGCTTGCAATGAGCAGTGATTTATAGATTTTTTTAAGTCTCTTAATCCATAAGGGTCACTCCTGAATTGAACTTTCATTGCACCCTTTGTGAGTCGTTGTCTGCACGGATTCTTTTACTGGCACATTGAGATCAGGAATTGTAAAGTCTTTTGAAAACGTATGGCTGGAACACTAAAAAGTTGTCATCGTCAATGGAAGCACTGAATTGCCTTCTAGCACAGTTTCTTTCTTATTTCTTTCTGCTGATTCCAGTGACTTCTGAGCCTGATCTCCCTCTTGACAGAAACGTTGTCAGCTTCAGCTCCCATTTGCTCTTCAAATGTCCGAAACTAACAAGAGCCAAGCTGTACACATTGACTATTCTGTGACAACTCAAACTAGATAGCGGCTTAAGGGATACGAAATATTATGAACTGCCTTAACTCGATAGTACTGACTTTGGCTGTGGACATTTGGTCTTAATCCATAACAACATGAGTATATCATGAACTAGGTCACACGAGTAGTGACAGCAAAAAAGCGCAACATAGTGCTATTTTAGGCACGGGATCAGTAAGCTCTACCTACCTACTTCAATCTTCACCAATGGCTTAGCCGAATTCAACCTTGACTGAAGTGCCCTATTCCGAATTTTGCGATGATGACAACTCGGTCGACACATTTAAGCCGTCTAAGGGTTACCTCGACTTCAATGTCAAATTCCAGACCATTTTTCCAAGCAGAACCGCCTGTGAGTCGGTTGAGGTCGTATATGCATCTGCAATAGGAACCAACACAGACGGATCGCATCACTTGGAGCGGGAGCAGGAGCCTTTTCCATGTACTCCTGACCTGTTTATCTCCAAACGCCTTCCGCATCACTGTTTTGTTTTTCGAGCAGAAATTATAGCTGTTCGTGAAGCCGCCGTCTGGCTTTCAATTAACTCGATAAACCACTGCGCTTTTTTTTCTATATATACACAGAAGCTGCAATCAAAGCTTTGGAATAGCCACAATAGGATCCAAGTTGGTGAAGCAATGCCGAAAATCTGTCAAAGAGATTTCTGTCAGGTGCGGCGTATCCCTGTGCTGCGTTCCAAGCCATAGGGATAATTAGGGCAACTGCAGAGCCGACGAACTAGCTAGAGAAGGTGCAAATGCTAATCCGAATCATGCAACGGAACCGGCAGCACTTATAAACTCGATAACGTTTCATCTGGACACCGAAGCCATCACAATGGCAAACAATAGATGGAATAACATGAGCACATGTCTCATTTCCAAACAAATCTGGCCAGTCTTCGATCGTAGGAAGACAAAGAGACTCATCTCCTTTAATAGACTGAATCTTAAAAAGATAATTGGGGCCTTCAGACGCCACCATGACAGCGGCGACATGGGTGAATGCCAGGAGACATGGTGCTCCCTTCAATGATTTCTGCAGAAGTGCAAGGACGAGAAGGAGGAAAGAGTTTACCACCACCTTTCGCTTGAGGGGCAAAGATAATTACCTTATCTCCGGTTCAAAAAGGTTAAACACTTAATCTGTCCCGCATATCATCCGGAAAAGAAATAGTAGAATACCTACAGTAATTGCCATACTCCTCATATTCCCCCCCTCATATCTATGTGTCTTCCCTTACAGGATTAGACCGGTGTGGGGCTTACACGGGACATACTCCTCCTGGTACGGGTTTATACCGTTTCAGTTGCCCCTACCTGCCCATTCTCTGCCCCCCAATTCTAACGTAAGCCGCCTGAAGTACGGGTCTACACCGAAGACAGTTACCCTGCATCAGATTCTTGCCTAACCCCTTCAAAAGTTCACACCGAATTCGGTTGACCCTGCTGCACTTTCCCATCCTTAAGGATAACAGAGAAGCAGTAGGCATGGACTTAAACCGAAATCGGTTGCCCTTGCCGTGTCTTCTCATAAAGCAACCACTCCTCACAGACCTCCCATCTCCTTGTTGACGGGGTTTTACACCGAAATCAGTTACCCCGACCTCAAGTTAATCCGTGTCAACCTCAAAGCGAATTCCCATTTGGAGTCCAACAGTTACGAGACCCCCTTTCTTCAGGAAGCCTCTCACTGGTCCCCTAAAGCTTGCTGACGCTGGTTTACACCGAAACGGTTACCCCCAGCCTTCACTACCCTTTTCGGGTAAGTCTCTAACCAATCAACCATTGATTGGTGACCTCCGGCACAGGTTGTCTTGACCCTTCTTACCCAAAACGGGTAGTTATCATTTGGGTTAAAGTTGGGCAGCTTGGCTCTCAGTTCGTGCTGCTTTGTTGCACTTAAGCTTAGACACAGCTGCTTTCACTTCATTCAAAACGTTCTTCGTCAATGTCATTCCGCCTGACTTTCAGAATTCAGTTCGTCTTTGCCGCTATACCGTCTGCCAAAAGAGTTTTTCCAAATCCCCACCAGCGATTGCAATTTCACTACGATGGTGCCTTGACGGTCCTTACAGGCTTCAGTTCTAACTTTGTACCCTTGGCCAGACCTTGTGATTTTTTGGTAGAACTTTTGAGCCTCAATCTTTTCGTAGCATCTCTTTTTCTCTGTCGGTTTTCTTCTGAGAACCCGGAAGAAGCTCCTCCTCCGCTTGTAAATCTCGCGTGCAGCCTTATACCTTCTGTACAGCGCATCTTTTAATGCTCTATGTTGTGCTGCATGTGCTGCATGTGCCGCCATTGATCGTGAAACGAGGGGTTTCGTTGTGGTGGCCGTGCGAAACTCAGCACATTCAAAGCATCAATGTTGCCAATGTTGTCACTAGCTTTCAATACTTGATGCTGGCTGAATATCATAGGTTTTGGGAAGCTTAATATTGAGATGTTTGGGGACTGTGTACTGTGTAAACCCCAACGTTTCTCCCCCTTTTCGGAGGTCGTCTCGTCTAGGCTGTTCTTTCCGATCGTTTTTCGAAAATCTGTGCCTTCCTGATTGGCATTAAAATCGCCTAGGACTACTTTAATGTTGTAGCTAGGGCATTGCCATATATGTTTTGTCCAAGAGCTCGTAGAAAATATTTTTGGCGACGCTATCTTTCTCCTCTGTGGCAGCATGCACAGCATCCCTCTGGAAGCTCAAAACTTTATGTTAAGTCTGCTTCCAGCTGTGTCGCTGCATATTTTTCCGTTTTAAAAATAACTCAACCTCAATGAATCAAATACTCGTGACAGCTTGACTCGTAATCTCGGTTGAAGAACAATCAAGCTGAATACCAGCCTAGAAAGTGTTGCTGACATTTGAAGCATGGAATTCCACTCGAAAGTTATGTGCATTGTTGTTACTTTTAATAAATAATTCGCTCTCCTCGCCTTCTTTAAAGAAGTACTGTATGGCCAAAGTTCTCATATTTCTTGGCATTTTATTTACCACAAATATGGACTGTGCTGACTCCAATCAAGACCTTGATGAAGCCACAATGGATGCTGTTTGCTGCACTGGTACAACCTATAAGTAGTGAAAATTTCAGCAGCTGTGTTGCAAATAGATAAATTCCACCTGAGGTTCTTATACAGACTTCGGCGGGAATGATCCTCACAGAAAGTTGGCATAACGGTTTCGTCATATTAATTCATCTTAAAAACAACTTCTTGATAGTTTGTCAAGGTCTACTTATCGCTTCTCACGAAAATCATAACATTTCACTTTGCCGAATCCCCCCGGCAAAGGTGGTACAAACTTGGATTTAATTTCCTGTGCACTAAAAGGACTCACAGGAAGTCAACAGGATGAGCTGGGACATGTCCTCATTTGCCCGCATATACCATCATATTAGATTAATAAAACGACGACATTGACAACTCGCCCGCACGTATACAGACACACTTTTGTGTGAATGAATATGAGGCGCGTGTATCTATGGTGCTTTTAGTTTAATTATCCCGAGGAGTGCATGTTACATTATTTTAATGTAATTAACAAACAATTACCTAATACCTACTACTACCCAACCCAGAGTCGTCATATCATTTAGAAGGAAGAGACCCTGACTCAGGTGAACCTTCTTCAACCAACTAACATTCATTAGCCAAGAGTTAGTCGCACGAAAGAGAACACCAGATACACCAAGCAGACGGCAAAGGTACGTATAGAATAGGTAGACACATTTTGCGCAAAATGGGAGCAAAAAATGTAAACTTTACATGAAGATGTATACAGAGGAGGACGAGGACCTTGGCTGGTGGTACTTGCCTTGCTTCGGTGCCAATGAGGAAGCGTATGAGTGTAACGCCGAGAATTAGCCGAGTGGAGAATGCGACTGTGTTCAGAGATCCGATACTATATTCCCATTTTATTCCCAGATGCGCAGAGATAATGACGTTAGGAAATAATTTACCGTACTTTGCAAGTGAAATTTTGTACTTATGTTGCGGTGACTCCGCCGCCGTTGATGCTACATTCGGAGTCGGAGGAGGGGGTGGGGGTCTTGCAGGCATAAGACTGCTGCGGAGGAATCATTTCTCTGTTTACCGGTTTAATTGTTGAAGATTCGCTTTTAAGTGAGAAAAATGAGGGTACTTTGGGTTTGTTATTTGAGAACCATTAGCAATGGGGTATGGATAGGTAAGAATTGGCCTTAATTGTTTCTCTTTCCTCCTGATTCCGGTATGATATGGGTATTTGCATGGGAACCCTTAGTCTAAACAACGTTGAACAGACTTTATTTGAAAGTCGTTTGAAGCACTCGTGCAAAACTAGTGGTAGACGGAAGATGAGATTGACACGTGATAGCAAACTATTTGGAAACTACAAAGATGAGAACCCTCGGTTGGTCGTTTGTCTAGCACTGTTTTCTTATGCAGGTGAAATCTGAGTCACCACTGAAAGTTTTCGGAGAAATCTTTAGGAAATTTGTGAGGTAAAATCCCTTAGTCTCATAATCAAAATGAAGGTTAAGGAGTTGAGTTCAAAATTCCTACTGCTTTTGTTTTGTGCGGGGCGTTAGTCTTTAGTTAAGTTTCAAAAACCACTGGCAACTTCGTAAGCACTGACTTAAGACGAGGTGTATCGAAAAATATATAGTGCAATACCATTGAAGAGCAAAGCATATAGAAAGAAATGAAACTGAGAGGGGAGCAACGTGACGTGTCAATGGAAACTCCTTGATGCTAGACGAAACTAACGTAGATTTCATCTTTTGTGATGTAATCAAGTGGAAGAAATCCTTTGATTAGCTTGTTATATGATTTAGAGACGGCGCGTGCTTAAGATCGAAAAACCTGCAGAGGTATGCAACAACAAGGCGCAAAAGCACTTTGATTTGCAGAGTCGACAGAGCCATTAGATGAGACTAGGTAGACTGAACCCAGAGAAAAGTCATCTTTGCATAACCTTTATCTAGCGCAAACTGTCTTGGCACCATTTTTGGAAGCCAACATCGGTGTTCGAGAACAGTTTTCAAAGCGTGTTATATTTTGCTTTGAGTACAAAGCTACAGACATTTGAGTTTTAAACGTGTGGTTGAAAAATCGATGATGACTTTTCTCGTGCTTTGGTAGAGCATTATTTTGGAACAGTCGTGCGTGTAGACGTGTTTTTTCTAACAGATTCTGTGATAAGCCAGGTTAAACACAAAAATTACTTACGAGTCCAGAGTTCCTTGTTTTAAATTTATTGAAACTCGAGATTCCTTAAAACTAACCTGCCGCAGACGGGATGACATAAAGATTATTACTTCGTCCACGTTAAAATAGAGTTACAATTTTCAGTCGGAACCAAACTTTTAAGGGCTTCTCTTGATTTTTTGTGTTAACGTTAAAAACTTGTTGGTTTTTGTGCATTAATTATGCAGAGAGAAAAAGTAGGCTTTTAAGCTCTCGAGATGAAACACGGACTTTTCATCTTCTTTGGACTGACAATCGAAAGGTCCTGGAGTTTGAAAACTGTCAGAAAAGTGTAGGTCGGACGTAGCTTGTCATAGAACCTGCCAGATGTAATCGTTATCTTTAAACCTTCCCATTGGATATAGAGATTTTGAAGAGTACTTCAATATACTTCGAGGTAGTACAAAATCTTCAGCACCGCTTTCGTCTCGCACTTTTCCTATCAGTTTAAAGAAACAGTCCTCTCCTCTAAGTCTTTTGATTGTTCCTTAGCGAAGAGGAGCGCCACAGCCTTCTTCTCGCAATCACTGCAGAGCCAGAAATTCTGGTTTTGAATCTTGGCAATTGATAAAATCCGTGCTGTAGTGAGCAGCCAGCACAGCAACCTGGAATATAGCTTTGACTGGCTTGTAGAACTCCGATTCGCTTGTCTGCTCCAGGACACTGAGAAAGTAAATACTGACGTGACGCAGTAAAGAGCTCTGGAATGTCAAAGCCTTTTTCGAGTATAAGTTTTAAGGCTTTCGCGGTTGTTTATTGACATGACAAAAACTTTTCGGATTAACCGCGATAATTACTATTTTAATGAGTACAATACTAGACTCACCCCGAACGTTTCGCTCAAGTTGCATGTCTTCTTCGAGTACTTTTTCCTTGGTCGCCATAATGATCTTATTGGTGGTGCCGTTTTGCTGCTCAGCTCAAGCAGATAAGTGTTTAAGTCACTTTTAATTTGTCGAATTATCTCACGAACATTTTATCTGAGTTTTTTTTTTTTAACTGGCATGAAACTCAGGAAGCGTAAATCGTTTCCAGCAGTTGTAAACCTCATCTTGTTTGATTACTGCATCAGAAATCTCTTGCATTAACCATGTTTTCCTTCTATGCCAATTGACTTTTGATTTTACTGGCGCATGTTGAATTTTTTCATTTCGAGTTCGCAGGTTCCTGTGGTACTCCTCGAAGAAGGCTCAAGTCGAACGCAACCGCTGCACAACTCTCGGCTGGCCAAGCCTACACCTCTCAATCTTGTCAGTCTCACAAAGTTAGGCTCGCTTAACTTTATGACTGACATGATTGAGCGGTGTCGGCTGCGCCAGCTTCAGACGGAGAAGTCAACATTCTATCCTAGAGCTCTGTCCTGTCTGCTGAAAAAACATGCGCCACTAAAATCAAAAGTCAGAAAAAGGAAGGAAAAGTCGTAGAAGGAACACATGTTTCCATCAAGAGATTTCTGATGCAATAATCGAGCGAAATTAAGTTTAAAACTGCTGAAAATGATTGGAGCTGTTTCCGTGCTGAAGGAACGATTTTCGTACTGAACACTACACTAGTTTCGTATTTGAAAGGACCGAGCATACACTTACCTGGAATCCGACGAAGACCTCCCCTTAGTATTCGAAATCGGCTCCGGGAAAAGAACCCTCAACGAAATATCCCCCTTAAATGAAAATGAAATGACTCCCCAAAATTTGTATTGTGGTGGGGTTTTATTTCATATAAAAATCCCAAAAAATTGGGGACCTATTTCATGGGTTTTTGGGGGCTTATTTCATACTTCAAATGTGTTTTTTTTTTCATAATAAATTAGGTCCCCAAATTCCGTTATTCATCCTCCTGCATGTTTCTTTTTTACATTCCTTTGCTTTTTTTTTGTGGGATAAATTTGGGTGGTTATTTTAAACTTTTTAGGGGACTTCTTTCATCTTCGATTTGGGGTGTAATTTCACAGTGACATCATTCTCCATCATCCTGCATGTTTGCATGTTTCTCTTTTTACCTTCCCTTGTGCTTATGAGGTTATTTCATTCCTCTTAGGGGATTTCGTTCATCTTCGATTTGGACAGTAATTTTACATTGAAATCATTCTCCGATTTTGGGGGTTTATTTATTTTTCGTTAAGGGGTTAATTTTCAATTGGGGGTTACTTCCCGGACCCCACAATATCGTCTCCTTGACCTAATTAAACTCAGTAGCCGAATTAGGTCACTTACGCTAAGGTATAATTAGTTAAATTCCAGGATCAAATCTCAAATTCGAAAAAACTAGCAACACTCTGTCGGATATATTTCATTCCACGAAAAGTTGACTCTGAGTTGCCTTAAAGTCCTTAAGGGTCTAAGTCCTCACGCAACCATAACATTAATCCCCAACTTTACAAGCTCTGTGCCAAATTTATTAATGCTCTCACAAGCTACGATATAAAAATCACAAAAACAAATAAATACTCGAAGAAATATTTAGCACACGGGTGTCATAAGAAAGTATGTCCTTGTCTTGCAACCCTACTTATACGTTTATGTTTACGTATATAACGTGTGTAGGTATCAAGGGGGACCTTTGAAAATAATGGACGAGCTTATTCCCGAGAGCAACAGTAGAAGAGGTACCTACGAGGTGTGACGAGTTAAACGATTGAATTAAGTCCTTTGCCATGCTGCAAATTGATAGTACTTGTCATAAAAAATCCCCAGAAGTTTGTCGGGGGTGGGAAGGACAAAAGTGTAAGTAATGTCTCACGTGCGATGTGAAGGCGGCCATCGAACAAGCACGTAGGAACATTAAGCTTTCTAAGAAAGATATACAGACAATCTCATAGGTACCTGTGCCATTGTATAGGCATTTTATGCACGTGTGCAGCAAAGGAGTTGTTTTGTAGAATAGCAAAAGGAGTTGTTTATTGTTAAGAAATAAATATAGAATGTTCAAGGAAACGCGGCTGAACATTCTTTATATTTGACGATCCGCCTCTATTTTTATAGATCTCCTTAACTCCTTAACTGTTGTCAAAAATCTTTGGATCGAATTTATTTGTTCCTTAGCCGAAGTCTAGATCTCTTTTCTAATCCGCCGCACCTCCTCAATACCATCAGCAGCCATTATAAACAGCAGATTCAAAATATGCGATAGCCCTCACCCTCTCCAAGTGACTGCACCAAGCACCACCATTCCATCGTGATGCTGTTACAAGGAGTGGACAACTATGAACTCGTCAAACTTCCTTCGAGGTATCGAAGGTCGAAAAAAAGTCTCCCAGTGCCATTGGATTCGCGGCAGCCTCTCTCTATACCTTACCAACCCCAATGGAATGCTTTTAATAAGCAGGCAGGCGACGACGGGATGCTTTAACATGTTGTTCCAACATCTTTTGGCCAGAGATCGCTGTCGTTTGGTTTTTTCGTCATTATTCTCCTTATGCTCCCCGTTTAGCCTGAAGGCCAGACCTACACCAAAGTGACGCTACATACAACACGTCGTCGTCTCGTCGTACCACGTCTCCCTGCTGTTGTGTACACTTCTGCATATATTGTCAATAATTCTCGAGCTCTCTTTCCTAGCTCTTATTGTTTTTTTTTTTTCTTTTTTTTCGTAATATTCTTGCATTCATTTGGATTTGGTTTTGCTGTTCCAATGTCTCATTCTGTATCTGGTGGAGTATTTTTTTTTTTCGGTATCCACAAGTATGTACACTCAATCGATGTGAATGGCTGTACTCGAATGTGTACGTATGTCGTGATTGTTCTTGGGAATAGTCCATCTCTGGTTTGTATAAATCTTACAACAGCCATGTAGACTATACAGCCCCAGAATAGGGCTTGCTGTCTGTAGTTACAAATCGAGATACACTGCGAAAAAAGAAATCTCTAAAACCCTTGTTAAGAGCCCTTTAATGCTTCAAGTTGAAGAGTATTCTTCTTGGTCGGTAATAAATGTGAATGAAAATGACTGAATAGGTACTTTTAGACATGCAAACACCTTTTCACTAGATTGAAAGTAGCAACAAGTTTTTTTTAGCAGAGCTGAAAAAGAATGCAACCATTTTCGAATATTATTCTTTTGAATGCACCAAGAATATTTCAATTCACTTTGAAAAAAAGTATTCAGTCATGATTGAAGCAATCATTCTCAGCAATCAAAGTGTTGTAGTCAAATAAATGAAATCTTTTTGACTGCTCTGCCTGGTCAGAGAAAATCGTGCGGCAGATTACTGTACGACATTTTGCCGCAAGCTCCCCCAGCACACGACTAATAATTGGGCACATGATTCCTTTTTTTTTTTTTTGAATACTAGGATGGACGGAGACTAAAACTCCAAAATCTTTCAAAGATACCAATACGCCCACTATAGCAGGTACATAATACCGAAGTAGCCGATATTGGTTATGGGCACATGATTCCTGCCACTTTCATAACTAGAAAAAAAAGCTTTTAAACTTTTTCCCATGCGGCTCGAAAGAGTCGCTGTTTGCAAAATAGTCGCAGGCAACTTAGTGCGACAGCTTCGTGAGTCAGCGGAATCGTTTGTTATCTGCTTGCTTTTCTAGGCGACCCTACGAGAATTTCGTACTGGTGAGTAAACATTTTCGTAAAAGATGTAAACGAATAGCTTTTCTATGCGGTCGACATTAAATCTATTTTATAACTAACAGTAAGTTGAGAAGTTGGCCCTGGTTCACCTCGAGCTGTTGCGCCACTCTATTTATTTATTTAACTAACAGTAAGACCTTTGTTATTAATCGGGAAAGCCTTTCTGAGCTTTAGGGTCAGAATTCTGGTTGCGTCAAAATTCTTTTTACAAATTCCGCTTCTACTTTGTGAAAAAGCAAAATTTTGTTAGCAGAATTATGATGAACTCCCCCTTCCTGGGGCTGTGGCACTGCAGTCTCTTAAAAAGGAGCATATTGTGACTTTCCTGATGGAGTACCTACCATGGCCATCTTTTTGCTCCGGAGGCAGTCAGAAAAACAAGAATTTTTTTGGAGTTGTATCTGCTTGGTTTGCCGATGGAATAATTTCTTGGTCGAGCGTATTCTGCCTGAGCCACTTCTTAGTTGAGCAATTCATTATCATCTGCGTGAAGGGACGATTGATCGTTTCCTAAACAAAGTCTACGTGTAGAGTCCGGTGAGAAGCTGTCGCGATTAAGATGTTTCTTCAGTTTGCAATGGCCGCTGAAAATCCAAGTGAGGATTTTGAATTTTTAGCACTGTCCCTGATGGTTGGCAGAGTATCAGACCTCCTGGGGGAGAACCAAGGGATTTTTGTTAGAACAATACCGTACAGCTGTATAAAGACTCAATACCGACTCAAGCTGCGCTTTTAGATAGAAGAATTCTTGAAGAGTCTTTAGCTGATTCTACAAAATAGTTAAGTGGTGCAGAGAAATAGTTGCCCAGACTTTGGCCAGAGAGCTTGTAAATTCGTTGCCGTCAAAGCAACTATGCGCTGCTATCGTCAAGGATGATTAGATTGCTCTAAGCTAGGAATTGGATGGCTATGAATGTGTCCGGAACAAGCTTCGACTTTGACAGGTTAGTCAAGCGACTTGAGACCTGTTTAGCTTTCCAAGAAGATGAATATTGTCGTTCCTCGTTGTTAAACATAGCTTTCTTCTTAGCGCCTTTTAGAAGCTGGCAATAATCTGTGAATTTCTCTGGCTGGGACAATATACTTAATGTATGAACGTGAACGCCTATATACTGTTCCGTTACTTCCTTGTTTGTTGACTCGATCGGAAGGATCTTTTAAGACCATTCATCTGATGAGAAGAAGTCCGGGATTTTCAGCCATCTCCCGTTTGGGTGGAACTCCGGTGTCTGCAATTTGATGGCTTCATCGGCCACGTTGAGTTAAGTCGAGATCCAATCCAACGCCATTCTATTTGCTCTGTAAGCTCTAATATCTCACCCATTCGGAAGGCAACAAATGGCCGATATCTTCGATGATCCGAAAGCAGCGAATATAAAGCTGTTTTCGAATCAGACAAGAATGAATAAGAGGCTTCTATGCACTTAGCGAAACGAACCCCGAGTAGATCCTGGCGCTTGCAGCTCCAGTTTCGAAATAGACAATATCTTCAAAGCCCCAATTGAAGTACATTCCACGGATATATCGTTGCTCTAATACTTTATGTACGCCAAAACTGCATAACCTCTGAACTGCAAATGCATGCGCTCTCTGAACTCGGAACTCCGAAATTTTCTGAGCTTATGAATGTTTTGACTTCCGCTTGGTATCACCATTCATTGCTTTACGGCCAAATTGAGCTAAAGTCGCTTTAACAAAGTGTCACAATGCCAAACGGTCGAATTTGGCCTTGTCACTTTTACAAAGTGACTTAAAACCAAATTTAAAATTTGGGCTTGTGTTGCCTTATGCTGCTATGACCGATCAGACGATTTCGGTTTCTAAAAGCAGGAACTTGATAGTCTGACATGAACCACTCATGCAGCCTGGTCTTCGTAGTTACTGGTTGGTTAAAGAAACCTGCATCTCAGAGGCAGGCCTTGCGGATTATTATTTAATCTGATGAGTAGACGTGGTTTGCCATCCTGGTAAAGTTTAACGTCGAGCCCTCGTTGACGTTTCTGTCTTGCAACTCAGGATCCAGTGTTTGTGATGGCTGCTGCTAATCCTGACGGTATGTACGTCTATAAGCTGGAGTTTCTCTTAAATGACGCCGAAGATTTGGAAGTTCGAAAACGTGGATCCCTTCTCATACATCCAGTCTCATTTGGACAAATTGGTTGATTCTTTCCTTATAGGTACATCGAATCTTTTCGCCTTTTCTTCGCCCATTAGGGTAAAAAACTAAGAGGATGAGGATCTATAGCCCTGGAATTTCTTTTTTGGCAGTAGCATTATATTACTGCGGTTGTTGTTGTAACTTCCACACTACCATCTCTCCCTCCTATTCATCGTTATGCAGCATGATGATGCAACAAATAGTGGTCTCTAATAGCTCAAAATTTCGCTGTATTTCTGGCTCGAATGAACTTTTGGCACTGCAAGTGCAACAGCTGTTTGATGCGGTTTTTACTTGGAACGATCATGGTGCTGGCCGCTTCTGCGGCATTGTATAACCAGCTACTAAATTCTGACAATGCGCCTGTGCGTATCTACCTGTATATTTCCTAGATGAGCAAAACAGTACGTCGTAGTTTCTCCTCAAGCTGCTTAATCAAGGAAGGATCATTCGAATGGCTCTCCAAGCCCATAGCCTCCATCGTTGCACAAAGGTTTCGAACGGTTAACGCAAAGTCAACTAATTGCGTCTCTAAATTTTAATAAAACAAATTGTGAGTGAGACATTTTTAGCATTTTCTGCCGCGTCTTTGCGTGAAAGTGAACCCGAAAACGACAAATTTCCTAAAACACTGTCACATGGTGGTTTGCGGTTTTTTGACGTCCACTTGTAACATAAGAAAAGCGACAAGAGAAGATGTTTAACAAGGTCAAATCGCAGCTGTAGACAATATCGTTAGAGAATCGCTCGTGCAAAACATCGATTATAGTATGGGCTGTGTGGCACGTTGCGCCGCGCCGTACTGTCAAAGCCACATGTTGTCATCATACTTTTCTGGCCAACAGGGATTTTAAAATCTCCCAATCGTTTAACAAAAATATTAACCACAGCAATTAACTTGTCTGGATATCATCACAATTTTCCATAAATGAAAAGGTTTATACCGGCAATATAATGGGTCGAACAGCCCAAAATGTTGGGCGAATAGAAGATCAATTTTCAGAAAACTATGTGATATTTCCTTTGCATTTTTCTGAGGCCCGGTATTGAACACGTAAGCGTTTAACACGATCTATAAGTCAATAATTTTTTTGTCAAATCAAGATCGGGTAGTTAATTAGTATCAGACAACCCGCGAAATTGAAGGTAAAAATCCCAACCTAAGCGTTCTGTTTTCATCTGACGTAATGAGTTCCTTAATTAATTCTACATACTTCCAAACTACAAAACAACGACGCACAAAGAGTTATGTAACATGTCGCAAATTATGTAGCTGAATTTATGTAAAATCAATGACTTGAGAGCTATTTAACGTTCGACGCAAGCTGTCGATGCAATGTTAAAATTATGTTGTCATACAGTTGCCAATGCATTGCGGGTTGGAATATTGTCCATACCGCAGCACCATTTTCTACTATCGTCATTATGCTGTCAAAGTTTCTGACATTGCATTGATTCACCCAATGTCGCCAATTATACGGCATTGACACTTCTGTGATTTGCTTTAATCTTAGCTTGAAAGCACGTGTCAAGGGCTTCTTAAACTCCCTTGTGATTTCCTTGTGTTTCGATAAACTTGGTCCTATTTTGCCTCCGTATTTCCACCTGCATTGACTTAAGAAATATTCTTCGAGTATACTTTTTAGATTAAAAAGTCCTGAGCGACATTTAAAAGTAGCTTTTTCTCAGTGTATTCGGTATTCATGAGCATAATAATTGGTGTGCTATCGTTGCTCATCTTCTCCTCCAAGACAAGAAGTGCCAGCATCGTTTTCAGCCCCACACTCTCTCCCCAGTATATTCTGTCGTCACACCACCACCATGTGTGGTGCTCTTTATTTTTCTATGGCACACAGACAATTTGTTGAACCTACTGGTAGAACATGCAAGCTACGGCATTAACCAGGTCTTTACATTCATTTCGATCAGCATAACCATCAACATGCAGGAGGACGAACTGATTCCGTTTCGCTCCTCGTCACAAACAGGTAACATCGTCGTCGTCGGTCGTCGCGTCGCCTACCATACAGACAGAAGCGATGGGTAAGGTGAATACGAATTGCCTTTTGGTTTCTGTAAAATGACCAAAACGTCAACCATCAACACCAACAGCCCAGCAACAACTAGTTGCTCGCCCGAGCGATTGATGTGTGAATTTTTCATCCCGAAGTCGTTCCTGATTTGTTTTGATCCAGATTCTCGGACCGGCTTAGAAGATATCCGATAATATTCCCTCATT
This sequence comes from Neoascia interrupta, assembly GCA_947623515.1. NCBI lineage: Eukaryota > Metazoa > Arthropoda > Insecta > Diptera > Syrphidae > Neoascia > Neoascia interrupta. The sequence continues at coordinate 122,914,336 of OX392463.1, forward strand.
GGCAATATGGGTGGCATCGACATGGTATAATAATAGAAAATCTCTGGATTGATGAAGGTGCGGCGGGCGGGCGGTGGGCGAGTGGACGTGGATGTGTGTTTTTGATCGAATGGCACGCACTCTTTGAAGTGTAAACCTTATTTTCCGCTTCAATGGGCCAAAGGACCGAGATATGTCATAAATCAAGAAAACCACTCACCATCTGGAGAATTGGCAAGAGAGCTGGCGGCGGCGACGTTGTGATTTAGGACTCGGCGGAAGTGTGAGTCCTCTATGTGTGTTGGCTCTCCGGGATGTGCGTGTAGGACGCGATAGGTGGATGAGGATGAGGCAATGATGGTGGGATCACCATCAAGTGTGTATGAAAAAATAATACAATATTTTGACATTGTTTTCTTTTGGTTGTTGTGTAAGGCTGCGAGTCAGAGCGCCTTTTGTTGCTCGCTGTCTGTGCAAACTAACGTGCCAAAAGAACCGACTTCCACCTCATTGCGCGCATTTGGGGACGCAATCAGTATTCATGCGATCATCTTAATGATTGTCAACATCCCGGTTTGTGCTGTCTGCTGTTGAAGCTGGTGGCTATGGCATTTCGGTGCCCGGAAACGGAAAGTGCTCGACTATGTAATCAGGGGAGCTGGCGAGAGCTGCTCTCGAGATGTGGGTGAGGATAAGGATTTTAGCTGGAAAAGGTTAGGCGATGATGATGGCACTCCTCGATTGGTACATGCATAATTAATCACTTCGAAGGTGAAATATTGCTGGCGTTGTAGTACCTACTTGTGACGACAGCAACAGCGGTTTGTATAGGTATCTACCTATACAGAGTGTTCTATGGCAATACTCTGATGGGTGTACCTATATAATGGCCTAATGGTTTGTTTGAATAGTATCATACGAATTTTGACCTCTAGCTGTGGCTCGGAAGTTAATGAGACGTTTTTGTGGTTTGTTAGCTATTCATGACGAGAGAATGTTACCTGGAACATAAGTTTGTGGATAACCGACAGTTTAAAGGCGTTTCCAGTGCGGTCAAGCTTCAGCTTAAGGGCTGTTTGTCATCGACGAGGTTTTGTGGCCAGCTAGGGATTTCATTGATTAGTTAGGGCCATGGGCATTCTGATTTTTGCAAATTAACAAATGAATGTGACTGTACAATTTGGTTGTATTTGAATCATTGATCAAGTGCCTGCTGGATGACCACTTTAGAAGGTTACTTAACTCTGCATTTTAAAAAATAGATTGAAGCACAAAAGTCTTACCACAGCTGATTATGACTCTCTAAGTCAAATCGTATCCTCATTAAAGAAAAATTGGTTTCAAATTTTCCAGCATGTGCTTATCTGACCTACTAACTTCAGCGCGCTACAGTCCGGGTTAGACCTGGATCCCATCCGCAACAGTTTTCGCAAGCCAGCTCCTAAGCGAAGTCCCACCTGTTCCATTCCACCTGAATGCGTCACCTGAGTGCCTTTGCGGTGGGGATTCAGAGATTTTCCGGGCGAGGTTATTGATTTCTATCCGATGTAGGTGAACCAGTCGCAGTCTTTGTATTCTGACTCTTCTGGCTGGTTCGGTGTAGCTGTGCAGCTCCTCTACTCTTTGTCTATGAAAACGGGACAAAAATCACCCAAAGGGTTTTCCTTTCGAATCTTTTTTATCGGTGTTTCACAGGATCCATGCTTTTGCACCATAAAGTAGGACTAGATTGATGAGTGTATTATTAATTACTTTAGAGGGAGCTTGAGAGGAACTGAATTGGTACTTAGCCCAAAAAAGCGGCGATGGGCAGGGGTCAACCTTATTTGAACTCAGTCCTATTGACGTTGTCTGGATTTATAGCGGAATCAAGGTAGACAAACAACCTCAAAGTTATAGCTTAGCTTTCTATGCTGATGGTTTGTTGGGTATTTTGGTTCGATGACAGCATAAAGGCTTCATGAACACTTCACTGACATCACCCTCCTTTTTTCGGATTCTGTCACTGTCATCTGGGTATGCGAGTAATCGTTAGGCTTTTTGAAAAATTGTGCCTCTGGTGTTGGCGCTGGAGTTCTGCACAATCTGCTCAAGCATAATGTTAAGGAGGCCGAATGACAGTGCGTCGCGTCGCGTTTTGTCTAAAACCATTTTTCGCATCAGAGGGGCGGGAGGTCCTTACCGTTCGTTACGGAACGGCTTGAGTTTTCCATCGTCAACTTACACAAACTGACGAGTTTGGGAGTTAAATTCAATCTAGACAGTGCCCTATATTGCATCCCTGTAGTTGCTGTCATAGGCGATTGTAAAATCGATGGAAAGGTGGTGGGTGTCGATTTGGAATTCCTTTTCTAGAAGTTCTGCTGGACTTTCCTGGCGTCGAATTGATCTGGAACGATCAAGCTGTCAACAAATGGCTTTAGGTGGTCAATCAATACAGCCAAAAAAATCTTGTATGGATGAGCGACTTGTTGTTTGTAAGAGACGAATACCTCTGTAGCTGGTCTCCCTTCATGAGGATCGCGCTTAAGAAGCTGAAATTTTACTGCTTCCCTTTAACCATATCTTGCAAATCAGCTGATGCATGCGGAGTCCAAACGTACGGCAGCTAGATTTTTAGCTCTGGTTGCTCCGCTGTGGCTACTTAAGCTGAGGGGCAGCTGCGTTCACCTCATCCGGTTCGGTGGACGGTATCCATGCTTCGTCGGTAATTCCCAAGTCCGGTTTTTTTCTTGTGTAGGAAGGTGGGAATCTCAAAGACTACACAAAAACCGCAATCAGTAAGATCGTGGGACTTCCATCCACTTAACGCACTTCCCCTCTGCTGTAACCTTGATCCTCGCAGCACTGCTGTCCAGCATTTCATCAGGAGGGGACTTCAACCTTTTATTCGACTCATTCACGTTGGCTGCACAACCTGCGCTGGATTTCGTTGACGTCCCTGTTTCCATTGTTCTTTTATGATGCGAGACACTGTTTCTTTCCAAGCTTCCTGCGTGCTCAACATCGGTTTGAGGTTGGGATTTCACCGAGTCTGTTCGACAGATGGTTGCGCTCTTTGTGATATCGTGGACAGTGAAACATTATGAACTCCGCGTTTTCAACTGCTTCTGTGCACGTTGCGGAGTAAGGGTTGTCTTCATGCACAAATTTGTGGAGGTTGGCTCTGAAACATCCATGAAAGTAAGCATTTACGACGGGTAGAAGTTCAGCTCCCCATATGCTTCCTATTGATCCAAGAGTGGTCCATACTGGCAATCAATCTTTGCGCCCATCTGCCTTTTCCAGAAGAGTTCCATATCTATCCTGCCATCCTTCTAGGACTGTTAAAAAGGGGGACGTCATTCTCCCTTCGGCGCGAGGCTGTTGGCAACCTTTTCCTGTCGGCGCAAGGTATTTTCTTTTGGCTTCTTTAACCAGGAGGTTGTTGCTGGTATCATTCCAGCTATTAGCATGAAGCATCGTATGAGCTTGTTCGAAAAGCGCTGCATACCTACTCTCAATGCATTGGTTCTGTAGGCCGCCTCGGTTTTTGACTGTACAACTTCGCTTTTATTGTAGCCGCCGATATTTGACAGTTGGAGTTAAGTCCCTTCTCTAAATAAATTCTCGAAATCCACAACAAAGCCTAATAGAAGCAATTTCGAAACACCTATTGATCCGACCATACAAAACTCTAAACTCCAAACACCACCAACAAAAGAGGGCTTAAAGTTATTAACTTTAAATTTGATCTTCATAGTTTTTATCGACAATTTCCGGTAATAATAAAACCATAACAACTTCTCAGTTCAACAACTTGTATTAAGCGTTTTACAACAAAGCCAAAGATCATAAAAATGACCCCATAATACTACCTCAAAGTTCCCCCATCAAATGCTTATATCCCTCGGATCAATACGTACTTAATGGCTGATGCATCGAAGCGTAGGCAAACGGCACTAATCCGAACTTGAAGTTTTTTCCCCGAACAATCTTTTCAATTGAGTTGAATAAAGCTTTTTTTTTTCTTTTTCCCTTTTTTTATTCTTAATTCATTCTATTGTTTTCCACTACACCAACGATTGGTAATACGATGACAATAAAATTCAAAGGAACAAAAAAGCAGCGATTCCTCGATGCTGAACGACTATGGGAAATTCATAAAAATCACTCATATTTGCATTCCCAATTGTTGGTCTCGAGCGAACGGTACTACACGACAATCAATACCCAATTGTTGTCAAATCCAGGGAGCCGTGCGTTTGGATTCTGCACAATGATTTTTTCAAGTATAGAACAAAAGAGATTTTTTTTTTTCATAACCAGGTGCGATGTGTAAGAGCACATACCTTTGAGTTTGAATAGTTCTCTATTACTCTGTATGATATAAATTTTGGATAAATAAAAATCTCTATGTCAACCCATTAAGGTTGGCCATGAAACACGACTGCGTAATCTCCAATCTGAACACTATTTCTTCACCCTACTCCACCCCAAAATTTTCGTAATCAACAACCGAAAAAGAGAAGAAAAAAAAAAACGTAGTATTGTGGGAAATGTAGATATTTTTGTATTTGGATACCCAAACTCAAGGTTACAGCCAACAGAAAGAAGCGCGAAATGCCTAGTTTGGCTGAAAGAAACACAATTCCAGCCGACTTAATCTCAATCACAAGCTACACGCGCTCGCGCAGTTTTCGGTTGGATTTGAGACGAAACGAAAAAAAAACATGAGTCCAAGACGAAACGTAAGGGGGTCGCATTAGAGCCGAAAAACAAAAAAAAATATGATTTTTTTCAGCCTAAAGTCAAAGTTCTACGCATTTAGAAAAGTCAACAGAAAGTTGAATACACTGGAAACAGCAGCAAGACAAAGTCGATTGTATCCGCAGCTGTAGCTTTAATTAGGTTTCGAGGTTTTTTGGAATTTTATTATTTTTTTTCCGTGGTTCTTTGCTTCTTTAATTATTCGTCTAGTTTGAACTTGTTTTTTCGTATTCGTTTTGCTTCGAAGCCAAATTTAATGGATAAAAGATTCTACTGGAATTATTTAATTTTTTTTTTGTGCAAAAGATAAGTGCGATTACTAATTACTTAGATATTTCGGTGCTTCCGGTTGTGTGCCATAATTGTTATGGAATTTACATGCAAACTATGTAAATTAAAAATATAAATATTTTTTTTCGCATAACAAAGTATGTCTAAGGCTTTCACTGTTAAGGGTTTTCGTTGATTTCGGAAGCTAATTAAGAAGCCAAACACTATTCCTATTGGTCAAGGAGGTTTTTTTAATAATTACGTAGATAAATTTCAACAGACGGAGATAACAATTCTGGACAAAGCAAACGAAACCACAAAAATAAGTTAAGGCAGTTGATGTGATGGTTGGGGTAGGGTTTCCCGAGGGTTGGGTAAGGCACTTCTCCTTGCATCGGGATACCAGCGCAGGAATTCTCCAAAAAGATCAACAGGGGCGTCCACAATTCAAGACAGATCGAGCTTCTTAGTGCACACCATGGGCTACTACGAGATATTCGGACCCCGCCTACAAGCCTATACGGAGCAGGTTACCCAGCTACTCGTCCTTGGAGTTATTAAAAGGATCTGATCCTAAAGGTTGGGGGTCGTGCCGTCGGGAATACTTACCGGCCACGTAAGGAAGTTATTGCCCACAACCAATGTAAACGAAACAAGGACAACGAGTTTCGTATTTGCACTTGGAATGTAGGGTTCTTTAGCGGAGCATGTGCAGCCGAGCAATAGGCAAGGCTTACAGCAACTCCAAGGCTTAACCGCGGTGGGATGGCCCGGGTAAGAGAGTTATAAAAAACTGCGGCATATATTTACTTGTATTGTCGAAAATGGTTGGCGACAATCAACAACCAAAAGAACGCTTATTTCGATGGTCGTCGTTAAAAGCAGACTTAGGCAAAAAGTCTTGAACTCAAAAACTGTGAACGAGCACTTCAAGACGATCCGCATCAAGCCTAAGTTCGCCAACTCAGCCTTTAGTAAAATACGAATATTTCATCCTCTTGTTATAAAAACTTGATGAGCAGTTTTAGCGGCCAACCTCTTGTCGCGTTCTTCGGAAATGCTCAATTCAGCACCCTTGCCCTTCGGCGGCGAGATGTAGGGCTTGTTACCCTTACCAATGATGAAAACGTTGGTCAATCTTATGGCAAACACATGGCCCTGTGTGACCTTGATGTGGACAATATCGAAGGAGCCGGGATGTCTCTCGCGGTTGACGACGCACGGTACCAACACGTCCCAAATTTCTACCTCCTGTGATCATGCACAAGTTGCCTGAATCAAATTTGATGGAATCGGTGAACTTGCCGGTAGAGATGTCGACTTGAACAGTGTCCTTGGCCTTGATGAAAGGATAGGGATAGCGTATGCTCCTGCCGTCGTGTGTAACAAGGAATGGAACTCCCATGGTTCCCAACTGGGTCTTGCGCACCTTGCACAGTTTTTACTTAACCTTGATGCGGATGCGCTCTTGCCCCATAGGAGAAAGATGACGACGCCAAAGATATGTTCTACGAGCTCTTGAATATATAGCAAGATCGACGCCTGTAAGGAAGATCTAGGGAACATCGTAGTGGAATCGCAGTCTGGTCTGAGGATTTGAAAAAAACCATTTCTGCAGACTGTATAACGGCGAAGATGAACCTGCCAGGATTCATGAATCCGCTGCCAGGCAGAATGAACCATTCATTCTGGGTGAAAAAAGACACGACGAAGAACGATATCGCCTACCGGAACTGGATGCAGTAAAAGTAGCTGCAGTACAACGAAGCAAGAAAAGGTGGCGACCAAGCCGAACCTTTCAAATCCTCTGGCAATAATCTGGTTAGAACCAAGCATCTCAAGACATTGTCAGAGGAAAGCATGCCCGATGCACGTTAACCTCAGTGCTGTATGACCGATCTTTAAGAAAGGAGATCCTCTCAATTCTTAACATCACGAGCAAGATTTTTTCTGCTGTACTATGTGAATATGTAGAGACGTTCATTAACAATTTTTTAAGTCCAAATCGGTGTGGTTTTAGCTGGTAAACTCCACCATCGAGCAAATATTCACACTGCGGCAGATCTAGGAGGAAACGCAGAAATTCCAAATGGATACCCACCACCTTTTAATTCGCTTTAAAGCCGCGTACGCCATAATCTATAGAGACGGGATGACGGGGGAAACGTTGTTCAAACAACTTTGTTGTTCAAGCAAGTTTGGTAAAGACCCCTTTAATTTCAAAAAAGAATTGAGGCAATTGGACGTGCTGTTATGTGACATCTCTAACATACTTTAGAGAATTTTAAAGAACTTCCAAGCCAACACCAGAGGCACTATCTCTCAAATGTGCGTACAATTACTCGCATACGCAAACGACATTGCCATAAACACAGCATGTTATCAGTGAAGTTCATGTGAGTATTGGGACGGAAGCGACAAATATGGGCTTAGCAGTCAATCAGGGAAAAACTAAGTTTATGCTGTCACCAAAAAGTGACCGAAGTCTTGGATAAAATATCATAATAGCCGGCACTGACCTTAAGGTAGTTAAGGACTTGTCTACCTCGGTTCCGCTATAAATTCAGACAACCATGCCAGAGCTGAGATTTAATGAAGGTTTACTCTTGCCGCCAATCACTGCTTCTTTCGACTAAGAAGGCAATTGAGTAGACCTCAAAGTCCTCTCATGAGTAATTAAAGAATCAATTTATAAGACCCCCATCATCCTTAGTCTTCATATAAGGTGCAGAAGCATGGAACCTGTCAAGGGCGGGTGAAAACGCTTAAGATTATTTGGAGAGAAAGGTCTTTACTATGATTTTTGGTCGCGTCTGTATGGGCTGTACAGTGACACTGACCTATCCAAAAGAGTCAGAAGGGTCACCTAGAGCGGATGTACACGAACACACCAGCCTGGAAAATTTTTGATTCTACAGTGCAGGGCAGCGCACCAAGACTTGAGTGGCACACCTAACTGGGAGGAGACCTCTGCCAACTTCGCATGCAAAAGTGGGGGCAGATGCTAGAAACAGAGCTGGCTGGCGAAGCTTCTTCGTTGAGACTCAGGTTCCCCTAGATTGTAGCGCCTCTTAAAGTAAGTAAAGTAAGATTAATGGGGAGATTTATTTTCACTTTCTTTAAGCAAAAATTGAAAATTGGGTGATTTGTGTTCTGTGGAAACGTTGTATAAGAGCAGCCTTCAACAAAATATGACGGACCACTCGCACTCCATGTAAGACTTGGCTGCAGATTTGCATTAGGTCGATTGAATAGAAACAAAAATCCTTGTTTCTCATTGTCACACCATACCTAAAAAACGTCTTTCTTGATTTGGTTATGGAAAGAAAAATGAAGAATATTGAGAAGCCGCGTTAAGAGTAGTCTGAGAATGTAGAGGCTGAAAAAAGTTGGTGGCGTATGAGTAAAAAAAAGGAAAACCCCCTCAAGCTTCTTTCTCCTGCCAAAGGCAAAATACTAAGCAAGTGGTTAATGATTACTGTACTCTTAAGATCTCTCAAAGAGTCATTTACGGACAAAAGGTTGGAGCCAGCGAGCTAATCACAAAAACCATGCTCCTATGATAATAGCTAACGACCCCCTGGTGTTCAAAACGATAAACTTTTCCAGTGTTCAATTTTACGAATCGATCGTTGTTATCGTTACGCTGACGCACGATACAAAATCATTTAACGCTGTTGAGTACACTTTGCCTCTGCCAATCATAAACCATAACCCATGCACTCGACCGTTAAATTTTTACAATTTCCCATCGACCCGTTTTAAGTTCAAATCCCTGCAGTTATGTACATGCAAAATAGCGCCTTTTCCCATACGCACATACAAACACATGTGTGTTAAATACGATGTCGAAATATTGCCTTGAAATGTCAATGCCTCAGTATGGCTAAATATTTGATCGCTACAGGCTATGGGAACACTCTAAACTCTTAAGCGTCAATCTCTCTCTCTTACAAAAACCATCAAACTGTTATGCCATTGGAATGATGCTATAAATCCATAAATTCCACAATTCCAAAGGTGCTGCTGCCCTTCCTGCTGCTCAAGGCAATTCATGCAGCGTGTAATTGAATTACACGACCAACATACACACATTCGACAAATTCGCGTTTGGTGGGCTTTTCACTTGCATCCGCACTTTGCTCTGCCCGCCAGGTGATGAATACTGTTAGGTAGTCATTCGAGATGCGTCATACCATCTCGTAATTCATTCATATAAACCATAAAACCAAAGCCGGAAGAAGTTAGTGCGTACAGAGGAGGCCACGAAGGTACAGGTAGGTACAGCAGCGTGTGACGAAAATCTGCCAAATCATGGCACCATCACGAAATCATGAAAGACGGATGGGTGGATGATGGTCGTCACCCCTCCTGACAACGTGTAAGCCGGTGTGGGTTTACCCTTTTCTCTTCTAAAGGACCGCGTGCAATAAAAATTGATTTGTGGTGTGAAAATCATTACAAAGTCTTTATCTTATGCTCGCCACCAGGTGTCGGCCGAAATTGATACAGAAATACCAAAACGGAAACCATCCAACGGAATATGATGGGATGATGGTCATTAAATGGCCGAAAAGAAAAAGATTTTTTTTCCATCCAATAATCCCTTTGTGGATGGTGTTGGTTGTTTGTTGGCCTATTTGTTGGCCCCAAACAGTAGGTGTAACAATAAAAAAATATACGAAAATTGAGTTAATAAGCTTCTCCTGTCCGGCGGCGCGGCGGATAAGGAGGCTCGCAGGGCGGTGTGCCAGAGGTGATGACCTTTATGACCATTTCATGCAATACGTGAATTTGTTACGGTCAGCGCGTGTGTGTGTGGATACTGCGGTTGCTCTTGCTATGATAGGTATTACATGATTAATGTCCGTCCAACTGGAAAAATAGGATTTATTTGGTGGATGTGCTGTATTTTCGTGTTTTATTGTGTGGGAGTTTATGAAAACGTGAACTCACTTGGTGGACACTGGCTGGGGAAGCAAACCATCATCGTGTGTGTGTGTGTGTGAGTGGATTTATGATTTAATGGTTTCCGCTTGAAATTATGCAATATTTTGTGTGCTGTGGCCGATTAGATACTTTGGTTATAGTTAGCACTGTTTTAAGCCAGTTCGCACATGTGTAATAAAAGCTTTGCTTTAGCTCAATCCTGGGGATATCGTTGTGAAATTCAATTTGATTTGTGGTTGCCTGGTCCGGGTTTTAACGTAGAATCCATCAACCTTTGGGTTTTTCGGGCGAATCATTTTATAGCATTGTATGTTGCTGGTGGGATATTTATTCATGACACCACAGTTGACCAAATATAGAGTTTAGTGAGCACTTCAATTTCATAAACGTTTACTTTTTCTGCAGCCGGTTTAGGGGATATGTTTATCATGAGTTAGGAATAGTCAGCCAGTTCAAACACACGCTTCAGATACTGGAATTGGAGTAACTTCAAACAAAGCGGAATATACTTCCAAAGTTTCCTTTATTACAGTGATGCAGACAACTCGATATACAAAACTAAACAAAGCCATTTAAAGTCCATATCTGACGGTATCGTTTGATAAGGACGTTATCATCGACAAATTTGAAGAAGCAGATTGATGTAGATTTTCCAAGGGGGAAAAAAGTGGAACAGGGTAGAAGTGCTCTTTGATTTACTTACTTAAGATGGCGCTACAGTCCGAGGTGGACCTGGGCCTCAGCCAACAAGCTTCGCCAGCTAGCTCTGTCTCTAGCTAGCCGTCTCCAGTTTCGCAGTTTGCTGAGGTCCCCTTCCACTTGCGTGCGCCACCTGAGCTTCGGTGCTCCTCTACCACGCCGTCCCTGCGGTGTGGATTCCAAGATTTTCCGGGCCGGGCGTTGGTGTCCATCCGCTCTAGATGACCTCGCCATCGTAGACGTTGTGTTTTGACTCTTTTACTGATTTCAGTTTCTTCTAGCATAGAACGTCACTGAGACTACCATTTTTCTGTCTTGTATTTCGAGCGAAGGCCGAGGCTTACTGGTTGTCGCAAATCTCTATTAATTTGTTTAAAACTTATTTCGGGACTTCGGAGGGACAACCGGCAGGTCCCAAGATCGCAAACAATGTTTCTTATTTTTTGGCGCACCAAAAGTCTAAGTAACTAACGTATATTAATTAGTATGACAACAAAGCCTCACGGGCTTCGCTATTCTGACCTTTAATCATAGAGTGGAACATGACTTAATGTCAGAAGTCTTGGCATAGCCCTACGTGTAGATCATGATCACACACAGTGGGGCAACAATGCGCGAGATTCTTTAACATCAGTTTGAATGTACCTAGTCTTCTATGTAGAGAATAACATTTTTCGAAAGAATTATTCTATCTAAAGAATAAACCGGTAACCAATAGCTTAAGTGGTTGTGTCAGCGTTGGGTGAATTGAGCAGGATCATGCCTTGTCGGTGAGCCAAAAACGGTTTTGTCATTCTAGATTTCGTCCGCTAGTGTTTTGTTTTCACTTTACTCTGTGCTTTTCTGTATTACCCTCGATTTCTGAATTCTTTGAACAGAAAACAAAGGAATTTGTATACTAGATACCAATATCGCTCTACAATAATCTGCATAGAAAATACAGCTATACTCTCTGAAATAATGAAACAAGTTTCAATTGTTGCTTCTTGGGTTAGTACGAAAAGGTTGTTATGAAATATCTGCCGGGAATTCCTATGCTTTTGTCATGCATTCTAAATGTTTGGACAACGTAATTACTTCTACCCCTTAAAAAAAAAGTTCATTCCATAGCTGACCTTATTCCTTTGTCCCAAACCATAAAATTTCTATCATCCGATCAAGATACCAGGATTTAAGGCAAAAAATCCCCCCAATTACTACGTGCATCCCCAATTTAAAGTTCAAAGTCAAACTTACAATCAGGAAAACAGCTTTTCAGTTTCTAAGAAATGTCTTTCTCCCCATTATGCTGCGGGTCCAATTTATTCTCATGGTCGAAATAACTTGGTGGGGATACACAAATTGTGCAAGGCAAGGACTTTCGTGTTTCACACAAATTCCCGTCGCGGGAAAATGAACTAATATTGCGGACACAAAAGGATTTTTTTTTCGTAAGCCCTCTCCTGAGAGAAAGTTTTTAATATTCTTATCACAACACGGTTAGAGCGGAAAGAACATCATTTCTGACTTCAATTTTCATTTACCAAAAAAAAAATAACCTGTCTGTCTACTAAGGGCATGTAAAAAAAGTTTCACGAAAAGTGTTCGTTAGAATGGCACAAAAGAACAAGGTGAAAAAAAATTAACTTTTCCACCTTTTCCAATGCAAAGTAATATTATTCACCCGGAAAACCGAAATTTGATTTTGCCGAAATAAGCGGATACGTGAAATGTTTCCCTTTCAAGATTTGCTTCATTGTTTTGATGCTAAGCTTTGTTTTGGGCTATTTAAGCATCTTTTAAATCTAGGGTGAAAACCCTACACAATTCGAATGATATTAATTAATTTGTCCCTCGTCCCTTCCCTTTTACTTGTGTCTCTCTCCCAGTGTGTTTTTGAAGTGAAAAGCATCATTTCATATCATAAATGTTAAATAAAAATGTCAACTTCAAGGAAAACCAAGTTCGTATGTGACGTCTCATAGTTCCCAATACATGTGTCCTTCATGTCAACCAGTGGGATATCCTTTTGTGCCCACCCGTCAGAACATTGTAAATGTAAACACAACAAGGAAGAGCGTGTCCTTTAGTTTTGCACCGCCTCCTTCGGCCGCCGCCCTCCTTTGAATATTTGTCTTAGAAAAGTCGACTAGGCTAGGCACAGTCACAGTGTTTATCCAACTATTTTACTCTTCTTCGTTCCTGTGCGCAGCGCTGCGAGGACACAACACAACACAGCGCTCTCTGTCAACTTAGTAAATTAACTTTTTGTGAGGAGTTTTTATTTAACTTTGTCCTATTTTTTTGTGAATTCCCGTTTTTCATTTCTTGTCCTCAAAATTGTTTCTCTTCATTTACAGTGATCTGTGATTAGACTGTTGTTTTTTTTTTTTGGGTTTCGCATTTCTTATTGTGTGGCAATAATATCCTTAAGAAGGATTTAAATACGGATACTAGAAAAGCAAATAATTGTGTTATCTTACAAGTGCTACTTATTATTAAAACAATAGTTAAATAAATTAAATAATAATTGAAAATATGTTAACCTGTGTTTGTCGACCGGTTTCTGGCAATTTGCCAAAGATGGCAGCATCGTCGATGCCACAAAAGCGTAATACAACAACCATCGTTGTGACATCAGAGCCGCGGATTGGAACTGCAACAATTGTTAAGCAAAAGAAGGTAACTAATACTTGGTTCATTCCGTTCTGAATGATTGCCATTTTTTTGGTGTTGTTTTTGTTTTCTGTTACACATTATTTGGTTTTTTTTTAAAACTCATGCTTTGAAAACACTTACACCCAGCATACTATACACATATGTACATAACTTCAAACGTGCAATTGACAAAAACAAGGACGACATGTCCATATAAGTGCAGAGCACATGTTGCTGAACGCTATAACTCTTCATGATAATTTGGCAAGACAGACTTTATAATCGACAGCCAGCCGGACAGATCTAGCTCCAAGAAAATGGCCGCAATAGCCTGTCAAAGCTCCGTAGTTCCTGTTGAAAAGTATTTGGAAGTTACAGATCAACAAGAAGATGTGCATCATTGCATGGTGGCTTTTTACTTTCCCCATGTGTCTTGCATTTTTTCCACAATTCTGCGGCATTTGGTTCAGAGTTCACCGGGTCTTCTTCAAACTAGCTTTAATGGATTCCATTCCATTACAAAGGAAGTCTCACTTTTCCAAAGAGTTTAGAAGATCTGCTCGCATTTCCACTGTTAAATGAGAGTGCCTATAGGTACCTAATCTGTTCCTAAGTAATGCTCTTAGTGTTCTGAAGTTCGGGGTTCAAGCTATCGCGGCGATACCTATTAACGAATTTCGGCAGCTTCCTCGTGATTGTTCCGGTGACTTTCCATGTGCTGCATCCATAAAGCAGTACCGGTTCGACAGTCAGAAAACCTCCTAGCTTAGTTTTTAAGCTGGCTCTCCCATACCTTGGCACGATGCCAAATGCGAGCTGCCAAACTTGGATTTAGTAAGTCTTATATTTTAGGGGAAAATTCATCCCACCCTCGATGAGAGGCTGCAAAAAAGTTAAAAATCTTTAGATTGCCTACGAGAGAATCGCGTCTAGTCGTGCAGCCTAATGTTTATTCACCGATCTTATGGCAGAATATTCATTTTACTTTCTGGGTACTGTGAATTGTATTCTTTTCGGTAGGATTCTTACTTCTGGCACTTCAGTTTGGCTAAGGATCACCCCACTTGAAATAGCTCAACGCGGATGTAAAATGTTCCTTCTTGAGCTGATCTTCATTCCAAATAACAAGAGATCCATCTAAGCCTTTCACTGGATGTTAAAGATGTAGACTGTTATTGTCCCTTTTCGGCTGCATTTTCTGCTTCCTCGGCAAGCTCATTGTTGTGATTGGGCTTGTCATGACGCACAAGACTGTTCTTCTTAAAAAAAAATTGTAAAAAACACACGATACAGTGACTCGAGCTGCACACGATTTTTGGCTGCTCCCGAAAACGCTCCTACGTAAGCTTTGAGTTCTTTCGGATCGTTGATCCGCTGTCAGGCGTCATTTGTGATCAGCCACATACCACAGCCTTCGCTGTGATCGAGCAACGATTTGATCCACACTGCTTGTTAAAGCAGCTGTTTTGCCAGTTTAATAATTCTTGAAAGTGTTGACAGATTGTCCTTCTCCTTGAATCCCAACACAACGCTTTGAATTGGAAAAAGCTGGGACCCCGCTGGTTGTTGACATACTTAGAGGTTATTTAACCTTTCAATGTTGTACCATGTTGTTGTGGGGATCACAACGGTTTGCGCGAACGACAAAAATCTAGTGTGGACAAAATCTTAAAAATCCATCTCAAAAATTACGAATGACACGAAATCTAGAGAGACAAAAAACTCACAAAATGTCGAGAATCTAAAATTTAGAAAATTTTACGCAGAAATACTTTTCTATACACCAAAGCTCACGTCGTACCCTAAATCCTATAGTGAGGCTAAGCAAAGAAGTCGCATGGGTGTCCACATGCCCCATAATTTTATACACGAGGATATTTGAATCTGGGGGGTTTTTCTGGATTTTTAGAATTTGCTAGATTTCGGAGTAGACCCTGTACCCTGTTGTCTTTGGACCTTTTGAATGGTGACAGTGCACTGCTTCACAGTTATTACCATGAGGTGGTGATCTCATACCACATCAATGTCCATTTCTCTTCCACTACCGACATCCTAGAAGTCGCTCCTAAAACGGCTCCCGGCTTAAGGCGAAACTGTCGATATGATTGGAGGTTGCTCGGCTAGCATTCGACATCCAACTGAATATGTGGCACGCCTTGTCCTCAAACATGGTGCCGTCTATGACAAGGCAATAAGTATTGCAGAAATCAACAAACCTTTCGTCATTGCCTTTCCGGTTGCCTATTCCATGCTTTCTTATAGCACGCTGGAACTCCTGATTATTAGTTCCTAGCTTGGCGTTGAAGTCTCCCATCAGTATAACGACCTCTTCGGTACCAAACCCCCAGCAGCACAAATGAGGCTGGTAAGGTTGAAGTCAAAAAAGGTTAGGTTGGAGTCAAACTTCTGCTTCAAAAGAAGTTTGACGAAGAAGTTGCTTTTCGAAATTCTGCTTTACAAAATTCTGGAAATGCAACTTCGACAAAGCGATACAGTAAAGTATTGTACGCGGGGGGAAGGGGGGTCGTGGCGAATTCCGTAAGCAGATTTTTTTTGGAAAAAAATGAATTTTAAAAAGCAGAATTTCGAAAGCAGAATTATGACGCGCTCCTAAAAAAAAACTCATCCTCAGAAAAGCCATGTGAGGGCGCGTGACTCTGTCAGAGCGGGCGCTTAATTCTGTATAATGGTGACGTGCGTATTTTTGTGCGGAACCTGAACTTGGCCGTCAGAACTCTGTAACTGTCATTTAAAGTTGATACAATGTAAGCTTTTCACAAACCTTTATTCAACCGAGGATCGCCAAAGGCAATATCTTGGAATTTGGTGTCAATTCCTTAACTTTGACGTCATTGGAGCTCAGAATTATTTGTGCTCGTAGGGCAAATCTAGCGCCACCTACCATCAAAATCACTGTCTTATCAAACAGCACTCGTATTGATTGCAACATTTGCGTGCTTAAGTACTGGTGCTTTGATTTTATTTTATTTCAAATACTTGATCTCTTATGGAAAACCATATGGAGAGCTAATGTAAGCCACATGATAATATAAAGGAGTCTCATGATAAACTCTGACAACATTCGAGATGATCATAATTTTAGCATCGTTATAATGTTAATTAAAATGTAAAATGTGGCAGTTTTTGTAACTTCGTCACAATTCACAAAACACAAAAGATCTCTTCCGGTCAGGTGGCATCTTTATTTACAAGTCATTCAACTAAAACTCAAGAAAAAATTATACTCAACTGGAGGTGCCATTTTTCATGATTTAACTGATTTGCACTTCTTTGGCGAATGGAATGTCGGAAACAGCTCTTTTCCCCTTATCTTGTTTACATTTTAGAGTATAAAATTGAATTGTTGAATATAAAGGACTTACCAACATTTTACGTAGGCTCACGTTTATTTGATTCTCGCCTGAAAAACAAAAACAAAATAAATAGAATTATTTTTTTTAATAATTTGCATATAGCAATAATTCAATATGTACAGTTATTCATTAATTTGAAAAATGATCAATGTATCATAAAAGGTTTTTTAGAAAATTAAAATAAAAATGTATACATAAAAGAAATTATTGAAAAAAACTATGTACCTACTCAAGATGATATAAATATCAAATTTATTGATTTAGGAGTAATTTAAGCGGCTTTTGACAATGCTCATTCAAACCCATCAAATAAATTTGCTTAAATTTAATTTATTGGACTTTCAACACTGTTTACAAATAAATGAAGTTTCAATAAAAATCTTTCTCGGAATCCTTCGATACGCGTCGCTGGTATTGAATCTGGTACTGGCTGGTATCCACGGCGATTTTGCGTCACGTATCCAAATGAAGTGCGGGAAACGCGGCGAGATGCCCTTCTCAACAGGTTCAGAATCGCAATCCCTTTTGCAAAAGGGACTGAGCGACAGGGCAGCGCACTTCAGTTTTCCACACGGGCGTCAAATCAGCGTCAAATCAGTCACCAGGCTCGTGTGAGCTGTGGTACCTAAGCTTAAAGTTTTGACGCATGTTAGAGGTCCTCATCCCTAAAACCTATGGTACCCCTCGTTGTCGGCATCGAAGCAGGTTAGAAGAAAGCCGCTGTAGGTTCCGATGCGTTTGCCCTCTATCCACCGATGACGACGAAGTGGAGCGAATCACCAACTCCGGCGAAGTAGTCCTTCTTAACTTTAAGCCAGCTCTTCGAGCGTTTAGCAATTTCATAGGTCGCATCTAGGGGTTTTCACTACGAGACCCTCGTAGTAACTCTTAATGGATTCTTGTACGAAGGCTTATATATCGTGCTCGTCGATGTCGCTGGAAAGTTGCCACTGTCCCTCGATTCTTTCGAAGTGTTCCTCCAGTTGTAGGCTGCGCTTAACAATTTTTACCGTTCATGTACAACAGATCGGCGACGGACACACCATGTAGACGGACACCTGGACCTAGATGCCCGCGTCGTTGGCGGCCTTGTGCTTCCTCGTGCTGAGCACATGAAAGAGGAGAATCTGTCTGCGTTTAGCATTCCATCCGACCACTTCGTTGTCGATGATGTATTGATCGACACTCTCGCCCTTGATATCGTTGATGAGCGAGATCAGTCCCGAGTACTTAGAAGCGTTGCTTTCCTGGTTGCGGTACACGCTCAGCAGGGGCGTCATGAGCATGTACAACTTCAACCAGCAGGTGAACTTTAGTCCCTCAAAGCGCTCGAGCACCTCGTGTACTCTCTTAATGGGTGAGCTAACATTGAGTGAGCTTGAGCGAGGTGCCCGGCAGGATCGGACAGTTGTCCAACAAAAACCTTGTGCAAACAAACAAACAAAAACCAGCGCACTCTCGCTAAGCTAATTGGACGCGTTGAGAATATTTTGCGGGTATTCTCTCTGTTCTGGCGGTGTGTTCTTGTAGGCAAAAGCGAGTACTTGCATTAGACACTGCTCTGCCAGAGGCCGATGCGATATCGAGAAATGACCGAATAAACGAACGCGCCTCCGAGTGGCGGCACGCCATGATCAGTGACTGGACTTGTCGATCTGAGCGGAGTTGGCTGCAACATCATACACTGGCGCTGGTGAATCCCCTACTGTTAATCCAAGGTCGCCAGTGGACTGTGCTTGTGCGGTCTCTACCGTGTTGCGGCCAGTTGTTTGGCAAATGTCTTAAACCAGGGATCTCTCGGCGACGCCCAGTTCACTGCCTTCGTAAGCAGGAGCCAGTGGATTGAGACAAAAGTAGACACACGGCAACATGTCATTCGGCCTAAGAACGATCATGGAGCCGTCACTGATCTCTTCGATAAGTTGAAAAGTACGGCCGAGTGTCAGGCAGGGTAATTTTTCCCTGCCAGCTTGCCATTGAAGAGGCACCTACTTGATGTTGATGCCACCTACACCACCAGCTTGATGGGGGTTTATTTTTTGGTTCCTCCTGTTCTCCAAGAGTTTCTTTTTTTACTCTTAAGGGGGGAGTGGACGTGTTCGATTTCTTCTCAGCGGACAATGGCCCCGACTTGCAACTCGGCTTCTTTTCGATTTCTGCAGGGCAGTCGACTGTTTAGGGAGTGTTTTCTGCGAAGACCTTTTGACGGCCACTATCGTTGACAGATTCCTTATCGCCGCTTAAGATCCTCTGGCGCGCACGGAGTTAATCTTATTTAGGCCTTGATGGGGTTTTTGCTTCTCATATCATTTTCAACGTCAGAGCTCGTTGAAGGCTTATCTGCTTTTGCCGGCTTTTCTTAAAAACGATGTGATAGTTTTTTGCAACATCAACTAAATATTGCAACGAATGCTTGAATTTTATAATTTTAGAAGCTAGGCACCTCGACATGTTAAAGTCCCAAATAAATAAAAGGGGTATAAAAGAAGAGAATAGTGGAGCCTTGTAGAGTAGGTGTTACAGTTTAATCGTCAGTTGAACGCTGTCACGTCTTTCCCCAAAACAGAACCTTCAGTCAATTTCACTCGAGATTTAAACAAGAATCGGTAGAAATTATATGTGAGGCATATTTTAAATTTAAAAGAGGTGTAGTAACTGGGTCTTAACATAAAAACCCTTTCTTGATGCATTGCATATATTCAGACCTAATGTACTGTACAGGATTCCCCATCCTATGATGGTATCAAAGGATATTTTACAAACAAAACAAACCGTGCGATGTAATTGTGCTGAGAAACACGTCCTAACATCGTAATAACTTGAAATTTTATGCGAAACAGATCTCCAGTCGTTTAATTCCGAGAGCGATTGCCATACTTAATCGCACAGGAATACATATACGCGCAGTTAGAATGCGCCCATATGGTCTGAATGGTACTTCCCGGTTTCTTCCCACCTCAGAAGCGGCCCATTTTGTGCCGTTTAACAACTGCAAGCACATTCGTATTTCGTTTCTGTCGAGATATAAGCCACTTTGGTTTATGAAACTTTTTCCGCATTATGATGTATACTTGGAGGATTGTCTGCAAGAGGCCTATTTAAAAGGCAAGCAAACCCATATAGCACTCGTAAAATTAATACAATTCCATAAAAGGGGATTCCAAAGGAATAAACACACAAAAATGCCTGGTAATGTGGCGCACACAAAAATGCGTGACGCATCCATCCCCCACCAACCAGGCGTTTAATTGCAACAAACGATACCCAGTATCGTGACACCTAACAAAATGGGCTCTCTGATTAGATTCGGCGGTAACATAAACCCAAAAGCGACACCACCCAAAGCTGCCGCCGCCGCCGCTATCAACAGTAGATACATGGCTGTACGTTACGTACGTGGTTGCATGAAATATTTAACGGCTTCCATACGCCATCGCCCCATGGTGAACACGGTATACCACTGGAGCAATTTTGATTTGGTTTTTTTTTTGTTATCGCCCCCAGGGCTAAAGTACGAGTATCTTCCGCACGCTCGTTCACAGCACTCCACTCGTACTACCTACACACAAACACAAAACGACCACATTTTGAATTTTAACAAACCCGAACGAGGAAAATGGTTTTATTAATTTTTTTTTTGTTTGATTTTCAGGTGCCCGGAAGGCCGACATCTGCCGAACTCAGGGCAATGGCACTCCGGCAGCAGCAACAAATCGATTCCCAGCATCAGCTGCTCGCAGCCAAAGAACAACGTTTACGGTTTTTGAAGGCCCAGGAGGTACGTGGTGCGGCGGCTGCCGCCGAGGGTGAACGCTTACGACGGCTACGCGAACGTGTCGAGGCGCAGGAGTCCAAATTGCGTCGATTGCGGGCGTTACGTGGGCAAGTCGATCTGCAGAAAACCTACAATGTTACCCTGAGTAAGTACCTATAGACAATATTCTCCCCCGCTCTAAGCCTGTGTGCAACAGATGTTTAAGCTTTTTCCCAGTTTCCAATAGTTTGATTTGATTACTCACCTCGCCGCAATGGGTTAATCCAAGATCTGCTGAACTAGCTCGCTCTGTCCCGTTCGCATATTGAGTTGCCCCCCGCCCGAGGAGGGCAATATTAAGAAATTAAATGTAATTTTGTTGGCATTTTTAATATACTCGGGTACTCTCCGCACAATGGACTTGCCATTGTTGGTGGTGGTATTGTACGGTCCAAACCCATTATGCTGTCGGTTGTCGTCTATGGAGCACAGGGTATTTTAAACCGGCAGAAGGAAGTTGCTTGGTAACTACTGTGTGGCCAGATGAGGAGAAAGAGTCATTGGTGCTTGGCGCTTGTTAACTGGTTTGGTATTTTCTAATTGTATCTTGGTGGACCACTGTAATAATAGATCAGCGATGGGGATGTAGATGCTGCTGATGATCTGTATAGAGTCATCTCTCTGTATCCGTTAAAAGTGGGCACAGAGTGTGGCTACAGTCATTTGAGATACTTGCACCTACCGTTTGGTCTTGGCAATTACGTAATTCCTCTTTGACATTATACTCTATCCCCCTTATGATTGCCACAAAAGCTGGGAAAAGGCAGATGCTAGAGGTCGGTCCATCTATGCGGGGAATCGGATTGGGTAATAGCCTCGTGTACCATTTTTCTTTTTTATTAGAAGTAAAAATTTAATAGAGTTATTTAAAACGTTGAAGGTACATAGAAGCTAAGAGGTTGATATCCTTTAATTTAATTTAATTCGGCAGATGCTCGGAGCGGTTTTTCCGGTGTCAAGCACCACCTACCCCGATCCACTGAACATTGCTAAGTTGATTTTGATTAAAAAAAATCTAAAGTTATATGAACTGTATTTTTCTTTGGACTAAACAAAAGTCTTTGACACGTTTAGAAGAGAACCTGATTGATTTGTCCAGGATGTTTAAGCTTTTTCCCAGTTCTAATAAACATGACAAAAACCAAAATAAAAAACCAAGATAAAACATGATAAAAACCATGCAGTGAAACGATATTAAAAGAAAGCAACTTATGTGGGTGCAGTTGTTAGTGTGTCGGACTATTGCGCACGAAATCCCGGGTTCGAATAACAAACGAGTATTTTTTTCACAACCCCACCTACGCGAGGATCGGTTTGTCAGATCCGAGGGTGTCATTTGCCATGGGAGACCTTCGGGAGACCGTTCGGAATCAACAAAAAAGATTGCGTTTGTAAGAACCGGAAGGGACAGATGGTGCGAGGGTTTTAAGAGGTCAGGCGGTGGCCCCTCTGTCTTGCAAATACATACCAGTCCTTTTTTTTTGGTTTTTCAAAAGAGGGATTTTTATGTGCTTTCAGGTTATCTGTCCTTACGTTTGAGCTAAAAGTCGTTTCAGGATAAATTTGAAACCCAAATTCTTAAATCCCGATCATATTCTGAAAAGGGGTAAAGAGAACAGGCCTAAGAAGTACTGATCTTCTTTGGTTTAAGAAGTTAATGGTGAAAAAACGAGCAAAACGAAGAATTTTTGACTTAACAAAACAAGCCAGCCCCACTTGAATTAACCAAACTCACGTTTATTAAAGGGTGAGCCAAAAGCATTAATTAAGTGCGCTTGTATTGAAAAATAAATGTAGAACTAAATTGATTAATTAAGTACGCTCTATGGCAATTATGAATGGAAGACAAAATCGTTTTATCATATTATAAAATCGTTTTTTTTTTAAAGTTCAAAACCTAAGGTTCAAAGAAAAAGTGGGTTTAGAATTTGACTGAAACTTGAGCTCGCGTAGTCCTGGTACTTTCAAGTTTGAGAAGAAAAGGAGAAAAATTCGTAGGTAGAGAACATCTCCGAAAACCGCCTTGCTCTCGCGCCTGGAGGTACTTGAGTTCGTGGCGGAGGGACCACTTATCTGCCCTCGGCATGCGACGCTTTAGAAAATTATGAGTGAGCGGGTCATATTACTGCTTTAAGAAATCTGCAAACCAAAATCTTGCTTATTCTGCTTTTTAAGCTTAAAAAAGAAAATGTCAGCAATTTTGAACTATCTCGAATTTCGACGCCAACCCAGATAATAGATAAATTGCTAAGATCGTACTTTACAGAAGTGAAAAAGGTAAACATTATGAGATTCGAGAAATGACAGCTTTTGACAGCCAACATTCACACCATCTGTTGGCTTACCCTTTCTTTTGTGTTTAAACTTTCGATAGATTATATTAAGTTTTCGTTTTTTTATGGGTGTTTTGAGTAAGTTTGCGATTTTCTTCGTATCAGTGTGAAGGACACCGGTACACTTTGTTAAGCTCAGCTTACGTCGTCGGAAGTGATTGGGGTTTTCTCCTCCACACTGCACTTATCCAATCGGCAAACAAACTCGTGGTGCCTTTATTTTATAATGAACTCGCGATTAATGGGTTAATGACTGCCCTTAAAAATTGCGAAGGTACATCGAGAACGGAGAAAAATAGACAAAAAGAGAAAATTAAAGAGGGTACCCGTGTAACCTTGCACAGAAATACCAAAGCTTCATCCCGCAAGTGTTATGCCATTACGTTCAAAAGCAAGGGTAAAACCAGCAGTGTATTCACTTACAGTCCCGTTAGTATTTGAATAGCTTCCGCTAAAGAAATAAGTAAGAGAGATAGGGTACAAGGCTTTGGTCGACCCTAACCCGGACTACAGACGCCGACCAGAAAGCCGCTCTTCTTGAGGCAGAAACTCTTGAATGTTTGTTTTTGTTGTTGCTTTTGGTCCACCCCGGCCTTAAGTTCGTGCTGGTATTCACCATATACGGCGAGCGTTTTCCTATCCGCCACCTGGAGAGGTGTAAAATTGCGGACGAGCAACCCTAGAAGAAAAATCCTTGCTAAACTTAAACAGAAGAAGAGAAAGAATCTAAACGCTAACCTGGAAAGTAGGGGAGAAAGAAGAAAGCAAGAAAATAAAAGATACATCGGATCCGATCCATAAATCATTGCCCTGGAGGAAGGCCCTAACCACTTACTTTAGGTGGCGCTAAAGCCCAGGGTAGCTCTGGACCTGTAATTCCTCCATGCAGCTTCGCCAGCTTGTTTCTAGTTAACCGTCTACAGTTTTGCACGCGAAGTTGGGTAAGGTCCTCTTCCACTTGCGTGGGCTACCTGAGTTTAGGTGTTCATCTACTGCTTCGTCCTTGTGGGATAGATTCGAAGATTTTCTGGTCCGAGTCATTGGTGTCCATCCGCTGTAGATGACCCAGCAATCGCAGCCGTTTTCTTCTTACTTTTCTGACCACTAACTCTGTAATTAAGCAGTTCTCGTATGGCTTACGGTACTCATAGGTTTGAAGGCTTGTGACCAGCTCTGAATAGGGGAAAAACTGTGGACTCTCGCAGTCATATAGACTGAGTAGGCCTCTTTTGAAAGCCATTGAATCATTCATTACTAATGAGCCGCAAAAGCTTTGTAGCCTAAACTTCTCGAAACACTGCCCCTATTTTTTATTGTTTCTTCTAGGTGATGGCCTCTGGCTGTACCCAACGCTGCCAGGTGTTGTTGACAGAGCCTGGTATGCCATTTTCTATGTGCAGCGCACATCCAAAACGTTACTTCTCACTGCCAGACACAGAAGGGGGCAAAGGTTGGGCGCCATTGTTCTGGGTTGGGCTGAGCTGAGAGACCGTCTTGATGACGGACAGATTGGCGATCGACGAAAGACGATACCCGGCAACGCTCATCGGCATGAAACGAGATGCCGATCAACATCATCATCAAGCTCGCCGTGGACTGTTGATTTGTTGCCAAGGGAAGGTTACGGACCAAGTAGTTTTCTTTTTAGAGGCATTGAGTCGTTTTATTGGGGCCACAAAAGTTGTGTACGCAAAAAAGACGTTGAAATTGGCCAGGGCTGTGCTCCGCCACCTCTCCTTTTCATTGTGTATACGGACTGGATGTTGAAGCGAGAAGGGTTTCAAATTGGAGCAGAAAAAGGGAAGTCATCTGCTTTTCGCAGACGTTTCAGCTATCCTCTTCAGTGAGCACTGGATAGGTTTCTAGCCGCCTATGGATATTCTTGGATAAAAGCTAACGCGGGCTTATCCAAAGTTGTGGTTGTTTCCACAAACTCCTGTAGGTACCTAAAGTGTACCCTGCAAATTAATGGAATGCGAGATTTAAACATGTAAGTGTGTCGGATTACTGGGCATATGGTCCCGGGTTCGAGTCTCAATCAGGGCAATGAAAGTTTTGTTCACTGTATTTCTAATATTTTAATGGTTTACGGTAAGGACAGGAAATTAAAGATCGAAGCTGCATTTTGTGCCCAGATGACAGACTTAGAAATCGGACTAGGAAGCCTTTTTTTAGACAGACGCTCCTGAATTTTTCGTTTTGTTGCTGACAGACTACTGGGCATATGGTCCCGGGTTCGAGTCCCAATCGGGGCAATATAAGTTTCTTCACTGTCGCACCTCCGTATTCCACCAGGGTCAGAGTAAAGTAACAAAAGTAAAATTTGTGATGATTCACGAGAGACATTTTTATTTTTCGTTCGGAAACGGCAAAAATTTAAGGTCACCTAAGGAAAGAGTAGTACTGGGTAGTTATCCTGTTGGTTTGAATAAGCTGGAGCAATTAAAAACGATGTCAGCATGCTAACAGGAAATCTAAGAGTAAAAACTGAGAACCTTGGTTTTTTGAGAACCTTGGTTTTCTGAGAACTAGGAACCTTGGTCATGAAGTTTGATGAATAATTAAAGGAATTAAATCGCGAATACGAGATGCCGAAATAAATTTCTGGGAGGATATTTGGCAACCCTGGCTAAAGTAAGAGTGACACCAAGGAAATCAAAACGTTCAATTTTGTGAAAAATTAAAAAATTAGATTACTGGGCTGCGTTTGCTCGTGGAGATAAAGTGAGAACCTTACTATAAATCAGCATTTTATTCGTGGAAAGCTTAAACTTATTCAGCTACTTCTCCCACCGGAACAAACAATGCTTCAATGTTTTGGACATTATGTTTTTCGAGCCTTAAGTAGTTTTTTATATATGAGGACCGCATAAACCACATAAATTGACGGTTTTGTAGGTGCGAATTACTACAGAGGCTTGAAATGCTTTTGGGAAGTTTTTTTTTTAGCGAGGATGTATCTATCAGATCAAAAAGAAAACCAAGAAATATCTGTTTTGGCTCATTGTCGTAAACATACCCTTCCCAGGAACACATTTAGGATCTATTTTTACGACCGACAGAGCAGCCGAGAAACCGAAAAAACAATGGGTCTTACGACAGCCGACGAAAGCTGTCTATCGTGGAAGCCCGTTCTTAAGACTCAGTGGTGGGAGACTGATAGGCTTAACGTTTAAGCTATCTGATGGAAGTTTAATTCTTAGTCCCAATTCGAACAATTCACTGGTGTTCCCATACTTTACCAACAATCTTTAAAAAATGTTAATGAATTTGATTCCTTGTAATACCTTGAAGTTGTCGATTCGAGTCCCGCACTTACTTCAATAATTCAATATGTCATTGAGGAAACAATTGAAAAAAGTTAAACCCCAAAAGCAAAAGACTGAAGCGCATTCCAAAAAGGAAGCCATCGAGTTTTTTCTGTCATTGGAACTGCTCGGTTGTTGGGGCGTTTTATGATTTTAAGGATTTAATGAACGAATTGTAAAGTGCACAGCGACATCAATTTGTGTTTGCCAATTACTACACAATGTATGCCTGCTACTACCCGACTTTATTTACCTATCGTTAGACGTGGTAGATTTTACGTCCAGCACAGTTGACGGAATAAAAATCACTCAACCTCCAGTGTTTATTTTTTCTTTATTGTTAAGGCCCCACCCATGAAATTCCCTATACCCCAAATACAATATCCAAAACGCTGAGCTGATCTATGCCGCGGGGGATAATGGGTAGATAACACCGATTGACCCAGGGCAGCAATATTATTCATATGTTGCCTGCCGCTCACATTGCCTCGCACTTTCATCCAGGAAGCACGAGGACTTCAGGCCATTTACATAAAATTGAGAGCCGAATGGATTCTCTCAGTTGAATTGAATTTTTATGCCCCAATTTGTTTTCGCCCCGGCAGCGTATCCATCCAGCACGGCACCGCACCCCGTTCTTCGCGTCGCCCCGTTGTCAAGATTTAAGGGCAATCATTACGATGACGGCACACTTGCCAGTCGACCAGCCCACCACACCACCCACCCATCGGCCATACAATGATGTGCCATCAGTGTGGCACACAGGATCCAAAAATAAGTACGAATATGTCTAAAAAGTCCGCATTCATAGACCATTCGTATGAGATGAAGGGACGTTATGTTCCGCAATCCTTTTCATCATCATACGTGAAGAGTAGTCTCCGACTGCCGTCATCATGGCAGAAGAGTTAACTTCATTTTATGGTGATAAACTATCATTCATCCGACCATTGCTGGAGCAACCTTTCGCATCCCTTTTCCGGGACGACCGACCAACGACGTCGCGCCAATGCTGCTTCCGCAGATTCAGCATCAGCTTCGACACACATGTATGGACGCGTTCTTCACTAACATATTCAATATGATTTACGAGGATATTAACGCTTTTGGAACAAGCTCCTCGTTCCCTGTGTGCGTATGCCGAGATTGGAGGATATTTCCTGTGTTTTTTTCCCTGAATCACTAGGACTGTGTGTTGTACCTACCTACTGTCAAAACCAGAGTTAAGCGAGCACCGACCGCATTGCTCTCGTTCGTCCTCTCATCACATAGTGCTCATTAAACGAGGAAGGATAACATAATAAATGTCTTTCGTTTATGACTGTGTGTTGGGGGGGTGCTAAGTGGAGGACCGAGGACGGTAACTCTGAGAGTGGGACGACCGAGACCTTATACAATATTTTGAAAAGTAATAAAAAATTTGATGGTATCAGTGTGTGACGTGTGTGAGCGCGCCAAGAGTGCTGCGAATCGATTTTACGAGTTTTCGATAAGGTCAAGGAGAAGGCACACATCGCACATATACACCGCACGAAGGAAAAGTATCCGAAAAGACTCTTTCCCTTAAATGTCGAGGGTTCTTACGTGCGAATCGATGACGATGAAATGTGTTACATTATGTCTTTCTTTATTTGGTAGTAAAAAAATGATTTAAAAATGTCTCTTTAAATTGTCACACCGCCTTTACGGCATTATGGGGATTAAAAATACGTTTTTCTGGCATCTGAGATGCGCGGAGTCAGATATTGATATTGAATCCGCCTAATGAAGGGTAAATTGTTTGCTTAAAGCAAGGTCCTTGGAGAATTGTTCATTAATGCGGAAGTGCATAGAAGGGGGGAACGGGGGTGGGACACTGTTGCATTTTGCCGACAAGGCTGCGGGGAATTAAGAACCATGATTTCTGTTCAACGGTGGATAATTTTTGGAGATTACATTTTTTTATCACGGGGTTGGGATCGAAGTTATTAAAAGCAAATGAACGGTTTTATGTTTTGAGCATCTTTAGATCAGAAAAAATGAGTTTTTAATAGGCCTGATTTGAGCGAAGAATGAGTTTTTTAGGACCTGTTTGATGAAACTGATTTGATACGCTGTAAAAGAAAATTATGTGAAGGCGTTTGGTTATAAAGTGTTGATAACGCCGCCCAGACCATGTCACAAACTCAAACATTATGAAAGCATTTATACGAGAAACATCGCTCGCCCTCTGATTTACCTATTCACAGTCTCTTACCACACACCACAAGCAATTACTCATGTGAACAACAGGCTTATTGGCCCACGAGTTGGCCTACCACAGATGTAGTGTTAAGTTTTCGAGTTTCGACAATACATGACAGATGATTGCGGTCATATTGTTGAAGCTTACGTACTCCCCTGTAGCCTTCCAACGTTGAAGGCATGAGAAACCTTTTTAGAGATATTTTCTGTGTGTGTGTTCCAGGGCAGTTTATGCTGTTAAGGATTAACCCTAGGTATCTAACCTCTTTGACTTTTGCCAGCGTCTCATTACCAGCGTGTCTCAGAGTCTCATTGGCTGGGTCTAGATTGAGCTCCTTTATTCTTCATCATACTTGGACTGCCTTGAGTGCCCTTTGAATAATTGCGCAAAGCGTTATTTCAAGCTTTTCCATAACTCTTAATTCTATGTCATCGGCTTGAGCCTGTCAGTTTGATGTCTTGGTAAGTTAATTTTTTAAGAAGTTCATCCGCTCCCCATTAGGGGTGACAGACAATACTTTCCCTTGCGGAAACTCTCTTGTAGTGCTGATGTTGATAATTTTCTTCGAAGTCTGCGGCCCAACCAATCTTGGGCTCAGCAGCTCATTCATCTAGTTCTAAGGCTCGCCTAATCGATTTGTGTGACGTATTGCATTCTGGTAGACCCTGTCTACCATCATCAGCGCACACGACTTAGATGAGAGCGGAGAATCCTTCTCAATGTGTTTTTCTTGCTCCATACGGGCCTTCTCAGGTCACTTTTACCGTCGATGAGGAAAATTTTATGGATTCGATTAAACAATAGTTGACCAGGTGGACCTTTTTTTTGACATTCCATCATCTTCAGAAGCTTGTTAGGTAACAAGGTATAATCCTGGTATACTCCAGGCAACCATACCATGTCATATGCTGCTGTCATATCTAAAAACTTCAAATGCCGAAAACCGAAACCAGCTTATTCGGCGGGTATATGCTGACTAATGGTTGGATTGATTCTGTTGAGACAGTCTAATTCTAACAGTTTGTAGCAAGATCCGAGTAGGGCGATGGGACGATAACTTTCAGACCTTTAAGCTGATTTCCAGGTTTTCAGGTGGGCATTATTTTTTTAATAGTGCGGCAGTTTTCTCGTCTCTGTTGTCACAGTGAAGAGCGACACCAGCCATCGGCGAGTGTTATAGGGTGTTTCCACCGCACATAACACATAGATTAAAGTAGGAAGATTAAAAGTTAATCCCAAAGTGTTTCCATCGGAAGCGAGGAAATTAACTTCACGTGTGCTTTCTTTTTGACAATTCTAAATGACATCTGCGTATCATCTTAAAAACGTAAGGTTTTTTTTGGATCCCGGGCAACTTAGATTTAAAAACAAATTAAGGTCATTATATCATTGCCACTGATTTATTTAATCTACGAAATAACCCAAAATAAGAAAACCAAAACTTCAAATGAGTTGATGTGATTTCGGTTCACAAATTCGACAGTAGACCAACTTGATCAATATCAACCAACAGTACCAACATTAACATCCATCATTCTGTTGCAGGTTATACTCCTCCAACCACATCCACAGCAACAGCAAAATCAACCGTTCTGCGCATCCCTTAACACAACACAGCAAACATAGTTGAGTTCATGATACCAAGCTGTCAAATAAAGGTTTGTCTATAACGCACATAGATAACGCACAGAAAAAGTAGAATTCTGTACGGCATGAACCGACTATTCATGCGTGGAAGATATAACGCGATTAATTTTTGATCTCTTCGTGAAGAGATTAAAAATTGTATGGTAAATCTCTTGATTTAGAGGGGATTTAAGGATGATAAGTCTCAATCGGGGATTAGTGTCCAGTGGGAATACCCTATTAGGTTCACCATGCTTCAAAAAATCTTAGTATCAAGACCTGGTTCTTTTGCCCTATTTAACAGAAGACAAAGTCTTAAAAAACCCTTCTGGAGTAACAGACCCAGAGTACACTGATATCTCAGAGAATTCCTGCTTCAGACCCCTATGATACCATACCACGAGGCGGCAGAACAGTCGCCATTGAAAGTCAAGGGCAAGTCCAAAACATTATGGAAGCTACATGCGATGACAGCTGTCACTAGGGGAAAACCTCTTTCAACGACTCAATGTACCCAAAAAAATGTACCGCTCGTCCAAGTCAGACCGCCCTTAAGGTGTACTTAAGGTTCTAGTCGGATGGTGTCGGATAACTTTTTCAGATAAGGTTGACAATATCTTTCGGGGTGAAAGTTGGGTTTTTCCCTGACTACATTTCCACCGCTTAGTTTTCTTAACAAACTCCATTTTGGGGTCTCAGCTGTCCTCGAATTCCTTAAAAAATCGCGTACTTTCAGCACTCCATGTATATTCTTTCCTATATTGATGATCTGTGCTTTTTTTAGTAACAGCTGTTACCCATTAAATAAAGGGTTTGTCGTTGGATACTTTTGCTGTCGTTGGCAGATAAAACGAATGCAACTGTCCAGTTGGCTAAAAAACTGTTCCCAGTCAGCTTTGTGAAAGTTTCAGTGCGATTATGGTACGATATAACTCGAGTTCAAAATACGCTGTGTATATATTTTGAACAAGTTTAAAATATGCTGTGTTTCTGCCCGTATAGCCTGCTTGAGGCTGACAGCTGCGCGCTGTGATTAAGGTCCATTTGTCTGTTTGATGAGACCTTGATTAGAGACAAAAGAGAGTCTCTAAAAATCTGAAACCCAAAATGGTGAGGTCATAATAACTGTGCAAGTTTGAACGACTTTTCAACTTCAGCTGTGCGCCCGTAATCTTGATTTTAAAAGCCAACTCACCCGTTTGCAAATCGTATTTTTAAGTGCCATTAACGACCCTTAATCGAAAAGCCAACAAGAAGTGAATCTCCCAGCGAAAACCCAAATAAACCGAGTATGCAAAAGAAACTTACACTTGTTCGTGTCGTGGAAATAAAGTCAGCGGCAGACACCATCTGTGCGCTAAAGTTTCGATTCCCATCTGGGAATGCTAATTTGATTTCTTGCAATGCCACATATTCCACTCCAAGGTTTATTGCCTTGAATTTTTCAACAACCCATTTTGGGGTTTTCCAATCGATGAATTCTCCTTTTCGTCGCTGACTATCGAGGAGGGTTTTGCAGATTAGAGAGCGAAAGAAAAGAACACAAGTACTTACTACCCGCGGTTCTGTCTTAGCTCTTAACTCAACACGAGACTGTTTCTTATTTTGCACAACTGCGAGTTGCAGGATATTTCATGAGCTCCCTGCTATAGAATTTTTAAGGATGCGTGTATTCAAGCAGCAGTGAGTGGTACACACCGTCGCGGCGGGAGGAGCAAAAAACAGCATCAGCTCCGCATATATATGTCTGTATAGCGGGAAGAGAAAGAGCTTAGCTTAACATAAACGAAACAGGGGTTATCCTTGAAATATTTATGAAATTTTACTTCATATTTTTTTATTAGCGTGTCAGAGAAAAGTCCTCATCCTCAGAAGGCACACAAAAGCAACTAGCTGCAGCAGCATGGGTAGGATAAAAATCATTGTCATTTCATTTCGACTTTGTCCTCGCGTTTCGTCCTTGTCTCGGGTGGATAGCCAAGAACAACAGTAACTGATCCAATGGCAATGGTTTAGTCAGGAAAATTGTAGTTCCATGTGAAATGGTGCTACTGATGGTGAATCCTTTCGCCCATTTTCCATTCTTATGAACCTTTTCATTCTTTTGAGAGCCCAGCTCCGAGGTCGAGGTCTGTTCTTCTTCGTCCATCCGCCGCCGTCCGTCCGGATCCTTAACGGCCGTTGGAACTATACAACGGCTTCCTGTTGCCTGTCGGGATAGTGCCGAGCCGGCGTTGGTTGGTGTCTTTTGCGACTATAATTTTCCGCATATATTTGATTTCTTATATTGGCCGTAAAGTATCTCATGGTTGTGGTGTGGTGCGGTGTAGTGTTGTGTTTGCTATCTACTCAGGGGGTGTGTAATATATATCCGTCTTGGGTCTCTTATTTGTTTGTTTATTTGACTGTGTGTGCTCCCTTTTATGTGGCATCGATTTCACTTTAATGTAAATTTGCATTTTATTAGACTAGAGCTTAGGGTTTTCGGGTTGAATGGTGATGTGTTGTCCTATCTGCTGTTGCTATTTGTCCTAACAAATTGTGTTGTTAAATTAAGGGACTACAAATGGGGGACGTTATATTCTTTTTTCCGTATATAGCCTTTTGGCAGGGGGAAAAAAGAGTGAATTTGTTTTAGTCTCGCTTGGGGACAAAGCTTTGCATATTTTAAGACTGCTTCGAACGTGTGTTGGGGAGTTTATTCGAGGTTGTTTAAAGTTTACACAGAAAAAGAGTCATTTATTAGCTCAGGATCTGAGGATGTGGCTTAAGAAGGCTGGCTAGGGTCTGGCATAATTTATACACAATTCGACTTAGGTCAAGGAGCAATTAATCAACTGAATCAGGTGGTTAAGCTTCGTGACAAATCTCCTGAAAATAAATCATTTGTTTGTTCTTGTGACTTGACAACAAAATTAAGGGTGTTCCATGACAATCGACCTTTAGGGCGGATTTTCGATTTGAAAAGGTTTTTCTTATTAATTCACTTCCATTCAAGGGTTTATGAATGACCTAATAATGAATTGACATGAAGGATACCGTAGTCCTTTGGTTTGAGGGAGGAACTGCTTACACAGCATTGACGAGGAAAAACTGCTTTAGGTACATCTCATGTCATATAAGTCATGTTTCATAAAATAAAGAATCAAAATACAATGGGGTGGGGCTGAAAACTGACTTGACATTTGGCGAGTGAAAATTTGGCTCGGGAGAGGGCTGCAAAAACACCTACGGACCTTTCGGCAGAAGTATACTAGCGTACAGTTTAAAATGTCTAAGTACAGTTTAAAATTGATATTCAGCGCTAGCTCATAATCAATCACAAGAAACTGAGAAACCAAGTGCACTTGCCCAGACATGAAGGTTACGCTTTAGCTCATAAAACATGGTGAGAATTTCAAAATCGATCCGTTTACCGTTGCTTATGGTGATAACTGATGTATGAGATCCGTTGTTGTTTAAAACAGTCTTCAGAATTGGTTTTGCACCTGCCCAGACATGAGACTTAAGCCTTAGTTTATGATGATGTATGAAAACTTCAGAGAGAAATCTATTTTGTGTGGCAAAACAATTTTTTGTACTACATTATGTTCATGCCGTGGTTCATGCGACGAACTGGTCAAATCTTGCGTTGATAGGCTGCTGCACTAGAACGTAGCCAAGAACAACAACGGTGTTCAAATATTCGGAGAAAGTTATACCTAATTTCGCTTCTGACTTTTTACTTATGGTAGAATGGGATCGCAGTTCAGACTCTTGCATGTGCAAAGGTTCAATCCTTACAACAAGTTTCTTAATTTTTACAGTGAGCTTGTGGTATGATCAAGACATGAAGACGTGTACGCAAAAGGTAAGACGAAAAGGCGTAAAAAAACGCCTTATGCCACACAAAGGCTACAAAGCGCAAACAAAAAAACCTGCTTAGAAATACCAAAATTTCATCCCGCAAGTGTTATGCCTCAACGGGATAAAACAATTATAAAGTTTCTTAATTTTTACAGTGAGCTTGTGGTATGATCAAGACATGAAGACGTGTACGCAAAAGGTAAGACGAAAAGGCGTGAAAAAACGCCTTATGCCACACAAAGGCTACAAAGCGCAAACAAAAAAACCTGCTTAGAAATACCAAAATTTCATCCCGCAAGTGTTATGCCTCAACGGGATAAAACAATTATAAAGTCTTTACTAGTTATATTAACCCGATTTGCGGCTAACTTATTCAATGACAAAAGTCTGCCAGGAGCTCATTTTGAGAAAGACACTTCTGCAGTTTTTTATGTTGGTGGTTTTGCTAAGGCTCCAATATTGACGATACTGATACCCAATATATCTGATATATCAGCGTTTTCCACCACCTGGGAAAGCATACAATTTCAAAATATGTATGTATAAGTTGTGAATTTTTATTTTCCCCTACACAATATTTTTGGAGCAAACGTGATTTAAGATCATTATGTTTTTTGAAGCAAAAAAAGGTTTCTTTTCTTATTCCTTTGTCTTATTCCTTGAAGGATTTCAGACATTTCTGGCTGGAAAATCGTCCTGGATTCCCTTGATGAGGTTCAGTTTGTCATCAACACATAAAAGCTATTTTTGGAGTTAACAACAAACAAAACTTAAGAGTTTTCTTAAAGCAACAAAATGCCTTTCTTACTCTTTTGGGAACCTTGTGTCATCTCAGACACTCTTGGTTTGAGCATTGTTATTGATTCTCTTGATAAGGGTCAATTTGTCCTCAACACACTATAAAATATTTTTGGAACAAACAAAACTAAAGTGTTTGCTGGAAGCGAAAATATTATCCCTTCACAGAAAACAGTGCTTGTGCGAAAGCGAAAATAAGCTTTTTCGAGTCAGATCATTTTGCAAATATTGAGGTGTTTGTAGTAACAATTTTGTGTTTTGGAAAAGGAAGAAAGATATTTCTCTGAACCTACATTTTGGCATAACACAGTGATTTCAAGGCGCAAAAATTTTGTTTCCCTATTCCTTTGGAATCTTTGACGTGATAAAGTCTCTCTTGACTGGAGCATTATTGTCAATTCTCTTACTTACACAGGTTTACTTTTTCCTGTGCACACTTGAAAACTATGCTTGGAGCAAACAACAAACAATAATTAAGTGTTAAAACAACAAGCATCTATTTGTCGCTTCAAGAATAAGTGTTTAAAGGGAAGAAAATCTGCTTTTTTGAAGTGCATTATTTTTTAAGCAGTAAGAATTGAATAATTGTGTAAAGAAAAAAACCAAGGCAAGAAAAAAGCAAGGTGCATTTTAGTATTTTTTGCAAATAATTCAAGTGATTACGAGAACTTCATGGTTTTCGGTAAATAATTCAATTTTTTTTTTATAGAAGCATTTACTTTGTTTCCTGGTAAATGTGATTTTTTGTGTCTGGTAAGGCTTATTATTTATTGTTCAGCAAAGGTTTGACTTAATTAATCATATTTATATCTTTATTGCTTACCCGGGCGGGCGATGATTTAATTTTTATGTTCTTTTACAAAAGCTCGAAAAAAGAAGGGGCTCGTTCGTTCGTGGACATTCAACAATAACAAATTGATTTATACCTTCCTTATCTTAGTTGAAGAGGTTGTTCCAAGTCTTGTTGGTTGAAATCCTATTTCGCCTCGGTCTTCACTAAGAAAAAGTGTTAGTTCAGTTAGTTGTTGGGCAAGCATCTCTTCTGCCGACCTGCTATCTTTTTCAGAAAAAGTTAAGTGCAAGTTTGTACGATAAGACAACTTTTCATAAGTTAAAGCGGTGGGAGTAAACAACGAATATGAAAACACCGCAAACACCGCAAATGATTTGCGTTTATACACAAAAGAAAGGTTCGGTTTTTTTACCATTTTGGAATGAAAGCTTAATTGCTGCTCACATTAATTTATTTCAATCTCTTGTTTTTGGGTCATATGAAGAAATGAGCGTAATTGCGGTGTTTGCGATGTTTTTCTTATTCAAACGCGGTGACTGCGTTGAAATTCTCAAACACCGCAAAGTTCTTGCATTTATATGACCGCATGAAGGCAAGTCATTACATGTTTGCAATCAATGCGATGGGGATACATGCTGTGCGTAGGATTAATGAGACATAGACTTAGGACTTGTAGTGTAAGAAGTATTGCGATGTATCATTGCAGATCTCTGATAAGTCCTTTGAACTGGTTTACAAGAAAAACCAGTTCAGGTTTTTGTGGTTTTATTGTGGCTAAGCAAAATTCGGATTTGAAAATTCTACAAAGTTCTTTCGATAAGGCAATTAGTGCAGTTAACTTTGACAGATTGTGACCAAGTTATCAGTTCCAACAATGTTTAAGATGTATGTGTATGTGTTCAGTATGTGTTCACACAATGTTGTGTCATAATGTTTTGGTCGTTCATTTTATCCGCCGAAATCACCGAAAACAATTCATCAAGTAAGACCTTGTCAGGCTGGTGATCTTCCTCCCCGCCGATTGGATTAAGGACTTTTCTCCTTACAAGCCTCATATTTAAAAAGAAGAACTTGAAGCGTTTAGGGTAGCAATACCCAGGTCCTCGTAGATTATCTGGCTGTCACCGCTCAGGAGGGAAACACTCAAACCAAAACTAGGTCCACTGTGACAAACCAAGTCTGTTGCTCTTAAAGATTTTACAAAAGTTTTTCCTTCTCTCTTGGGAATCCATGTTCCAAGAAAAGTCTTTTGATTTGAAGGAAGGAATTCAATATGAAGTCCATCAAAACGTAACAAAGGTCGTTTACTATGTCTGGGCAGGTGCTAGTTCAACCCGCAGTGTGACTTCCAATTCAAAAACGAATTTATAACTTAGAAATAGATGAAGGAAAAAAGCTGAATAGAAAGTAAGCTTTACTTGTCATAGCATAAACAATTTTTGAGCAAGTGCCGGCTACGGGTAATAAGTTTCTAACTTACTTACTCAATACAGTATGAAAGAATCTTAGCACGAAATATTTTCCATGCCTGGGCAAGGCATGCTTCAAGCACAATGTGTGCGCTACTTGTAAAACAAAAAATACTCGTACACAAAAATTTAACTGCCTTTGTCACAAAATTCAATAAATTTTTAATGTCTGGGCAAGGGCCGACAAAATTCACTCTACCCCGAGTTAACAAAAAGTCCAAAGCACTTACACCTCTTGCCATATACTTTTCCTGCTTACTTACATAATATGAAGGAATCTTCATACTGTATTTCCCCATGTCTGGGCAAGTGTTTCAACAGCCACTTACGATACAAAAACCAATATTTGACTGAGAGTTGGAGGCATACGCAAACCCCTTACATAAAAATTAAACTGCTCTTGTTACGAAATTCAATAAATTTCTCCTGTCTGGGCAGGTGCCAACAAAATTCACTTTACCCAAAGTAAAAAATGCCAAAGCACTTACAACACTTGCCAACCATACATTTACTTTTCCAGCTTAGTTGCTTAATATGACGAAGTGTGAAGGACAATGGACATTTCCCATGTCTGGGCAAGTGTTTCATCCGCCACTTGCGGTACAAAAACTATTCTTAAGTTGAATGCATGAAAATAGCTCTTCCATAAAAAGTAAACTGCTTTTGTCAAAAAATGCACTAGATTTCTCATGTCTGGGCAGGTGCCAAAAAACCGCCAAAAACTACAACAAAAAACTTACTAAACTTTTACGTATTATATTTTCTGAGGGTAGTTACCTACTTTATGTAATGAACTTAATGGATGAAATCAATGTCCGGGCATGTGCTGCTGAGATAAAGGTCTTTCCAAAAGGGGTTCCCGAACTGTGGCAGGCGGCGCTTAGATTGTTAATGAAGCTACATCTGTCGAAATGACTGTTGAAAATAATGATTTAATGCTTTATTGAGGTCTTCCATTCGTTGTAAATTGACGCCCTTTGCCCATGCTTTGGTTGCCATAATCTTCCTTTAAAAGTGACTATTTACACCGTTGTGTAAAAATGTCAAGTCAGCTGGTTTAGTGAGCTATCTGCTAGACTCTGGTGGAACGTCACCGAAAGGCAACATCTGCCCAAACTATCGACACTGTCCGTAAGAGTGAGAGTTAAACTGGGTAGCTGGACACACCACACTTTGGAAAATTGTACGTCATTATTAAGGCCCAGGGCCACCCCGGACTAAAGCGCCACCTAAGGTAAGGACTTGGGCTAAGATCTGTATAAACCTTATCTGAACCAGAAGCATAGAGTTGAAGATCATTGTGAACTCTAGCAAATTGTAGAGTTTGGGATTATCACAATTCATACCAGATCCCCCAACCTGCAATGGATCAAGTGAAAGTCACTGTTTAGTGCAGGATTTTAGCTGCCGGGAGCATCGGTCTATAATTCTTTGTGAACGCAAATGGCCAGAACATCACCGTCAACGACAAGTTTGGTTGGAAAAGAATTTCTTTTTACCCGAATTATATGATATGAACACCGATGACGTGGCATTTCAACAAAACGGCGCTACGTGTCACACAGTACGTGCCACAATGATCGATTTGAGGGATTCGGAAGGCTTTAAATGGTGTTCCCAGCCTTATCCCAGCATCACAATCATCCATTGGAGCAATATGGTGCAATATTCGATGCAATATGGATTCATGTGAAGATTTAGTATTTAGTATTTTGTATTCGGCATTTAGTAGTCAAAGTTGTGGTCTCCACTATGAAAATCAGCGAAAATTGTTTCGCCAAATGTTTTCGGCTACGAACTTAGCTTAAGAAACCTCCTTCCTAAGAACCTTTTAAGGCCCATTCTTAAAAAGAATATTCTAGTAACACTCTAGAACAAATGCAGACTATAACACCGGTGGTTCTCGAGATTGGCCTGTACAAACAGACCCGCATGCTTTGGGGAATTCCCCTTCTACTATTTATAGATGAGAAATTTGCATTTCCCGCCAAAATCAAACAG
This sequence comes from Neoascia interrupta, assembly GCA_947623515.1. Classification (NCBI taxonomy): domain Eukaryota; kingdom Metazoa; phylum Arthropoda; class Insecta; order Diptera; family Syrphidae; genus Neoascia; species Neoascia interrupta. Next base: position 122,953,206 of record OX392463.1, read on the forward strand.
TGTCTTTGTCATGACATCTCCTAACACCTCAATTTTACTGCAATTAAAGCCAAACCTTCTTATTCATGTACCCGAAAACCTAATTTATAAACTGTTGTAATTTTTCCACTTTCAAACCTAACTCCATTAGACGCGTTTTACGCTAAAATTTAAAACATTCCAACAAGTTTCTACAAGAATTATAAATTATTATGTGCCATCAGCCCTTCTTTAGCTTCAAATTAAAGACAATCCACCGCGGCGCACATCCCATAAATCTTCTTCCATTTTTGAACTTTTTTTTTACCCCCCGGATAACACATTTCATACCCAGTGGAAACATACCCTTTTCAACTTTGTGAATTCCCTCTAAGCTGTTGCTAAATCTGCAAAATAAGAAAATGTCATCGACTTTAAAATGAAAAACGAAAATCGATCCAATTGCGCCAAATACGGTTTCGTTATTTGCACAGGCTGGTTTTTTTTTCTCTCATAAAACTTGGCCTTTTCCAAAGATAAATGATAACCAAGAAGACGAAGCAAACACGAGACGAAAACAGGAAAACACAGAAAACAATAAACCAAGCTCCTTGCTCGTTGCTCTTCCCTATTAAGTGCATTCCTTTTCAGTTTTAGCCTTTTTTTGCTCCCCCCGGACTGCGCCAAGTGGAGGAAAGCTTTTTTCCTCCTGACCACAGAAATCACACACAATACAAACGAAGGAGCAACAGCAAAAACTAGGCGCAACAACGAGAAGAAACAAGAAACAACCCACGCCAAAGTCGAAGGCAATTAAAACTTTTTAATCCCATTCGACAGACAACACAGTTAAGGCGCGCGAATGGTCTAAATGTCCTCAATAGTGGCTTAGAGAGTAAAAGGGGAGCTAGCATGAGCTCCACCGAAAGCGAGCGGCCTTTTCTGTTTGCTTTTCCATTCATTATCGTCTGTGGTTCTGTCTCTGTGAAAGGTCACACAGCGACATGCATTTCCCAGCAGGGAAGCAACCGAGGAATAATCGATTTTCCTGGCCAATTAATTAATGGCCAGTCCTGTGAGTGGGTTTATTTTTTCTTCTTCTGTGCTTCCTGTCTTCTCTATCCTCATCGTTGACCTCGTCTATTGTTAACTCCACTTAATTACTCGCTTAAGCTAATCTTAATTCATTAATATTCCTGCAAAGTGGAACTGGTACACACACCCAGAAGAACCATATGCCAGAGTGTGCCAGTGTGCCAGCGGCCACAATGCGAAGGAGAAAAAGGCACAGCTAATCCGAAAGGAAGATTAGGTATGTCCTTTGGACAATTTGCCAACTGGAGGTGGAGGAGGAGGAGGAGGAGCAGAGCACTGCTGAAACAAAACCATTTTCTGACGAAACAGAAACACCATTGCCGCATCCTCTGACTAATGGCTCTCATCGCCGCAGGCTCATATCCTATTTAGCTGATTGTTGAGTGCCTCTGCATGTACATGTGTATAGGTGGGTCTGGGTATTGAGGTTCCTTTTTTCCCATTTGCAATACGATTCGCATTACGGATCGTTATCCCTCTGCAGAGTGCGAAAAGCATACGCACTTCTCAACCCTGCTCACTCAATCTACCATCAGTTAAGCATCACTGTCGCCCGCTTTCTACGAATTGACAGAGTGTGCTCGTACACATTAGAAGCCTTCTTAAATTCGAAAGATTCCTCCGAGCAAATCGATTAAGTAAAAAGCCCAAACGACCCAAAAACCGAAAACGGAACTCCTGAAGAAGTTCTTGCCGCACACACACAGGCACATACACTGAGCCAAAAAAAAGGTCGTGTCAGCCTTCAATTTTCATTGCAATCGTCTTCGTCTGCGTCTTTTATGTCGGCATCATGGTTTTCGTGACGCTTCTTTTCAATTTTTCCATCTTTCACCTCTTTAAAGGCTCTTTATGGTTCTTTATGACTCTTCAAATGCAATTTGTGTTCTATTTGCCAACGCTCTTGAGTGGCTGCTGCGGGTATGGCATGGGGCAGGAGCTGGAGCACCTGCCCACCTTCCCTGATGATTGTGATGTAAATTGAAGAAGAGGGGTTAATTTTCTATCATTCTTTTTTTTTTTTGTTGTTGCTTGTTCGTTTTTGGATGTCGACAAATATGTCGATTCACTAACGGATGTAAATTGCGAGATAAACGGTGTTTGTGCAGATACATAATCACATCTTCGTCACTCCAGGCTCGAGGAGCCAGCGAGCCTGGCTGGGACGAGGAGATAGAGAAACACAATTGAAATATGTATGTGATGTGGCACATGCGGAGCAGCCCATCTTCTTCAGGTTGTCAAAGTATTATCCCGGCTAATAGAAGATAAGGACGATAACAGGAACGGTAATCGAATCAGAATTTCCATGAAAATAAATAGAAATTGATTTTGTGCGATCAATTTTGACACAAGCCGCCACGCGAGAGGCATGTGGGTAGTGTTGTTCCATGGGTATTTCGTATTCATTGGAAATGAAGTGGGTATATGATGTACCCTTTTGGGGGTTGTAAGGGATGCTATAAGCCCTTCGCAAATTTTTCATTACTTTCTGCAGTAGACGGTTGAAGCTTGTACTCGCAATGTGTACGCTGTTTATAATCCTTTTTGTAAAACTGTGTTGCGTTTTGACAAAAACACAAATTTGACACAATCAGGAAGTCGTTAGGACTTCCTGGTTGTGTCAAATGTGTCACCGTAGAGGTAATTTTGCAACAACAGCACGTTCTCTTGCTTTTGGTGACCCTCCAAAGTTCTGGGTAAAATTGTCTTATATAAGCCTGACTCCTACCTAGTTAGCTTAAATTATCCTCTTAAAGATGGTTAATACAAAACGTTTCAAAGGTTCTTGGGGATTATGTCTTGGGGACATAATCTACTGCGACAGGTTGGGCGTTGATGTCTATCCACTCTAGATGACCCAACTTTGTGTGCGCTACACGTGTTTTAAGCACATGGAGGTTTTTTGCCTATTCCGAACGGCGAATTGAGAGCTCTCTCATGACAAATGATACTCCCAGAGGGCTTGTCAGACCCTCGCGGAGATGGAACCGTAGAAAAACTTTTATTGCCCCGATCGGGATTCGAACCCAGGACCTCGTGCACAGTCGTTCGACACACTTACCACGGCACCAGGGCCAGTAACAGCAAATATAGCTGCCCACGGTTACCATGGTGACATTAGATGATTTCGCCCTCTAGTTGAACCATGTTGATTTAATAATAAAGCTTGTGGGGCACTTAGGGTCGGTTTTATTTAGATCTCTTAGTTTTTCACTGAAGTCACGTACAAAACCCTCCTTTGGAAATTCATGCCCACACTTCAACCCACACTTCAAACCATTTCTGCTCACTCAGGTCCAGCGTGTCACCCATAATGGTATAATGCTCCTTGGTATCTTGCTCTTCTGGAGTGTTTTCAGTTCCCATTGGATCCCTTGTAGGTGCTTAGTCCAGTTTTACCCCCTTGCGACGATTTCGTACACTTTAAGGAGAAAAGGAGGGCTCGATTGAACATCTCCACCCGACCATTCATGATGGGCTTAATACGCTTCACTCCATGCAGTCCCTTGCGTAACTTCTCGAAAACTCTTGGCGTTAGATCAATCCATTGGCCGGCGAAGACATAACAATTCGGTTAAATCCAAAATAGTTACCCACCTCGTTAAGCACGCCAGAGGTACTTTTGCTATTGGTGGTCTCAAACGTTATCCTCGTCAGCTGGGGGGACATCCAGCATCATCGTGACACAGCTTCAGAATTGTCCACCTTATCGCTTTTGGGACTTTCCAGGTCTTTGAGTGCTTTGACTCCTTAAGTAACTGATTGTGATCGGAAGTAAAATACCCCTTTACTATTCAAAATCCCTCAGCGTGGCCCGTCATAACAAGAAAGATAAATGCTACAATCATAACCTTTCATGTCTGGGCAAGTGCACCAAACCTACACTTCACTTACTAGATTGAACAGGAAAGGAAAATCGATTTCAATACCTTTTCAAATCATTTTGCTCTTAAATTAAGAGTCTTAATACCCCGATGAAAGAAAAATTCTCATGTCTGGGCAAGAGCATCAAAGGCCATATTGAACTTACCTGATTCAATACATCTACGATGATATCGCTTAAACTACTTGGTGGCACAAGTGCTTTGTCATATTGATTTGAAAAAGAAACAAATAAGTTTTATGTCTGGGCAGGTGCACCAACAACCTTATTGGACTGACTTGATTTTTCAAGAGCACTTAAACGAAGAAAGTAAAAAAAAAATAGTTTGAATTCAGCCTTGGGTCGGTGCACAAGTCTTATGTCTGGGTAGGTGCACCCAGGCCCAAAATATTGTTCTTACCCGAATTATTTCAATCAAGAGCAATAAAACTAAAAAAATTAAACAAAAAAATTGAAGTCGGTTTTGGGCCGGTGCATAAGTCTCATGTCCGGACAGGTGCACAGAGGACCAAATATTGCACTTACCCGATTTAATTCAGCCGAGATCAATGAAACAAGCATAGTGAAGCACACATACTGAAACTGGGTCTGTTTGAATTTTTAACTTGTATAAAACTTTTTAGTCCGGGCAAGTGCAAAACTTAAAATGTTCAATTAATTCGACATGACCTGGAAGGGGTAACCGAGCTGAATAAAATGGGGTCATCTGGCTCTCTAGGATCTAATCACGACGTTTTCTGAGTGAATCTGGATTCCGCGCAAGTGAAGAAAACTTTGTTCATCTCGCTTTTGCCACGGATGCATGTGAAACAGGCTCCATAGCACGGCTTATCAAGCCGTTATCTGACTATTTCATATGAAGGGTTTCCTTAAGCCCGACAAAAAGCATGTGGAACAAAGAGTATTACGAAAAGTAAACGACTGCACCAGTAGTAAATACATTCCAGCCAGAATTTACCCTTTTTAATTGGACACGAATCAAGCAGTAACCTGGCAAGAAAATAACAAACATCTAGCCACTCTGCACCTGAAAAGAAAAGCAAACATTGTTTTCGAAAAATACTTCCCGAAAAACCCATTCAAAGGAATTGAGGTTCTTATACCCAGGTTACCTGTTAAATTCTCTCTAAACCCCTTCTTTTGCAACGTTGTTCCTCGTACATTGTTCGAATTCCCGCAAGTTTCCTGCGTTAGAGATATCGATTCGATTCGGTTTCAGGTTTAATTGAATAAACATTTTTGTTGCTTCCCTCCCATCCGCACCGCGCGCAAGGTGTGCGCACAAAAGGCAAAGAGCAGAAGGTTAGTCTGCCAAAGTGCTTAGGTACTCTAACTCAGTACATCGACAATTGTAGGTACTATGTAGATCGCAGTGCACCACAGATATACGAGGGAGAAAATACTTAAAAAAAAATCTATGAAATCCAGAGATGGCAGAGGGAAGATGCAGACGGCCGGCATATTTCTTTGCGGATCTCATGGATAAAATGGTAAGAAAAAAAGATCCACAGTCAGGAATGTGGCATTTTATGCGGCAAACGAGCAAAAGATGAATTTTTTATTGAATTTCCGATTGGAATTCATTCAATTTGAATGAGAGGAAGGGGAGCAGGCAAGGTATGTGCTGCAATGCAATGATGGAGTGACATCGACTGATGCAATTTTACCTCTTTTCTATTCTGGAGATACTGGCTGGATGCTGCATCTCTCACCCCTTCGCACTGATTGACAGATCTAATAAATTTATATCTCGAGGCCGGGGCCTCACCGCCACCGATATGGCAACAGCCAGAGCCACACTGCTGCCGCACGTCTGGAACGACGATGACGCTTGCAAGCGTTTATTGGAATGCATGAATAGTTTAATTGGAAGACATGCTTAGGATACACTCACGGAGTTTAACAGATCCTTGAGTGCCAGCCAGCGAGCGAGCAGAGTGCAAGGATGAAGTGCTTTGGCGTTACGTTGCTTCCTTTTCTATTTTGTTTTATATCCTCCACTGTGCGGTGAATGAGTCAATCAACCGCACTCAATCAAATGTGATTTCGCTGCAAGGATGCATGGCAGACAAAGTGGGCGTCACGGTTGGAATGCACTTGAAGTGAAATTCAACAATATTACCTGTGCGCAGAGCGGAGCAGGGATCTGCCATCATCATCAACTCTAGGTATAAGGTGTGTGCGTTGCGCTGTTTTTGGCGTGGGTACCTACATACCAGTGTACCTATAGAGGTAGATAGCTTTCTGTCATAAGGATGTGTAACCATATTGGCAACACGGCGGAGGCACGTACTCAATAGCAGTTGACAGGCAGCCAGCCAGGAGTGCCGTTGACTACCAGACGACAATTTAACGCGTTGTCAGTTGTTATCACTATAAATAGACGATGACGACGAGAGCAAGTTGCGGTGGCAGGAAGCGAGGACGGGAGACAGTCCAACGCGCGTAGAGTAGAGGCACTTTATTTCAGACTGTATTCGGCATCATTTCAATTAAACGTTGTGAACAAAGGCTCTATCCATTTTAGTGCTAACGTGTCGTCATTTGTTTGGTTTTTTTTGGCTGACTCACAGGCGAAAGTGTTCACGAACAAATAGGTTAGTTGGAACAGTGTCGAGGGGGGATGGCAATACTTGTGCGACAGCTTGCAATTTCAGTTTTCTATTTGAATCGATTGTAGCAGGGATGATAGGAGTCTGGGTATTATATTTGCGTCTGTCGAAGTTTTGTTTTCTAAAGTGATTGCGAACCGAACAGACACGTTTAGTTTATAGAGAAGTTTTGAACAGTCTATTCGACCTTCACAGCTAGATGGGAACACGCCCCGAACACGCTATAAAACTTTGATTTGTGACAGCCACGATCTGGTCTAGAGTGTAGAGTTTTTATGCAAAATTCAAATGTAACAGTATCACTACGACAATCGCTCCTTTCCTTAGCCCACTCTTGGATTTTTCACTTTGGAAAAAATAGGGGATTCACCCTATCCCCGATTTATAAGGCACCCAATTGGGGATCAACAACCCGTGAAGTCACTTTGCCTTCTATTCCCAAATGGCGATAGGAAGCCAGGAGAGGGTTAGTCTATTAGTCTTCAAAATCAAATCGCCGAGCTTATAGGGACATTTCGGTCTTTCAGACTGAGGACCCGAGATCGGCTAGGGCTATGCAAACCATAATGGGGGATGCCTGGCACCAATATGTAGATGAATATGTATACGGCACCTAATCACAATAAAAGTTCGATAAGAGAACTTCTTGCCAAACTTCAAAAAATGTTTTACATAAAAACAAGTCGTTTTGCTTTCCTCCGAAGATTTAAGAACGAGATAATTATTTAAGGCGAACGACAAGGGTAAGTGGAACACAAGACCTGAGCAGCGAGCTGCATGACCTAAATTTATTCAATCAAGGTACGAGATGGACCTGCGCCTCAACCAACAAGCTCTGTCCCTAGATAAGGACAGAGCCTTTTGGCTCCCATTTTGTACTCGTAGCTGGTGGAGGTTCGCCTTAATGTACGTGTGACATTTTAGCCTCGGTCTCACTCAACTATGTCGTCCCATCAGGGTTGTTTAAAGTTTAAAGATTTTTCGGGCTCGGTCTTTAAACCATGAAAGAAGTGAATTGTCGCCAAACGTGAGACCCTAAGACAAAGAGTTGTGTATTCTACCGACTGAAACAGCCGACTTTCGGTGGCATAAAGCTTCGCATAAGGATCATACAGCACCTACCATTCACATAGTGCTTGAGCTGTCGTGGATTCAGGAACCAACACTGGCTGGTGTTATTTGTGGAATCTGGGAAGCCAACCCTTATGTCCAGCGCTTCTCAAAGTTTAAGAAGTCGCCCTTACGTGGCGTCCAACGTGGGACACGAGCCCACGACCCTGAGGCTAGAGTCTCGTGCTCTACCGACTGTTAAATCTGCCTAATAAACGAATTGAGATGCCGACTTTTTATTTCGTAGTACCATACAAAACTCGATGATGTCAGCTAAGACTGCCTGATGTAAATTGCATTTTATTTTAAATGAAAGGCCCTTCAAATTGCCAGTTCTTATTTCCGGGTTGTAGGAGAAGTTGATAAAATGGCGCCCAACGTGGATCACGATCCTAAGACTAAAAGTGTTGAAATCAACCGACCGTTCTTACCCAGCACAAGCCCTAGTCGTAACGTTTTGCATCTGACCAATTTTGAATGTCAGCTTTTTGTACGGCTTCAAGTTTCCCAGAGGGCCATATCGCTACGACCAGTAAAGTTGATGTAGTAAGCTGAGCTCTAGTTCATGCAGAAACTAAGGCTGCCTGGTGTGAATGCCAGATTCCGGCTAGTTCTCCCTTATGTGCAGAGCACGTTCAAATTGTAGCTTCTCATCGCCAATTTTTTTTAAGAAATTGGCATGGCGCCTAACGTGAGACACGAATCCAAGGCCCTGAGACTAAGAGACTGTTGCTTAAGCGGCTGATAGCGGGTACCAGGATGGAAGACACTGATGGAACACTGAACACAACTAAGGTTTGGCCAACATTAAAGCCGTTTAAAGCAACACCAAAGTTTCCTTACGCTTAAGGGAAGAGAATCAGATATACCCTGCTAAATATTTGAATGTTGCCTGAGCTAGCCAACCATAACCCATACGCACAACATTTGGCTTTCGGTTCCACGCAGAGCTATGACCCATAACTTGATGTAGTCACTTGAGTTCTTGTTGCTGCAGACTAGCAGTTTGGCCCCAGTATGGGGGCCAACCAGGGTCCTTAAAGTTAGTTTGTCCAACCAGGGTCCTTAAAGGTGCCATTCACAAAGGCGCTAACAAGGGGTTAGTAATAGTGCATCCTAGAATGACTGTGCTTTCAGAAGCCAACAGTTATGCACACCGATTACTCGGTCCCTCATTGTGCTCTTAGTATTCTATGGAATCATATCGAAGAACTACCATGTGATCTGAGTTTCTCAGCAGTCGGACTTGAGGAATCAGGCTTGGTTCAGAGGATATGAAACGGACGATAGTTCCGGTGAAGGTTCGTTCATCGCCTCGTGCTGTCATATCGTCTGAGCCATGAACTCGATGGTTCAAACGATATGATTCCATCGCCTCGTGCTGTTCGAAACGTTACCGTATCGATCTGACTTTTAATAGCAGGCAAAGGAAGCGTTCTTTAAGCAGCTGACGTTACCTGAGAGAGTGATCTTGAGTTGGTCATATTTGTTGAGCTATCGCCAGAGTGCTCTGCTGAAGCAGCTCTCGATGGCTCTCGATGAATACCCTCTTATGACTGGCAGAGTCTCCTTAACTGACACTCCAAATCCTTTTTCACTTTTTGAGAAGGCGCCGGCCGTAGAGCTGCTTTTCAATTTTCCTTACTTACTAACTTACAAACTTTAGATGGCGCTATAGTCCGGAGTTGACCTGGGTCTCAACCAACAAACTTCGCCAGCCAGCTCTACTTCCAGCCTTGTCCAATTTTTCGCACGAAAGTCTCCTGTACCACTTGCGTGCGCCACAAGTTTCAGTGCTCCTCTAATGCGTCATCCGTGCGGGATCGATGCAAAGATTTTCCGGTCTGCTTTTTTTGTTGTTGTCGTCGGTGAGGATCTTTGATAGTTTTGTCGCAAGAGCAACGTAGGAAGTGGCCCACAGACAGCAACGCCGGTACTTATATGACAAGCTTTCCCGAATCCCTCGAAAGACCTGTTAAGAATTTGATTCAACCTTTTATCTCGCATCCTAGCACTCCACAGTCGACTGAAGCCCAGCACTCGCACCAGCCAGCACTGCCTAGATCTGGCTGAAGGCAACTGAGCGCTGATGTTTAAAAGTCTAGGGTAACTCTGTTTCCGCCTTAGGGTAATAGACGAACATATCTTCTGCCCAATTTTGTTGTCATTTCTGATCGGTTGCAAGGGATTGGAGGCACTATAGAAGAGACGAAGAGCGAATGTCCCTTATTTTCGGTCACATCTAAATTTAGTACGACAATTTGAAAAACTTGAGTCATATTGAATTTCCACTGTTCGGCTGGCCTCAAATTCAACCTTTCGCAACATGAAAACTACTCGATAAGCAAATCGAGAGAGAGAGGAAACTACTTAATTGGAAAATGTTCCCATCAGAAGAATCCACTATGTCTTTGGGGCAATGTACCTATGTGCTTCCCAAGCATCGTCGCATCAGTCGCGCCAGCTCCAGGTTGAACTTGGTTTATCACCAAAACGTTTTCCATAAATTCCAAGTCAAGGGTAATAGCAACCAACGTGTACGATTTTCATTTGGCCCAATGTATAGCATCGTTCTGCATGACCCACCGCTGAGACCGAAGCAAACTAACAAACCAACACACGGCACAGTTCACATAGTCTTCCAACTAGAAAAAAAGGAGACTAAGCGCAACAATTTAGAAAGAAATTTATGCTCCAGAGTTTCTTGTATCATTATCATCATGTTTATCCACTTCCGAGTACGGTTCCCTTTGTTCGAAATGGAACCGAACCACGAGCATGGAATGAAGCAACAAAAGTCTAGCACACTTGCCAGCTGAATGTTTACTGTAGCCAAAACGAATGATGCGCGGGAAGCGAGAGCGGGAGCATCAAGGAGAAAGGCACTTATGGGTAAAGATTACTAAAATTGTCGAGGAGCTTTCCATCCCCGCACATCATTCCGAAAATCCACTATTATCAGGACTTGCATGAAGAGCGTTCACGCGTTGAGTCTCTAGTAAATCCTTTTTGCCATCAGTGAGGGATCCAGTCCATGCGGGACTTGTGTGTGCGTGTGTGTGTCGGTATCTCGGTGCGTATTGAGACTAACTAGACCAGAAGAATTGCTTTTAAAACGACAACCAAGAGTTACTACTGCTGCCATACCACACAAGGCAGAGTCCCCTTGAACTTTGCTCTCCTCGTTTGGCGTTTTTATTTTTCGGGGAAAGCGATGCTTTATGATAAATGATACTTCGTGGGCAGTGAGGCTGCTCTTGATGACGAAGGACGTTTAATCCTTGCAAACACACACACGAACACAAGCACATAGATGAAGGGGTGTGTCCGGGTCGTTTGATACAGACTTGTGAAGTGCTAAACCATTCACTCTGTGTGGAGAGGAGTGGGTTGTTGTTCCACTTGGACAAACATCAATCCACATAGAGGGTTTGGTCCTCAAATACTTGACTTAAATAGTCGGTTGTCGTCAACGGTGCCACCACACTCACTCCAGCCCCAACTGATCACATCAACAGTAAATAAAATAACGAAAAAGTTTCATTATACGATATCAACCCTTTTTTTGGTCCGGAAAGTTTGCGTTGATTGTTTATTCTTTGAATGCTTTTGTCCCAATCCAGCAAAGTTTGAAAATGTTCTCTTAATTTATGCGTTCGGGAGGCTGTGCGTGAAGCAATTGAATGAAAATGCTTTCTCTGTGTTGGGTGAGAGGTTCCGGAAGGGGAATGGTTCTAGTTTAGCGATTTTTTTGACAGATTTTTAAACAGTTTGGGACATAATGGTTAACCCTTTTTTTCTTGCAGGTAATGACCTTGACTCTATACGAGCGCTCTTCAGCGAAAAGGAGAAGGAGCTCAGCTTGGCCGTGGCTAAAGTGGAAGCTCTCACCAGACAACTAGAGGATCTGAGGCGCGACCGAAGAGGTCCGCTCAATCTTATACCTGGCAACGCGGGGTGCAATGGCGGTCAACCTTTACCAACGCAGGCTGCGAGAGAGCTCGAAAAGCTGCGACGAGAATTAATGGTAAAATTTTACTTTTTACCTAGTTGACACATATAGCAAAGCCCTATTCTATTTCAGTACCGTAACCAACTTTCCCTGCAACAAGATGCTCGATTGCACTTACAGCGAGAAGCTCTGCAGCAGCGACAGGCAGAGCTTCGCTCGGTGGACCAGCGAATATACGAACTGCAGACTAGACTGCAAAAGAAAAAGGCTTCAAATCTCAACATTCAGCAGCAACAGCAGCAGCACAGCCCACAGAGTTCACCCAAGGAGAGATCACAGCAACAACAGCAGCAGCAGCAGCAACAACAACAGCAACACCAGCAGCAGCAACAACAACACCCCTTGTCAGCGCAACAGAGGCCAGCTCAAAAGTTGTCACCCACGGGGATCAACAAATCACAACAACAACAGCAACAACATTCCTCGATGGTTTCCACGAGCATCCCCCTGAGTGTGCGTCCCTCCAACAGTGTGTACCCCTCACAGCGGATAGTTCCCAGGGGTAATGTAGCCGCCGTTGAACCGTACATCCACACGCCCCAAAAGTCGGCCATCACGTCGACAGCCTCTCTAGTTAACTCGGGTCACTTGGTCAAGCAGTCTGCAGCGACCGCCAATACCAACCAGCAAAATCAACTGATCCAAGATCTGACGAATCTCAAACTGAACCTGGCTCATGTGAACTCCAGTGTGAGTGTAAATCACCTGTCGTACGCGGAGAGTGATGAAACGAAGCTGGCGCGACAGAAGCTCTCCGCTTTGCCAACAACTAAAGCGGCTGCTGCTGTGAACACCTTCCACAGCCCACTCAGCAAAGAAAGTGAAAGCGATCATTCCATCGATGTGGCTAAAAAGTCGGCCTCGTCGCCGTCGTCGTCCTTGTCACCATCGTCTGAAGCGTCGACGAAGACGACTTCCCTGCCATATAGTAGTAAGATACCCAAGAGCATCACGAGCAAGCCAGCAACGCCACAAAACTCAAACTCGTCAAACGAGTGCGACTCAGAAAAGGCCGGTGAAGGACCCGTTGGCGTCACTCACCAGCTTACCGTGCACAGTGCACCACTGGGGACGGTCAACAAATCCGTTGCTCTGCCCGTTTCAACGGCGACTTCGACGAGCACCACCACAACGGCTCCCAGTCAACAGCCACCGGCAACCGACGATAAGCCTGCTGTCAAGCCAAAGGCACTGCACCACCAAATTCCATCAGGAAATCTTGTCGTTCCTCCACGAAAGCCGATCAGCAGCGTGGCTCCTACGTCGGTGACGAGTTCGATTCCGAAGATCGTCGCACACAGTCCGAAGGTAAACAAGGTCGCACCAAGCATAGTCCTTGACTCTTCGGACAAATCACGACCAGCGCTGCCGCCAAAACCAAGCAAGCTATCGCCCACAGGTTCAGACAGCTCGATGCAGGGAGCATCAACGGTTTCATCCGCGCCTACAGTAGTTAGCGTCATAAACAAAGCTCCCATATCTGAGCCGCCCAACGATTCGAGCAACATTAGCTCGGTAGCAGCCAGCCATAATCCAGATAATCTGCCCATCAAGGCGAAGCCGTTGACGATCAGAAAGCAGCCACTATCGGAACAACCACGACTGAAATCGATTACCTCGGGCCTTAAACCAGTTCATCAATACAACTCGCGGAGAATAGAAATGCCTCCGGCCTTCCTGTTCCCAGAAATCGATCGGGCTGAGCTGAAGGACAAGGATGGCAGCAACAGTGCAACACAATCCAAACAACAGCAGGCGTCACAACAATCGCAGCAAGCCGACACCAATGGCAACACCGACGAGACCGACAAATCTGTGTCGAGTCAAGCGAGCGAAGAGAGGTCCCCCGACGATGTTAAACATCGCCTGAGGCACGAAAATGGCAAGGCGAAACTGGCACGACGCGTCAGCTTTGATCCATTGGCTCTTCTCCTGGATGCCAGTCTGGAGGGTGAACTGGAATTGGTGAAGAAGACTGCCATGCAAGTGCCCAACCCAAGTGCGGCCAACGACGAGGGTATCACGGCACTGCATAACGCCATCTGTGCGGGACACTTTGAGATTGTCAAGTAGGTCAAACAAAGACACCGCATCAATTCCACTTTCCTATGAGAGTATTCCCTCCCCTTCTTTACAGATTCCTCGTCGAGTTCGGCTGTGATGTCAATGCTCAAGATTCCGACGGATGGACACCACTTCATTGTGCGGCCAGCTGCAATAACCTCTCGATGGTGAAGTTCCTGGTGGAAAATGGTGCTTGCCTATTCGCTGCCACGCTCTCGGATCACGAGACTCCGGCTGAGAAATGTGAGGAAGACGAGGAGGGTTTCGACGGTTGCTCCGAATACCTATACAGTGAGTAGTTGTGTTTTGCTTTTTTTGTCCACTCCCTCACCTGGAAATGTTTGCTTCTATTCCGCAGGTATCCAAGAGAAGCTCGGCATCCTCCACAATGGCGAGGTGTATGCAGTGTTCTCCTACGATGCTCAGCAATCCGACGAATTGAGTTTCGTTGTCAACGATCGATTAACGATTCTGCGGAAGGGTGATGACGCCGAACGTGAGTGGTGGTGGGCGAAGAATGCAAACGGAGAGGAAGGATACGTGCCACGAAATCTGCTGGGGGTGAGTACCTACCTACCTATCCCACGACAAACGCGTAGGGCAAGAAAAAAGACACAGCTCCCCGGGACGATTCATTTTTATGTACTTATCCAAGTCGCGGTATTTAATTTCGAAACAAAAGGAGGGAAAAACTCTGCCAAAACGATGAACGAATTACCTTTCATTATGCAATCGTAAACTCGTAGGGAAGCACAAAAAATTTAATTTGCCTCTGCACATTCAGTGGCGCCCTTACCCCATACTTCCGCGGCTTATTGGAGTTTGATTAACCGACATCGCGTTTTGGGATTCCTCATGTGATGCGAATGGGGATCGTAAATTGAATTGGTTTCAATTTATTTCGAAAAGGATTGACGTGCCAGTTCTTTTTGGCTCGTCGTTTTTCATTTGGCACGCTGAATACCTAAAACAAGACCGAAAGGGGTCCTTAAGTGCACTCGAAACGAAAATTATTTCCGTATTGGCAAGAGACTTGGATAGACCCTTTGTTGGGTCTCTTACTTGATGGGATTTTAGTGTGTAGCTCTTTCGCTGGGATGTTAACGATTTTATTTAACGATGTGCATTAAATTTGCAGCTGCCCTAGATGTGCTACTTGAGAAGAAATTTGCATACGTGAACCCTCCTGATTAGTTCCCAACACCAGTGCGAAATTTATTTTTATATGTAACCTTAGCAAAGGACCTTCACCTCTTTTTTAAAGAGCCAATTCTTTTCTAGACAGAATTAAACGTCGACTTACGATTATGAGTGCCACACAGTGTGGCGTTGCTTTGGCCTTACACGACTGTTTTTAAACATGCAAAAAATTTTCTTCACTATATGAGGTCCTAAAGATGTTTACGTACAGACGGACTTGTCTAGTTAATTCTACTGACAGTCTTCCCTCGCCCAGGTGAGGTAAAAAGAGAAAAAATTGTTTTAGCTATTATAGTGAGCCATCAGATAGTATTGATGCTGGCTGTCAGTTTTTGACATTTACTGAGTTTAATGCAGTTGGACTTTTTGACAGATGGCAGATACGGACTGACAAATTCTTGATTTTTCGGTCAACATAACGGCGTAGTGAGTTTGGAAAGGTTTTTTTTAAGAGTTAGACCTACGCCAATAATCCAGTGACATTGCAGCATCTCAAAGCTAACATCCAGACAGAAATTTACGCTGTTGACTCAGATATCTTTTTCAAAAAATGGAAAATTTCGACCTTCAAAAGGTCGCATGCAACAAATGACTTAAAAGTTACATAAATGTTACGTCGTTCCATTTAGAGTTGCGATAAATAGAACTTCGTTGAAAAATAAAATTCTACATTGATTTAACAAAAAAAGTGTGTTTAATCAAGTGAAAACTTCAACACTAGCTATTGGCTCAGTCATAACCTTTAATTTCGGTTCTTAAATGAGGTGTAAATTAGGAGCGAGCCTCTTGTAAATACCGAAACGGTGAAAATGTCAGCTCCTCTCATCTTCAGGGCTCAACCAAAATTGTTCGTATAGAGTTCATGACAAATAGTAAAAAAAGTAAATGTTAATTAAAATAAGGGCTTCTTCTTTTTTCCACCATTCAGCGAAGGCGAAGCTATGATCTGAGTCTAAAGATAAAAAAAACTCTCATTTAAACTTCGTTTCATGTGATCTGATTGTAGGGTTAGGATAAAGACCTCAGAAGTTTGGGGAAAGTCTGGCGAAAGTCTGGCATCATGGCGAAGTATTTTTACTTATTAATATTTCGCAAAGTAAAAAGAAAACAAGTGAGAAAGTGCAATAGTTTGTCTGTAACGAACTTCTAAATACCCGACCCTCTTTACCCGTTAACACCAAATTTAAAATTTTTTTGGTCTGTTTCATTTACTGAATGTCAATTATTTATATTGGCCCCCTAAAAGTGGGCGGAGCATAATGCTTTGTCTGCAACAAACTTAACAAATGGTAATATCTTTAATATTTGTCATATACCTACCTAATTTTTTTCGATTTAGAATGAATTTCCCGAAAAATCAGGTTTTCAAAGATTTAAGATGTTAAAAGTGGGCATGGCCGATAGAGTGGGCGGTCCAGTTATTGTCTAATTAAAGGCTTTTGACCGATATGTTTTGTCTATCTTGACCAAAAGGCATTTTGAAATAAAATGTTAGTTTGAGGTTGTCCGACATTCAAGTCAATTGTGGGCGTGGCTTTGGGTGGATCCTTCTCAGTTTTCAAACCTTGTCTGTACAAAATGAGAACCAAGCAACGCTGCAAGTTTCAGTTTCCTAGCTCAATTTTAAAGACCTCAAAACTGCACACATACGGACAGACGGACAAACGGACATGGCTTAATCGACTCACCTGTCAGTCTCGATCATATGTCTAAAAGGCCTTAGGGGTCTACGGTGATTGTAACTGTGTTACAAACTATGCATTAAAATTAATATACCCTCGGTCGGGTATAAACACGTTTAATGGAACAGAATTTTTTTTTATTCAAATCTCAACATAAACGCCTGGGTAATAAGAAATACAAAATAATAATATGGTTAATGTTCACATGGTTAATGTTAATATGGTAATATGGTTCACCCTACAGATGATTTGGCGCATTAGTTTCTTTCACGTTATTGTTGCCTAATAAGTAATTGCACGTGTTTGCAGCCAGTATTTGTGTAATAAGATCACTATCATCTTTCCCTCTTCTTTTTAGTCCACGTCCTGCTCAAAGGCTTTCTTGAAAAGCCTCTGGACCAGCATATTCGTAAAAAGAGACACATTTAGATTTTTGTAGTCTAAAGATGACGAGAAGTGGTCGGCTTTAGAAAATTTTGTATGTTGAGGCTGTGTTGAGTCACTAATGATGCTGCTATTTTGCCGTTACTTGGGGTCTCCTTTCGACAGATTAATGCCTTGCTAATTTCCACGATTCGAAGATTACTGGAAAATGACTGAAAATAATCTGAACTTGTGTCTCTGTCAACTGGAGACAGCAAGAAAGTTGCGTCAAGCAAGCTGGTTTTACCTCAATTTATCAGAGAGTATTGTTTTTAAAAAAAATTCGAAGTGCGCCATTTCCCCCGCTTCACCATATCATCCGGCCTTAAGCTACCTTTCTTCAAGAAAGTTGGACTTACCCTACTTTATCGCCGAGACAAAATAAAAGCTGCTTGTTTTGCTATTCGTGCATGATACTTATTTTGTTCATCACGATGACGGTGATTATCCCAGTCAAGTCAAATCACGATGCCACGACTAAGAGATCTTAAATAAAACAAATCGTTTAGATAAGTCTTAAAAGCTGAACGGTCTTTTACCGTCAATATGTCCTGTACAGCGGGTAAAATGGTATTTATGCCGAATCCCCCTCAAAAAAATGTGCCATTTTCCCTTTTCAAATAGCTCTAATGATCTAGATCTAGTTTTACATTAAGTTCGACCCATCGTATTTTTTGTTGCTATTAGCACATGGAAATCCTAAGACGGTTCCTACCGCACAGTTATATATGTACAATCAGGGATTTTCATAAGCACAAAGAAAATTTTACTTTGGATTTTCTGGTGTTGACTTCGAAGCCTAAGCGAGCGCAAGCGCCGAAGAGAATATTTCCATATGTGTATCTAAGCAAATGTTGGTTGAAAAGAAGTTTAAAGTGGCGCTGCGCCATATTACCCGACATATTACCCCCTACGCCATATTACCCGACTTAAAACTACTTTCTATCAAACAAGTTCGTTTAACCTCACTTTACAGAGACATGTAAGATACAAACGGAGACATTGCGATTCTTATATGGCAATAACAATTTTGCTCTTCATCTTAGAAAACAGTGATGATGATGACCCTCAGTCACTCCAACCTACGGTTTCAATTCCTTAGAAAATTTATTTTTTTGGAGTCGGTCTAGTGATTTTTATTTTTTGCTAAAAGCTATCTTCAATCAGGCGTTATAAAGGATTGCCTCATCCTTTGCAAAGGATGAAGCCAAAAAAAATATTTTTATTTTCATTTTTTGCCTCGTTAAATTTTGATCCAGATGTTGGGTAGGTCCAAAAATGGTCACAAAAAATGGGAAAAGGCTGAAGTTGTTGGTACCTTTTTGTTTCAAGTTGAATTGACTGCTGAACTGCGTAACTTTGAAAAAGATTTGTCCGTAGATAGAATACCGACTTTAGAAAAAAAAAGATATTACGTGTCCCTCGCTGTATTGGAGGGTAATATGGGCCCTCCTGCGCCCTCTTATGGGACTATTCCAGCTTTTATTTCAACTTTTTTATCAGGAAGATGGCAAATTCGGGAAGGGGCATTTTTAGTTCTTGTATCCATAGGGCTGGCAGTTTGTACTCAGAAGTCCTAACAGCGCCTACTTTTGGAGAGTGTTATTAAAGACTCAAAATGAAGTATTTTTTTTGCTGTATAAGAATTGATATAGTACTAATATTTTATTTTGCTATATTTTAACATACAAATTAATAATTTCTACTGTTAATAAGAAATTTTAATTTATTATTGATAAGAATAAATAAATAAATAATTAAATATTAGAATAAGGGTTGTTGTCATCTTTTCCATGGGCCATAAGAGACCAGATTTCGACTGAGAAAAATTAGCAATATACCGACTAAAAGATCCTTTCAAAAACAAAACAAATCTTGCCTTATGCGGTTTTAATAATGTCTTAATACCTAAAACAAACAAAAACATTATAATGCCGCTAAAACCAAATCTAAATGCAAACACAATGATTGCTTTCCCAGCCAGTCATCGTCGGTCGTCTTCATTCGTCGACGAAACCCCAAAGGTTGTCAAGTGAGAGTCAAAAGAGTAAACAAACAATTGAAAACGACTTTTTCTGCTATCATTGCCAAGGCCACACCAACCGAACCCTTCTAAATGTAAATATCCTTGATTTGCTTTAATTTCTCCTGTCAACTTGGCAAATTATCAACTCTTTTGAGGCTGGATAGATATCCAGCGGCAAAGGGGATATGTGGGGTTGAGGGTGTTTTTTTTTCTTTTTTTTTGTATTTATCTTCTCCCACTTCAAGTAAAGTTATCCTTACACAAAAGAAATGCAAAGAAGCAAAGCAACTTCCAGAGCCAGACCCATGTGGGCCGTACTTAGAAATCCATTTACCAAATTATTGAAATGTGATTCGGAGTAAAATTCTCTTTTTCAAATAAATTAATTTGGTAGGCTCGAGGAGCCAAAACCAATGGCCGTATAAAGCACAATGAAACGAAACCAACAAACCAAGGAAAAAAGAAATGGGGGGAGAGCACGCAACCCCATCGGCCTTCAGCAGCAATTCAGAAGGCAAACACAAATTCAATTGATCCCTTTTTTTACATTAAAGTCTAAGGCGGAAGTATTGGATTCAGGGAAGTTAATTTCTTTAAAAGAGCTTTTAAGAAAAGTCGAAAAATGGTTGGGCTGTGAGAGAGATTTAAGTTGGGAGACCGCTAGTCTTTCTTGGGCGTGGGTTTAAAATCAATTAAAAACTTAAGAAGCCAAGTTCCTGCCAATAGCCTCTTTCAGGCACCTTAAAAGCGACTGTGTTTTGTCAAGGTTGTGCACAGTTCACCATGCCAATGGGTTACAAAGTATCAAATCTGTATTTAAAAAAGTGTTATTAGCAGCCTTGATATCGAGCAACAGAGTATGAAGATCGTGTTGCCTAAGCTGCACGTGCCCAGACATGATTGCTCAGAGTAAGATTAAAGTTTAGAAGGAACCCCTGGAATATAACCTGAGGAATATTACCCCTGTGTAGAGGTAATATCCCACCAGACTGGTGGTGGGATATTACCTTATTAATCCCCACCTATTCATAGGGAAAATGCAGCAGTCAAGGCTGTGAATTTAAACGATATCAGAATAGCTGCTACTTCCTGCCTAGTTATAAAAATCTTTAAATTTTGCCCAAACTGCTTTCGCTTTCAGAGAGAATTGATCAAGGAAAGTGAGGTTTTTTTTGGAACTTTGGTTCTCACTTTTAAAGACTTTCCAGTAAGAATAATTTAGACTCTGTTGCACCTGGCCAGACATGAGAGGTTTTTTATGCCCTTTTAGAAGATTTGAAGAAAATAAAAATAAAAAAGTAATCGTTAGCAGAAGAAGGCGTCTTCTGAATGGTCTGCGATTTCACTGACCCCTCCGCTCGCGCTGTTAAATGATTCTGCCTATTGGTTTTGGTCGATAAATAGTTGCTCGTCGAGATTTTCTATGGCAAAAAACAGAAATAGAACTTCAGGCAAGAGTGATTAAAAGGAAGCAACCACAAAATACGTAGATCCAGCTGTTTGAACGAGTTTCTAGACCAAGACTAGACCAAGAAGGTAAAACCAACTGTTTGAACGAGTCTCAACTAGAACGAGAAAGTAAAACAGAAAACCAAATTAAGGACAGAACTTAATAAGCTTCTGTTCCGTTGCTGTTCTTTGTAAGACGTGACTTGAGAGACAAAATTTGGAAAAAAAACGAGGCACATGTTTCTGCCACCATTTGCAGCTTTCCCGAGATAGAAGTGTATGCTTTTCAGGCGCTGCATGTGTTAAACAGCACCAGACCCAACACCGAATGTATAATGAGTGTTCTCAGTGGCTTCTGCATGTCTTTGCTTTTTTTGGAGATGGGATACATTTCATCGTGTGAAAATCGTCGCATTTCGTCACCACATCACATAGTCCTCCTCTTTGTTTTGTTCGTTTCGAATAAGCACGTCATCATTGGTTTCATGTCAACGTTGAAGGCGATCCACATTATTAACTTTTCATATTTGCGCTTGCTTCGTTGGATTCGAAAAGAACATCCTTTCGAATCCTGCGCAGTTTGGACAAGTTTAGCCCTCAATGATATTAATTGTAGAGTGTAGAGTTGTGCTTCTTTATTGTTGTCCAAAAGTGTTTAAAAGTGTCTGTTTTGAATATTGTTTTCGAACTTAAGTCGAACTCCTTACATGACACTTTCTTGTGCAAAAACGCGTAAAGTGACTCAGGCTGTCAGACACGGATATTGGGCAGTTCATAGCTGAACCCCAATCTGTTCCGGAGAGTAAGTGTGTTCCGTGGGTGAGATCATTGATCCCTGCATGCCTTTTGGAGTTTTCATCACATTGTCCCACTCTTAGTTGTGTCACATCATTGCTGTTACGCAGTTACCTACATAGTGGCAATGATGCAGGTGAGCCAAATGGGCAGCATTCATATTTGCTCTTGGTCCTCGTTGGATTCGGAAAACCAACATATTTAATGCGTGTAAATATTTCGAAGAGACCTTCCAGACGTGCTGCGCCTTGAGCGATTCCTTTTTGCGATGTGGTTGAGAAGTCATGCCACATTTGAGTGGCATCGTGAACGCCAGTGCTACTGATCTCACATCGTATCCGGTTTTTTTTAAGAGGACATAATACACACTGTGTAAATGCCGTAAATGCAAGGACCCCTGGAAAATGGTTGTTTTACCAGGATGATTGTTTAGTTTTTTCGTCTATTTAAAGTTAATTCTACTGGTTCTGAAAAATTCAACACACAGCACATATCGAGAAGTTGGCCCTGGTTCAAATCAAGCTATCGCGTCACTCTATTTCATGGTGGTAGTTTGTGCACTTGCCCAGACATGGGAATTAAACATGGGCAACTTTTTGAACTTGGTCGTGCCGAATAACGATACGGTCTTAAGTCCAACTACAGAAGAAGTAGCTGACTCGGCAGACACATCCTTGCAAGTTGTTGTCAAATGACACTATTCTATTTTCAGTTCTGGCAAACTCGAGCATAACCCTGCGACCCTGCTGGATCCTTAAGACGTTTCACATAATAAAAGCGCAAAAAAAAACACCTTCCCCCAACGGTTGTGTTGTTGCTTGTCGCTCGACTTATATTGACTGAACGTGTGGTGGGAGAGTTTGTTGCTGCAAAGCAATTTTCTAATTTTCCAATACTATGCAAAAGGAGGCAAAATAAGTATGACGGAAAGAAAAAAAAAAGTATTTTTATTTACGCACTTTTTATTGAATTTAACGTTCCGTCTTCGTTCGCCAACCCTCACTTACGAGTTGAGTTGTTTTATTTTGTTTTTCTTTCACGGGAAAACATTGAAATTTAGGGTATTCGACGTTTTTTTTTAAGGATACTTTGCGGCACAACATCATTTGGGGGAGAGGGAAAGAGCAGCGCCGCACCTAACAGAATGAAATAGAATGACACAGTTAAAGGGGCAAGGGGAGCCTCATAATGAGACAATTATTGAAATAGCAAACAAATGAAATGATAAAACTCTGACCGAGGTCGCTGATTGAGGTTAAGGATAGAAAAGCGGATTTGACTTGACCACCTCATCCCTCCGAAATGACGAGAAAAGCCAAACGAAGGTTTTTCCTTTCCTCCACCAGTTAGCCATTAATCGTAATACTTTGAGGGGTGAAAAAACAAATTTAATTCGCACTGAGAAGGGAATAGCTGGCATTATTCGGATTAGGGTCGTAGATTTCTTTTGTTTTCTCCGTTTTTTTTTTTTTTGTATCTCGTTTGCTATTCACAGGCCGAATTACTCTTTAATCGTTTGGCGAAAGAGGGAAGGCGAAACTTTCTTTTAATTACACTATTAAAGAAGCACAACAAATGCTTATTTTTATACCGTTTATAAAATCAGCCTCCCTTTTCTTTCTTTGAGGAATTTTAGCAATTTTCCCTAATTATTCGATGTAGCCATTTAGACTGACAATAATACTAAAAATGTCCTTTTCTAATTTTCAATTTTAATTCTCATTTTTCAGCTCTACCCACGAGTGCCAGTGCAGACAACCAACTTCACCGATTAGCAGTTATTTAAATACTGGATATTTAAAAAGAAATCTGGCCGAATAGTACAGAAGCACTACATATCAAAGTACTTGTAAATTGAGAGACCAACTACTACTTAATAAACTTAAATAAATAAATAAATAAATAAAAATCTTTGAAAAAAAAAATAAAACAAAATGCATTAAGCTTTCACAAGACAAAAATATATACACAAATACACACACTTACTTGGAAAATGCACATACAAACAAAGCGATTAATTTATTTTACATTCAATCTTTACATTAACACTTTATTGATAATAATAATAAGTATATAGAAAACCCTACACAATGTACGTACGCATAAAACAAAATAAAACAACACTTAAATCAAAAGAATACATTTAAAAAATGATTGCAATAAATTATTATGTAAATTTTAAAATATATATATATATATATACTCGTTATCATATAGACTTGTATAAGTGATTGTATAAAAGAAACATTTAAATGAAATATTAGACAGATAAGCGAGATTGCTCCAACTTTTCATCTATACATATAAAAGTATACATATATCAAGTGTTTATATTTATAAAAAAAAAACAAATAAAACTCGAAGAGAAAATTTTAAGTAAAGTGAATTGTTCTAAATAAATATTAACAAATATTATATATATAGATATATCATTATTAAATATTGTTAAACAAGAGAATCTGTTTCATATTTTTTTATTTTTACTTTTTTTTATCTTTAAATTGTATTATTAGAATTTAGTTTAAAAACGAAAACAATAAGATCACTATATCAAAAAAATAATAATGAAAAAAAAAACAAGGAAATAAATAAAAAATCTATTTGAATCAAGAATTTTAATACTGTTTTCTTTTACAATTTTTAAAGCTTCTGATTATTAAATGGGTGCTAATATCATAATGAAATTGTTCAAGAAAAATTGATTTACTAAAAGTCACCCAAAAACGTGGCTTTGCAAGGTGCAGCAGTCAACAGAGAGATATGTATGGGAGGGAGTTGGCAGGTGGCACCCTGCAACCCCCTACCTAATTTTTCTTTTAGCTTCTTTTATGTTTCCTCTATTTTAAATTTATAGTCCATAAAAGACACTATTTAATTGTAGACCCTAAAATTTTAAGTTAAGAGAAAAGTTATAGTAATAAATAAGGGCGTTTATTTTCAAAAGTGGCAAGATCTTTTTTGGGTGATTTGACACTTTCATGGTGTCAAATTACCCAAAAATATTGGGTGATGTGACATTTTTAATTTTAGGGCGATTTGACTATGGGCGATTTGATACCGAGTCGAAAATGCATTAAAAGCGAATATAAATGCGTAAAAACTGTTTTTTTTCCTAAAAACGCCCCTAAAAGGCAGCCGAGCTCAATGCTATGTAAACTTAACAAACTTAACAAATGGAGATATCTTCAATATTTGTCATAAAATTTTGTTTCAATTTAGAATACATTTTACGACAAATCAGATTTTAAAAGATCAAACATGCTAAAAATGGATTTGGTCAATTGTGTGGGAGGTCCACTGTTTGTCCTATTAAAGTGGACCTTTTTGTCTAGTTGTTATCTAACGTACAAGTCAATTGTGTGCGTGGCTGTGGTCGAATCTTATCAATTTTCGTACTTTATCTGTAAAGTATGAGAACCAACCTACAATCCAAGTTTCAGCTTTCTACCTCAATTTTAAAGACCTAAGAACTTCACACATACGGACAGATGGACGAAAGGACATGGTTTTATCAATTCACCTGTCGGTTCCGATCATATCTCTATGAGGTCTTAGGGGTCTGCGGTGATTATTCCACTGTGTTACAAGCCTTGCATTAAAATAAATGTATATTGGGTCGGGTATAAAAATGTGATACAGAGTGCAGCTAGCAAAACTTGCCGCGGTAAAGGGTGCTTCGACTGCTATGACGAAATTGAGGACGACTCCCTACAACGAGGAAAACAACGACCCTTAGAATAACAATTTTTTATCAGAAGAGCATGAGCCCCAAAGATAAACCAGGCCTTCTTTGTGAAAACGTTCATTACCAAAGCGAAATTAAATGCCTTTATGCTTCAAGCGATCGCAAATTAGTGCGTGAGCAACTTCCCTATGTTCAATCCTCGATTCCTTGGCTTTTGTAGGTAGTGAAGACCTAACGTTTTTTGTACCCCAACCCATAGGATAGGATAGGAGGTACATTTAAATTGTCACATAGTTTGTAACACGGTGAAATAATAATGGTAGACCCCCAAGACCTTAAGGGCATATGATCGAGACCGAATTCTGAATCGAATAAGCTATGTCCGTACGTCCATCCGTCTGTATTTCACAAGTTTCTAGGCCTTAAATTTTGAGCTTCGGAGTTGAAATTAACATTGAAATCGTACGTAGGCTCCACGTCATGCGAAGCAGTACAAGTGTAAAGATTTTTGAAATCCGTCAACAGACACGCCCACAGTCGGTCTAAATGTGTAACTACCTCCAGAACTTTCAAAACTGTGAGACGTCTTAAAAGGCTTAAATTTGGCATTTGCATCTCCTAATGAATGTAAGACACAAAAATAGAAAAAAATTCATTGGTAAACCTCCTCCAGTGGGTGTGGCATCTATATTTAGGGTAAATTTTCAAATGCATTTTACTCAATATTTTTGCTCAAAATTTAAAAAATTTTACTATATGTAGAAAACACTAAATTCTTCATTCTGTTTATACAAGACTTTGGAGGCAGGATTGCAGAAAATCCTAAAATTTCCCAGAAAAACGTAATTTCGACTGACCTTAAGCATAATTTAGGAAAGAACAAAACAAAAAAAAATAGCAGGAAAGGTAGACCCGATTTCATTCCAGATTTCGTTTATACAAAGTTTTTAGCCACGCCTCCTTTTAGGAGTCGATTTTTCAAAAATATTGAATTTGCACCAAAAAATCGCATTTTTACGTACATTCAACCGTAAGTTGGAAATATCTGTGCTAATATTGATAGTTTTCAATAAGGGGCGGTTGGACCACGCCCCTTTTGCTACTTATAAATTGTCAAAAAACAAACATAACATCGGCATTTTGCAATGTGGGATAGGATGGGGTATTCACCAACGGTCCGTGTTACGGACTGTAACTTTTGCGTACCTACTGTTGCACTAATTCCCTGGTTTTTCGTTAACTTAAGAGAATAAAGAGGACTAAAAAAATAAACCAAAAAATTATGCTCAATAGAAGATTTTTTTTTTAATTATAACGAAAGGCGTACGAAGAAAAAAAAATTAGCATAAAATTAGCTGTAACTTTTTATGAACTTTTTTAAAACATGCGTTTTTTTACGATTTGTGGCAAGTGCAAGCTCGGAAAAGGGGCATGATCTGATCGCCCTTTGCTATCAATATTAGCATAGAATTTTTCAAGTTAAGCTATAATGTACGCAAAAATGCTATTTTTTGGTTTCAATGCATTGATTTTTGGTTCTAGGAGTTGGACATGCCACGCCCCTTCTAAAAAAAAACCAAAAAACCTTGTAAGGAATAATTGTAAGGAATGAAATTTTTTTTGCTTATTTATGAATTATGATTCATGACTGGTAAAGGGAAGTGCAATACTTTGCGCACAGGTTTTTTAGTTATCGGTAATAAATGCGGATATTTGAAGTAAGAAACGACATTTTTTGAAAGATCTTAAAAATTGTACAATTTGCTTCACACGTTTTCATTTCATTTCCAACGGCCAAAAACATAACCATAACAAAGCTTCTTAGGGCCTTTCCCTGAGATATATTGATTGTAGTAGAAGCTGAAAGCTTTTGCACACGCACAACAGAAATACGTCCAATGGTAGCCACAGATGTAAAATGTTCATATGGATCCCTAAATTCCACGCCCTGCCTGCACAAAACTTGTGCTAGGTTTTTAGGAAGTTTTTATTCAGACTTTTCCCCTCAATACATGTTTTGGAATATAAAAAGAGGAGACTGCTAAGAACAGGACTGACAGAGGACAGTTTAATCGCATTAAAACTTTTAGGTGCCGCATAGTAAGTTTTAACGGTAAGTGTAAAGATTGCATTGGCCCTTATTTACGGGTGTAGCAAAGGTTAAAAAACTCCTTCCCGAATTCGGTGTATTAGGTTTTTTTTGCAATTATTCTTAAGATAACAAGAACACCAGTAAATTTGTACGAGTAAGCTGTACCTATACCACCAAGGGTGGGAATTTGTTTTGAACTGAAAGCGTCATCTGGCAAACTAGACCTTTTCGAGGCTTTTTGGCAGAACGATTGGGGTCTGCTCTCAAATACCAAGAAATTTAGAAAATTTTTGTATATGACCAGTTTTTTTGCTGCATTGCAGTCTAAATTGGAGAACTGGGAATGATTTTTCTTGCTCTGTCGAAATCAGTGGCGACGCGTCATATTGTTTTTATTTCGTGCATGCGCGACAAACTTTCAGATTTTCTTAAAAACCTAACTTATATCTTTCAGGTTACAACCGCCCGCAAAATGTACTACATATTTGGACTGCTCCAAATGCCCTCCCTAGACTCAGGTGGCGCACGCAGGTGGAAGGGGACCTCAGCCAACTTCGCGTGCGAAACTGGAGACGGCTAGCTAGAGACAGAGCTGGCTGGCGAAGCTTGCTGGCTGAGGCCCAGTTCCACCCCGGACTTTAGCGCCACCTTAAGTAAGTAAATGCCTCCCTCCCTAAGTCTTAACTTCGCAGCGCATTTCCTTTTTCGTTCAAATAATGTGAGCTCTTGCAGTAATACCATACCATACCACACCATTACCATCGTTATACCATACCCAATAGGATAGGAGGCATCTTAAGTTTGTCACATAGTTTGAAACACGGTGAAATAAAAATGGAAGTCGCGTCCGTCCGTTCGTCCGCCTGTCGAAATTTTAAGCTAGGAAGCTGGAATTTGGTACATAGGTTCATTGTTGTCCAAAGCAGTACAAGTAAATGTGAAAATAATTCAAATCCGCCCACACTCGAACAATTGTGCAAGCACGCCCACAATCGATGCAATTGTGCAACTATCTCCAGAACTTTCAAAGCTGTAAGACATCTTAAAAGTCTGAAATTTGGTAATTATTATCTCCAAATTATTGTAACATACACAAAATAAAAATTTCATCGCTTTACCTCCCTTGTAGGCGTGGCATCTATTTTAAGGGTACATTTTCAAATGCATTTTACTCAATATTTTTGTGCCAAATCGAAAAAATTTTACTTAATATATTATGTTATTAAGACTTTGGGCCACGCCCACATTTGGAGTCAGAAGAAAAACCTAAAATTTTCCAGAAAAACGTAATTTCGACTGGCCTCAAGCCTTATTTATAAAAGAATAAAAAAAAAACAATAGGGAAAGTGCAAAAGTGCGTATGCAAAAGCTTCAGTCCGCCTGCGACGGATTGCAAAATATCCGACCCTACCAAAAAGAAACCAGCAACACCTCCAAAAAGTGGGCAGGATGTAAAAATAAAACTGTTAAATGCTTTACGCTAGATGGTTGCATAAATTTTGGACTAAAACCCCGTCATTTTAACAAAAAAAATCACTTTTTCGAAGCCACGCCCACAAAACTGGGCGGAGATATGTATAATTTATACAAGAATTATAGAAAATGCTAATATCTAGAACTTTTGTCATATAATTGTTTATCAAATTTCATATATATTTATTGAAAAACAGTAATTTTAAGTTTAAATTAAGTTAAAAAGTGGGCGTGGTCAATGTAAGCGCAAGACTTTTTCTGCTACGTCAAAGACAATTACAAAGCATTATCACATACTAAAAATTAGTGTGCTAGCACCATTTCAACATAGCTAAAGTGTGAAAAAAGTATTTATTTAAATTGGAAATGGTCGCACATACAGGCCTGTAGTGGGCGTGTTTGTGGGCGGAATCAACTAATTTTCAAACTTGATCTGGTCCTGCGTATGTTGATTACACATTTCCCGCTCTCTAGCTTAATTTAAGGCCTTAAAGTTGTTTACATACGGACGGACATGACTTACACGATTCTCCTGTCGGTCTCATTTATATCTCTAAAAGATCTCAGGGGTCTACGGTGATTATTTCATCGCGTTACAAACTATACAGCAATCTTAATATACCCTGGGTCAGGTATAAAAACTAACAGGCTATATAAATGAGATAATTTTATTCCAAATGTCGATCATACAAAGCTTTTAGGCACGCCCCCTTTTAGGGGTCGATTTTTCAAAAATATTGAATTTGAACCCAAAAATTGCATTTTAACGTACATTTAAGCGTAACTTGCAAATATCTGCGTTATAATCGATAGTTTGTAATTAGGGGCGGTTGGACCACGCCCATTCTTTCAGAGTTTGCTCTTCTTTTAAAATGTGAAAATATAACAATATCATCAACATTTTACAATACGGGATAGGATGGGGTGTTCAACGGTCCGTTTTACGGACTGTAACTTCTGCGTACACAATGTAGCACTTACTGACTGGTTCGGTATTGTCAAAGGTGTTCATTTGAGAGAAAAACGAAATGTTCCCTTCAAAAAAATTTTATATGAAAAAAATCTCAACACGTTTACTATGGCAGATTTCGTTCACAGGAGAAATTAACGACTTCAAGAAAAAGGTATAAATTTCGCTCAAGTTACGGCCAGGGCGGCGCGTGCCGTTGGATTGTGTATGTAACTATGCGAGTCACATAAAATGCATATCGCGCACTTCGTGATTTTATCGGTAAATTTAATCGTCCAAATGAGCGTACAATCGGAAAAATCGTGCAAAAATTTGAGCAAACCGCATCTGTAGGAGATGGAAAAACACCAGTGCATGCTGCTGTTCGCGATAGTGTGGCTAAAGAGCCGTCCACTCGTCGTCGTGCCCAACAATTGCACCTCTCACGCTCGTCGTTGATGAACATTATGCATAAAGACTGGCATTTACACGCTTACAAGGTGCAATTGACTCAAGAACTAAAGCCTCTTGACCATTTCAAGCGTCGTCAATGGTCAGTATGGGGGCAAGAAATGGCAACAATGTTATCTCACGTGGTGGTGATGTCAATTGGCCGCCAAGATCATGTTGGTAGAAAGAAAAGGTGTACTTCGAAAGCCAGCAACAATTCAAGAGCTAACGGATGAGATAATTCGGCACATTTACGGCATAGAACCTCAATTTTGCTTCAGCGTCATCGATAA
This sequence comes from Neoascia interrupta, assembly GCA_947623515.1. NCBI lineage: Eukaryota > Metazoa > Arthropoda > Insecta > Diptera > Syrphidae > Neoascia > Neoascia interrupta. Next base: position 122,983,461 of record OX392463.1, read on the forward strand.
TTTTGACCATCGGATGGAGGTGTGCCGCCGAGGTCGCGGCGGCCATTTAGCCGATATTTTGTTCCATACATAATGGAACCATACCATTATTATCATAATAAAAAGAAATGACAATAATTTTCTAAATAATTTGTGTTTTATTCAAAATCAACATCGGCCCCTACAATTTAACCACCCTTTATAAGTAAATTCATTATTCATAATGAAATGAAACTGAACCACTTGAATTTTTAGCCACGCGTAGTGGCGACGCGTAGTGTTCAAAATCACTAATTTATTTTACAGTAAATACAAGGTTCCCCGACATTTTCTAACCTAATTTTAATTTACCAAAAATAACTTTATTCAATCACTTTAGCTGGGGATTTCGGCCAGCTGGAAGAACGTAGTTGGAAGGAAGAAAAATGCGAGATGGGGGATTTATTTTGAAAGAATGAAAGAGTATAGAATAACTTTACCGTCAGTTATGTGGAGTTTTTAGTCTAGGTCATTAGCATTTAAAAAAAACCTACCTTCCAAGCCCACATTGGGGTTATCATTAAAGATCACATTGACACCAATTTTACTGCAAAGCATGGAGTTGTTATAGCAGGTAGTTTAGCGAAACAGTGATATAAATGTGCATTCTCGAGATTCCAGAAGCATTCTCACAAATCACAACATTTCTCAGCTGCTTTAGAGCAACATAATATCATTAATTTCAGTTTGATTAGTTCATCATTCAAAGCCTTAAGACTTTAAAAGAAAATAGTAAAAAAATGAAGATATGACTGCATGTGACGATGACTTGAGTGGCTGGCACTTCAACGCGATAAAGGTCAAAACTTTTCCATTATGAAATTAAGCGAGATCTGTTTTTAATTGTAACAGTGTTAATAAAGATTTAGCTTTTCACTCCTTCTTTTTGCGTAGAATAGCTCAAATGGACTTACCCCAAAAAATGTTATCCCCACGCTTACAAGCAAATTAGTTGCAGCAAAAGTTTTCTTGCAAAACGTATCGCGAATATCTTAAGGTATACACAGGTACATATGAATACACTTTGAGCTCTTTTCCCCAACGAACGATAAAATCACGAAGACTCTCCTTTGCTCTATACTGCAACGCTCACTGGTTGCCTTAAGGTCTCAACTGAATCGGTAATGCACCTTTCAGGATGAAGCTTATTACGCTCAGCAAAGGAAAAGTACCTTTGCGCGCATAAAGTTCAGAATTCGTATAGTAAAAGGATATTTCTGTGTTTTTTTTTCCACCCTATGAAAAACTTAAACTGTTCTGAGTCCTTCGGGTGAAGTGAGAGATGCAAAATGGTGTTATGCACTTGAAATCACATTTATCGCGTGCAGACTTTGTGCCTTTAGGTGGCACACTTCACCATCACCAGCTGTGCTAGGTTCGTTATCATCATCAAGTAATCGCCAGCGGGTCGTGCACAAAATACATTTACGGTAGTGCGAGTGTGTAAACTGTAGGGGCTACGCTGGGGGTGTATAATAAAGGATAATAAACGATTAATGGTATTAATAAATGTTGCAGTTTAATTAAACGAGTTTCAGTGCGGAAAACTCAATTTTGCACACATTTCGCCCACGCACACGTATAGGAGCGCAGCCAAAAAGAAAATTAATCTACAGATTAAGGAAGGACTAAAAAGTTCTCGACCGTATGTATATTTTCCCGTGTTAGTATGAATACTGTTCCAGCGAACCTTTGATCCGAAATAAGTTATGAATTTCAAAAAGTCCCCAGTAACATTAGCATACAACATGTATAATCCTTTAATACTTCATGTGCATTGGGAAAGTTTTCTGGTTACCATCAGGTTTCGGTGGTGTGGGGTACCTACCTACTTCCTTTTTTTCCTTTTACCCCGTGCCCGCTGTATAAGAGTCCCTTAAACGACGAAAGTTCTGCTCTTTTGTGCTACAATGTATGTGGTTCCAGGTATTTTAAATGCTCATTCAGAGTGTATAGGGCTGGGAACTCTTTCAAAGCAGCTTATTATTATGGGGCTCACTGGATCGTATCGAAGGGTTCAGTGTAAATGTTTGGACATAATTTGCAAGTGCGGCTCCTGTAGGGACAGGGATAGGTTTTGCATGGAAGGCTTTCGATGGAAACTGCATTTTATGGATGGACCACGATGGTAGGGTTCATTTTAAATTAAAGATTTTAAAATTTCTGAATGCTTTTGGAAATTTTGGGTTCAATGTCAAAACTTTTGTATAGAGAATTAGACAAGGTCCTCCTTGTCTATTTAGTCTAAGGGATTATTTATCTATAGCTGTCTGTACTCTAGGGGGTTTCTCAGGTACGTAGGACCTGTACCCGTCAGACAATGGGTGAGTCAGGAATTTCGTCTCAATTAAATATTAACTTTATTGGCAAATAAATTTCGACCTTGATTGGATAAGGAAAATTTGGTCTATGCCAATTGTGAATGAAAGGCAACATGTGACCACCAGAGTAGCTGTGGCAAGTCGCCACCTGAAGGTGAAATTTACGGCGACATTTTGATGAGCACTTAATAAAGTGTTTTAAACGGTTCGTTAAAGAATTCTTGAATCAACCTTCATTTTGACAGTTATACCAAATTTTTATTCTGAATGTAAGAAGTGAAAACTTGTTCAAAAAAAACACTTATCCATGATTATTTTTTTTAAAAGATGCTTTTCTGCCACCATTTGACTTGTATTAATGAGTGAGTATACAAGTTTAAGCAGATATATCTTCAGTTTTGGAAGATTAACCTTAAAAGAAAACAAATAATTTTTGATATGATCTGATTAATTACGCCATTTATATGAAACTTAAAAAGTATTAGAATATTTCTTGAAAATCGCATAAAAATAAATTAAGGCCCAGGACAATCAATGACAACAAGCGATTGCAGCTGCTCTAAAGAATCGCCAGGTTTCGTATACGAAAATTTTTCGTACTGCAAGAATCTTTCAAGCCGCAACACAAAAAGGTAGGTTTTTTTTTATGTAACGATAAAAAAAACTCGGTTTTATCAAAATTGGCATGGTTCACAGGAGAAATGACTGAGTATGCTTGCGGCAAAAAATCGTGCGGTTATTTGCCGCACGTTTTACTGTCGGCGTATTAACCTGACCTTTCTAGGTAGTCTATATAGGGACTTCAAAGAATTAATTACTTCACTCGGAGAAGAAGCTGCTCAGCATTAAGATTTCTACGAGTACTGACGTTACTCGCTCTATCCTTAAGCGCACCTAACACCAGCAACGCACCTCAGAAATCTCATTGTGGCAGCTTGTGCCCGCGATCTAATTCTTTCGGTCATTACCCAAATTTAAAGGCCATAGATGAGGGCTGGAATGAACACTGAATTAAAAACTGAGACCTTTGCTTGCGATCCAAGCTCAGCTTTCCTGATGACCGGCCGGCACAGTTCGCTTACTATTGCTCCAACTGGCCAATCCTACAGCAACCAGTATCACTCCTCCCATCTTTCGGAAAAGACCCCGAGGTACTTAAACTTCTCCACCTATTTCAATGGGACTCCATTTATGTGTAGGGTACACTGCACAGGAGTTCGGAAAACAACCATCACTTCGGATTCGCTTACGTTTACCTTCATCCCAGCATCATCACAAACAAAGGGCTGTAAGCCTATCCCGTGCTCGTTGAAGTTCCTCCTTGGTTCTTGCAAGGATCGCCGAATCATCTGCGAAAAGCAGATGGCTCATCCTGATCCCAACCATTTCGAAACATTTTTCGCCAAGACTGCGCATCACCATCCAATGCTATGAAAGGGAGCGGCGACAGAGAACAGCCCTTCTAACACCTAAACACCTTCTAACACATTGCAACACATTTCTTCTGATACACATTTCTTCTGATACACATTTCTTCTAATGATTTCTTCTGACACATTCTCACATGTTTCTAACCCAAATACTTTTAATGGAAGACTAAAGAGAGGTATGCCCTGATAGTTGGAGCTATCTCTACTTTTTTGAATCTTCCCTTTTTGAAAGGAGGCACTATAACTCTTGTTTGCCAATCGCTAGGTGCTTTCACGCTTTCCCAGGCCACCTTAATGACACGCCATTTAACATCTTCATCACCCTTGACCATTTAACGCCGGATTTCATCAACTCCAGCGGACTTGCCCACTTTTGGCGATTTAATAGCGGCAGTGACTTCATCTACTGTAGGACTATTCTCCGTCCAAGTATCGTCAGCAGTGCCATTTTCAGTGCCCTGTTGGCGGTTGAGCAGCTCCGAAAAGAACTCGCTCCATCTGCGTAAGAAGTCGTTCTCTTTTGAAAGAAGTGCGCCGTCTTTGGATTTAACCCCCTGTACGATATTTAACTTCTCTTCACTGAGACGGCGAATAGTCTGCCAAAACTTCTTGTAATCGTGCTCTAATCTCTGGCCAAACTTTTTCCAAGCCTGTTCCTTGAGTGTTCTGACTGCCACGCCATATTGGAAGTTGTAGAGTGGCTCTACAGTCCTGGATAGACCAGGGCCTCAACCCACAAACTTTGCCAGCTAGCACTGTTTCTAGCTAGCTGTCTCCAGTTTTCCACACGAAGTTGGCTGAGATTTTCTTTCTTTTACGACGCCACCAAAATCTCGCACCTCCTCTACTGCGTTACCGGCTACCCCAGCTTTGTGGATTCGCAGATTTTCTGGCCCGGGGCGTTGGTTTCCATCCGCTCTAGCGAGGTGGCCCTGCCGTCGCAGTCGTTGTATTCTGACTCTTCCGCCTATCTAGACCGATGTTGCTGTGCAGCACATTATACAGTTCGGTGTTTTATGGCCTCCCCCACTAGCCGTCTACACCGACAGGACCAAAAATACCCGCAGGAGTTTTCTCTAGAAATAACCTACAGCGGTTTTAACCCCCTTTGAAAAGCTCCACGCTTTGCACCGGACTATGGATGATGAGAGCCTTAAAAATTGTGGCTTTAGTTGCTCGAGAAAGGGCTTTGCTACTCAATCACCTTCTTAGTTCAAAGAAACAGCGATTAGCAAGTGTAAACCTTCGTTTGATCTCAACGCTGCTGGTATAGTTGTCTGAGTTTACAGCCAAGTAGACAACGCCCCCAACTACCTCGAAGTTATAGTTGTTTGTTATGTTTTGTTTCCAAGACGTCGGGCTCTGTCTTGTGCAGATGAGACATCCACCCTAAGCTGGGCACTGAAGGTGGCAATCCCACTGCTAACGAGATTGGGGCGGAGAATAGACCTACAGACGAAGTCACGGGTGCGATTAAAACGGTTAAAGTTGGCAAGTCTGCTGGATTCGATGAGATGTGGCCAGAAATGCTTAAGGCCATGACTGAAAAAGACGTTAGATGGCTAGCACGTGGCGAAAGCACCTAGCGACAGGAGTAAAAGTGTCAATTTTCAAAAAAGGGACAAGAGAGATTGCTATAGCAACAGGCGTATAACTCCTTTTAGCCTTCCGGGGAAAGTATTAGCGAAGGTGTTGGAAGCGCGTTCCAGAGCTGTTATCAAGCTTTTGCTCCGGGACAAGCAGTGCAACTTTCGGCCTGGCAGAGGAACAACCTACAGCTTTTTACCCTCAAGGCTATTCTTGAAAGACTGGGACTATGCCAAACCAGTTTACGTGTGTTTTGTAGATTTGGAAAAGACTTACGACCGGGTTCCTTCGGGATAAACTCTGGAGAGTTTTGTAGGGCTATGAGCTCAGTGGGCCTCTTCTGAGAGCCATTCAGTCTTTGTATGGGAGCCGCAGAAGCTGTATGCGGATAAATGGCGTCGAATCTAGTCCTTCTTATGTGTGCGTTGGACCTCGGCAGGAAAGTAAAGATGTTAGCTTTTCAGTTCAATGTTCGTCCGAACTCTCATATATTTTCATGAAATTTGTGTAAGATCGAAAGAATTAGACCGTGGTTATAAGCTGCAGGAATGAGACTTCTGGGGTGCGTTACTGGTGCTACTCTTGGGGATAAAGTGAGAAAATTCAGTAATCGTAGAAATTTTAGTGTTGAGCAGCTACTTCTTCGAGTGGAACGATCGATTCTTCGAGGGTTTGGACACGTTGTTCGCATGCGCTCCGACAGACTTCCTAGACAGGTCATGCTAGCCGATATGCGAGCGCGTCGCCGCCCTGGTGGGCCAAGAAACAGGTGGTGGGATCAGGTAAAGAACATTTCCGAAAACCGCCTTGGTATCGCGCCTGTGTCTCTTGAGTTGATAGCGGGGGATAGAGAACGATGGAAGGACCGAGATCGGAAAGAAGGATCGAGAACGATTTAGCCGCTCTCGCTATACGAACCTTTTAAACGATATGTGGCAGAATAAAATAATGATAATGGGTGATGCCGATTTCTCGCTGGTGACAGTGTATACCTGGTTTTGTCTTCCCGCCTCAATAATCATGAAGTGTTTACTGACATCACGCTGTGTGTATCCGACTATGGCAATATCAGTCTGTGCATAGGAGATTGTATGGTCATTTGAAAGATTGAGCCTCTGGTTGAGCACGGGAGTTCTTTTCAATTTTCTCAAGTATGATGTTAAAGGAGGCACGTGATAGGCCTGACAGATTGTTGACAAACTGCTTTAGGAGCACGGCACAAAATATCTTGTATGTGATGTTAAGGAGACTTAAACCTCTGTCGTTGGCACAATTCAGAGGGTCTCCTTTTTTGAGGAACGGGCAAACAATCCTGAGGTTTCTGAGGTCTATTCATCGGGCATGCTTTCCTTCGGCCATATCTTTTTGATGAATATCTGCGTGCTCCTAAACAGGTCATAGGCAGTAGATGTGGAAAGTCTGGTATCTAGGCCGCCAGCTCTAACTGCTTTGTTACGCTAAAGCGTAGACGTAGCTGCTTTCACTTTTTCCAAGTTGGGTGAGGGGTATCGCTCGTAGATGTCTCCTGCGCCCAGATTGAATGGTATTCTTCGCTATTAAACAGTTATCAAAATTTTTTTTTTTCAAATCGCACCAACTGCGGTCCCATAACGAAGTTGGCTTGATCATTCTGACAGGCTTCATTTCGAACTTTATACGCTTGGCAGGTTCCTTTAACCCTTTGTTATAACTTTCAAACCTCATTCGTGCTGCAGCATCTGTCTCTCTTCAACTGCGCACTTCGCGTGCTCTCTCTTTTCTTCCTAGAAGAACCTATGTACCTCCCTTCTCCTTTGCTCGTAGAGGTCGCGAGAAGCTCCAGTCCTCTTGTGCAGCGCCACTTTGTATTTAAACTGCATGTGCTTCCTAACCGTCATCGTCAAATCAGTGGTTTCGTTGTGGTGGCATTGTGAAACACAAAAGCGTCATCTCTAATGGCTCGATGCTGTCTGTATAGTTAAAAAAAATAAATAGAGTAGCGCAACATCTCGAGGTGGACCAGGGCCAACTTCTTAACAATGTACGCTGTGTCTGTTATTTTCTTCACATACAAGGGACCTACAATTTTTTGCCGAATCCGAATGGCACTTTGAGAAGTTTTTCAAGACAAGTTAAACTCTCGGAGGGCTTTCAGACACTCGCGGAGGTGAGGACCGTGAAAAAGAACGAGTCTTTTTTTCAGGTGACGATGGTAGGGTTCGAAAGCAGACCTATGGCGTAGGTCACACACACACTAACCACTACGCCACGGCACCCCACTGCATAGTACTTCGTAGAAAATTCGAGAGACTTGAATTAAGAAGAACAACCTGATGGCGACCTTTTGCAATTGTAGCCTTCCGGAGTCAAAGTTCCTTACAGTATTTTCATTTCTTGGCATTGTGTTGGTAGAAACCAAAATACAAGGGGTATTTTTGGGTGATTTAAGATTTAAACCCCAATTCCTCGAGAAAAAACCCCCGAAATTCGTGATCACCGACCCAAAAAAACTATAGTAGAGCAAATCTGGTGGTGTCCGGAGGTTCTATACAACTGTATTGTAGAAGTTCTACTATATGGAATATGTATAAAGACGGAGGGTGCCGCAGCATAAGGCCGACCATATCTCTAAATTGTGATTAGTTAGCTTACGTTAGAAACAAAACATTAAAATTAATGCTACCCTGAGTAGGTAGCTGGTACCCAGGATAAAATTTGCTAAAATGCTTAAAATTCACAAATACTGTACTGCATAGTAAATTCATAAAGATTGTTGTCGCCAACAAATTGGCCCGACCATCTATTGTCATTAGGCGCATCAAATGCGTCCAAACAGCTCACACTATATTTATACGCCTCTCTCTAAGCTACCCTAAGTCACTTCCTCGAATTCGGGATTCCAAAGATCATCCGCCAAAAATGTTCTCTAATTGAATCAGTAGGCGTAAAATTGCAATTTAATAGCCGAACCTGACACCTGTCAATTTAATCTTCCACCCACTTAATTTCACTCTCGGGCACATATCCATCAAAGGAGGGCGAAAAGTTTTGTGCCGACTAAACGGTGATGTAACAACATATCCTAAGCAAACATCACTGCGAAAAGGACAATCGGTAATGGATATTAATGACCAAGTCGTTGTATTTCGCCTTTTTGCCCGCCGCGCGCCGTACTTAGTCCTTAGTGCTGGCAAAAACAAAGAAAAGCCCTCTCTTCTGGTATACGGTCGTATATACCTCATAACTTTAGCCAGGTGAAACGATAAGGCATTTAAGATGATTAATAATGATTTTTTTCGTCCTCTTTTGTTTTTCCTCACCAATCTCGCTCGACGTCCTTGCGTGAGTATGCTACGTGTGCAAAAGCTTTACATCAATTTATTTGCATAATTTCGGCTAAGGGTTTTCGGGTGATTAATAAGTTGTAAGGGCCGGTCGGTCGCATTAGCATCCAAACTGAAATGTTTCATTTAGATTTTTGTAGTGATTCGTAATTAATGCTGAAACTTGGGCGATTTGTTTGAAAAGGATAAATTCCAATTTTACTTGCTAAGCTGACAAGAATGGTTCTGCTAATCCACTGTTATAATGGATGAGTGCTTGCGTTACTTCCACGTGGTTGCGGATATTTCACAGGATGTGGTTCGAAGAAAGTTTTATTGGATGCGGAGAGTTAAGTGAGGCATCGTGTGGCAAATTATTTCATAAGCATATTTTCCGTTTCATTATGCTTGGGCTGGGCCACACTGAGATTCCCACAATTCTTGCTGAAAGATTAACTAAGTTATACTGGCTGTGTTTTTAAACCCTTTTGTTTTTCAGCAGTGTCCTGTAGACTGTTATTGCGAATAATATTGCAAATAGGAAGTTAAAAGTACTCCAAACAAGCTTGTAGAGGTTTCATTTTACACTTATGGGTTTTATAAGAATCAAGGAATGAATAAAATTTAAGGGAAATATTTCGAAAATCAGGGAGTGTCAGTGTAGTGAGCTTTATACACAACTCACGAGAACCTCTTCTTTGTCGAACACGTTCCAGAGCTGTCCATTGACCCAATGTGGCTTTTAGCCTAAGGCGCAACTGACCCTTAAATTTATTCTCAAGAATGCCTGAGAATATGCCAAACCGGTTAACGCAACCTACACGCATAGATTTGGAATAAGTTTTATAACCGGTCCAACGGTATAAACTGTGGGGAGTTTTGTAAGGCTATGCACTGACTAGGCCTTTTCTGAGTATGTGCAAGTCTTTGCATTCGAACTGCAGAAGCTATTCGCGGATAAATGGTGTCAGATCCCGGCTTTTTTAATGTGTGTCACTCGTTTTTATAGCATGCATTGATTGTTTCGAATGTTTCGAAATGGCTCGTATCAGGTTAAGGCATGTGCTTTTGCCAGCTATATTGACCTGGACGAACTTCAACGAGCACTGGATGAGTTTGCGACCATCGGTGGTGATTCTGAGAATATCGGAAGTAATGGTTGCTTCCCATGCGCCCTGCACATAAGCAAAGTGCCAATGAAAGAGGTGAAGAATTTTCAGTATTTCAGGGTCTTTTCCATGAAAGATAGAAAGAACAATACTGCGTTATCCTGTAGGATTGGCTAAGCTTGAGCAATAGTAAAGAAACAGCGCCGCCCGGCCATCACGTAAGCTGAGCTGGGACTTAAAGCAATGAACTCAGTTTTTAATTTAATCTTCGTTCCAACCCTAATGTAAGGTCATGAAATATGGGTAATGACCGACAGAATTAGATTGCGGGTACAAGCTGCCCAAATGAGATTTCTGAGGTGCGTTGGTAGTGCTACCCATAAGGGATGGAGCGAAGAAGTATTCGGGGAAATTTTGCTTTTGAGCAGCTTCTTCTCGGAATAGAATGATCAATTCTTCGATAGTTTGGACACGTTGTTCACAAGCCTCGCGGCAGACTTCCTAGACAGGGCATGCTACCCAATGCGATCTAATGTTCAGGATTCCCTAAGGCCGGGGATATGTATTGTTCGGGAAGCTAGTACGCAGTAGATGTCACTGAGATGCAAAATTTGATCGATGTCGAAGGTATGGAGAACAAGGGTAAGAGATATGCAGCGTTTGCACTCGATGATAATACCGTGCGTCGTCACCTGAAAAGAGACTCGTTCTTTTTCACGGAGGGTAACATTTGCCTTGAAAAACTTCTCAAAAGTGCTGTTCGGATTCGCCAAAAATGGGTAGGCGCCCCTGTAAGTGAAGAATAAAACACAAACAGCTTACATGGTTGACAATATGGCCCTAGTTCACCTCGAGCTGTTGCGCCACTCTATCTATGCGCTCGACGAGTGGGAGCTGTCAAATTCGGGAGTCGGACTACAATTCAGTGAAACGTTGGACGAGTTCTTTATTGAGCTTTATCAGATATTCCCGGCAACCGAAACTGACGCGGACGTTCACAACCAAAGGATATGCGTAGGAAAGTTCCCTGATAAAATACATCAATCGCAGGGAATTACGGACCAGGTGTGCCAGAAGGCATTTCAGGCTGTCAAACCAACATGGATCGACGAGTTTTTGCAGAAGGCACGATGGGTTGTTGGAATTAGGTCCAGGTCTCGGCCAATGACAAAAAAGTGTCAGCAACAAGGAACGTCAAATGCAGGGCGAGTAGGCAAATATGAATATGCTGCGGGCGGTAAGAAGTGTTTTGGACCCTGACACCCCGTCAACAGATGGGATATTTCAAACGGAATTGTCGACTTTGACTTGCAGATGCTACGAGAGAAGAGCGGCGATCAAACCAGTTGCTCATGAAGGAGGAGCCGACAGATTATATAAAATCTGTCACAGTGAACGGACACTGAGTTCGAGTGTTCATTGATCTGGGAAGCGATTGCGTCGTCAATACATCAAGGATTAGAGGCAGCTGGAGAGATTCGGAGGCGGTACTTGGCACACTATTAGGCTAGTGTACGTGCCGGATGACAGTCTTATGCTGACAGTGCTTATAGGGCACAAGTTGCTGGATCAACCACAAGTCAAGGTTGTTAAGTCTTTCAAATGCCTGCATATCACAAACTGTATGGCTATGAGGATTGATGGAAATGGAAGGATGTGCGGTTCGAACAAGTATGAAAGAATCTGGAAGTTGGCAATCTGTAGGACGACTATTATGAGATTCTTTCACTTGTCAATAGCTTTGTTTCAATGAAGATTTGTCAAGAATTAGATATGTTCCAGTTCGGTGGATGCTAAATTGCGTTGACGATAACAACACTCGGTTGCATCTAGTCCTATAAACTTCCATTTGCGAAAAATGAGGTTGTAGAGAAAATGGTGTCTAAAGAATGGGGCAATCGGGACGTCATTCTCAAAATACACTAGTCACCCTTACCAAGAAGAAGGACGGCAGTGATAGATTCTGCATCGACAACAGGGCAATTAATAAGTCGGCACGCGGTGGAAATCAATTTTCCTATGCCCGTGCTCGAGTGCCCGGTCAAAGACAAGTTCTACATGACAGTCGACTTAGCTAAGGGATACCACCAGATTGGCATGGAAGAATGTACAAAGAAGTTAATAGGCATTGCGACACCAGGCGGAGTTACAGTCTTGCACAAACATATCGAAGGAACGCTTAAATAATGAGGACATCGAAGTCTACCTGGACGATATCGTCCTCGGTAGCAAGTCCTTTCAAATAAAGCTGATGATGATGGGCTACATTTTAGCTTGAAATTCACTCGGATAAAATGTTCAAAAAGAAAAGTTATTTTGTATTTATTCAAAAATTTTAACAGAGAAAATGTTTTCAGTCAATAAAGGAACTAAATCATTCATTGGATAATTTAGACTGCAAATCACGGCTCAAGCACTTCCGATAATTAAACTCTGAATATTCTGATAATTAAGTTCTGCAGAAACTCCAGAGGTTCCTCGAGGTCAATAGGGCTCACTTTAAACGTAAGTTCATGTACGTTTATGCAAAATTATATAGACTTCCTAGGATACCAAGTCAGCCAAGAGGGACTACGCCCCGTAGTGTTCAAACGACAGCTACAGTCGCATTCCCGAAGCCTGGAAAGAAGGCCTCACATTTCGATGACACAAGTCGAAAACTTCTAGGAGAGGAGCACAAGGTGAAAGCACAAGGTGAAAGTTGGCATTTTTCCTTTATGCCAACATCTCCAACGAGGTGTGTTGCGAGACGTCTTCAGGGTGGAAATTTCATTGCTAAGCTTTTGGTCCAGCCGTTGCATGGTGGACGTCAGAGTTTACTCCAGTGAAGAAGCAGCTGCTAGGTCGTCAAGGAACATCGACCGTTGCAAAAGGTTGAGGATGCCAAAAAATGGGTGGTCCCCAAAGTCATCATGACGACGTGTCGGATAGCTAGCGTCGGATCGAATGAAGTTCTAGTGTGAGCTTCGGGAAGAGGATGAAAGTAATCCTGTTTGAGAGGATGAAAGTAATCTTTTTCGAATGAAAGTAACGACCCTGACAGTTCAAACAGTTCGCGGATCGTGCGTGAGGACCCGATTTATGAAGGATGATCGACTTTTTGAATTAATCAGCTGTGAGCTACTTATCTAACGTATACAAAAAGCTCATAGTCTAGCGATCAAGCGAACCAATTTGAGTCTTAAATCTTCCCTGCTGGATGTTACTGTGTCAGTGAGACATCTGGCACATTCACAGTTGAAGTGACTAGAATGTTAGTGCCGTTCAAGCACTAACATTCATCCTGCTGGATGTTACTGTGTCAGTGAGACATCTGGCACATTCACAGTTGAAGTGACTAGAATGTTAGTGCCGTTCAAGCTCCATTTCAAACAAACAAAAACGGCCAATGCGCCACGTCGTTTTCAAGAATAAGTCATCAAAACTATACTATGGTGAATTTTGCGGCAAGATCAGCAGGACAATTGCAACCGTAACAGATGAATCAAACCCAAGAACTAAAGCAACTCAATAAATAAAATGAGGCGCTTCTTCTTTTTCGAACAAGATGACAAATTTCATGACAAAATCTATACCGATAAAGCTGTTTTGTAGCCAATTTCAGACACAGTGACTTAAGTCTAAAACCTTAAAAAAAAAAATATTTATATTTATATTTATATTTATATTTATATTTATATTTATATTTATATTTATATTTATATTTATATTTATATTTATATTTATATTTATATTTATATTTATATTTATATTTATATTTATATTTATATTTATATTTATATTTATATTTATATTTATATTTATATTTATATTTATATTTATATTTATATTTATATTTATATTTATATTTATATTTATATTTATATTATATTTATATTTATATTTATATTTATATTTATATTTATATTTATATTTATATTTATATTTATATTTATATTTATATTTATATTTATATTTATATTTATATTTATATTATATTTATATTTATATTTATATTTATATTTATATTTATATTTATATTTATATTTATATTTATATTTATATTTATATTTATATTTATATTTATATTTATATTTATATTTATATTTATATTTATATTTATATTTATATTTATATTTATATTTATATTTATATTTATATTTATATTTATATTTATATTTATATTTATATTTATATTTATATTTATATTTATATTTATATTATATTTATATTTATATTTATATTTATATTTATATTTATATTTATATTTATATTTATATTTATATTTATATTTATATTTATATTTATATTTATATTTATATTTATATTTATATTTATATTTATATTTATATTTATATTTATATTTATATTTATATTTATATTTATATTTATATTTATATTTATATTTATATTTATATTTATATTTATATTTATATTTATATTTATATTTATATTTATATTTATATTTATATTTATATTTATATTTATATTTATATTTATATTTATATTTATATTTATATTTATATTTATATTTATATTTATATTTATATTTATATTTATATTTATATTTATATTTATATTTATATTTATATTTATATTTATATTTATATTTATATTTATATTTATATTTATATTTATATTTATATTTATATTTATATTTATATTTATATTTATATTTATATTATATTTATATTTATATTTATATTTATATTTATATTTATATTTATATTTATATTTATATTTATATTTATATTTATATTTATATTTATATTTATATTTATATTTATATTTATATTTATATTTATATTTATATTTATATTTATATTATATTATATTTATATTTATATTTATATTTATATTTATATTTATATTTATATTTATATTTATATTTATATTTATATTTATATTTATATTTATATTTATATTTATATTTATATTTATATTTATATTTATATTTATATTTATATTTATATTTATATTTATATTTATATTTATATTTATATTTATATTTATATTTATATTTATATTTATATTTATATTTATATTTATATTTATATTTATATTTATATTTATATTTATATTTATATTTATATTTATATTTATATTTATATTTATATTTATATTTATATTTATATTTATATTTATATTTATATTTATATTTATATTATATTCTGTATTCTAAAATCTAATCCACGTTACATTTTCTGATAATATTGAAAATATAAGGCATTTTTTACGAAATATTTAAGTCGAGAATCGTCACTCAAAGTTAAGTAAAAGATATAAGTCCTAAATATTCTGAAAACATTCTACTTGAATTACTGGTAGGCAAAACCTTCAACATAAATGCCGACAGACCCCTCCGGGCATGACTTATCGTGAGGACTTTTGGAAACGATGTTTTGTCTACAATACTTTCCTCAAACAGGAAGGATTGAGTATTCTCATAGGCCTATTTCTTTCCCCTTCCTTTCGTTTCATATAGCATTCAAGAAACGTACCTTTCCATGACAATTAAGCTTCCTGAAGTCTCTCATTTTGTCTGAAAGGCATTCAGGTTTGATGTTTCTAAGTATAGAAATTATTTTTAATTGCAACGTTCTATTCCGAAACCACATTTTTAAGATGAAATTAAATCCGAAATCACCCAATCAACATCTAAGCAAGAGCACAGTAATTAATACCTTAACTCACACCGCTCCGACAAAGGTCACAGCGAATGCTTTGCTGCTTAATTATCCTTGAAAGTAATACTTTCCTCATTTCTGCTTTCGAACATGCTTTCAAAGCGAAATCTTGCTTAAACTCAAAGCGTCATCGCCTGGGAAATGCAATGCGAATAAACTTTAAAGCAAACGCCCCCGCCGCCCCATTATCATCGCATAATAGTCCTTGGCCAGTGGAGAAAATATGCATAATTATACCCCTGCCTGTCGAGAATGCGGAAGCAAACAAGTACTCTCATTCGCTTTAGGAGAGTTTCAAATTTCAATTAAAACAAACGCTGAAAGAGTGCAAGGACCAAGGACCACTTCCAACTCGATTCCAGACTATGGTCTTCAATCTAGCGGGGCTAGACCATTCGAAGGCATTCATCACATTGCAGGAAATCCTCTTCAAGGATAATTATTTTATTAAATTTTTTATTACGACCATCGAACAAGAATGAAATAGTTTTAATGCAATTTGAGTTCTTGATTCCCTCTGGTCCTTTGCAGAGAAACTTTCCTGACAAGGTTAAATTTCTGTGGGTGTTCACTTGTGTCTGCTTCCGGCAAATCGAAAAAAAAAACAGGGATGTGGGTCGTTTAAGGAACAGCAAAAAAGCGTACTTGACAGCTGTTTTCCGAACTAGGGGAAGGCGAACGGATAATAAATGAAGATTACCTGACAAGGTTTTTTTTCTTTTCTTTTCAGGTCCTCGCCGACGTGCAATCCTTCTTTTGTGTCTTTAGAGACATGAGTATAGGTACAAGGGAGCGCACCTTCCTTAAATGTATACGTTACGGCTGACAACGTAATTGCTGTTTCAATGCCGGGTATAATTTCTCATTGAAATCAAAAATTTAATTTTCCGCGACGTGGAAAATGCTCGTCAACTTCCAGAGGGGTTTATTTATTTTCGCAGATGCCTTAGGAGGCACTCGTGCGTTATGTGTGTGTGTGTGCGTTTGCATTATTATTTCCTAATAAATATTTAACAACACCTTTTTACGTCGTGGTGTCGTCGTTGCCGTTTGCAGTGTGTATGTCTTCGAGAAGGAGCACATGTTCTATAAATCAAATCCCAGGCAACTTTCACACTTAATCGGAGGGGGCCCGCTAGTGCTCCGACAGCTGGATCAAGATGGAGAGTGTTAACTCTTGAGGCAATGCCAAATAATTGTTTGCAAGTTGAACAATTTTGTTTTTGCACCAACATGTGTTATTAATTTATAGCTGTGTGGGGATTGATGGTTCGAGGTGTGGGTGTCTCGAGGTGCGCGTATCGTAAACTTGTTGATTTCTTGGGAATTCGAACGATAAATCATTTCGAATTAACATGGCTTTACATAAAGTGTTTTTAAGTAGAAACACGCTCTGAGGCTATAAACCATGGAAATGTCGGAGAGTCAACTAATCAAAATTGTATTTTGCTGCTGCTTTTCTGTAGGTATACCCAGTTCCTAAGCCTGCATGAGCTGCGTTGATATTGCTTTTTGCTTAAGCTAGTCTTCCGAGCTTCATTTTTGTTATACTTGTGGTAGGCTTTTTGGTAGGTGCCAACCTACCGTCGGAAATTATTTAAAACGAGTTAAATTTTGATATTCAGACAAAAAAGAACCTAAAAAAAACCTGCAGTATGTCTTTAATACCGATCGAACTTAACCCAACCGATCCTGACCCTGACTTGGGCACCGATCATGACCCGGCTGTAAGGTACAACACGCTCGATGGAGAGTTTCATCCTTTAGCAAATTGAGTTCAAATAGTGATTCAAGAGTTTTGTATTGGGCTGATGTTGCGTCGGAGATGGGTTTTTAAACACACTGGAATGGCCAAAGACACAGCGGGAGGTAGTTGTTTTGCCCTGGATTGGTCGCATTCCAATCCACTCAAAAGCTTGAAATGAGAAAATTTAAACCATTTTGCTTTAGGAAAGCCTAAAAAGGGTGGAGTTTAAAAACGGTGGATACATCTGCTATGGTTTCACTTTTAAAAATCTCTTTGTAGTTCCTTTCTCCTTCGATCGTTAAGGAGCTTACTGCTCTACTAACATCCAAACAAATAACTCAACAGAAGGTTTATTCGGGAGAGAGTTCAAAACACCGAGTATGGGTGATTTGATGTGTCAATCGCTTTGATATACACGTTTGATCGTTATTGGGAGGGAAACACTTAGAAGGTTACTCAAGAACCATTAATGGTACACAGCGGCTCACGTCAGTTGATGACTTGCAATGAGACCGACAGGTGAATCGATTAATCTATGTCCGTCCGTCTGTTTGTTCGTATGTGTGAGGTTTTTTATGTCTTTAAAATTGAGGTGTAAGACGCTCAAATTTGGAGTGAATCTTGGTTCTTATTTAGTACAAAGTGTGAAAATTTGTTAAATCCGTCAACGGCCATGCCCACTACTGGCTTTAATGTAAGAAAACCTCCATTTCAAATTTTCTTTCGAAATGCCTTTTGGTCAAGTTAGACAAAGCGTAAGGATTCGAATTTTGGTACAGAACAATAATGACCCAACTCTAAGAAGGCAAAAATTGGACCGCCCACAATATCGAACATGCCCACTTTTAACATGTTAGATCTATAAAAACCCGATTTCTCGGAAAGTTTACTCCAAATCGAAAAAAAATTTAAGATAAATATTGAAGATATTACTATTTGCTAACTTTGCTCCATACAAAGTTTTGAGCTCCGCCCACTTTTAAGGGGCGTTTTTAGAAAAAAAAATGTGTTTTTTCTTAAAGAATTTTTGCTTTTACCATAATTTCTCGTGATTCGAATGAAATTACAATTATTTTATTTTAGTTTTTGCCCAGCCCACTTTTGGGGGCGTGGCCTATAAAAATAATATATGAATTAGGGACAAACAATTTTAAGGTATGGTGTAACACGGTATATAGAAGTTTGTCACAGAGGAACTCTTGCACTTACTCACTTGTCTTAGCCTTATTATTTTCCGCAGTCGACTATAATCTTCATTATGTGAGATATCAGCTTAATAGAATGTCTTCACAGCTTCGTGTTCCACCTTTTCCTTTGAACAAAGAGAGAATAAATTTTCCCTCCACTAATTAGGCATTGAATCCCCTCTTATTAGTTTGGAGATGAAGGTCATGAGTCACCTGGACCTGCTGTCTCCTATTTTTTTCCAGAGTTATCTGACCCGGCCCAACCGATTTTCGCTTTTTGGAGTACTTAACTGCCTTCCCAACCTCGTCGACTGTGATGTCAGGTACTTCTTTCCGGTAAGGAGTAATTTCTTCTTGCCTGGGAAACTGTTCATTCAAAAGTCCTTCACAAAACCGTCGGCACCCGTGAAGAATGTTGTCATCATCCACAAAGAAGCTATCCAGGCGAAGCATTTCATCTCTGTTGTTGGAGAAGCACTTTTTCCATGCCTTGTATTTTTTTTTTTTTTTTTTTAATACTAGGGTGGATGAAGGCTTAAACTCCAAAATCTTTCAAAGATACCAATACGCCCACTATAGCAGGTATAAATACCGAAGTAGCCGATATTGGTTATGCCCGATTTCCACGTGCTAAAAAACCACCCATTTATGAGAGACACTATGAAACTGCCAGAACGCTCTTCATAGTAGTAAATTTTCGCTCTCTCATAATACTTCTTGACTACAACTAAGTTAACTTAACAAGTAGTTTACGCTTCCGTAGTGTTAAACGCATTGGATAGGTTGCTTTTCAGTGAATGCACCTACTTAGCCGTTCATGCGGCTTCACCCTACGTCGCTAGATCGAAGGGTCTTATTCTTTGTAGTCGTCGTTCGTTGTTTACATCGTTAAGAGTCTCGTTTAGAGTACGGATCATTTCATTGTTGCAATGAACATGAAGGCGAGCATTTACCTTTCGAGCGAAGTTTGTTGCTTCTTCGCCCACGGTAGCTATTCCTAAATCTCTGTGAATATCGCTATTCCTAATATACCATGGAGCATTCACAATTGCTCTTAGTGTCTTGTTTTGGAAAGTCTGCAACATGGACATGTTGCTCGGCTTGGTACAACCCCAAAGTTGTATACCGTATGTCCAGGACGGCTCTTACACCTGCCTGTACAAGAGCAGTTTGTTATATGTGCTTAATTTCGAAAATCTTCCAATAAGCCAATACATTTCCCTGAGCCTAATCTCGTCACGCTTCTTCTTTACGTGTGGTTTTCACCTTAGTTTAGCGTCCAGTGTCATCCCGAGATACTTCGCTTCATTTGCATAAGGTATTTGTGCAAAAATTATGAACAAAGGTAAATTGTTAACCCTTCTGTAAGTGAAATTCACATGCGTAGACTTGTTCTCGTTAAGAGCAATTCGCCAAGTCTTCGTCCAGACACAAATTCTGTCCAACGCTCGTTAACGCTCGTTGGAGGTATCTCGTTGATGACTCGACTGATTCACCTGTTGCCAGGATGGCCGTATCGTCCGCAAACGTGGCCACGACAGTCTCGTCATCTAGAGGTATGTCTCTTGTGTAGAGCAGGAACAGGGTCGGACCGAGGACGATTCCCTGGGGTACGCCAGCCCGAATTTGCTTGAAACTCGAGTATTCACTACTACACCTAACACGAAAGAGTCTGCTTTCAAGATAATTTTCCAATATTTTAAACATGTCTTCCGGCAAGTTTTGCCGTAGGTCTGAAACCGAATTGATGATCCGGGATCAAGCGTCTTTCTGCAATTATTGTTTGTAATCGCTTCAGCAGAAGTTTCTCGAATACTTTCGATATTATCGGCAGAAACGATATGGGCCTATAAGATTTTTTATCATTTGCGCATTTCCCCGGTTTTAGAACCAAAATGACTTCAGCAACTTTCCATTGTCTTAGAACGTATAGAAGTTTCAAAGAAGCGTTTATCATATAAAGTAGGTTGACTAGTGCCTTTTTTGGTAGTTCCTTCAATATTTCGCCAGTGACCAGGTCGTAACAAGGGGCCTTATTATTTTTAAGTTTGCTAATTGTCTGTCGGAGTTCAACTAACGAAACTTTTTTCATTCTAAAGCTATCAGGTTCCGCGATGTTGTTTAGAACGTCAGCCAACGGCGGACCGTCGAAAGGCTTGAATGTTTCTTCTAAATGTTCAGCAAACAAATTCGCTTTCTCTTTGTCTTCTCTTGCCCATTCACCGTTAGCTTTTTTTATTGGTGCCGAGTGGATTATAGGTTTCTTGATAGACTTAACTGCTATCCACAGCGAGTAGTTTGAGCTCCTATCCGCCGTCAAGCCTTCAAGGTATTCAGTGGTCTCAAGATTTTTAAGATCTTGCAACATTCCTTTCCGTTTGTTAGAGAGGTGGTTCAAGAGGGTTTTGTCTGGGGGAGCCCTCGTGCCTTGCCATCTCCTACGCGCTCTTCTCTTTTCACGAATCAATTCTTCGATTTCGAGCGGATATGTTTTAAGTGTGTTCCAAGCAGCACTCTGAATTGCTTCAATGAATTTGTCAACTGCGGTTTCTAACTTGAAAGGAGTTTTCAATGGCACATTCAAGGCGTCCCAGTTCATGTTTTTGCTAACTAATCTAGGAGCTCTTTCTATTTTCGCCAGGCTTCCACTTATCTTCAAGATTACTCCTGAGTGGTCTGAGCAAAGATCATAACACTCTTCAATTCGCGTAAGGTATTTGGGGTACCCTTTAGCGATGAAAAAATCGACAAGGCCAGGCTTTTTATTCCTATCGGTTAACCAATATGTTGGCTTATCCGTGGAGAAAAAGTCCACCCCACGCTTAGTACTATTTTTGTACAGTAATCTGCCTCTTGTTGAATTGCATCGTGAGCCCCAAAAAGTATGCTTCGCGTTAAAGTCACCCCCAATGATAAAATTGGACCCAATGTAGTCATACATACGATCAAGATCGTCTTCCACCAGTCTATATCCTGGCGGGAAATAACAAGATGCAATGTTATAATCTAAGCAGTCAATTTTTACAGAAACTGAACTGATCTGCATAGAGTCTAGCTCAACTTCTGTGTTCTTGAAGTGCTTTATGCATTTCTTAATGTAGAGGGAGGATCCTCCTCTCGAATTTTGCGAAGGGTGATGTGCGTGATAGTCATTGTAACCTTTAAGTTTGGGTCTAGACCCGTTTTTAAGGTGAGTCTCCGTAATCATGCAAATATCATTGCAAATATATCATGCAAATATTATTCAGGAGGCCATTTGCATTCCATGTTAGTATTTTAAATAACTGTTTTATATTCATGTTCTCTTGTTATTTTTTCGAGGCTTAAACTCGGGCTTGCTCAGTTTGTCAAATATAACTTTATTGATTTTAGTCTGATCCTCCAAGATTACAGCGAGGATCTGAGGCATTGCATCTGTTGTGGGCGATCTTGCCTTGTTTTCGTTTGCCGCAACCTGTGCGTATGATTTCGGTACGACCAGTGGTGGTTTCTCCGCTGCACTTGAACTGGCGCCGCTCTCTTGTGGAGCTTTTACGCCTTTTGTCGACGCCTCCTTTGCCAATCTCGCACTTTTGATCGGCTTTGGCGTCTTTGGCTTAGGAGTTTTAGCAGTTTTTGGACGTCCTAGGCTTTGATTCTGACCTCTAGTACTTTCCTTAAGAGGTTCTCGTCCCTTTTGCAGCTCTATGGCTACTTCGCATCCTCGATAGTTTGCGGGGTGGTTTCCGTGGCAATTGGCGCAAACTGCTGGAGCCTTTATGTCAACTTTGCACTCTGTTGAGAGGTGTTTTCCGGCACATTTTACGCAACGTGGTTCTTTTTGGCAGTAGGACCTTGTGTGCCTGAATTCTTGGCATCGCTTACACTGTGGTATCAGTCTATTGCCCTTTCGCATGGGTTCGATTTTAACCCTGATGTTAAGTATCATTTTTATTTTATAAACATCGTTTATGCTCTCAGTTCTTTCAAAGGAGATTAAAATTGGAAGGCCGCGTCTGATCACAGTGTCTCTTTCTCCTTCCGTGCGTTGCTTTTCCTTTTTAATGATATTGACGGCATCAATAATTTTAAGGCCTTTAGTTTTTAGGTCTTTTACAACGTCTTCTTTTGTGCATGATGGGTGGAGCCCCCTTACAATGACTCGCAGTGGTTTTTCGTACTTATTTTGATAAGTATACCACTCGATTCTTTCTGCATTCAGTCTAAGAGACAGTGCGCGATAGGAAACGGCGTTGTCAACATTTACTTTCCACACCTTGTTTCGGTGCGAAGTAAGCTTATAGTTTTCTGTTCTCACCGTGTTTGCAAGAAGGTTGCGCAATCTCCCAGAGTCTGCTAT
Organism: Neoascia interrupta; assembly: GCA_947623515.1. Taxonomy (NCBI): domain Eukaryota; kingdom Metazoa; phylum Arthropoda; class Insecta; order Diptera; family Syrphidae; genus Neoascia; species Neoascia interrupta. The sequence continues at coordinate 123,006,167 of OX392463.1, forward strand.
CCCGATGATGTTTATTGCGGGAGGTGGACGAATTTTCGCGTCTGGTTTAGCCTTGTTTAAGCCAGAGGGCTTATCTTCTTTTTGTATTACTTCGGGAGAGGAATTCGCCTTTTGCTTCTTGCTAGACCTTTTCCTTAAGACTGAATCAGTCTCAAGTGCAAGTTCGTCCTCGTCCGTGAAGTATTCGACTGCTGGTCGGTTCGGTGTTACACACTCTTTCCTTACCTCACAGTCTTTCGCTAAACGAGTATTTTTAATATCCTCGTTTTCTTTTCGCAGAGAGTCAACTTCCATTTTTAGATCTTGGAAGAGCCGCTCCATTTCAGTAAGCTTAGCTCGGAGTTCATTATTCTCCTTTTCTAAGCTCTTAATTTTCACAGAGTCCTGGTTTACTGCTTTTTCCGGATATGTTCGATCTAGTGGTGGTGATCGATTTAGTTTTGTCCTTTTCTCAAAAGGATTTATAAGCAATAAAAGGCTCTCCCCAGAATCCGTAGAGCCTGCCTTCGAAGAGGGTGGATTTTCCAGCATAGCTGGGCTGCCACCTGGGGTAATCAAATCTTTCGTTTTGTTCATTGCCATTTTTTTTTAACTTGTTGTTTTTATGAGAAATAGGTAAGTCACTTCTATTTTCATTTTTCAAATAAAGCCGCCCCTTTGGAGACAGACGCTGACCAGTGAGCCGCACAATGTGTGACAGACGCTTCTGGATTTTAATTTAACCTTTAGATTCATCTATAAGTTAAAACCTTACTGCCAAAAGTTGCCCCAAATGGAGCAGCATCGACAGCATCCGTTGAAACATTAAAGAATATTTCTTCCGGTGGATTTTAGTCGGCTCTTACGACAGGCATACCTTACCTCAAAGCTATTCTAACCCCGACCTTGCAGGGGAAACGCGACCACCACCATGTTTCTTTAACCTTTTTGCAGGGACTTTTTGAAGTCCCTAGAAGTAATTTGGACTTCTTTATGCACGTTCGTTCTAGGTCATCTTTTGCCCTGCACTCTACATCTTCGTTTTCGTCAATGATGTTACAGAGGTAGTTTTGCATCGTGTTTAAAAATGCTTCGCCTTTTTCCGTATCTAAATTGTACCAGTTGATTCTCCGGGAAACCTTTGCTTGTTTAGTTTTCTTTTGTGACGGTTTCATAAAAATGACGTTCAGCAGCAGGCGGTGTTGTGTTGTGATCGGCTCACCTAAGATAACTTTAAAATCTTTTATCCGCGATTATAGGAAACTGTGAACCAAATAATAGTCAATCTGGGTCTCATTTCCACCGCTGGCTGCTGTAAGTGATCAGAGGCCTGCTTTCCTTGAACATGGTATGAACATGGTATTAGGCACGATAAGACCGTATGACTTGCAAACGTTTAGGATATCTTCACCAGAAGAGTTTTTAGTTCACCATGGCAGTCTTCATAGGACTCGTTAGATTTCCCGACATGTCCGTTCAAGTCTCCGCATACAACCAAAAGCTTTTCCCTTAGGATCGCAATCTATCCAGAATGCAGCTTTTTTCCTCTGCTCGCACCCTACTTGGGGAGCATATGCACTAAGAATATGCCACACCTCACCTTGCATCACCAGCTTGTGTATCCACTTGCCTTCATATCATTAGATACCTCTTTAAGTTCGAAGCTACCACCAGCCATGTTTCCAACATTCCAACTCGCGACCCTGAGCTTGCGCCTAGGCAGTTGTACTATTTTGCTATCCCGCGGAAACCGACTAGCTCAGACCCGAGCATTACTGCTCATCCCAGGGTCACTACCATGTAAGCCATAAGCAGTGCCTTGCGAGGTAGTGTCAATTGTAGCCTACCTTTCCATAATGCTCTTATCTAAACGAATTGAACTAATTGTTGTTTGAACGTCCTTTTCCGACATCGGTGGTCCCCCAGTCATGTCAACCCACGGTGTACACACTTGTGGGAAATTTTAAAATGTTGAATGTGTCGCTAGGCTCACTTAGATGTAACAGTGGCCTAGACCCCTTTGTCGCCTTTTACGACAAACGCTATCTTTTCGGTTTTGAGAGGCGCTGCAGCGATATTCTCACCTGTAGCTGCATGGAGATGGAGAACCGTGTCATTTTCCAATTCGTTAAGTTTTAAAAAACGACTTTTCTAAAACACTGAACTAATTAAAGTCGTTAAATAGCACCAAACTTCAAAAAATAACACCTTATGGACTCATAGCAAATAAACGTTATGATGACAAGGACTATATACAGTGATGTGCTATCTTTGTGCATTAAACAAAACTTTTTTCAATTCCGTGCAACGTGATAGACATTGCGAACGGTACAAATATGGGAAACCCCTTATCTCTGCTAATTAGTGAATGTTTCATGGCAGCATTGGATAAAAAATTGGTAGACAACCAACTTCAACCGAGAGTTTGGCATAGATAAGTTGAATGGCAATTCACAGTTGCCTTCGATTAAATTCTTTGCGAAGTTGAAGTTAGTGATAGCTTGGCTTTTCTTGATATCCAACTAACCGAATTTAAACGGTACCAAATGAAAGAAATTGATCAATCTTTAACCTTCCTACGTGTATCACGAGCCCACAAGCACAATGCGACTGATAACCAGTGTTTCTTACTGTCCTTTTCAGTACAAGTTATCTGTTTTTCATCCAGTAAGGCCCATTGCCTGTGTAGTGTGCATCCTTCCACTGTCAATCGAACACAAAAAAAAAAATAAAACAAAATACGATTACATGAAATCCGTTGCCGATATAAATGCTTTTTCAACATCATTGGTTGACAACGTTATTAAAAAACGCATTTTGCTTGGATAAAAAGGAAAAATCTAGAGTAGCTATATGTCTTACTCAGCTTACTGGCTTACTTATGGTGGAGGTTCAGTTCGGGTAGGACCTGGGTCTCAGCCAATAAGCTTCGCCAGCCAGCTTTGCCACAGCTAGCCGTCTCCAGTTTTGCACGCGTAGTTGGCTGAGGTCCCCTTCTACTTGCGCGCGTCACCTGAGTCTCGAAGCTCCTCTACTGCACCCTCCCTGCGACCCTCCCTGTGTCCATCCGCTCTAGATGACCCAGGCATCGTAGCCTTTGTATTTTGACTCTGCTGGCTAGGTCGAAGGACCGCTTGGTTTCCTGGGTGTCTTTTCTTGATGACAGCAGATACTTGGTTTTGCCCTCGTTGACTTCTAAACCCATATTTGCCGCTTCCGTCGCAATGCTCACGAAGGCTACACTGACATTACGCTTCGTTCTTCCAATTATATCAATGTCTGCGTGTGCGAAAAGTTGAACGGACTTTTGAAAAATTGTGCCTCTGGTGTTGGCGCCGGTGTTACAGAAGTCACATGACAGCGCGTCGCCTTATAAACCTTTTTTTGATATCAAAGGGGTTGGTGATGTCCTACCGACCTTGACCCAACAGCCTGAGTTTTCATCCTCATCCTGCACAGACTGACGAGTACGGTAGGGATGCCAAAACTAGAAATTGCGGTATGTAGCTCGTCTCTATAGATGCTGTCATATGGGGTCTTGAAATTGATGAAAACGTCATGCGTATTGATTTGGAGTTCATGGGTTTTCTCCAAGATCTGCCTCAGTGTAAATACTTAATCGACGGTGGACTTTCCTGGGCCTAACCAGATTGCTGACAAACGGCTTCCGGCGTTCACACAGTACAGCAGAAAAGATCTTGCATGCAATGTTTAGAAGACTGAGGTCTCTGTAGTAGGCGAAATTAAGAAGGTCTGCTTTCTTGAGGATCGGACTAGCAATTCTGAGGTTTGAGCATGCTTCCCTCCGACCATATCCTAGAGATGAGCTGATGTATGCTCCTAACCGGCAGGTGATAATGCGATAAGTTAGGCAGGTGGGCCGTCAGCTCCGACTGCTTTGTGTCACTTAACCTTGGACACGCTACTTTCACTTTACCCAAGTCGGGTGGGCGGTAGTTCGTTTGCTTCTTCAGTGACTTCTTCTTTCGATTGGTATGGTTCCTTCTGCTTGACAGTTGGATTTGGTTTTCTTTGCTATTATACTGTCAGCAGAAATGATTTTCCCAGACTCTTAGCACCGACTGCGCTGGCACTACGATGCTCACTTGATCCCCTTTACAGGCTTCAGTTCGAGCTTTGACCCATGGCAGGGTCTCCATCCTTTGGTTGAACCTCATTGCTGCTGCAGCATTTCTCCATCGTGCTCTTCCTTTTTCATCTGAGAACCCGGCGTTTCTCTATCCTGCTTTAGATGGGTGTGCAGCCCACATGTTCACCCTGATGTTTTAATTGAACTGCTAAGGACGCTGGAGAATAAAGGTTTCATTTCGATGCGACGATCCTGATCCCTGGTAAACTCTTACCAACCCTCAGCGATCGACTCGACTACGTTTTTCGAATTTTTGCTAAATTGAGTCCAGGGTCGAAAACTGGGAATAAATCCAACTAAATCCTTGTTTATCACAAAAAGGGCAATTCCAATCCTCAGGACACTAAGAATGGGGTTAAGCTACCGATATCCATTTCGGTTAGCTACCTGAGCGTCATAATGGACGCCAAAATTAGCTGGAGGGAAAATATAGAAGATCGTTTCAAGTGGGCACACGTGGGTATGTGCCTAAGGCAGAACGTTCGGCTGCACGTAGAGACTTCAACCGCACATGGAACACTGGATAGCGATTGTAAGACCCATTTTAACTTACGGCGCGTTGGTATGAAGGAATTTTACAGAACGAAGTGTCATCTCTCTAGCCTCATCAAGATCAAAAGGTCGGCCTGCATGGAAATAACAGGGTCTCACCCACCCGACCACGTCCACCGCAGCTCTGGACATATACTGCAGCAGCAACGCAGCTAAAGCTGTCCGTCTGAGGGAATCCGGACTGTGGTCCACTAGATATTATGGATATGTCTCTATGGAAGCTCAGTAGCATGCCTCTATAGAAACCCCAGCAAGATCCATAGACTACCTTCCTATGACACTCACTTTCAACAGGCGAATCGTTACCAAAATACCTGAAAGATGTGAATGGGAAGAAAATTCTACCGCAGGACATCACGAGCTCTATGTTCCGACGGCTCTAAAATGTACGTCAAAACAGGCGCGGGCATCTTCTATGAAGCTCAGGGATTCGAGCAAATCTTTCCTAATGAACAACGACTGCAGTATTTTTCAAGCGGAGCAGGCAGCCATATTTATCGTAGCAGCCACTAAACTGAAGAAACACGGGCTTGAAAACAAGCCCATTCCCATCTGTTATGACAGCCAAGCGGCCATTTAAGCCATGGAGTCAGATGTGAAACTGTGATGAATGCATCTCTAGCCCTCAAATCTATAGTACTGTGTCGAAAGCATGTAAGATAAAAAACTAAATAGAAAACTGATTTCTTGAGGAATTAACTTATGTGGCGACAAGAAATAAAACAACTCGCAGGAGTCCCTGAATGCACCCATCGATTCACTCTACAAACACACCCGCTCGATTCACTAAATGAACATACCCAACTGTCATTCCAGTCATCTGACAGCAGCTGTCATATTCGAAGTTCGAATTTCGATTTCCCCTCCTTGGAATTCAGCGGAGGAGTACCAATGGAAAATTACCAAGGGGGGTATGGAACGTACTAGAAGGTGCTTAATTTTGTATAAATACACGGGTGACAGGCTCGTACGAGACAGTTATATTTTAAACGTGGACTTGTGAAAATCGGTAATAAAGTAAAAAGTGATTGAGTTGAAATAAAGTGTTGAATTCTAAATAGTAAAGTTGAATAACAGTGTGATCTGAGTTTAAATAAGTTTGTTTGATAAATAAAGTGTTTCATTGTGTGATTTCAAAAGTGAAATTGAGTTTTATTCGACGAACCCCAGGCCGAAAATATTACATTGGTGTCAGAAGGGGGATAAAACTCATAATTGTGCGGGTTAATTCTACAGTGGAATTTTCCGAAACAGTTGGGATTTTCCAGAGATATCGTTTGTGTAAACAGTGTCGGTGACTCATACGAATTTGATTGTGGAATATTCCGGATACATTGAAGCTGATTGTGCGATAAAGCTATAATTAACTAAGTTATAAAAACGGTTTCAGTGTTTTGTTTATTCGCGAGTGAATTTTCTGGAACAGATATAAGACATAAAAATTGATTGTGTTGTGAAAATTGTGTGAAGACAATTCAAAATGGGTCGAAAAATTGAACAATTGACAACAGCTGTCAGCTGACAACAGCAACAGCTGTTAAAAGCGGAATTGGGTAAAAGAAACCTCCAGACTTCGGGGCTCAAAAGGGAATTGTTGCTCCGACTCCAGGACGCTATTACCGAGGAAGGTGGACATCCAGACACGATGCTGTTCGAAGTTCAAGAAGAACAGCAACAAAGCACAGTAAGTACTGCCGATGAAATGCCCGCTTTCATGAAGTTGCTTCTGGAGAAATTCGAAAAGATGGAGAGTAGCCAAAAGAATGCTCTCGAAGAACAAAAGAACGCTCTCGAAGACAAATTCGAGAAGCTGGAGAGCGGCCAAAAAGAACAAAAGAATGCTTTCGAAGAACAAAAGAACGCTCTCGATGAAAAGCTAGATACTAAGTTTGATGAGCTAGAAAGCAAACTTGATTCCCAGAATGCGTGTTTTGAGGAGAAGTTCCAGGCAGTAGATCAAGGAATTGAAAGCGTGGAGGAAAAATTCACTGAAGTCAAATCGGAAGTAGAACAATTGGCTAAGGAGCTGGAGTTGGTTAAGAAACAGAAAGTGCGAGAATATTTGCCCGACGGTCCACGACGCAAAGAAATGCAGCCGCCTGTCTTCGATGGCCAAACATCGTGGCCGATTTATAAGAGACAATTCGAAGCTGCAGCGTTGACAAACAACTGGGACAACGAAGATAAATCAATTGCTCTCACGCTTGCGCTCAGAGGAACAGCTGCCGAACTGCTGCAGACCATCCCTGAAGAAAAACAAAAAGATTTTGATGCCATGGTGAAGGCCATCGAGATGAGGTTTGGCGACGACCACATGCAGCAAGTTTACCGGGTCCAGTTGCGCCAAAGAGTTCAGACAAGGGGTGAGACGCTTCAACAGTTGCAAGCCGACATCGAGCGATTAGCGAATTTGTCCTATCCCAACATCAGCAGGGAGATAATAAACGAGTTGGCAACCGATGCGTTTACTAATGCCATTGCGGATAGAAAGCTACAAATGGCTGTAAGAATGGCAGGTAAGAAGACTCTCGCTAAAGCACTAGCATTCGCCCTGACAATGGAAGCTGCAGACCAAGCTTCGCAAGGTAGCCATCGCATAAGGGAAATGGCTACGCTAGAATGCTCATGTCAGCGCGTGGAAATGGAGAGACAAAACACGAACAACGGTCGAGGACAAATAAGGTGCTGGAATTGCAACAAGTTGGGACACCTACAGCGACAGTGCAGAGCTCCACCTAGACAAGCATGCTGCCCACATTGCGCTAGAAGAAGGCAAAATGAAGAAGCATCTGGCAGGGACAACGTTCAACCTGCTGGACAAGTTTCGGAGCAACAGCAGTCGGGAAACGCCTAAGAACCAACTTCGCGGGGCAGAAGTTGGTTGATGGAATCGACGCCCCCAGGACCATCATCCAAGTCTCGCAAACAAAACGCTGCAACAAAAGTCTTACAGTGAAGGCAATTATGGGCAACAGAAAATGTATGGCCACTATCGACACAGGTGCCACGGCCTCCATCATCCGAAGAGACCTTGTTCAGACGTCATGGCTACATAACATTTGCTGCTACAGTCTGAAGACAGCTACAGGAGAAGCGGCGAAAGTATACTGGGAGGTGCAGCTACAGATACAGCTAGAGGGATTGACCTTCTCACATGCATTCTTGGTAGCCGACATATGCGACGAATGCATCATTGGAGTGGACTTCATGAAGGCACACGAGGTAATTCTTGCCCTTCGAATGTAGGTGCTAAGGTATCGAACCGTCGAGATCCCTATGGTATACGGAAACGAAAACGCTGTGAAACTTCGAGCAATACTGGGAGGCGATGAAGTTCTGCGGTCCTCTTCATAGACAGTTCTTTGGACACGTTTGGAGGGTGATCCTGGGAACCACCGATTCTATCTCATCGAGCCAGATAACAAAAGTGAATTTAAAAGTTACGTCGTGGGAAAAATTCTTGCAGAGCCCAGGGATAACATGGCGCCGGTAAGACTGATGAACCCAAATAAGCGCACCGTTAAGCTCAGAAAAGGAGAGGTGATCGGAAGATGTGTGCCCGTTGCAGCCATTTCGACAATAGCTGAGAGTGAGCCTGCAAGTCCTGTCTCTCCACCAAAATTTGCCGAGGTATGTAACACTATACTCGGAGACTGTGAGCTAAATCAGGAGCAGCAAACCATAGCGGAAAATCTAATTGGCGAGTTTGCTGATATATTTGCCTCACAGGATGGAGACTATGGTCGAACACACTTAGTACAACACCGCATAGACACCGGAGATGCTAGACCAATCCACCAACCTGCCAGACGACTTCCGTTGGCTAAACAGGACGAGGCCGCCGAGATGATATCGACCATGGAAAGAGAAGGTTTGATCGAAAGCTCGAAAAGTCCGTGGGCGTCGCCTGTTGTACTGGTGAAAAAGAAGGACGGCAGTACTCGATTCTGCGTGGAGGCTTAATGATGTCACAAAGAAGGACAGCTACCCTTTATCTCGAATAGATGACACATTGGACACACTCTCTGGAGCAAAATGGTTTTCCACTCTTGACCTGAAAAGTGGCTACTGGCAGGTACAGATCCATCCAGAAGACAAAGAGAAGACCGCTTTCACAACTGGCAATGGGCTTTGGCAGTTTACAGTAATGCCATTTGGTCTGTGTAACGCTCCGGCCACCTTTGAGCGTCTTATGGAACGTGTCTTACAAGGTCTGACGTGGAAAACCTGCCTGGTATATTTGGATGACGTCATCGTTTTGGGAAAGGCGTTTGCAGAACATCGCGACAACTTGAGGGAGGTCTTCTCACGACTTCGAGCAGCACACTTAAAGCTCAATCCAAAGAAGTGTGCACTCTTCAGAGCAGAAGTAAAGTATCTGGGGCATGTGATATCGAAAGATGGCGTGAAGACGGATCCAGATAAAATCGAAGCTGAGAGAAGTTGGCCAGTTCCCAAGGACAAACACCAGCTAAGGAGCTTTCTCGGTCTTGCTACGTACTACAGGAGGTTCGTCAAAGATTTCGCCGGGATTGCAAAGTGTCTGCACCAGCTCACTGAGAAAGGAAGACAATTTAAATGGTCAGGTGAAGCGAAAGAAGCTTTCAGCATCTGAAGCAGCGACTTTGCGAAGCACCGGTACTAGCTTACCCCATCCCCGGCAAGAAATTTATTGTGGACGCAGACGCTAGCAATGTGGGTGTTGGCGCAGTATTGTCGCAGTTACACGATGGGCAGGAGAAAGTCGTAGCATACTTCAGCAAAGTGCTTCCCCGACCAGAGAGAAATTATTGTGTTACCAGGCGAGAACTCCTTGCTTTAATACTGGCGACGAAACATTTCCAGAAGTACCTGAGCGGCCAGAAGTTCATCTTGCGTACCGACCACGCCGCGCTCAAATGGTTACTGCAGTTTAAAAATCCTGAGGGCCAAGTCGCAAGATGGATCGAGCGATTGCAGGCTTATGACTTCGAGATACAACATCGCAAAGGAAGACTGCACTGCAACGCGGACGCATTATCCCGGAGACCATGTGAGCCCCATTGTAAGCATTGCGTGCGACAGGAGGAAAAGGACGAATGTACTGTCCAGCGAGTAAGAGCCGAACCTGCAGAAGGCTGGAGTACTGAGGAACTTCGCAACGCACAACAAGAAGACCCTGACATTGAGCCAATCCTTGCATGGAAGGAATCTATGGAGAAACCGAGCGCAAGCGATATATCCGACAGAAGTCCCACATTAAAGGCATATTGGGCGCAGTGGGACTCTCTCCATGTACAAGATGGCGTTCTGCGAAGAAAATGGGAAATGCCGGATGGAAAATCCTTTAAGATGCAGCTTGTGGTTCCACGGTTGAAAGTCCAGGAGATTCTACGGGAAATGCACGATGGAGTGTCTGGTGGGCACTTGGGCATCAACAAAACCCTGGAAAAAGTACGGGAAGCGACGTTGAGAGTTGGTGTCGGAAGTGTTCTACTTGTGCTGCTAGTAAGGGACCCAAAGTCAAAACCAGGGGTAAAATGCACCAGTACAATGTGGGTGCTCCCTTTGAAAGGATCGCCGTCGACATCGCAGGACCGTTTCCGGAAACTGAAAGCGGTAACCGTTACATCCTGGTTATTGCCGATTACTTCAGCAAGTGGTCCGAGGCATTTGCGATCCCAAATCAAGAAGCGAAAACCGTTGTCGATCAAATAGTGGACCACTGGGTGTGCAGGTTTGGAGTGCCAATGGAATTACATTCCGACCAGGGAAGAAACTTCGAGTCGAAGATATTTCAGGAAGTATGCGCAGCAATCGGACTACAGAAGACACGGACCACACCTCTTCACCCACAATTAGATGGAATGGTGGAACGCTTCAACAAGACGCTGAAGGAACATCTCTCTAAAGTCGTGGACGAGAATCAACGGGATTGGGATCGGCGAATACCTTTATTCCTTATCGCCTACCGGAATGCTATTCACAGTACAACTGGATATACTCCATCTGAAGTTTTATTTGGCCGAACTGCCAGGCTACCCAGTGAGCTTAAATTCGGATTTCCCACTGAAGAACCAACATGCGAGGAGGACTACGTGGTTGACCTTAGAGAAAGGATTTATGACATCCACCAGAGAACCAGAAGCAATATAAAAGTTGCAAGCGACCGCATGAAGACGAGATACGATGCGCGAGCAACGGCACCCGAGTTCAACGAGGGAGATCTGGTATGGCTCTACAACCCACATCGTAAAAAGGGAAGATCGCCAAAGCTTCAGAAGGACTGGGAAGGTCCCTACCAAGTTGTAACGCGAATTAATGATGTCGTATTCCCAATCCAAAGAGGACCAAGAGCGAAGATGAAAGTTGTCCATGTTGATCGCCTACATCCCTACTACGGAAGCAATGATGACGTACTTGTTCGGGACGAACAAAACTAAGAGGGGGGCAATGTTATGTGGCGACAAGAAATAAAACAACTCGCAGGAGTCCCTGAATGCACCCATCGATTCACTCTTCAAACGCACCCGCTCGATTCACTAAATGAACATACCCAACTGTCATTCCAGTCATCTGACAGCAGCTGTCATATTCGAAGTTCGAATTTCGATTTCCCCTCCTTGGAATTCAGCGGAGGAGTACCAATGGAAAATTACCAAAGGGGGTATGGAACGTACTAGAAGGTGCTTAATTTTGTATAAATACACGGGTGACAGGCTCGTACGAGACAGTTATATTTTAAACGTGGACTTGTGAAAATCGGTAATAAAGTAAAAAAGTGATTGAGTTGAAGTAAAGTGTTGAGTTCTAAATAGTAAAGTTGAATAACAGTGTGATCTGAGTTTAAATAAGTTTGTTTGATAAATAAAGTGTTTCATTGTGTGATTTCAAAAGTGAAATTGAGTTTTATTCGACGAACCCCAGGCCGAAAATATTACATTATGTTCGACCGAACTCGATTTGACCTGCGGCGGCGGAAGTTAACAGAGATCACTATTTAGCCCGCAGAGATACTCGAGCAGCCACAAGAATCCTTACGGGGCATTGCGCTGTGGGGCTACACACAGGGCTGTTCAGAAATTAGACGTAGTACCTTCGGCAGTTACTTCTTAGATGAGCTCGAAGATTTAAGCAATGTAGACCTAAAGGTAAAGGACCTCCTGAGATTTGTATACAAAGTCGGAAAGGTCCAAGGGAGCGGTACTGTGAGCTTTTAACAGCAGTGATTTCACGATTTTCTTCCTGAAAATTTATTTCTAAGCTTTTCATCTTAGGCCAGCGATGCACGACGACGGTAAAAGTGCGTAAGATTTTTTTTCTGCTCTTATATTAAAAAGAGTAGCAGTTGAGAAAATTTTCGCTAATGAAAACGTGCGACAAATTTTCGTTGCCACAATCGACACGATTCTATGACGTCGGTGACGTGCTTCTATGGCAGATCAAATGGTTTTAAAACTAAATTAAAATGTCCTATAGGAAATATCATCAATTCCCTGAAATGTCAGTTTCTTTTAAAGCTTTTTGACCATACGGAAGCTAGTATCAATTTATGATTGATTTTTTCAGACGCTAATACTGCCAGATGTATTAACATTAAGGTCTTGCCTTGACCCTTATTTCAAAGCCGATACGTTTAGTGGTTTAATTTTGTTTTTTCTTCGTTTTGGACAAAAGAAAAACTCACTTAACAAGTTTCTTTTAAAGAAGCCTCCAGCTTCTAATTAAACTTACTTGTCATTAAGTTTTTTTCTATCGCATTACGAATCACTTGAAGAACCATGCGCCTGGTGACGACATTTTAACAGTCCAGCATGAGAAAATAGAAAAAAGATGTCATGTCAACAACACGCGGTGTTCCCAAGCGGTCCCCCATCTAAGTACTAACCGCGCCCGACGCTGCTTGATTTCGGTGATCGGACGAGAACCGATATTACGTTTTTTTACGTTTTTATTGCTTTTTATTAATTCAATTAATTATTTCTTAAATGCTAGACAAAAATGCTTAAAACTAGCTTAACTAACTTAACTATCTTAACATAACTTACTGGCCCTTCGCGGGCGCTCTAAGCTAAACTTAATGCTTATCAACTATGTCTTTCGACCTAAACTACTTACTTTAAATACAATGTGTAAAATAACAAAATTAAAACTAAGAAAAATGGTTTTGTTCGAAAAAACTTAGTGGCAGAACTGTTTTTTTTTATCTTATATATAAAACTTAGGGCTACCTTAAAATAAAAATAAAACTAAACCTAAGACTTAACCTAACTTAGCCTAACTTAACTAGTTGCGTAATTAAATACGCACTTTTTTTTTTTTTTTTATATATTTTTTATATTCAAGTGCTGTTTTTAATAATAGTAATAATAATCTTAAAAATACCTTAACCTAGACACCTTAGAACTATGTAAGCCGGCCAAGGCTTAACGGTGACCGACTTTGCCGAACCAAAAACCCTACCCCGGATCGAAAGGGATCGATAAGGGAGTTCCCTCTTGTAGCCACCAGAATTGTTGGTGTTGTTTTTGGACATCTTCCACATCACGGGAGGATACCGATCTGCTGAATCGGAGGCGCTCCTCAGCGCTCCGTGCGACGTCTCGGGTGTAGTTGAGTCGCCTGTCAACAGTTGTCCGAGCAACATGGAAGATTAAGGGCACTGCCGATCTATCCTGGATCAGGCCTGCCTGGTCAAAATAGAGGAATGCCTCCGGGGGGACGAAGCCGTTCAGACGAACACTCTCATGATACATGAAATTTGGGTAATAAGCCCCTGAGATCAGGTTATTCGTCGAGGTCATTGCTCTTGCAATGTGCCTTCGAGTCAGCTTAATCAGGAAATTATCCACTCTGATCAGATTCGCCCTGTTGTATAGGACCTCATTGGAAAAGTACTTTGTGTACTCGGACTCCGGAGTTCGATATAAGCGAAGGCAAGCCCGAAGACAAGCCCTCTGGAAAACCCGAATCCTTTCCATTCTACTTGCCCCTATGTTGAACCACACGGGACAACCATATGCGAGCATAGGCCTAATAAGGGCCATGTAGCAGATAACCTTCACCCTCGCATCGAGTTGGCTGCTATAAAACAGTCTCTTTGTTAGGGCAAAGGCACCCCGGGCTCTGGATAAAGCAACATCTACATGTTTGTTAAAATATAGATATTGGTCTAGCCAGAGTCCAAGGTATCTGACTACATTTTTACACGCAAGTGGAAGCCCGTGCTGTCCAACGATAGAAAACTTTCGCCAGTTCTTTTTGGTATCCCTAGAGGCCAAAGACAACGGCGTTCTGAACAGAATGGTTTCCGACTTATGGAAATTGATCCTCAACTTCCAGTCGTCGCAGTATTGCTGAATTTTGTCGAAGTCACGCTGCAATAATGCTACAATGACCTCGATTTTAGGCCCTGATCTGTAAGCGATTAAATCGTCGGCGTACGCTATCGCAAAATGAAGAGATCCTATCAGATCAGCCGTGTAAATATTGAAGAGGATCGGCGAATTGACCGCTCCCTGTTGCAGACCGTTTTTGATATTGAACACTCCAGAAGAAGTCACACTGCCGTGTTTCACGACAAACTTTCTACCGGAGAGCATATTAAGCAACATGTATAGAAGAGGTTTGCTGATGCCTAACCTATTCAACTTGTAAAAGAGTCCTTCTAACCATACGGTATCAAAGGCCTTCTCCAAGTCAATCAGGCAGGCACCCGTGCATTGGTTCTTACTTTTGTACCATTGGATATCTGATATCAGTTTAGACGCGGCATGTATCGTATCATGTCCCGCCTTGAAGCCGAATTGTTTATCCGGAACTATTTTATTGTCCTCAACCCACTTAGTCAAGGCTCTATTGATAACCTTTTCGAGTACCTTGCTGATATTCGGAAGAAGACTTATTGACCGGAGATTTGCCGGATTGGAGTTATCCTTTCCCCTTTTGGGGATCGGATGTACCACAGCTATTTTCCAATGCTCTGGATAATGTGCATTATTCAGAGCATTGTTGAACAGAGTGGCGTAGATTTCCACCGCTCCTGGAGGAAGATGTCGAAGCACAATGTTCGATATTCCATCAATTCCCACAGATTTCTTCTTTTTCAATGCTTCGAAGATTGTTTGGAGTTCTACCTTCGATACGAACGGGGCCTGGACCCTTTCATTGGCGACGGCATTATATGCCAAAAAATCGTCATTGAACCCGGTAAAACCAGTGTTCTCTGATCGCCAGTGTTCTAAGTCACTTCGAAGGTAAAAGTTTTGAACCAGGACTCTATTCTCCAGGTTGTGATTCGGGCGAATGCTAGGATTCACCTTATACACGTCCTGGAAAGCAGTTCCTATAGCCTCCACTTTCTCCTGCGGATCTTCGATCACGAAAAAGTTGTCATCGTCAACAGCGTCCCTAGGATCTATTCCTGCTGTTGTGAGTAATTGTTCGTTGTGTGTCGTTCGGGGTATTTTAAGACAAGGAAGTTCGTTGACATCGTTCCTCCGAAACACTTTATTAATCTGGGGAAACATGCTCGGGTTATCTGACCTGATAGCCCGAATCTTGTTACCCCAGTGCAAATTGGCAGAAAGTCTGTAATTTGCTTTTATAAGTACTTGGAGGTTCGCGATCAACGACTTCAAAGTCCTTACCTCCGCGTCTTGTCTGTCAGTAAACCGTCTATACAAGTTTTTAAGTCTTGTAAGCAGTCTACTTTTTTGTTCGTGTAATGCGTCGATTGTTGCATTGCGGTATCTGTTACTGGATGGTCGATACCGAGGTATCGTACTTTCTATTGTTTGTTTAATTGTCTCATCCATTCGCCGCAGGTATCTGTCAATCTCCTCATTCGACAGATTCCTATTCGACGGTGGATAGAGCGAGTTCGAGGAGAGTGCTCTTGTCAGGTCTCTGGCGAAGCGAGTCCAACGTGTCCTACCGTAGTTGTAGGAGTACGTTTGGACGAACTCGTCCAATTCCGCAATTTCGTTTGGAATAGTTATTTCGGCACTTAGTCCGCAATGGTCACTGTCATACACAAACGTGCGCAGACAGTTTATCGTTTGTCGGTCAACGTCAGTCAAGTGTAACCGTTCGTCAAACAGCAGTAGGTCCAGATAGGAGCCGCACCTAGGATACGAAGGACTATCTGTCGCTTTCAAATCGAGCCGAAACTCGACACTGTGTTGACCCCACCAATGAAATAGTGAGTTTCCTCTAGGATTAGGGGTTTGGTTTCCCCAATCTCTATGTTTGGCGTTTAGATCTCCGGCCATGAGGAAAAAGTTCTCCCCCGACTCCAGCCTTAGGCTTCGAAACAATGTCTCGAGCTCTGAAATAAAAACAGTAGACTGAACAGCTTCAGGAGCATAAAGCGACACCACATTCAACTTCTTTCCGCTACGGAGAGGGATGTACGCAATGCATGCTTCCAGCTCCCGGAACCTTCGCACTATACCTCTATACACGGCCTTATGCTTAAGTTCTTTGCGAATGAAGATCGCAACACCTCCTCCTCGAATGGAGTTGGGTCGGTCTCTTCTAACTACGTTATAATCTTTGTGCCTTAATTTACGTTTCCGAGTTAGCTTAGTTTCGCTAACAAGACAAACATCAGGGCTTTGGTCGTTAAGCAACTTAAAGAACGTTTCTCTTCGCTCGATCCTCAACAATGAATTTACATTCACCGCTAGGATCTTCAAGGGATTTTCATTCACGGTCGTACCCATTACGATTTGTTGTGCGCTAGGCTAGGCAGAAGCGCGTAGAGCCTGTCCACACGAGTCGCCTGCTCATTTAACTGGCGCTGCATCTGTACCATCTGCCCCTGGATTTGGAGCAAAATGGACAGTACGTCGCCTTGCACCTCCGGAGCCTTAGGCACTGAGGCCTGTGCAGCTACCTTTGGTTGTTGCTGTCCCGTGCTCACCTTACCTGACGCCATTTGGGCGTAGGTGATTTGGGGAGTCACGGTTGATTTGTGAGCTGATGGAACTTGTGGGACTTGCACTGAGCTCTTCTGCTTTCGAGCCAGATTTGCTGTTTTTATGCTTTGAAATTCAGGACAACCCCTATAATTAGCTGAGTGTCCTGTACCTTTGCAAAGCACACATGAGAGCTGACTCTTCTCAGCTTCGTTTTTACCCAGCGGACATTCCTCCGCCTTGTGGTTCTTGCTACACTTCACGCATCTAGGCTGCATATCGCAGTTAAACGCGGCGTGACCGAACCTTTGGCAGCGAGCACATTGAATAATGGTCTCGCTGCGACGAGAACCGATATTTTCAGCGTGGTATGGTCGTTGACGTGTTTTTATGCACAGATTTCTTATATTTTTTTTTACAATTTAGTCAATAATTCTATGTAATCTTTTACTTACGTCACCTTAAGAACGAAAGACAGGGCACTTGTCACTCATTCCGTTTGCAATCACTTGCATAAACCTGTTGCTCTTAGCTTTGGACCCGAAGGTCTATTTTTACAAGGACTTTTCTTATAGATACTGCATAGCGTAGAAAATACAAACGAAATTAATTTAGACTTCTGAAATCTCTTTTAAACCCTTGTGGTTCTTTGATGAAACAATGAGACAAATCTGTACCGAAATTTGTTAGCTTTAAAACCCTACGGTTGAAAGAGAGCCCTAAATTCCGCAATTATCATTGATGCTGATGATGTAAAATAGTTTAAAGCAGACCCCCCAACACCTTACATTAATTTCAAATGCCTCAAACATTTACCACAATATGCGTCTCTTGAAGTCGAATCAAGTTGAAAATTCCTTACCAGTTCCTACACGATATTTAGATGCATTTGCTGAAATTAAAAACAACCACATCAATGCACGAACGCAATAGTTTGGTTATACGAGAGCAATTTTCATTCAATTATTTTTCAATTAACTTCACTTACTCTGTGGAACTCTGTGGCGTATGCGTAACCTTTTTTCTGTCATCGGAACATCTAAATCATTTGCATCGTGTCACCTCGTCCTTGTCATTCTCGTTCGGAAACAATTATCCCCAAGCGTTGCATGCACTTGTCATTTAATTTAAAATAAAGTATATTTCTCTTCTATGAGCTCCTACTTTGCGGACTGCTTTGTTGAAACCTTTCGCTCTGGGTTCCGTATCGCCCCCTATAATGGTGCACAGTCCTCTCGAACACCATATGACACTAAAAACTTTTCAATTTACTGCAGGTTTTTTTGCCAGATTGATTTTCAGAAAAGGAAGTAAATCCTCTCGGTAGTCACACATACCTACACACCTATTGACTTTAATATAAAATAAACGTAAAACACATTGGACAATGTCCGGAGAGTTGTTGTGTCACCTCCTTCCGAAACGCGCCCTCCTCGTCCTGATCATTTAAATTGCAAATTTCAGCAGCACATCTCTGGGAGGTCGGGCGGCTGGAAGAAGCTGGACAAAGTTTTCTGGAAATCAATTGGATAAGCACGTGATACGATTTGATGGCCAGAGTGACAACGAAGTCTCTCTGATGAGATGGTAATCCATCACAGGAGGAGGAAGACTGTCTGTGTCGTTGTTGAACAATAATGCGATGCGATCACACAATATGTTGACAATGTCCTTTTTTCCATTTACACTGCAAGCACAAGCAATCACAAAATTGAAATGAATACGCAAAATTGAATAATGCCGTCCTGAGGGTGTGTGTGAGTTCGTTCTGTCATTTGGTTTCCTTTTTATGTTTGCATAGTGGCCTCCATTTCCACAACCCATGCATATGGAGTCGAGTGTGCCGCCTATCATCAGTGAGCCCCTACTTACATCATCGAGATTCGCATTTCCTGATGCAGATCGAGCTGGAGAGGGGGCCTGTGTATTCCCCTGTTGCTGCGGGCCTCATGTGTTTGCGATGAAAGAACGAATATGTGTGCCGATGTCATCGTGTCCTGTTTGCCGAGGAAAGGACAGCGATAATCCATTCGATTGAATTACCTATTCGTATAATGTGTGTCGGATTTTGTGTTGTTCCATTCTGTTCGAGTTGAAATGCTACCCATATACCTACAGCAATGTGTGTAAACAGATTAAGCTTGTTACACTTAAGACGCCATTTGGGACACAATACCTATGACAGGGCACGTGTTCGCCCTTGAATCTGACTCCGCAGATAGTTGACGTTGCGTGGCTGTTTCCAGGGTTGTGATTTTAATTCGATCCACTATTTGACGAAGGACCAATGTGACAGCAAGTTAAATTAAAAACTTTTCGCCAGCAATGCTTCTAAGATGATTATCCTGTGACAATAATCATTAAATGCATAAATCACTTGATGCCAGGACAAATTAAAATAAAAGTAGAATAAGATTTCCCAAAGTTGTGCATAGAGTTTCTTACACAAAGCACAGAACGGATAGAGTTGCGAACAAAGTTTGCAAAAAGAAATGTAAATGACAATAAGATTGTATTTCCGTCGTGTATCTACAGCAGTGATTGGATTGAGGTGGTTAACAGTAGTTGAGAGGAGCTGATACCTACAGGTTTTAGTAATAATTGAAACTGCCGTGTCGTGTACCAAGGCGAAAGAAATCGCAACGTATTCTTGGGGATGGGAAAAAGTTTTTGCTTACTGCTTTAAGGGAGCTTTGATTTTTGTATAACAAATTGGGGTCAATAAAATTTAATGACAGATGGTGGTCAATTGGTGTTGTAATGTGACAATACATACTCAAGTTTACTTAACTTACGTACTCCATAGCACCTTATTGCTGCTAACGCCACTAGTGTTGCTACGAGCTGTTGTTAGCCTGTGTTGACT
Source organism: Neoascia interrupta (assembly GCA_947623515.1). NCBI lineage: Eukaryota > Metazoa > Arthropoda > Insecta > Diptera > Syrphidae > Neoascia > Neoascia interrupta. The sequence goes on from OX392463.1 coordinate 123,025,614, forward strand.
TACGTAAGAGTTTACCCTTTTTCTGTTGTTTTTGGACTCGAACATTTGATGTACCGAGGCCGATTTTCGAAATGTTGTATTATAACTTTCTTCTTAATAACCTCAAAAACGGTGATGCTGCTTGTAATATAGGTTTGTCTTATTTCATATGTCATCCTAATCAACATTTTAAAAATTGTATAATCGAGTATTATTTTTATCTTAATAGAACCTTGTCCCGAATATATAGCTTAAGCCACGCCCACAAAAGTGGGCGGAGGCTTATGCTATATATACAAAAAAAGTTAGAAAATGCTAATATTTACTACTTTCGTCATGTAATTTTTTGTCAAAATTCATATATAGATATTAATTGAAAAACTGTTTATTTTAGGCAAAAATTCCTTAAAAAGTGGGCGTGGTCAATGTAAAAGCTTTAATTTCAAATCAATTAAGTTTTAAAAATATGCTCGAAATAAGGAAAAATTAGAAATATTTTATTACAAGAAAATTAGCATTTTATTGCATTTTTTATATACACACTACATGTATCAGCCCACTTATGTGGGCGTGGCTAAAAAAAGTGTATATTTTAGTCAAAAAGCCAAAAAAAAAGTCCAAAATTAATGTTAAGGTATTGCATAAGGGTCGTAAGGTATTATTTATTATCCCGCCCACTTTATGGACCCGTGGCAATTTAGGTAAGGTAGGATATGTTTCAAGCCGTTTCAAGAGCCTGAAGCTTTAACATAGATACGCACTGTTGTACTTTCCCACTTGTTTTTATTTCTTTTGAAAAACATGAGATTAAAAATGGCAATTTTGACAAAACTTTTAAATGCAGTTAGCTTGTTTCGTAAACGTTGCATACTTTACTCAAATTTGATCATGAACGTCATATCCGTTAGGGGACCAAAAACCTATAGAAAATCATTTTCGAAAAGGTTTTCACATTTTCGAGTCAAATCTTCGAAGTTTTTGAACATTCACAGATTGCAACAGTTTTGTATATAACAAGATGGACTATGCCCGCTATTTAATTAAAAACAATAGTTTATACCGTTTGGGAGATAGGTAGACATATGTACGTTCTTTTGAATTTTTTTTATAATATTGCAAACTTCAAATCCATAAAGTCTATTTTGAATTTTTCTCATTCCCATTACTTACTTACTTAAGGTGGCGCTACAGCCCCAAGTGGACCTGCCCCTCAGCCAACAAGCTTCGCCAGCCAGCTATGTCTCTAGCTAGCCATCTCCAGTTGCGCACGCGAAGTTGGCTGAGGTCCCCTTCCACTTGCGTGCACCACCTGAGTCTCGGTGCTCCTCTACCGCGCCGTCCCTCCGGTGTGGATTCGAAGATTTTCTGGGCCGGGGCGTTGGCGTCCATCCGCTCTAGATGACCCAGCCATCGTAGACGTTGTATTTTGACTCTTTTGGCTAGGTCGGTATCGCTGTACAGCCCGTACAGTTCGATGTTATATCTCCTCCTCCACTCTCCGTCTATGCAGATGAGACCGTAAATCGTCTGATTTTCCTCTCGAAGCAGCCTAAAGTGTTTTCATCCGCCTTTGACAGGGTCCATGCTTCTGCACCGTAAAGCAGGACTGGGATGATGACGGTGTTATACATGGACACTTTAGTTGCTCGAGAAAGGGCTTTGCTACTCAATTGCCTTCTTAGCCCAAAGAAACAGCGATTGGCAAGAGTTATCCTTCGTTTGATTTCAGAGCTGGTGTCATTGTCTGAATTGATAGCGGAACCCAGATAGACAAAGTCCCTAACTACCTCAAATTTATGGCTGTCGATGGTGATGTTTTGTCCAAGACGTCGGTGTTGGGTGTCTTTTCACCAACAGCTAAACTCATATTTGCCGCTTCCGTCCCAATACTCAAGAAGGCTTCACTGACACCACACTTTTGTCAATGTCGTCTGCGTATGCGAGTAGTTGAACAGACTTTTGAAAGATTGTACCTCTGGTGTTGGTGCGAGAGTTCTGCACAATTCTCTCAAATATGATGTTAAAGAAGTCGCATGACAGCACGTCGCCTTATCTAAATCCTTTTTCGACATCAAAGGGGTCGGTGAGGTCTTTGCCGACCTTGACGGAACAGCGTGAGTTTTCCATCGTAATCCTGCACAGACTGACGAGTTTGGCAGGGATGCCAAAACTAGACATTGCGCTATATAGCTCGTCTCTATAGATGCTGTCATACGCGGCCTTGAAATCGATGAAGAAGTGGTGTGTATCGATTTGGAATTCCTGGGCTTTCTCCAAGATCTGCGCAGTGTGAATATTTGATCGATGGTGGACTTTCCTGGCCTAAAGCTACACTGATATGTACCTATCAGATTGTTGACAAACGGCTTCCGGCGTTCACACAGTACAGCAGCAAAGATCTTGTATGCGATGTTAAGAAGACTGATTCCTCTGTAGTTGGCACAACTCAGAGAGTCTCCTTTCTTCAGGATAGCGCAAACAATGCTGAGGTTCCATTCGTCGGGCATGCTTTCTTCCGACCATTCCTTGCAGATGAGCTGGTGCATGCTCCTAACCAGCTCATCGCCAGCGGATTTAAAAAGTTCGGCAGCTAGACCGTCTGCTCCGGCTGCTTTGTTGCACTTGAGCTTAGAGACAGCTACTTTCACCTCCTCCAGTTTGGGTGGGCGGTATCGTTCGTGTGCTTCGTCGGTAACGTCGTCGTCCGGGTTGAATGGTTCGTTCTGCCTGACAGCGGTATTTGGTTCGTCCTCGCCGTTATACAGTCTGCAAAAGTGGTCTTTCCAAATCCTCAGCACCGACTGCGATTTTACAACGATGTTCCCTTGACGGTCCTTACAGGTTTCGGTTCGAAGTTTATACCCTTGGCAGGACTTTTTGATCCTTTGGTAAAACTTTCTTACCTCATTCCTGTTGTTACATCTCTCTATCTCTTCAACCGCGCGCTTCTCGTGCTCTCTCTTTTTCCTTCGAAGAAGCTGGTGTTCCTCTCTCCTTCTCTGCTCGTAGAACTCGCAAGCAGCTCTAGTCCTTCTGTGCAGCGCCGCTTTGTATGCTTCGTGTTTAGCTGCATATGCTTGCCGGCATTCATCGTCAAACCAGGGGTTTCGTTGTGGTGGCCGTGTGAAACCCAGCACTTCAGAGGCGGCGTCTCTGATGGCATTTTGGCAATGTTGCCACTGGCTATCAATACTTGATGCTGGCTGCATAGGACTTCGTAGAAGGTTTTGAGCGACTCGGTTGGAGAAGGACCTGGTGATCTCTTGCGATTGTAGTCGGCCGACGTCATACTTCCTCACAGTATTTCCATTACTTGGCGCTGGTCGGGATATCCTCAGCCGTACCTTGGCTACAACAAGGTAGTGATCCGAGTCAATTTTGGCCCCTCGGAAAGTTCGAGCATCCATGATGCTGGAGGAGTACTTTGCGTCGATCGCAATGTGGTCAATCTGGTTTACGGTATATTGATCGAAAGATCTCCATGTCCCGTTGCGGATATTGAGATGCGGGAACTGCGTACTACCTACCACAACGTGTCGCCCCGCAGCAAAGTCGATCAGCCTGAATCCGTCATCGGAGGTCGTGTCGTTCTCATTCTCATTAGACTTTTTTTCTTATAGCACAACCATCTGCGTTAGCATAAAATGTTTTTCTTAAATTCTATGGCCACCGGTTTTTGCGTAAACCGTAAAAGAGCTTCTTTTTTATTTCGATATTTTCATACGCGTTTTTCGTATACGTTTCTCATAATTCGCGTTTTTCGTATACGTTTCTCATAAATTTTTGCGATTTTTCTGAAAAATTTGACTTAAGAATTTGGTTAGCTTTGTGTTGTTTTTACGTGTGCTCAATATTTTCTTAATGTGCTAAGAAGCTAGCATGCTAACAAGTTATGGCCTCCATTTTCAACTCTTCATTTCTCAAAAACTTAACAATATTTTAAAAAAAATTGAATTTTTTATTAAAGTTTACTATCTATTTAATTTAAGTTTCGTTTTTCTTGTTCTTTCCCACTTATCTTCTTAAAAAAAGTATTCAAAAACATTTAATCCATTTTCCCATGAAATTTCAAAATGTAATTAAACCGTTATTACTGCTTAAAAAAGTGCCCTCGTTGAATTCTCTGACAATATTCGCATTTTAAAAGTACACCAAATTTTGTCTTTCTACGGCTTACCGCTCAGAAGTTATAACACGATTGGACGGACTGACAACGCAGCGATACCTTAAGACGTCCTTTTTCCATTTTTGGACGGACCGCTAAAAACTTAATTTGGCCTTGGTTTAAAACCTTGATAAAAAATTTATGAAAACAGACAAAAACAATTAAAGATTTTTCTAATGAATTTTAAAATTGCCAAAAGGCAAATGGAGTTTAAGCTTGCTCCTCATGATACAGGATAAATGCATGCTTAAGTGCAGGGTGAATCTGTTAACACTGCGTCCGAAATCCATAAAATCTTTTCTGTATCTCAGGGCTTCTGTGCAATTACTTGTTAGAAGCTTCGAGTCTCTCCTGTTTAGTATCGACTGTATAGCGGTAAAGACGAACGAAATACCGCTGTCAGGCAGAACAAACCATTCAACCCGGCCAAACAAAAACGACCGACATTCGGTTACAGATTTGTCTCATTGTTTCATCAAAAACCACAAGAGTTTAAAAGAGACTTCAAAAGTCTAAATTAATTTCGTTTGTATTTTCTGCGCTATGCAGTATCTATAAGAAAAGTCCTTGTAAAAATAGGCCTTCGGGTCCAAAACTAAGACCAACAGGTTTATGCAAGTGATTGCAAACGGAATGAGTGACAAGTGCCCTGTCTTTCGTTCTTAAGGTGACGTAAGTAAAAGATTACATAGAATTATTGACTAAATTGTAAAAAAAAATATAAGAAATCTGTGCATAAAAACACGTCAACGACCATACCACGCTGAAAATATCGGTTCTCGTCCGATCACCGAAATCAAGCAGCGTCGGGCGCGGTTAGTACTTAGATGGGGGACCGCTTGGGAACACCGCGTGTTGTTGACATGACATCTTTTTTCTATTTTCTCATGCTGGACTGTTAAAATGTCGTCACCAGGCGCATGGTTCTTCAAGTGATTCGTAATGCGATAGAAAAAAACTTAATGACAAGTAAGTTTAATTAGAAGCTGGAGGCTTCTTTAAAAGTAACTTGTTAAGTGAGTTTTTCTTTTGTCCAAAACGAAGAAAAAACAAAATTAAACCACTAAACGTATCGGCTTTGAAATAAGGGTCAAGGCAAGACCTTAATGTTAATACATCTGGCAGTATTAGCGTCTGAAAAAATCAATCATAAATTGATACTAGCTTCCGTATGGTCAAAAAGCTTTAAAAGAAACTGACATTTCAGGGAATTGATGATATTTCCTATAGGACATTTTAATTTAGTTTTAAAACCATTTGATCTGCCATAGAAGCACGTCACCGACGTCATAGAATCGTGTCGATTGTGGCAACGAAAATTTGTCGCACGTTTTCATTAGCGAAAATTTTCTCAACTGCTACTCTTTTTAATATAAGAGCAGAAAAAAAATCTTACGCACTTTTACCGTCGTCGTGCATCGCTGGCCTAAGATGAAAGGCTTAGAAATAAATTTTCAGGAAGAAAATCGTGAAATCACTGCTGTTAAAAGCTCACAGTACCGCTCCCTTGGACCTTTCCGACTTTGTATACAAATCTCAGGAGGTCCTTTACCTTTAGGTCTACATTGCTTAAATCTTCGAGCTCATCTAAGAAGTAACTGCCGAAGGTACTACGTCTAATTTCTGAACGGCCCTGTGTGTAGCCCCACAGCGCAATGCCCCGTAAGGATTCTTGTGGCTGCTCGAGTATCTCTGCGGGCTAAATAGTGATCTCTGTTAACTTCCGCCGCCGCAGGTCAAATCGAGTTCGGTCGAACATAATGTAATATTTTCGGCCTGGGGTTCGTCGAATAAAACTCAATTTCACTTTTGAAATCACACAATGAAACACTTTATTTATCAAACAAACTTATTTAAACTCAGATCACACTGTTATTCAACTTTACTATTTAGAACTCAACACTTTACTTCAACTCAATCACTTTTTTACTTTATTACCGATTTTCACAAGTCCACGTTTAAAATATAACTGTCTCGTACGAGCCTGTCACCCGTGTATTTATACAAAATTAAGCACCTTCTAGTACGTTCCATACCCCCTTTGGTAATTTTCCATTGGTACTCCTCCGCTGAATTCCAAGGAGGGGAAATCGAAATTCGAACTTCGAATATGACAGCTGCTGTCAGATGACTGGAATGACAGTTGGGTATGTTCATTTAGTGAATCGAGCGGGTGCGTTTGAAGAGTGAATCGATGGGTGCATTCAGGGACTCCTGCGAGTTGTTTTATTTCTTGTCGCCACATAACATTGCCCCCCTCTTAGTTTTGTTCGTCCCGAACAAGTACGTCATCATTGCTTCCGTAGTAGGGATGTAGGCGATCAACATGGACAACTTTCATCTTCGCTCTTGGTCCTCTTTGGATTGGGAATACGACATCATTAATTCGCGTTACAACTTGGTAGGGACCTTCCCAGTCCTTCTGAAGCTTTGGCGATCTTCCCTTTTTACGATGTGGGTTGTAGAGCCATACCAGATCTCCCTCGTTGAACTCGGGTGCCGTTGCTCGCGCATCGTATCTCGTCTTCATGCGGTCGCTTGCAACTTTTATATTGCTTCTGGTTCTCTGGTGGATGTCATAAATCCTTTCTCTAAGGTCAACCACGTAGTCCTCCTCGCATGTTGGTTCTTCAGTGGGAAATCCGAATTTAAGCTCACTGGGTAGCCTGGCAGTTCGGCCAAATAAAACTTCAGATGGAGTATATCCAGTTGTACTGTGAATAGCATTCCGGTAGGCGATAAGGAATAAAGGTATTCGCCGATCCCAATCCCGTTGATTCTCGTCCACGACTTTAGAGAGATGTTCCTTCAGCGTCTTGTTGAAGCGTTCCACCATTCCATCTAATTGTGGGTGAAGAGGTGTGGTCCGTGTCTTCTGTAGTCCGATTGCTGCGCATACTTCCTGAAATATCTTCGACTCGAAGTTTCTTCCCTGGTCGGAATGTAATTCCATTGGCACTCCAAACCTGCACACCCAGTGGTCCACTATTTGATCGACAACGGTTTTCGCTTCTTGATTTGGGATCGCAAATGCCTCGGACCACTTGCTGAAGTAATCGGCAATAACCAGGATGTAACGGTTACCGCTTTCAGTTTCCGGAAACGGTCCTGCGATGTCGACGGCGATCCTTTCAAAGGGAGCACCCACATTGTACTGGTGCATTTTACCCCTGGTTTTGACTTTGGGTCCCTTACTAGCAGCACAAGTAGAACACTTCCGACACCAACTCTCAACGTCGCTTCCCGTACTTTTTCCAGGGTTTTGTTGATGCCCAAGTGCCCACCAGACACTCCATCGTGCATTTCCCGTAGAATCTCCTGGACTTTCAACCGTGGAACCACAAGCTGCATCTTAAAGGATTTTCCATCCGGCATTTCCCATTTTCTTCGCAGAACGCCATCTTGTACATGGAGAGAGTCCCACTGCGCCCAATATGCCTTTAATGTGGGACTTCTGTCGGATATATCGCTTGCGCTCGGTTTCTCCATAGATTCCTTCCATGCAAGGATTGGCTCAATGTCAGGGTCTTCTTGTTGTGCGTTGCGAAGTTCCTCAGTACTCCAGCCTTCTGCAGGTTCGGCTCTTACTCGCTGGACAGTACATTCGTCCTTTTCCTCCTGTCGCACGCAATGCTTACAATGGGGCTCACATGGTCTCCGGGATAATGCGTCCGCGTTGCAGTGCAGTCTTCCTTTGCGATGTTGTATCTCGAAGTCATAAGCCTGCAATCGCTCGATCCATCTTGCGACTTGGCCCTCAGGATTTTTAAACTGCAGTAACCATTTGAGCGCGGCGTGGTCGGTACGCAAGATGAACTTCTGGCCGCTCAGGTACTTCTGGAAATGTTTCGTCGCCAGTATTAAAGCAAGGAGTTCTCGCCTGGTAACACAATAATTTCTCTCTGGTCGGGGAAGCACTTTGCTGAAGTATGCTACGACTTTCTCCTGCCTATCGTGTAACTGCGACAATACTGCGCCAACACCCACATTGCTAGCGTCTGCGTCCACAATAAATTTCTTGCCGGGGATGGGGTAAGCTAGTACCGGTGCTTCGCAAAGTCGCTGCTTCAGATGCTGAAAGCTTCTTTCGCACTCACCTGACCATTTAAATTGTCTTCCTTTCTCAGTGAGCTGGTGCAGATACTTTGCAATCCCGGCGAAATCTTTGACGAACCTCCTGTAGTACGTAGCAAGACCGAGAAAGCTCCTTAGCTGGTGTTTGTCCTTGGGAACTGGCCAACTTCTCTCAGCTTCGATTTTATCTGGATCCGTCTTCACGCCATCTTTCGATATCACATGCCCCAGATACTTTACTTCTGCTCTGAAGAGCGCACACTTCTTTGGATTGAGCTTTAAGTGTGCTGCTCGAAGTCGTGAGAAGACCTCCCTCAAGTTGTCGCGATGTTCTGCAAACGCCTTTCCCAAAACGATGACGTCATCCAAATATACCAGGCAAGTTTTCCACGTCAGACCTTGTAAGACACGTTCCATAAGACGCTCAAAGGTGGCCGGAGCGTTACACAGACCAAATGGCATTACTGTAAACTGCCAAAGCCCATTGCCAGTTGTGAAAGCGGTCTTCTCTTTGTCTTCTGGATGGATCTGTACCTGCCAGTAGCCACTTTTCAGGTCAAGAGTGGAAAACCATTTTGCTCCAGAGAGTGTGTCCAATGTGTCATCTATTCGAGATAAAGGGTAGCTGTCCTTCTTTGTGACATCATTAAGCCTCCACGCAGAATCGAGTACTGCCGTCCTTCTTTTTCACCAGTACAACAGGCGACGCCCACGGACTTTTCGAGCTTTCGATCAAACCTTCTCTTTCCATGGTCGATATCATCTCGGCGGCCTCGTCCTGTTTAGCCAACGGAAGTCGTCTGGCAGGTTGGTGGATTGGTCTAGCATCTCCGGTGTCTATGCGGTGTTGTACTAAGTGTGTTCGACCATAGTCTCCATCCTGTGAGGCAAATATATCAGCAAACTCGCCAATTAGATTTTCCGCTATGGTTTGCTGCTCCTGATTTAGCTCACAGTCTCCGAGTATAGTGTTACATACCTCGGCAAATTTTGGTGGAGAGACAGGACTTGCAGGCTCACTCTCAGCTATTGTCGAAATGGCTGCAACGGGCACACATCTTCCGATCACCTCTCCTTTTCTGAGCTTAACGGTGCGCTTATTTGGGTTCATCAGTCTTACCGGCGCCATGTTATCCCTGGGCTCTGCAAGAATTTTTCCCACGACGTAACTTTTAAATTCACTTTTGTTATCTGGCTCGATGAGATAGAATCGGTGGTTCCCAGGATCACCCTCCAAACGTGTCCAAAGAACTGTCTATGAAGAGGACCGCAGAACTTCATCGCCTCCCAGTATTGCTCGAAGTTTCACAGCGTTTTCGTTTCCGTATACCATAGGGATCTCGACGGTTCGATACCTTAGCACCTACATTCGAAGGGCAAGAATTACCTCGTGTGCCTTCATGAAGTCCACTCCAATGATGCATTCGTCGCATATGTCGGCTACCAAGAATGCATGTGAGAAGGTCAATCCCTCTAGCTGTATCTGTAGCTGCACCTCCCAGTATACTTTCGCCGCTTCTCCTGTAGCTGTCTTCAGACTGTAGCAGCAAATGTTATGTAGCCATGACGTCTGAACAAGGTCTCTTCGGATGATGGAGGCCGTGGCACCTGTGTCGATAGTGGCCATACATTTTCTGTTGCCCATAATTGCCTTCACTGTAAGACTTTTGTTGCAGCGTTTTGTTTGCGAGACTTGGATGATGGTCCTGGGGGCGTCGATTCCATCAACCAACTTCTGCCCCGCGAAGTTGGTTCTTAGGCGTTTCCCGACTGCTGTTGCTCCGAAACTTGTCCAGCAGGTTGAACGTTGTCCCTGCCAGATGCTTCTTCATTTTGCCTTCTTCTAGCGCAATGTGGGCAGCATGCTTGTCTAGGTGGAGCTCTGCACTGTCGCTGTAGGTGTCCCAACTTGTTGCAATTCCAGCACCTTATTTGTCCTCGACCGTTGTTCGTGTTTTGTCTCTCCATTTCCACGCGCTGACATGAGCATTCTAGCGTAGCCATTTCCCTTATGCGATGGCTACCTTGCGAAGCTTGGTCTGCAGCTTCCATTGTCAGGGCGAATGCTAGTGCTTTAGCGAGAGTCTTCTTACCTGCCATTCTTACAGCCATTTGTAGCTTTCTATCCGCAATGGCATTAGTAAACGCATCGGTTGCCAACTCGTTTATTATCTCCCTGCTGATGTTGGGATAGGACAAATTCGCTAATCGCTCGATGTCGGCTTGCAACTGTTGAAGCGTCTCACCCCTTGTCTGAACTCTTTGGCGCAACTGGACCCGGTAAACTTGCTGCATGTGGTCGTCGCCAAACCTCATCTCGATGGCCTTCACCATGGCATCAAAATCTTTTTGTTTTTCTTCAGGGATGGTCTGCAGCAGTTCGGCAGCTGTTCCTCTGAGCGCAAGCGTGAGAGCAATTGATTTATCTTCGTTGTCCCAGTTGTTTGTCAACGCTGCAGCTTCGAATTGTCTCTTATAAATCGGCCACGATGTTTGGCCATCGAAGACAGGCGGCTGCATTTCTTTGCGTCGTGGACCGTCGGGCAAATATTCTCGCACTTTCTGTTTCTTAACCAACTCCAGCTCCTTAGCCAATTGTTCTACTTCCGATTTGACTTCAGTGAATTTTTCCTCCACGCTTTCAATTCCTTGATCTACTGCCTGGAACTTCTCCTCAAAACACGCATTCTGGGAATCAAGTTTGCTTTCTAGCTCATCAAACTTAGTATCTAGCTTTTCATCGAGAGCGTTCTTTTGTTCTTCGAAAGCATTCTTTTGTTCTTTTTGGCCGCTCTCCAGCTTCTCGAATTTGTCTTCGAGAGCGTTCTTTTGTTCTTCGAGAGCATTCTTTTGGCTACTCTCCATCTTTTCGAATTTCTCCAGAAGCAACTTCATGAAAGCGGGCATTTCATCGGCAGTACTTACTGTGCTTTGTTGCTGTTCTTCTTGAACTTCGAACAGCATCGTGTCTGGATGTCCACCTTCCTCGGTAATAGCGTCCTGGAGTCGGAGCAACAATTCCCTTTTGAGCCCCGAAGTCTGGAGGTTTCTTTTACCCAATTCCGCTTTTAACAGCTGTTGCTGTTGTCAGCTGACAGCTGTTGTCAATTGTTCAATTTTTCGACCCATTTTGAATTGTCTTCACACAATTTTCACAACACAATCAATTTTTATGTCTTATATCTGTTCCAGAAAATTCACTCGCGAATAAACAAAACACTGAAACCGTTTTTATAACTTAGTTAATTATAGCTTTATCGCACAATCAGCTTCAATGTATCCGGAATATTCCACAATCAAATTCGTATGAGTCACCGACACTGTTTACACAAACGATATCTCTGGAAAATCCCAACTGTTTCGGAAAATTCCACTGTAGAATTAACCCGCACAATTATGAGTTTTATCCCCCTTCTGACACCAATGTAATATTTTCGGCCTGGGGTTCGTCGAATAAAACTCAATTTCACTTTTGAAATCACACAATGAAACACTTTATTTATCAAACAAACTTATTTAAACTCAGATCACACTGTTATTCAACTTTACTATTTAGAATTCAACACTTTATTTCAACTCAATCACTTTTTACTTTATTACCGATTTTCACAAGTCCACGTTTAAAATATAACTGTCTCGTACGAGCCTGTCACCCGTGTATTTATACAAAATTAAGCACCTTCTAGTACGTTCCATACCCCCCTTGGTAATTTTCCATTGGTACTCCTCCGCTGAATTCCAAGGAGGGGAAATCGAAATTCGAACTTCGAATATGACAGCTGCTGTCAGATGACTGGAATGACAGTTGGGTATGTTCATTTAGTGAATCGAGCGGGTGTGTTTGTAGAGTGAATCGATGGGTGCATTCAGGGACTCCTGCGAGTTGTTTTATTTCTTGTCGCCACATAAGTTAATTCCTCAAGAAATCAGTTTTCTATTTAGTTTTTTATCTTACATGCTTTCGACACAGTACTATAGATTTGAGGGCTAGAGATGCATTCATCACAGTTTCACATCTGACTCCATGGCTTAAATGGCCGCTTGGCTGTCATAACAGATGGGAATGGGCTTGTTTTCAAGCCCGTGTTTCTTCAGTTTAGTGGCTGCTACGATAAATATGGCTGCCTGCTCCGCTTGAAAAATACTGCAGTCGTTGTTCATTAGGAAAGATTTGCTCGAATCCCTGAGCTTCATAGAAGATGCCCGCGCCTGTTTTGACGTACATTTTAGAGCCGTCGGAACATAGAGCTCGTGATGTCCTGCGGTAGAATTTTCTTCCCATTCACATCTTTCAGGTATTTTGGTAACGATTCGCCTGTTGAAAGTGAGTGTCATAGGAAGGTAGTCTATGGATCTTGCTGGGGTTTCTATAGAGGCATGCTACTGAGCTTCCATAGAGACATATCCATAATATCTAGTGAACCACAGTCCGGATTCCCTCAGACGGACAGCTTTAGCTGCGTTGCTGCTGCAGTATATGTCCAGAGCTGCGGTGGACGTGGTCGGGTGGGTGAGACCCTGTTATTTCCATGCAGGCCGACCTTTTGATCTTGATGAGGCTAGAGAGATGACACTTCGTTCTGTAAAATTCCTTCATACCAACGCGCCGTAAGTTAAAATGGGTCTTACAATCGCTATCCAGTGTTCCATGTGCGGTTGAAGTCTCTACGTGCAGCCGAACGTTCTGCCTTAGGCACATACCCACGTGTGCCCACTTGAAACGATCTTCTATATTTTCCCTCCAGCTAATTTTGGCGTCCATTATGACGCTCAGGTAGCTAACCGAAATGGATATCGGTAGCTTAACCCCATTCTTAGTGTCCTGAGGATTGGAATTGCCCTTTTTGTGATAAACAAGGATTTAGTTGGATTTATTCCCAGTCTTCGACCCTGGGCCCAATTAAGCAACAATTCGAAAAGCGTAGTCGAGTCGATCGCTGAGGGTTGATGAGAGTTTACCAGGGATCAGGATCGCCACATCGAAATGAAACCTTTATTATCCAGCGTCTTTAGTAGTTGAATGAAAATATCAGGGTGAACAGCCCACATGTTCACCCATCTAAAGAGGATAGAAAAATGCCAGGTTCTCATATGAAAAAGGAAGAGCACGATAAAGAGATGCTGCAGCAGCAATGAGGTAAAGTTCGGTCTGAAGCCTATAAAGGGGATCAAGTGAGCATCGTAGTGCCAGCGCAGTCGGTGCTAAGAGGTTGGGAAAATCATTTCTGCTGACTGTATAATAGCGAAGAAAATCAAATCCAACTGTCAAGCAGAATGAACCATTTCAATCGAAAGAAGAAGTCACTGACAAGGCAAACGAACGATACCGCTGATCCAAACCTGGACAAAATAAAAGTACTTACGTCACTTAAGTCCAAGCTTAAGTGACACAAAGCAACTGGAGCTGACGACCCACCTGCCGAACTTATCGCATTATCACCTGCCTGTTAGGAGCATACATCAGCTCATCTGTAGGATATGGTCGGAGGAAAGCATGCCTTAACCTCAGAATTATTTGTCCGATCCCCAAGAAAGCAGAACTCCTTAATTTCGCCAACTACAAAGACATCAGACTCCTTGACATGGAATGCAAGATCTTTTCTGCTGCACTGGGTGAACCCCTAAAGACGTTTGTCAACAGCCTGTTGAGTCCATATCGGTGCATCCTTAAAACAGGAAAGATCACCATCGATCTGTGGAAATCTTTTGATCTGTGGAAAAAAATCAGGTATTCCAAACCGATATCCACCGCCTTTTAATCGATAGCAAAGCCAAATATGACAGCATATATATGGACAAGCATCATAAGGCAATGCCTAGTTTTGACATCCCTGCCAAACTAGCCAGTTTTTACAGGATGCCGATGAAAAATTCACGTAAGTATCGGGGCGGAAGTCTTAGATAAAACATCTCCAAAGACAGCTATGACTTGGAGGTAGTTAGGGACTTTGTCTATACTTTGGGCTAAGAAGGCAATTAAGTAACGAAGCAAGGTCGGGGTTAGAATAGCCTTGAGGTAAGGTATGCCTGTCGTAAGAGCCGACTAAAATCCACCGGAAGAAATATTCTTTAATGTTTCAACGGATGCTGTCGATGCTGCTCCGTTTGGGGCAACTTTTGGCAGTAAGGTTTTAACTTATAGATGAATCTGAAGGTTAAATTAAAATCCAGAAGCGTCTGTCACACATTGTTTGGCTCACTGGTCGGCGTCTGTCTCCAAAGGGGCGGCTGTATTTAAAAATGAAAATAGAAGTGACTTACCTATTTCTCATAAAAACGACAAGTTAAAAAAAAATGGCAATGAACAAAACGAAAGATTTGATTACCCCAGGTGGCAGCCCAGCTATGCTGGAAAATCCACCCTCTTCGGAGGCAGGCTCTACGGATTCTGGGGAGAGCCTTTTATTGCTTATAAATCCTTTTGAGAAAAGGACAAAACTAAATCGATCACCACCACCTAGATCGAACATATCCGGAAAAAGCAGTCCACCGGTAAACCAGGACTCTGTGAAAATTAAGAGCTTAGAAAAGGAGAATAATGAACTCCGAGCTAAGCTTATTGAAATGGAGCGACTCTTCCAAGATCTAAAAATGGAAGTTGACTCTCTGCGAAAAGAAAACGAGGATATTAAAAATACTCGTTTAACGAAAGACTGTGAGGTAACGAAAGAGTGTGTAACACCGAACCGACCAGCAGTCGAATACTTCACGGACGAGGACGAACTTGCACTTGAGACCGATTCAGTCTTAAGGAAAAGGTCTAGCAAGAAGCGAAAGGCGAATTCCTCTCCCGAAGTAATACAAAAAGAAGATAAGCCCTCTGGCTCAAACAAGGCTAATCCAGAAGCGAAAATTCGTCCACCTCCCGCAATAAACATCGTCGGGATAGCAGGCTTTGGGTTATTGCGCAACCTTCTTGCAAACACGGTGAGAACAGAAAACTATAAGCTTACCTCGCACCGAAATAACGTGTGGAAAGTAAATGTTGACAACGCCGATTCCTATCGCGCACTGTCTCTTAGACTGAATGCAGAAAGAATCGAGTGGTATACTTATCAAAATAAGTACGAGAAACCACTGCGAGTCATTGTAAGGGGGCTCCACCCATCATGCACAAAAGAAGACGTTGTAAAAGACGTAAAAAATAAAGGCCTAAAAATTATTGATGCCGTCAATATCATTAAAAAGGAAAAGCAACGCACGGAAGGAGAAAGAGACACTGTGATCAGACGCGGCCTTCCAATTTTTATGCTCTCCTTTGAAAGAACTGAGAGCATAAACGATATTTATAAAATAAAAATGATACTTAACATCAGGGTTAAAATCGAACCCATGCGAAAGGGCAATAGACTGATACCACAGTGTAAGCGATGCCAAGAATTCAGGCACACAAGTGCCTACTGCCAAAAAGAACCACGTTGCGTGAAATGTGCCGGAAAACACCTGTCAACAGAGTGCAAGGTTGACATAAAGGCTCCAGCAGTTTGCGCCAATTGCCACGGAAACCACCCCGCGAACTATCGAGGATGCGAAGTAGCCATAGAGCTGCAAAAGGGACGAGAACCTCTTAAGGAAAATACTAGAGGTCAGAATCAAAGCCTAGGACGCCCAAAACCTGCTGAAACTCCTAAGCCAAAGACTCCAAAGACGCCAAAGCCGATCAAAAGTGCGAGATTGGCAAAGGAGGCGTCGACAAAAGGCGTAAAAGCTCCACAAAAGAGCGGCGCCAGTTCAAGTGCAGCGGAGAAACCACCACTGGTCGCACCGAAATCATACGCACAGGTTGCGGCAAACGAAAGCAAGGCAAGATCGCCCACAACAGATGCAGTGTCTCAGATCCTCGCTGTAATCTTGGAGAAACTTGAGGATCAGACTAAAATCAACAAAGTTATATTTGACAAACTGAGCAAGCTCGAGTTTAAGCCTCGAAAAAATTACAAGAGAACATGAATATGAAACAGTTATTTAAAATACTAACATGGAATGCAAACGGCCTTCTGAATAAAATAGACGAACTAGAAGTATTTCTACGGAAAAACAATATTGATATTTGCATGATTACGGAGACTCACCTTAAAAACGGGTCTACACCCAAACTTAAAGGTTACAATGACTATCACGCACATCACCCTTCGCAAAATTCGAGAGGAGGATCCTCCCTCTACATTAAGAACTGCATAAAGCACTTCAAGAACACAGAAGTTGAGCTAGACTCTATGCAGATCAGTTCAGTTTCTGTAAAAATTGACTGCTTAGATTATAACATTGCATCTTGTTATTTCCCGCCAGGATATAGACTGGTGGAAGACGATCTTGATCGTATGTATGACTTCATTGGGTCCAATTTTATCATTGGGGGTGACTTTAACGCGAAGCATACTTTTTGGGGCTCACGATGCAATTCAACAAGAGGCAGATTACTGTACAAAAATAGTATGAAGCGTGGGGTGGACTTTTTCTCCACGGGTAAGCCAACATATTGGCCAACCGATAGGAATAAAAAGCCTGACCTTGTCGATTTTTTCATCGCTAAAGGGTACCCGAAATACCTTACGCGAATTGAAGAGTGTTATGATCTTTGCTCAGACCACTCAGGAGTTATCTTGAAGATGGGTGGAAGACTGGCGAAAATAGAAAGAGCTCCTAGATTAGCTAGCAAAAACATGAACTGGGACGCTTTCAGAAAGGACTGTAAGGAGGGTGTTGGCTTGAATGTGCCATTGAAAACTCCTTTCGAGTTAGAAACCGCAGTTGACAAATTCATTGAAGCAATTCAGAGCGCTGCTTGGAACAACAATTCGTCCCAAAAGAACGCAGTTAGCACCGACGGGCATGTACGTAAAACATATCCGCTCGAAATCGAAGAATTGATTCGTGAAAAGAGAAGAGCGCGTAGGAGATGGCAAGGCACGAGGGCCCCCCCAGACAAAACCCTATTGAACCGCCTCTCTAACAAACTGAAAGGAATGTTGCAAGATCTTAAAAATCGTGAGACCACTGAATACCTTGAAGGCTTGTCAAACCTTGAAGGCCTCAAACTACTCGCTGTGGAAAGCAGTTAAGTATATCAAGAAACCTATAATCCACTCGGCACCAATAAAAAAAGCTAACGGCGAATGGGCAAGAGAAGACAAAGAGAAAGCGAATTTGTTTGCTGAACATTTAGAAGAAACATTCAAGCCTTTCGACGGTCCGCCGTTGGCTGACGTTCTAAACAACAACGGGGAACCTGGTAGCTTTAGAATGAAAAAAGTTTCGTTAGTTGAACTCCGACAGACAATTAGCAAACTTAAAAATAATAAGGCCCCGGGTTACGACCTGATCACTGGCGAAATATTAAAAGAGCTACCAAAAAAGGCATTAGTCAAGCTACTTTATATGATAAACGCTTCTCTTAGACTTCTATACGTTCCAAGACAATGGAAAGTTGCTGAAGTCCTGAAGTTGCTGAAGAAAACCGGGGAAATGCGCAAATGATAAAAAATCTTATAGGCCCATATCGCTTCTGCCGATAATATCGAAAGTATTTGAGAAACTTCTGCTGAAGCGATTACAACCAATAATTGCAGAAAGACGCTTGATCCCGGATCATCAATTCGGTTTCAGACCTAACCATTCCACAATAGATCAAGTCTACAGAATAACGCATGAAATTGAAAAAGCCTTAGAAGGGAAAAAAATATGTTCAAGTGCTTTCCTCGACGTATCGCAAGCCTTCGACAAGGTATGGCACGAGGGCTTGAAATATAAGCTACGGCAAAATTTGCCGGAAGACATGTTTAAAATATTGGAAAATTATCTTGAAAGCAGACTCTTTCGTGTTAGGTGTAGTAGTGAATACTCGAGTTTCAAGCAAATTCGGGCTGGCGTACCCCAGGGAAGCGTCCTCGGTCCGACCCTGTTCCTGCTCTACACAAGAGACATACCTCTAGATGACGAGACAGTCGTGGCCACGTTTGCGGACGATACGGCCATCCTGGCAACAGGTGAATCAGTCGAGTCATCAACGAGAAACCTCCAACGAGCATTGGACAGAATTTGTGTCTGGACGAAGACTTGGCGAATCGCTCTTAACGAGAACAAGTCTACGCATGTGAATTTCACTTACAGAAGGGTTAACAATTTGCCTCTGTTCATAAATTCTGTACAAATACCTTATGCAAATGAAGCGAAGTATCTAGGGATGACACTGGACGCTAAACTAAGGTGGAAACCACACGTAAAGAAGAAGCGTGACGAGCTCGAGATTAGGCTCAGGGAAATGTATTGGCTTATCGGAAGATTTTCGAAATTAAGCACATATAACAAACTGCTCTTGTACAGGCAGGTGTTAAAGCCGTCCTGGACATACGGTATACAACTTTGGGGTTGTACCAAGCCGAGCAACATGTCCATGTTGCAGACTTTCCAAAACAAAACACTAAGAGCAATTGTGAATGCTCCATGGTATATTAGGAATAGCGATATTCACAGAGATTTAGGAATAGCTACCGTGGGCGAAGAAGTAACAAACTTCGCTCGAAAGCTTAATGCTCGCCTTCATGTTCATTGCAACAATGAAATGATCCGTACTCTAAACGAGACTCTTAACGATGTTAACAACGAGCGACGACTACAAAGAACAAGACCCTTCGATCTAGCGACGTAGGGTGAAGCCGCATTAATGAACGGCTTAGTAGGTGCATTCACTGGAAAGCAACCTATCCAATGCGATCAACACTATGGAAGCGTAAACTACTTGTTAAGTTAACTTAGTTGTAGTCAAGAAGTATTATGAGAGAGCGAAAATTTACTACTATGAAGTGCGTTCTGGCAGTTTCATAGTGTCTCTCATAAATGGGTGGTTTTTTAGCACGTGGAAATCGGGCATAACCAATATCGGCTACTTCGGTATTATGTACCTGCTATAGTGGGCGTATTGGTATCTTTGAAAGATTTTGGAGTTTTAGTCTCCGTCCATCCTGGTATTCAAAAAAAAAAAAAAAAAAAAAAGTAACGAAGCCTTCCCTACAGCAGCAATTAATGTATTCATTTATAGGACCCTCATCATCCAAGTTCTGCGTTACGGTGCAGCTGCATTGACGCTGTCAAAGGCGGATGATAACGAGTAAGATTTCGTGTGAATATGGTCCCATCTGCATAAAAGGAGGAGGAGATATAACATACGCGCTGTGCAACGACACCGACCTAGCCAACGTTTGCCATGGCTATGTCACCCAGCGCGGATGGACACCAATGCCATGGATCGGAAAATTTTCACACCACAGGGAGGGCATCACCAGTAAAGAAGCACAGAGATTCAGGTGGAAGAAAGCCTCAGCCAACTTCGCGTGCAAAACTGGAGATGGTTACAGCAAGAAACAGAGCTGGCTGACGAAGCTCGTTGGTTGAGGCCCAAGTCCACCCCGGGCTGTGGCGCTACCTAAAGTAGCGCCACTCGTCTCCATATCATTTTTTAGGCTGGGATACACAGGTACTCAGACACCTAAAGGCAAATTCTAGCTTGGGTCCCATTAGATACGGATTAAAACCAATAAAGGTCGTACTACCCGGGCTTTTCATTCAACAAAGACCCACTCACTTCCATTGGAAGTGGTTTACACCGAAGCCGTTTCCGCCACCTTCAAAACCCTTTCGATAACGCCCTTTGAAACAGGATTAACCTAAGACTGGTGACATTGTCCACCTCGAAAAGTCGTCATATATGTATGCCCTCGATGCTGGTATTTCGGTTTACACAAACGTGGCACAACAATAAACCTCCTGTGGTCTTAGTGTGGCACAAAGGTGTCAGCTTTTTCAGAATTCTAAAACAGGTTAAAGCTAGTTACTATAGAGAAGTCGCACCAAATCAGGTAGTCAACTAGTAAATTTGTAGAAAAAGTACGAGAAGGATAAAATAGTTAAAAGGCTAAAAACTATCGGCTCCATTTAACTGGCTTCTCCGTAACCAAGTGGTAATGTTCCGAAATCCAAGACTTAGATGACGTGTGGAAACTCTTCTGATCAGGCGCCCTACATACTTTTCACTACACAGGCGGGACAGTCGGTAAGGCAACGTATTGGAGCTTATTCCAATTGGAGGGCGGGAGGGGCTGTGATCCTAAATCTTAAGCTTTAACGATCGACTTTGGACTTACTATGGGTGTATCAAATAGTCAGAGTTGGCGGCCTTCCTAAACGAAGTAAATGCTCCCCTGGATAGAATGGCAAGGGGTGAAAAAGGTGTTCAATGCCCTTTTAAAAAAAAGTGGAAAGGAGAGATTGGTATCAGTATAGGGCAGGGGTATAACCTATCTCTCATTAGCCTTCCGGAAAACGTATTCGTAAAGGTGTTGGAAACGCGTACCAAAGCTGTCATTCAAGCCTTTTTACAGGAAGAGCAATGCCACATTCTGCCCGGCAAAGGCACAGCTTTTCACTCTAAAGTTGAGTCTTCAGAAGGTCTGGGAGTATAAAAAAACTGGTTTTCGTGTCTTTTAGATTTTGAAAACGCTTCTGACCGGATCGCTCGGCCTAAGCTCAGGAGGAACACTGTGGGGGGAGCTCTTCTTAGAGCCATTTAGTCTTTGTTCAGGAATTGGAAATCATGTCCTTCTAATGACTTCGTTCTGTCAATGTTCGGCATCAAGTTCATATATGCTATATATAGTAGACCTAGAAACAGGGGGTTTGTCACAATGGCATGCATCCACCTAACCTAACCTAACAGGGGGTTGGACTAAGTGGAGAACCTCTTTGATTCCACCATTCAGGTTAGTGGCTGTGAATTGGGAAGGATGCAAAGACCCCTAACCGCCTTTGTTTCGCAGCGCAAGTGGTAGTAAATATATGAGTGTGGAGACGTCTAGAAGAAGTCTAGACTTTTTGGAATATTTAAGGAAACCATCTGAATAAATCAGATCCTTAGCTTCAATTCATCACACTCTCACGCTTACTTTTCTGTGTCAAAATGGCAAAAGGATTCAACCCACGAGCTCCGCAATAACTGGCTAACTCGCACTACTTAATTATACAAAATGATAAACCAGTCACAGAACATACTAAAATGAGAACAAAACAAACGAACTTTACACGAACTTTTACAAGTACGACTCCTATACTAAATGTGTTCCAGAAATTTAAAAAAAAAGGAGAACAAAAAAAAACTTTGGAAAACTGCCAGCCCATCATACTTTGCATTCAAAACTGAGTAACCGACACAACATCAAAATTCTGAAACTTGTACGACTACTTGTGTTTGTGTATATCTCTTCAACCATTTCCTGGCAAAAGCGAAATTGCTGGCTCAGTTGTCCATTGTTACCGCACACTGAATGACGCCCGGCTCTTCCTTCGCTCGACTCTTGTAGCACTCGAGGATACTGTGTTTTTTTTTTTTTGTTGTTGTTGTTTGTTTTCCTAAAGAGGCGTGATGCCAGCAGCTTACACGAACTCAAATACACCCGCACTCCTTCCGCGCAGCCGGCCCGTGTTGCCAAGAATCTTCTTTCGACGAAAATATTCAAATTTTGTTGGCGAAACTTGTTTCATCAGTATGTAAAGACATATTGAGATGGAGTCGGTTAAGAGGCGTGATGTCAACGACTCTGTCAGTGGTGGTGGTGGTGGTGTTGGTGCATAAAAAGGCGAAAAGTTTTCCTCTTCAAAGGAAATTGGCCTTCGACACAAAAAGAAGCAAAACCGGCAACAGGCGCCCTGCGAATTCAATTAAAGTGTGTCTTTTGAAGAGGAGTATACGAGCAGGTCCTGCGAATATTCAAATGCAAGTCCATCCTATACTCCCATCTGGATCGAGATCAAAAGGGACCCATATATATGTGCCGTGCCCTTAGCTTAATTAAATGAAAAATTAAGGATAAGCACACAACGTTTAGCACACAGTTGAGAACATCAGCGTAAGGACCTTACGCTATTTGCATTTTGAATGGTAACAAATGTTTTAATGCCATGCCTTTTCGGGAGAAGATTGTGATTCTGCGGGAAGGCGACTGAGGTTGTCATCAAGCGATGGCCATAGTCCTCGTTTCTTTGACGATAGACTGAAGTGGAAACGTCTTTACATTTCACCCTCGCTGTGGGCCGAGATAAACCTCACCACAGATAGATTACAAAAATGTGTACACAAAAATAAAAAAACGGCAATGAATCTGGGTCACATCGATATCTCTATCGCGAGCGTTGACAGCCGCGCGTACAAGCCAAAGCTACCGCCAGGACATGCCTCCCGACAAGCCCAATGATGTAATTATGATGCCCTTGCATGCAATGCCTACATTATAATGTTAATGAGGTTAGAGTCACTGGGATTGAAAATGTAAATGTTGATTGAGGTTGAGTCATGGTCGCTCTACTAGGTGTGCTCTGATGCCATAGTCGTTGGTTGGGTGGTTGGATGTGGATGGAGTGGTCTTTGCTCAGGGTATGAATGCTCGTTAGTCCTTGTATTCGTGTAATGGACTCTTGGTTTAGGTATAAACTTGTTAATGCCACACTCTAGACGTGTGTGCAAACAAAATAAAATTAGGAAAATCCTGCAGGCAAGTCGTACTATGGTTTGTTTGAAAACGTGTTTGCACAATGTAAGCTTTTGAAGGGCGACTATCAGCTGAATGATTTTTTCATTCACAGTCACAATGGTTGTTGTTTAATTTTGAATGCATTGAGCTTTGTTGTTTGGTCAATCCGCTGGCCGGCTTATCCACAATGCCATTCAAAAATTGCGTTGTGGAAGATCACTTCATGGCGTTTACTATAGAAAATACTAAAAGGCTTACATCCTGATGGTATTGGGGTCCACCCTTAAACCATTAAGTGTCGCAAGCGAATCTAAGTAGTTTTTTTAATGCCTAGCAGAGGCTGGTGTGCCATTTGGGTCCTTGATTATCTGCCTGAAAGTCAACAGAGAGACCCTATACTACATCACGTGTTCGAATCAAAACTAATGCAAAAAATGTTGGACGGGTAATGATCTCTTAGTTCAAAAGAGGAGCCTTGCAGCCGTGCGTCGCCGTCACTGACCAACTGCTTAGATTTTATTTTATCTTAAACCTGACCTTACACAAGCGACTAATCAGTTTTTGGGTACATTGAGTCTTATGAGAGGCGTTCCAGCGACAACTTTCGATCCCATAAGACCCAATGTTATCTCAACTTTCGTATAAACTGCGGAAATAGTCAAAGAATCCGAAGAGGGCGTTTTTTTTAAGCACAAATAACGGTTTAAATACAGTTTGAAATTTCATGTGAAAATTGACTTACTGTTTTTCAGTGTTTTTTTTTCAAGAAGTTTAGTAGGCAAGAACTAGAAAAACACAACTTAGGTTTAAGAAATACTAAGCTTGACCACCTTGTTTAAATTTGGCTGAAGTATGCGATGTTTAAAAGGCAAGCGAACTGCATCAAAAACGTTTCAAAATTGCCGTTTTTGACCATAAGTTTTTAAGCCCATTCAAACAAGCGAAATAAAAAACAGCATATTTTTGCCGTTTTCTTAGAAATCCATGTCCGCAGAATTTGAGAAAAGTGGCAAATGCTAGCACAGGTGGTTGTAAAATTGATAAAAAAAAGTCTAACGGTAATTAAAAATAGTCGAAATTGCTCTTTTATGGGTTTTAAATTATAAAAATCCTGAAAAAGGCCAAGAAAGAGTATGTCCTTCCCTCTATTTTCGTAACGGTAAAGCTTTTTGCCAGTTTTTTTTAGAGTAACGAAAAAAAGAATACGAAAAAAGTATATAACAGATTGTAAAATATATCCAGAAATAATTTTAATAAATAAATAGAATGTTACACAAACTGCGCAATATAGATGACCATAAGCTTCAACAAAAGCCGACGGACCGCTCCGCGTATTTCTTCATACTTGACGGTCTTTTTTTACCTTAATGAGCCTTAAAAAATTAAGATAACTTATGGCTAAACTTTGGCTCTAAGAATCTGTAGTTCATGCGATGGAATTTGGTGCGAAAGAGGGACATAGATCGTAGCTGCCTTGCCTATACGTTTAGTACTAAGGGTAAGAAAGCCAATATGTGTTGCTGCGAGCGCAGTCAAAGTCAGAACAAAGTTTGTCTGCAACCTTCCGGGTGCCGTCATGTAGTGCTCAGTGTGTCGAACTACTATGCACGAGGTCCCGGGTTCGGTTCCCAACCGGGGCAATACAAGTTTTTCACAGGGCCGCCTTCGAGAAGATTTGCCAAACCCTCTGAGAATATCATGGGTCATGAGAGATTGCTCAATTCGCCTTTCGGATAAGGCAAAAAACTGTAGGTCCCAAGTGTGTAGGGACAAAGTATCGCACGCAGCATGCGTGGTTGTGAGAGGTCAGACGATGGCCCTGATGTTGTGCAAGTACCAGCAAGCTTTTTTCCTTTTTGTGGGATATACGAAAACATGACGGACAAATTATAAGCACAAAAAAGTCAAAAAATTGCCCTCAAATGACCCGGGACTTGGTCATTTATTGGATGAGTACATACGAGACGTTACAACTATGATGAACTGGGCTCAATGGCTTAAGCTTTAAGACCCTAAGTCCAACAATCGAGAGCTTGTTATTGTCCCCACCAGGGATGGAAAAGTCGATACAATTGTATCGAATTCGATACAAATGAGTTATCTTTAGTACAAATGAATGATTGATTTTAAATGTGATTTTAATAGTTTCCATTTTAAAATGAATGATTTTAATAGTGTCCGGTGCCTGGAAACTTAAAGTTTTACCATAAAACATGCAGACCTAAAAAGTGTGATTATTTAGGTCTGCATTACCTTGTTTCTGAGTAATCTTCTTTGGGATATCGATCGTATTTCTTAATGTGTGTTACATATTGTGTACCACTTTTTTTTTAAACCATGTCTCCATAGGTCAGCGTCAGTTCCAGGATCGCAAGATTATTCGAAAATTAACAGTGTCTAAAATTAAGCGTGCCAAGCTTATGAATGCCACCGAACGCTTTTATCCTCCAAACGAAGGATTCGGAAGGTTTCTGGGTAGTTTTTTTTTCAGAAGATTTATAAGAGCCTCGTAAAGTCGGAGACGAGAGAAATATCAATTAAGGCAGGCCTGAACTAGAACATTTGTAACAACCCCGCCTACGAGAGACGCAGAAATAACATACAGCGCAGCAATCGACATATTAAGATTATTTTTGGTTCAGAAATAGTTTGTTAAACAAACATACATCCTGTTTTTCATGCAAAAAAAATATTTCAGTACAATAGGTAAAACATGATCAGAAAACGCCCGAGCGCGAGTTGCCCATTGTGGTTTGAGATGTGTGGCACGTATCACTTGCTATCACACGTATCCTTGCTAAAACCGAATGTCGTCTGTGCAATACATAATCGATATTAAGCGAAAGGACATTTGTAATCAGCGACCGATTTTCTGGCCAACTCTGTTCTCAAAAAAGGTATTATCGATGAAGCCGATGGATAATGGATAAAAATCCACTTTTGGGCTGGCGATTGTCAATAATTCGACAATTTTTGTTGTTTGTTTTTCGACCCAAATTGGTTTGTGGTTTGCCTCTAATGAGGCAAGGGCAAGCGTCAGGGAACATACTACAGCTTAATACAGCAACATAATACAGCTTCTGGATCAGTTTTTTTTTTTTTGAAGCAGTCAGACACAACTAGTGATCCATTGTAATACAATATGTATTAAGTTAGCCCACCTTTCGAAGAAAATATGAGGATTCCCAGTTTCCCAGCTTGGGTCATTTGTCCCTAATTGGGCACCTCCCCAGATGGCTCGAAAGGGCCTAATATTTTTCCTCCCATAACACTCTACGAGAGTCTTATGAGAGTATTCTCCAAGAGCTTGCCTCTTGGAATTTGTCTCTAACAGAGTACTACGAGAGCGCTTAAGCGAGTCTTACGGGAGCTAAATGGCCCCACTTATGGGAGTTATATGTTCTGATAAAAAGTCTTAAACTCTCCTTGCGAGAGTTATTCGGTCTCATAATATGACAATAAGTTCTTCTTATGGGATGTGAAGTGCTAGTCTTGTTTAAAAGAGAGAGAAACATATAACAAACAATTTTCGTGTCATTTTTATCATGTTGTGTGCTAAAAATGCTTGAATTTTTCATAAGGACATAAAGTAAAATACAGAACAATATAAACTTCTAAAAGAAATTGTTATTTTCAATGCGTTTTTTGATGGTACACCATTGTCATCAACATTATTGACTTTAATAGTATTTTTTCTGAGCAAATTTTCAATATGCAAAAACTTTGTGTAATTGAAAATTTATCTGCTAAAGTTAACATTTTACTTCGATCAAAACAAAGCGCCTCGAAAATAATCAATATAAAAAAAATGCAAATGATAGCTCATCGCAGCAGGGTTGCCACATTTTGTCTGCCTAACATGCGTTTTTTACGCAACCAAGAGGGTAAGGAGTAAAATAGGATGTAAGAGGATATGATCGCTGCCGAAATGGGAGTTGAATGAGCCATGTCCGTCCGTATTTAGCTGCATGGTCGATAATGCATTCGGTCTCAATCAATAAAATTTCTAAGTATGCGATTACGCGGTGATAATTGCACTGTTAAAAACTATACGTTTTAAAATATATCCCAGTTTTCATCAACCATCCTACATAAAAAAATGAATTAACATTTCTTCATACATTCATAAAATCTTTTCGGTATATATTTTTTTTAATTTTATTTATAACAAACGGATACAAATCAACTAGATGCGTATACCTTGACGTTGGTAACTCTAAGAGGTAAGAAATTAAATGGCGGAAAAATAGTTTTCAATAAGAGTCATACGCTTTTTGTAAGCGATTAAGCGTTTTTAACAGAAATTAGCTCTCCTCGTGCGAGCAAATTGGCTGTTTTCCAGACGAATCAGACTTTGCGAATCAGAGTAAATAAATTGTTTCTAAGTCATTGCCGCGTGCACACGAATGAAGGAATATAAAGATTACGGCATACGCATGTTATGACGTTTGCTCGCTAAAGATAATGTAAATCTGACGTTATCGGAGTGGACTGTGAGTTTGTTTGCGTGTAGAAAACGTCAGCCAATCCATGCTGGCCAACCAGACCATGAATATGTGTTCGATGACGATTTGTGCTGCAGAGATACCTACACTTTTTTCTCCATAAAGAAATGCATTAAATTAATTAAAAAACTTCTGTCACCGCAAGTACACTACATACTGGGAAAATTACTTTTGACGGATGGTGGGACGCAATTGTTTTGAATTGACATAAATAGGTATTTTTATCAGCCACCCGGTCGCAAAACAAGAGTGTATTTTTATGAGTACTTCGATACTCTGACTCTCATAATGATTCTTCTTATAATACTTTTATTCTTGAGAGTAACATGAGAGTTGAAAACACATAACAAGAATCAAATATTCTCTCATAATGGGAGTTTACATATTTTTTACTCTGGTAACCTTTTACACTTTTAATGAGAGTACTTTGAGAGTAAAATTCATTTTAATCAAAAAAGATTATGTTCTGAGAGTATTCAAGAGTCTTACGAGGGTCTTATAAGAGGTTTTTCTAGATTTGTAGAGCACATCTCTCGAGAGTATGTTTTTTTGGGGCGGGGGGCGGACCATATGCAGGCCGGACCAAAGCCAGTAACAAAGGCAAAATTCAGGAGCGTCTGCCTCAAAATGAGTGGCTCCCTGGTCGGCCGTTAGGGTCGGCCGAACTTTTAACATCTTTTGCTCTTCCAACATGCACATAGCGTGAACAACAATTAGATGTATGCCGGATGTTTTTATTGCGTACTCTGCTAGTTATATCATTGGTTTTCTCCGTAGAGGCATAACACTTACGGGTGTAAGCTTTGGTGTTTCTGTGCAGGGTTTTTATGCTTTATACTGCCTCTTCAGCGTTTGCATTGAATCGAGAATTCCTTTTCTCTTCTACTCTCAAATTCTTTCCGCTCGGGACGTGCTACGTGTTGTAGGGGTAGCCATAACCCCTTGATCGCAAGCTTATTACAAACAAGTGGGGAAGTGCAACGGTGCATATATTAAAGCTTCAGTCCGTCTGCGACGGTTGAAAAAGTCTACAGAAAGTGGGCGGGATAAACAAATATTGCCTTTCGACCCTTTCATGCAATGCGGTAACATCAATTTTGGACCGAAAACCCTGCCTTTTGACTAAAAAATTCACTTTTTTTAGCCTCGCTGACAAGAGTGCGTGTTTGTATATGTAGTTTGTACATAAAAACGACCGTCAGGTAAGACATACGCGGAGCGGTCCGTCGACTTTTGTTGAAGCTTATAGTCATCTATATTGCGCAGTTTGTGTAACATCCTATTTATTTATTAAAATTATTTCTGCACATATTTTACAGTCTGTAATATACTATTTTCGAAGTGCTGTCTACTGTTCTTATATTGGGTGACTATATAGAATCACCTAACGTAATATTTTATATATTATATTGGGTGATTTTAAATTGGGTTTCGTTGCTCTAAAAATACGCTCACAAAAAGCTTTACCGTTTCGAAAATAGAGATAAGGACATACTCTTTCTTGCCTTTTTTTAGGATTTTTATAACTTAAAACCCATAAAACAGCAATTTTGATTATTTTTAATTACCGTTAGACTTTTTGATCAATTTTACAACCACCTGTGCTAGCATTTGCCACTTTTGTCAAATTCTGCGGACATGGATTTCTGAGAAAACGGTATATGCTGTTTTTTATTTCGCTTGTTTGAATGGGCTTAAAAACTCAGGGTCGAAAACCGCAATTTTGAAACGTTTTTGATGCAGTTCGCTTTCCTCTTAAAAATTACATACTTCAGCCAAATTTAAACAAGGTGGTCACAACCGTTAAGGATCTAGAAATCTTTAAAAAATAGTTTTCGAAAATGTTTTCACGTTTTTCAGTTTAATTTTCAAAGTTTTTTAATATTCAAAGTCTGCTGTAATTTTGTATAAAATTTAGGAAGATGGACTATTCCCGGTAAAAATTATACTTTATTCTGTTTGGGAGATAGAGGGGGAGACATGCGTTCTTTTGACCTTTTTTATAATTTTCTAAATTTCAAATCCATAAAACAAATATTTTGAAGTTGTTTGCAGTTCCCGTTAGACTTTTTTCCAATAGAACAACCAGCAGCACTAGCCTTGGATTTTTTTTTTATTCATTCTTTGGCCACCGGTTTATGCGCAAACGGTAAAACAAGCTCCTTTTTTATTACGTTTTTTAAATAGGCTTCTAAAATCTTAGGTTAAAAACGGCAACTTAAAAAATTTTTAACGCAGCCTTCCTTCTTTTTGTAAGCTTTGTACTTTAACCGAATTTGAAAAAGATCGCTTATACCGTTAAGCTTCTAGTAGACTTAAAAAAATTGTTTTTGAAAATGCTTTTATGTTTTTCAGTTAAATCTCAGAAGATTTTGAAATTTCAAAGTCCGCAATAATTTTCCTCAAAATTTTGAATGTTTTCTGATATGTGTGATTTTTTTCATAGAATTCCATCAAACAGCGCCGAAGATAAGGGGGGCGGACACGTTTTTTCATGCATTTTTGCGATTTTTTTTTTTGAAAATGCGTCTAAACTGCAGTACTCAAACTGTTTTTGAAAAATATGACCTAAGCACTTTGTTTACCTGAGTTGCTTTATACGTGTGTTGAATATTGATTTTGAGCGATAAGCCGCTCAAAAGTTATGGCCTTTTGAGTAAAATACGGCGGCATCCGCATAGGCTTGTGTAAAGGTTCGAGTAAGGTTGAGAGTTGATAGCAGAGATTCCAACACCATGCGCCATAAAAGTGGAAACAGACAGGCTGCATATTTCAAACCGTGAAAGGTGGAAGCAGCGAATTGTGGTCTTCTATAAGGGGGTACTGTACTTGCGTGAACGACATTGGATTATGCTGCCAGCACAAACTTAAACAACAAATTTTACAAACTGCACAAACAGCTTAGGTGCATAGGTTAGGTAAGTAGACAAGAGGCAGGGCCAAGTACAGACACTTTGGTTGAGGTCAAGCTTTATCCTCAACTTCGGCGAAAGAGGTCTAGTAGGCTTGTGTCATGTCACATAATTTTGTTGGCTTTAGGCATCGTATGGGCACAGGTGACGTTAAAAACCATCTTACAAATCATGGAAACAGGAAACCCATGGAAGTCTAAACAATTTAACTATGTTAAAAGCTGTAAACGTCAGATAAGGTTTGTGCTTAATATTTTCCAGTGTCAGTCATAACCTTGCGTAAACTAAGAGATTGAGTTTCAGTGGTCAGCTGTTCAGTGGTTAATGTGTCGGGCAAGTGTACAAGAAGTCACAGGTTCGAATACATACGGAGGAAAGAAATATTCGAGACGATTTAACTTGCGACTGCAAAAGATAGAGATCCGCTTCCTTGGAATAAAAGTCCGGAGACTAAACCATATCATTCCTGATCTGTGTTGCGATAGAGTTCGGACTTGTTTATTTTGTATTTTTTTGACAAAATAAGCCTTCGGGTTAAAAGTAAAAGCAAATCTTTCTCTTTGAGCGATAGTCGATTAATTTAGCGATTCTTGGCCGACCTTTTTTGGTTACCTATCACCTAATTGAATATTTTGACAATATGCCCAGGGGGTAAGTTCCTTGCGAAGGGTTTGCGGGCCTCAGAGCACAAGAGGAGTCATAATTTACTCACAAGACAAGGAATCCCTGCTGTTGACTGAAAATGTCGGATAAGGAGAGAGCAACTTTAATGAGACCCGTAGTTCTAGAATAGGTATAATCAATAGATAATCACAGTACACCACACACTAAAATCGTCCTGAGGATCACACAATAGACTCTGACGTAGAGTATCCGTCGAAACAGTTTAATAAAGAAGCTGTTTTGAAGCTCCTTAAACCGGCTTCGATCAAATACCGAATCGCCTGTCGGAACGAATAAAAAAGTCAAACAAATTATCCCTTGTTCTCGAATATTGCGGGAGGTAGTAAAGCAGGACTCCTAATAGGAAATTTCCCGCAGTTGGCCATCGTTAATGGACTGAATAAGCTCTGTAAAGATGGTCCACAGATCATATTTCTGAGCTGCTGGCATAAACCAGGGTCCGGACTCGCAAATCCTTTTTCCAGCAGTGTAACAGGAGGAAACAACACACAGGCCTGTGTGTTCAGCTGATGTCTTAATTACGGTTCAGGATTAAAACTCAGGCCTGACTTACCGGATTAATACCTACCTGAAACAGGAAAAGTTTCGGATTTAAGTCCGAAATACTAGCGTCCTAGTATTTCGGCCACATGTCAGTAATCCTTCAAAGTATGAAAAAACTGATAAACACGTACGGGACGCAGCATTAAAGGGCTTTTTACTAAGTAAGTCTCCAACGCGGTCAATCTAAGGAGTCATTCCTCAATGACTTCTCTCTTGAGGCTTTCCCGAACATTCCAGGAGCCTTCAACAATACATGTTGAACAATACATGTTTGAGTCAACTAACAGAGATCCCAACAGCATGCATCTATCCCCAGTTATATAGGAAGACGGATCATATCAA
This sequence comes from Neoascia interrupta, assembly GCA_947623515.1. Taxonomy (NCBI): domain Eukaryota; kingdom Metazoa; phylum Arthropoda; class Insecta; order Diptera; family Syrphidae; genus Neoascia; species Neoascia interrupta. Next base: position 123,057,337 of record OX392463.1, read on the forward strand.
TGCTCCAAAGAAGAATAATCCAAACCCCAACTGATGATTTGAAAACCTCTACGGTAACGTAAAGGGATGTCCTCAAGGGGGTGCACCCTCTCAGCTCTCTAAGGGTCCCATTTTGTTGGCAACCTTTAGTTCAATCCTTGAAAAACCAAGGAATCGATGACAACTATGTGATATTTATTGTTAGTCATATTCGAAAACAACGTTTTAGAAATAATGCATTTCGCACTGCCTGGAGTTCAGAGATTGGGCAACATAAGAGGCTTCTCTGTTAATCGAAAAAACACGACTATTGTCACAACGGAGGAAGTTAGATCTCCTCCGACAACCCTCACTGTCTCTCAATTCTCAAGAGAGGCAAAGTATCTTGGAATAGTCCTTGACAGCAAACTATCATGGAACCCACAGATAGATCCCTGTAGATCTGCCGTAAGAATTGACAGAGTTGGAGTTGTTGAGACCCACTCATCTGGGAACAATAATTGAGGTTGCATAAAATTCGCATAAGACAACACTGACCTTGGCGGTCCAACAGAGAGCAGAAATATGTCAATCGACAACAACGGCTCTTGGATAATTGTGTCAAATATTTATGTCACCCTAGACATACCCCCACCCCCCTAGCTCGACGCCAAGACAGAAAGGCATTTCTTGCAACAAATGTCAGCAATTATCATAACCCCTCTGTTTAAAAATTCATTATAACATTTCCGTCCAAAGGAAATCCCTTAAGTGTCCTGTAATCCTTGTTTATTTTTATTGAGAAACACTGCTGCCAAAAGGGCAATCTGGGCCGGCTCGTTTCCCTTCTTAGTTATTTATTTAAAATTCAATTCTGACACGCAGAAGGAATCCTCCCTCTAAACCGGAAACAATTATGCGATGGTAATATCCCGAAAATCCTAAAAATCCCCCGAAAACATTTCGACTAACCATCAACTCTCCGGGCGAAACATATCCCAGCCCAGCAGAGAGTGTTTTGGTAGGTATATGGTGCGATGGTTATAGACGACGACGGCGACGACGACGGTGGCCTGGCAGTCAACTATAGACACCTGTGCTGGGAAAAGTTTACGAAATAAGTGATTAATATCTGCAGGGCGGGATAGAGCTTCTCTCTGGGCTGCCTTTTATTGTTTTCTTGAAAAACAAAAGCTCTTTGCGATAATAATGTCGACTGCCACCTAGAGCTATATTTTGAGTAGATTGTGATGTGATGGGTGCGAATTGAAAGCGGGTCGCGACCTCACTAAATGGGGCGTCTTCCTTTAATGTTAATTAATTGAACGAGGTTGCTGCGCTGTGTGTACTGTATATATACCTTTTCGGAGTGAAGTGTCGTGTACCATCATCGTCGCCTCTGGCTAAAATTTTGGGCTGAGATGCAGAACGTTTCCGACGACTACGACTACGGCGACGACAGGCAAACGACCGTGTAGTGCAAATGAATCCTTCTCTCAGGGCTCGCTGTGTTCGACTTTGCAGCCGGTGTGCCATTTCGGTTGAACCGTTTTATCAATTACCCAGCCGTTGGTATGCCATCGTGATGTATGGTATTGGGGGACACCAACGACCTCGAGGACAGGATAGTGTCATAAGCGAGTATTTTAATTGCTTTTTACCCCAAACAGGAGCGTATATAGTATATGCGCGCTGGTATTAATTTGATCTGCAATCAATTTGCCTAGTGAGCTGTCAATTAATATGGATTCCATGTTGTTGTTTTTTTATCGCTTTTTCTGGTCAATATGGTCATGTTGAACTAATTGTCTCAAGGAAGACGCATTAAAGTTCCCTGAAAGTTTAAATTAAATTGAGCTGTGAGGGCGCTCCGTCGATATTTAATTTGTTATTCTTTAATCGATTCGAAATATTAATTGATTTTTCCGGCAGAGGGTGAAATAACTGTGCAATTTGTCTCTATTTTCATGACGTTGTGTGAATTTTCACACACTTGGATATAAGAGATGAACTCACAGGACTTCATATCGCATTTACCGATATTTATACCCGACCGAGAGTATATTAATTTAAATGCATAGTTTATAACACAGTAAAAAATCATCGTAGACCCTCAAGACCTTTGAGAGATATGATCGAGACCGACAGGTGAATCGATTAAGCCTTGTCCTTCCGTCCGTCTGTATGTGTGAAGGTTTTAGGTCTTCCAAATCAAGCTAGAGAGCTGAAAGTTGGTACACGGCTTGGTTCTTCTGCTGCATCCTACCATTTTAGTAAATCAGCTTAAATGATTTTAGGCGTATCTCAAATACCGCGCAATATTTCAGCCCCTCTTTATTTTTATACCCGACCCAGTGTATATTAAGTTTGGTGTATAGTTTGTAACGCAGTGAAATAATCACCGTAGTCCCCTAAGACCTTTTAGAGATATGAATGGGACCGACAGGAGAATCGATTAAGCCATGTCCGTCCGTCCGTCCGTCCATATGTAAGCAACTTTGAGGCCTTAAATTTTAAGGCAGAGAGCTGAAATTTTGTGGGTTGGTTGGAAGTCCAGTCCTTCAGATCAAGTTTTAAAATAAGCTGAATCCGCCCACAGACACGCCCACTACAGGCCTGTATGTGCGACCATCTCTAATTTAAAAAAATACATTTTGCAAATCTTAGCTATGTTACAATGGCGCTAGCGCATCCATTTTTGGTACGTAACATTGCCTTATGATTGTCTTTAAGGTAGCCAAAAAAATGTTAGCTTCTTTTATTGGCCACGCCCACTTTTTAATGGATTTTAGCTTAAAATGACTGTTTTTCAATAAATATATATGAAATTTGACAAAAAATTATAGGACAAAAGCTGTAGATATTAGCATTTTCTAACTTTTATGTATATATTGTATGTGCCTCCGCCCAATTTTGTGGGCGTGGCGTTAAAAAAAGTGTTTTTTTTAGTTGAAAAGGCGGAGTTTTAGGCCGAAATGTATGCAACCACCTAGTATAAAGCATTCAACAGTTATATTTTTATATCCCGCCCACTTTTTGGAGGCGTGGCAGTTTTCTTTTTGGTATGGTCGGGTATTTTGCAATCCGTCGTAGATGGATTGAAGCTTTTGCATACCCACTGTTGCACTTTCCCACTTGTTTTTTAGTTCGAACCTCAAATGGCATGGGGAACTATACATTGCTTAGCGCTCTGAAAATCCTAGGCCATATGCTGGGGTAAGGAAAATTGCAGCTTGGTGGTAACTGTTAACAAAACAAACTTGTGAGACTGGATTAAATACGTCGAGCAGCAACAAACACCCAGTTCTCACAAGAGCTTGTCTTGACTTGGGCATGACACCAAATTTTAAACATGATTGAAAAGTATGCAAAGTATCGAGAAAGCCGACCCGCAAGTTTAACCTTTTCCCTCTTGGATTTCACTAGGGCAGATTTTTATTATCAATAACTTAACTACAAAAGCTGGACCATGAGTACCTCTCTACAAAGAGGCTGCAACACTCCAAAAAACTCTTCATGTACAACGAAAAAATTGCCAAGAAAGCACTAGAGCTCGCAGACCCGACCTCTGACTGTTATGTGGAGCTCTCACCTGTCTCACCAATCGAGGTCACTCACTGTCAAGAAGCCAAAATAACGGAACCCTTTTTAGTAGAGTATGTCTCTTCTCTATCTTTTATCACACACAGATGCAAATTACTAGGAAACGAATACAACAAGGTATGGCTAAAGCAAGATCCCATGAAGGTAAGTAAGACTTCAAAGATAGCCCAGAAAACATAAATCAAAGACGGAGGTGCAACAGATATTTTTAGGTCGCCGAACAAGAGATTACTGAGATATTGATTCAGCGCACATCGTTCTTTTTCTCAAGCCTTAGGTGCTTACCGATAAAGCAAAAAAAGCACCATTAACCCTAAAGCTCTGATTTATGCGCCGCATTTATGTAGAAAATTTGACGTTTTGGTCGTACGCCTTCCAGCGAATCCGCGACACGGGCACTTTTTGATGTGTTATTTCAAACATTGTAAATATTGGGTAAAATGGTCAAATCGGGTGAAATGGCGCAGAGGGAAAAATGGCGCACTTTAAGTAGTCTCTCTCCAGTTAAGTTTTTGGTGAAGATACAGCTTCTTTGGGTTCCATCCGCTTTTGAATCAAAGGGTGAAGAAAACAATTTATTTGTAAAGCGAAAAAGCGAATGGTAAGTCGAACTTTTTTGTAATTCTTCTAAAATTCTAAAAAACTGAAGCAAGTTTTTTTGCTAGCTTTTGGCGACTGGCGGACATGCTTTGACAACAAACAAAAAATATAGGTTTCGCAGAATGAAATCATTCTTATCATGGTTTAAAGGGGAATATGGCCCATTATGTAAGTGTAATATGGCTGGTGCGATTGGCTAAACGTAGTTTTGGATGAATTTTCAAGAGGTCTTACCATTAATTTTCACATCCACCGAAACAGGACACTCCGTAGGTAAAGATTCGTTAAACTTGAATTCAAGGAGGTTCTTCTTTATTTGCGTTGGATTTCTCTGTTCTCTGGACTGGGGGACGGTAATGGAAGCTATGAATTAGCTAGCCAATACAACTTGGGATAATTTAGGATTTAAGCTTCTAAGTATATAAGGACAAATCGAAAAAACTCTTTGTTCGTGTGCTTCACAAAAAAACATGGAAAGCAGAAACTTAAGTCTTTAATGTTCACAAAAAAACTTCCTCCAACAACATTGAATGACGGCAAAAATCTGAATATGTCCACTCTAGTCCAGAAGACTTTGAAAAATCCCTAGCGTATGATGTCTGAAGGACCACAACGCTACGAGAAATAAGGATGATTCGATAGTGAGTTCTCTACCCCAAAGCTAGCTCCAGCTACATCAACTGACGGGGGTACCATTTCACCCGCCACTTGAAAAATTTTCTATTAATTTTTTTTAAGCCTCAATTAAATTTTGTGCTCTTTTGGTTTAAGTATGTTTCTGAACGTTTAAATAAAGAATATTCTTATTTTTGTTTCATTTAAAAATCTTTTTTAGTGTCGGAAATATTCGGAAAACAGTAAATGTTTGCCATTTACCCGACTTTACCCCTATAGCAACAATCGACCTTCAAATTGAAATTGAGGAATGCAAAATGCTTTAAAATGAGAACAATGTGCCAATGAGAATATAAATACCAAATATAATTCATTCCAATTCCAGACAAACATCGGCATTATGCAGTCTCTATTCGGAAACGCATAAAATATTATATGCATAAGTCTAAGGTTGCACCATGTGTAGTGTAGCTACATCTAAAGTCTATTACTTTTTGTTCAAAAAACGATGCCGCCAAAAGCTCATGAGAGCATTGTTAAAAACAAATCACATTGCTGTCACAATCCAATATGACAAATGTTCTTTCTAATAGCCAAAATGTGTAAAGGCTCGGTTTAGGGCTCTTTGGGGCACACACATTTTCCGATAACTTTACACAATAAAACAGGCTGCCTGTTCAATGTAATTAGAAGATTTATTTATGGCTATTAACACTCTACTCTTTGTAACTTTATCTTGTTGTTTTTGCAAACGTGCCACACGCAATAAGCCCTCCATGACATTACCATCGTGCTCGCCCTGTACCCGGACCCGTATCCCGTACACTACACTCACACACGCCCTGTCTTTTGCTCAGACTGAAATGAATCAGAGCGACGAACGACGACCAAACCCCTTCCGACAGTTTTAATTATCTCCTCTCCTTTATATGGGGAACGGAAGGAAAGGTCCTTCTATGTAGAGAGCATGTTCAAGGATTCTTTTTTTGAAGGTCGTTAAGGGAATGCTGATGTTGAACACTACCTTGGTATCCATATTACTTTTCCAGCACTTCTGTGTTAGTTTAGCGCATAAAGTGAACATTCAGGGAGCACCATATGTCGGTGGAAGTTTTCAATTTAATTTCGGCCCTGAAGGTGCGCGCTGAATTCTCGAGAAAGGACACAACAGTGAGAAGGTATTTCAGGCAATTGATTGAGATCTTTTTACTTTCGTGGAGTGGTAAATGGAACATGAATAGAAGACGTGTTTGAATCGGTTTTTATAAAAGAACTTTAGTATTTTTTTTTTTTCTGAGCCAACAGCTGGTGTGGAAGTTTTCATTAAAATAAACACTCGTTTATTGTGAAAATCAGTGTAGAACTTTATTGATTAATGAAAGGAATAAGCAACCATAAGGCAGTTATGAAAGGAATAAGCAACCATCCGAAGTTCTTACCTGTCGATGATAAATGGCCGCGATTGCAGTCTGGGCGTTATGTTTGGACTCGGAACTGTCGCTCGGTTCGTAACATTGACGCTTCATTTAAACAAGCGTCACTCACAAGAAGAAGCCTAAAGGTGTCAAGACACACATTTTCCTTACTTCTTCAGATCGCCTTTTTTGTGACAAGTTTGAGTGCCAAAAATGCCAAAAATAAGTCTGAATTCCGAAGGATTGTACTTGTTAATTGTCAAAGGATAAACTACATTGAATTAAGAAAATGACAGTTATGACTACGCTTAAGCATCAAGGTGGCTGAAGGACTTTTATACGGCGGTCCTTTACAAAAAAAAAATAAATCATCTAAACAACAACCAGGATTTTCCCCAGATCTGTGATTAAGCGTTGTTCATTTTGCCCTCGTCGACTTACATAGCCTACCCTTACCCAATAGGGTGCTTTCACCGGACACCAATCCGCGATTATGATAAATCTTCTTTAAGCCTCCCCTAAGTCCCATGATTTACTATACTGCGCATATCTTATGAATTCCCAAATCAAACCGTACAGAATTCTACGTGTTCTTTTCGTGTTCGGACAAAACAAATCAAACAAACCTTTTATTAACAGGTGGAATGGGAATGATTAACTCATTGGGTATCATGAGGCTCAGTACTCATCACGCTGTGTTTGTTGCATTCTGTAAAAGTATGCACAGAGTGGTTGATGTTAATGTTGACGTGGATGCGGTTAGACCTGTCAAAAAAGTTTATTGCACTGTGCACACTGCAAGAGAATGGAATATGCTGATGTTGATCAAGTGGTCTGCTTTCATATTTAAGGATTGTAATCTTATCAACATATTTAACATTTTCTTTTTCTATTGTATTTTGCTTTGCTGCGTTTAATATGAATGAAAAAGTCGGTAGCAATTACATTAAAACTAAACGGTAACTTGAAAACGATTTTTCATTGCGTTGATGGTGGGGAATTTATATTTGAATCATGCAGTAACACCTGCATCAACAAAAATTTCAGAGTCACATGTTCAGACACATCAAAATCAACAACTTCTTAAATGCTGTTTGCTGATTTCCTAAATTAAGTTAATTAAATTGTTTTGTTTTGTCAAAAATGAAAGCCAACGTCAAGTAAATCTTCATTTTTCCGGTGGAAACACTTGCAATTAACTTTAAACCTTCCTTAGTTTACCTCTGTTTTGTAACATGGTGAAAACACTCAATAAGACATAAATAACAGATTTGAATATAGTAGACCCATAGATCATAGATTTTCTTAAAAAAATTTCGATATTTGAAGAAACCTATCATAAAATAAATACTAAAAAGTCTCTCACCTTAACGTTTGTTTGTTTATCCTGGTTTTAAAAAGTCTGAATGCATTCGCCAAACGGTAAAAACTCACGAGCTCAACCGAATCATTTACAAAACAGCTTAAAATTAAAAGAAAAAAAATTCTTAAAAACTTTACACTTTAAATCTCTTTGGCAGTGTTAATTCACTGTTTTACTTGACAACTTTAAGACACAAGCGTCTTAAAGAAATTAACTAAACTCTTAGCACTTAATTTAAAATGAAAACTATTAAAATGGAAAAAAGAATGGATTTTTTTAAGATCGACAAAAAAAAGTTAAAAAACACATGTTTTACGCTACAAAATTCAGGAGCTTTATACAACCGACAAGACGGAACCACAAAAAACAACACACGGCGAGTATTCATCAAAACGTTGCGGCATGTGAAGTGAGTTCTGAAAAAAAAAATAGGTCAGATATTTTTTCCATCACAAAGTTTGGATTTTAGTTTTTCTTTTAATTTTAAACCGAATGACACAAAAATAGAAAAATTGGACATGCATTTATAGTAGACAATGCATTGTCACAATGTCATTTTATAATTTAACTATTTCAATAATTAAAAACTTTTTACTCTGTTACCCGATTTAGAAATATTGATTTAAAGGGGTGGCTACATGAACTTTTGGTTTTCAGCCACCCTTAAAAAAGGGTTCTTGGAATGATGATAAATGATTGCTTGAAGAGGAAAAAAGTGACAGGAAGATATATATGCGAATGCACCAGGTAAAAAGTGACAGGAACATTTATATGCGCCAATGTTGCAGTAAAAAAAAAAAACGACAGCACCATAGACGACTATCGAGTCAAGCGAAGATGGGAAAATGTAACTGCGTAGAAAGAAAAGCTCCTTCGCCATCTCCCAGAGATCAGGGAGTCTAGCGATCACATCAATACCAGAAAGTTCTATAAAGGGGCCAAGTAACTAGCTGCTGGTTTTAAAACCAAAAATCTAGAAACCTAGACTTCGAAGCACAGAGGGATCGACCATGACCAGATTTTTACACTAAGACAAATCCTGGAAAAGACCAATGAGTTTTAAGTCGAGACACACCATATTTTCATCGATTTCAAAGCCGCATATAACAGCATTCATCGTCTTGAGCTCTTCTTGGTCAAAGATCACGGAAAAACTGAACTATTTCGCGTAACATTAAAAAGTCCGCGGTGCAATGTGCAGTTTGAGAACAGCTCCTCGGGAATTGTTCGAAAGATGCACAAAATTGACGCAAGGAGATGCACCGTCATGTGCATTCTTCAATCTTGCTCTGGAAATAATCCTGCAAATTCTGTGGTTCGCGGACTATATCGAGAACCAGCCAAACCGTGCCGTTATAGAGGCTTTTACGGCGATTGAAGAACAGGCGAAGTTGGTTTTTCTTCAAGTTAACCGGAGATAAGACTTAGTACATGTTATCAACAAGCAAAGAAACATCCGTCCTCCGCTTAAGACAAAACGTCGCTTTTTGTAGCAGCAACTTGTAGGTAGTGAAGGAGTTCATTTTCCTTGGAGATAACATAAACTCTACAAACGACATTTTAAAGGAGATTCGTCGAAGATTAACCCTAGGAAATGGTTGCTTTTCCGGTTTGGCAAAACTAGTGGATTTCAAACTCCTATAACGAAAAACAGAGTGTTCTTATGCTCTAGAAAATGAAAACCCCTTTTTTCAGTGGGGCCCCATTCTGCTTTATGGAGGCTTAATCGAGATGATCATTAATCGAGGCTTATGATCATCTCACATTGGAAAGCTGGGAGAAAGCAATCTGTCCTGCCAATCGCAGGTCAGGAATCTGTTTGCGACGACACGCTACGCCGTAGATGTACGCCTTCAGAACGTGTGTATTCCACTGAGTTGTCAGTTGAGTACTTCGACGTAACAGATGGAAAGGCTTCATTGGGCTGAAGGCTTATGTTCTGTAATTTTTGCTCATTCACCCTTTGAAAATAACACTGTTGTGCCTATCCCAACAAACAATTTTGGGTCACGTCCCAAGCAAATACAATTTTCGTAACCGTTTCCATGCCTTTATTGTCGTTTTGAACATTTACTAAGATAGTTTCTGTATCAACCCCTCTAAGAAAATTTCCGAGTTAATTTTTCTGAATCCGATTTGACTTGTTTCTAACTCGAATAACTCTCCACAAACGAGGTTTTTTCATAGTGATCAACATGCTCACATACATACGCAACCACGGATACTCAACGTGCATCCACACGCATTCTCTCTTAACAAAGTTCCAAATCCATTTATCTGAAACCGATCTGACTTGTTTCTAACTATACCCTCTAAGCACGCGGAAGACTCAAACATGAAGTCTTCACTCCACACAACATGTCAAATTTTAGTGTCAATTTTAAGACAATTTGAATTTAAGTGCTGTTCCTAGATTGAAAAATTGTTAATAACGTTTCTTGGTGTCTATTTGGTTTCAAAAATCTGACTCTATTTTGACACCATTTTTCGGTGTAACGTTTGTTTCATTAATTTGACTCAATTTTGACACCGGTTGTTGGTGTTAGTTTGGTTTAAAAATTGACTTTGTTTTGTGAAATATGAACTCGCATTTTTTGTAGGTTCAAATTGACTTAAAATTGACACTAAAATTTGACACCGATTTGACATGATGTATTGAGTGGAGACTTCATTTTTGAGTCAATTTTAACACCGCGTGCTTAGAGGGTAGTATTAGTATTATGTTTGTCGGTCGAAATATGTGCTTCAAAATTCATTTTTAAAATTCTTTCACGAATTGCAGTTAAATGACCAGTGAAACACCGCGTTATACTATGTTGTCACCGGCAAAAATACGAGAATTTGTGGGAGACGATTTTAATAAGTCCCAATATGGTTCCACCAGATAAATATAGGATTAATTTGACGTTAACGCACTCTTTTTCTGCCATTTTGGCGCTCAAAAGAGAGTGGCATGTCATTTCCAATTGCGCCAACGTTGATATTTGACAACTTAAAGGCATACATTCACCCTAAGCTGGAATATAACTCTGTCTGGGCAGGTGCTCCGAAATCTGCACTGCATCTGCTGGATAGGATTCAAAAGCGAGCGCTAAAACTTTTGGTGACAGAAATATTTCAAAGTCAATTGACTCAGTTGAACACCGACGCCATGTCTCTTGTATGTCACTGTTTTATCGCTTTTTCTACGAACAGTATTCCAGTGAAATAGCCAATTGCATTCCTCCCCTCAAGATATTTAACCGTAATACTCGACAAAGAACGAGTGCGCGTCAGTTCACCCTCGCGCCCAATTCCGGGCGTACAGTGAAGTTCAGAGGTTCTTTCGTAAAGCTCAGTATGCAGCTGAATTGAAAATAAATTTTCCGGTGGTCTCCACTTCGACAGCGAAATGCTTACGAAAAGAGACGACGAAAAAATTAGTTATGGAGAGTTGCCGATGACATTAAATCAAATCAAATTAAATTTAAATTTAAAATATCACTCGGAACAAAGAACAATCTTCAAACAAAATGGTATGTCAAGGATAGAATACTAAAATAATAAAGTCCCAGGACTTATTTATGTAAAATTCCAATTTTCTTCCCTATCTAACAGTTTTAAGCCACATAACATGTAACGTATTGTTATGTGGCGACAAGAAATAAAACAATTCGCAGGAGTCCCTGAATGCACCCATCGATTCACTCTACAAACGCACCCGCTCGATTCACTAAACGAACATACCCAACTGTCATTCCAGTCATCTGACAGCAGCTGTCATATTCGAAGTTCGAATTTCGATTTCCCCTCCTTGGAATTCAGCGGAGGAGTACCAATGGAAAATTACCAAAGGGGGTATGGAACGTACTAGAAGGTGCTTAATTTTGTATAAATACACGGGTGACAGGCTCGTACGAGACAGTTATATTTTAAACGTGGACTTGTGAAAATCGGTAATAAAGTAAAAAAGTGATTGAGTTGAAATAAAGTGTTGAGTTCTAAATAGTAAAGTTGAATAACAGTGTGATCTGAGTTTAAATAAGTTTGTTTGATAAATAAAATGTTTCATTGTGTGATTATAAAAGTGAAATTGAGTTTTATTCGACGAACCCCAGGCCGAAAATATTACAGTATATAAGTCTTTTTGAAAGGAGAAATTTCTAGGACACCAATGTGCCTGTTTTCATTTGGTTGATCCTAATATTATTTCTCAAAATAAAACGGAGGTTTATAGGAGCCACTACACTGGCGCTTCCCCTCACCATAGTAATTCTGACACATCAGGTTAGGATCAACCAAATGAAAACAGGCACAATGAACACAGAGCTAGAAGTGTCAAAATTTCGCAGGCAAATTAATGTCCGGGACAATAAATCGTGAACGAAAAGAAGTGGAGAGAATTTGAGTACAGTAATGTCAGTCAGCTTGTCTTCGCTGTTGAACAGCGTACTGCAAAACGTTTATGATTTCGTTGGGTCATTTTTGTATGGGGTTTTTTGTTTCACTTCAGCTGCATACTGCCCTTAAGCTGTTAAACACGAATGTGGAATGTCCTGCCACAATCATTGTTTCCTTCTCATTGCAACATGCAGCTATTCAAAACAAGGGTTGGCCGGTACCTCTACACTTTTCCCTCCTCTTCTTATCCTTTCCGCTCGTGAGATGTTAATCATTAAAAGGGTAGCCTTATCCCTTTTTCGAGAGTTTATTATAAAAAAAAAGTTCAAGCACATTAAAATCAATGGGAGACAACGTTGTTTCGACCATCCCTCGTTACGTTTTTTTAAGTAAGAAAGTTTTAAGAAGCAAACAAATTTAACACGATGATTTTATGCGTGCGTTTCCACGTTTCTGTGAGCCTCCCATTGAATTCAGTGCGTTTGAGTTTAAGTTGTCGAATCAACGTTGGCGCAACGCAGCTTTGTGACATAGCTTTTAGTTTTTAAGCGTAGTTGTGTTTGTGGTAAGCATTGCGCTGCATGGTGTAATTCAAATAAAACAGAAGTTTTATCAATTAAAACCCAACCAAAAACGGCAACACTCCTCATGACCACACTGTATTATCATCGTTGCCTACGCTGACATTACGCAATGCAGCCAACCTCCGCATACCAACAAATTGCAAAAAGAAAAAAAGCCAAATGCCAAGAAATAATCGAACACAGAAAAATGTACGCAAGAGAAGGAAATAAAAAAGGCGACTGTCGGAAATTTTTTGTGTCATGCCTCGCTCGCTACGCGTACAAAAAAATTTCACAGCATCGTGATTAAATCGAAAACGTAAAGTGTTTGCCCGAATACCCATTATTCTGTTGCGTAAAAATCGAATTTATTTCACTACAAAACCCTGAAAAACGCGGAAAACCACCGAAAAGTTTGTTTTGACATTTCTTGGGTACGAAATGCCCGTATGCCTTTGACAGCCCCCTCGTAGATTATATTTTAATTCGACTTCTCTGAGGCGAGCAAATTCAAGAAATTTTGGGCGACAAAACCAAATACAGCCCCGATTGTGCAAAGGCAAAAATGTGCTCGGACTCGTTGTCAAAAAAACAGTTAATACGTCTGTGATGTTAGGTAACTGATTGAATTTGAGTGCAGCTTATTTAGACTCGCAGCAAGTGGCGGGCAATTATTGGCACTGCGAATAGTTTGGTGCCAAAGAAAAGTGGAATTTTATGAATTAACTTGCTAGCTTGCATTGTGACCAGGTGTGGGAAAAAAGTTCTCTGTCGCGAATTGCCAAGGTTTCGCAGGGCAGCTATTCTCGCAAGTCCGGTGTTGCTTAGCAATTGGATTCCGGTTGGAGCTTGTTTTCTGGCTGGGAAACGTTGTTTGCGAAGGGCGACGGATATGAGTGTGTAGGACCGCACCCGTATGAACGCATTAACTATGGATACAACTGCAAATACTCTGGAGGAGCCCAGTTCGGAAAGCGAGTTGAGCGACTCGTACGAGGCGGAAAGCAATTCGGACTCGGCTGCAGGCACTTCTTCGTCAGGCGAGGAAGATGACGACGGCGAAGTGGAAGAGGAGGAGGAGGACTATGTGCCCCAGGAGGACTTGGTCGAGCTGGCACAAATCACCAAGGACACGGTGCTCAATCTGCCCAAGGGGCTGTGCGAAAACGAAGCCGTGTTTCGAGAGTTCTTCTCTATGGAAACTTGGCGAATGCTCCCCACCAACTACCAGGCCTATCTGAAAAACAAGTTTCTGCCGCACTTTCCAGAGGGCAACGAGCAGGAACAGGAGCGCACACTGGAAATGTTGTTCGGCAATCAGTTGACTCGGTTTCAAGCATCCCCAATGGTTGATTTGCAAAGGAACCTGGAGGAGGGCAACTACAGGCCAGACGTGCTCCGCCTCCGGGAGAGCATTGCCAAGTCGCGTAGGCGAGAGCGGCGCTTTCAAGAGTACGAGCGTGTGAGCCACTTGGCAAAGAATATGCTGGTGTCTCGGGAACGATTGCTAAGGACAGCATACGAAGCGCCGCCAGGAGCAGTACTTCGCGTGGATAGAATGCTTAGAAAGACCCCGCAGATAGACAAAGCAGTGTGTACGCTAAGGGCGCGCAAGAGGTACCACTCTGAAATGCGGCAGCTGAGGAATCAACTGGGCATTACCGAGCTGAGTGAGGAGGACTCTGACGACGAGCAGCCGCCGACCAGCATCAAATTGGAGGACGAACCAAAGACAAAAATGGACGCGGATCAGGCAAAAGAAGCTAAAATACTTGGCACCCTGCACCGCTACAAGAAGTTTAACAAATGCGGGCCAATCGAGGTGCTGTGCGATGGCAACTTCAAAAAGGTTCTATTCGAGCACAAGTGCCGAAAGTTGGAGGAACCGGTAAGTTCGACTTTCTTTAATTTTGGTCTGTTTATACAAGTGTTTCCTTTCAGGATCGTCCCGAATTCGAGACAAATGACATTCGCCTTCGCGATGTTTATGCCAGAACCCAGATGACTGGCAGCTACAAGCGTGTGTTTGCCTCGGGCAAGACCCCAGGGCGCAAACCAAAGGCGAAACTGCTTCAAGAGAAGATGGAGGCAGAAGCGGCAGCAGCAGCTGCCGCCGCGGCAGAGGTGAAAGTCGAGATAAAAGAAGAATTTCCGCCGCCAACTGTGGCCACTCCACTGCCCCAGACCCTACCTGTTCCACAGCCCCAGCCGCCAGCACCGCAACCACAACAAGAACAAGAAATTTTACCAAAACAACCTGCCCCCGATAAAGTATATTTCGAGGCTCCACAGCTGCTTCCACCTGCTGCACCTACGCCACCGCCAGTTGAGCAAACCATCGCAGCATTTGAGTCGGCGCCTGTTGAATCGGACGAGGATGAGGTGGTAAACGTGGAAACTGTCGAAACAACGCCGCTCTGTCATCTTCCCACGATGAATGGCTCCGACTTTGGACACGCAGAAGAAGTAATAATTCCAATGACCGAAATAAAAACAGAAGATCCTCCAGAACCGACCCTTCCGTCGCCGCCAAAACTCACGTCCTATCATGGAAAGATCAAAATCGCCACATTCTCCGACTTGAAGGGAATCGACGTGATGAATATCCCCATGGACATGGACGACTCTTGTCTCAGTGAGGCGGACTTTAACTCCCACCACGATGCGGCGCCCCAGACGCAATCGTCGACCCCAGTGAGCGCAATCAAAACACTAATGGCCACATCGGGTCCTGAGCTGATGCAAGAAACTCACGCCTGCTTTTTGGCGCTGATTCGTGACATCTTTTGCTCGACGCCCAATCACCGGATGAAGCTTGACGACCTGCGAGAGAAAATCAACGTTTGGCTATCGAATCCGATAACTGCCCTCAACGACTGGTACTGCTTGGCGGACAACTGGTCGGCCCTAGTCACGTCAGCCATCAACTTCTTGGCCGGTGATTTTAGCGATCAACCCGAGGAGTATGTTCCCTACATTGAGTACAAGTCACAGCTGAACATCTACCAATGGATCGGCGCCAGCCGGGACTCCGACTCGCATCTAGTGCAGTTGTGTAATTACTGGATGTCGCGCAAGCACGAGATGACTCACAAGCCGATACAGAAGGCGGACATGACGCCACGAAAATCGATAGATTTCGACGAGAACGGTTGCAATGAGAGAGTGGCATCACCGCCACTGCCGCGTTGTCCCACAACGTGGACAGTGCAGCCGTCCAACACGGAGGAGATTCTTGAATTCCAGCGGCAGGAGCGAGAACGCTTCGAGAACCCCCATCGATCGTTTACCTACCGCATGCACGGCTACGAAAGCGTCGTGGGACCTGTTAAGGGAATCTACACGCAAATTTTCGCACTCACAAAGGCCCGCGGACACAGTATGATGATCGGTGATCGACCTAGTTACGTAACGATCCTCACTCTAGTCAGGGATGCCACTGCGCGGTTGCCCAATGGAGAGGGAACACGCGCCGATATTTCAGAGCTCCTCAAGTGTTCGCAGTACATAAACAGAGACGCGCCGGAGAACGTGCTGCAGACTATTGTTAGCGGTGCCCTAGACCGCATGCACACCGAACACGATCCCTGCGTGAGGTACGACACCAAACGAAAAATCTGGATCTACCTGCATCGCAATCGTTCCGAAGAGGAGTTCGAAAGAATGCATCAGCAGTACCAGGGCGTCGGCAAGCACAAAAAGCCGGCAAATCGCAAGGTCAAGGCAAAGGTACTAATAAAGGAGCCAAATGTGTTGACTCCTTCTACACCCTCGTCGTCGTTACCGGCCATGATGCCATCAAATCCAATAATAATTAGTTCCGGCAGCACTCAGTCGCTGAAGAACACCCAGTCGCAGGCACAGAAAACTGTCATCAAGACCGAGGTCATTTCTGGGGATAAAATTGAGGTAAACGACACAACGGAGGTGTCGTCGATGGACAGCGCCATGTCTTCTGGAACGTCGCCGCAGCTGCAGCAGCAGCAGCAACAACCACAGTTCGTTTCGCAGAAAATATTTGCCAGCACTCCGACGCCGCCGCAAAAGAAACCCAACACAACTCCCATCATTGTTGCGACTCCAACTGGAATTCAAACTGTTCACGTTTCGAACGCAAACACGCCAACTGTTATCGGAATCCCCAACAGCTCAAACAGTGCCAGCCCAGAAAGCAAGCCCGTGCCGCCACTGACAAGCCCCACAATTGTGTTTCCCGCAAACCCACAGATCATACCGGTAAGTCCACAGCAGCAGCCGCAACAACAGCCAATCACTATGGCCGCCAACAAAAAGCTATCCATCAACAAGCCAATCATTATCAACCAGGCGGTGTCTACAAGCCAGCAGCAGACTCGGCCGCAGCAGCAGCAACACCAACAGCAACAAGGCTTCATCATCCCGATCAACATCAATAACTCGGACCAGTTCAAGATAATGGGCAATTCGATTTTGCTAACCGATCAGCAAAAGACCAAAGTTAACCCAACGACCACTGCAACGTTTGTGCATCAGCAGCCACAGAAGAACATTGTCCGCCTGGCAGGTGGCAAGTCATTGCTGTCACCCCAACTGGCAAAGGTGCAAACACAAACGGGTCAGAAGCTGCCGACCATAACGGCGACCGCCGTTCGTCCGCAATTGCAGAAAACTATTGGTGGCATATCGCTGATTAACAACGCAACAGTGAGCGGAGTCAAGACGCCTACCCAGACTCTGAGCAACCTGCAGCAGAAGCAAATCATCCAAAGCTTTCTCAGCCAGCAGGGCAATAAGCAGCGGCTGGTCATAGGGAATCTAGGCACTGTCATTCCTCAGCAGCAACAGCAGCAGCTGCTGCAAAACAAGAACGTCATTATACAACAGACTTCGCAGCCGCAAAAGCTAATTAATGCGGGCACATCGACGGTGGTTGCGTCGACTGCTACAAACACCGGCACCGGAACCATTATTTCGGCTTCCAACCAGGCGAGCAGCATTATTGGTTCGCCTATTTTCCAAATACACTCGGCACCCACTACTCCCGGGGGGGCTACGAAAATTCAAACAATCAGCACGAGCAGCTTGACACCACAGCAGCAGCAAGTAAGTACCTCCGTTTTGTTTATGTCGAACGAATTTTATTCCATCTCTTCCTTAGACTCTGTTGCAAAACCTTAAGCAACCGCAGTTTAAGACTGTGCAAGGCTGTCAGCTGGTGCCGACACAGCAGCAATCTCTTATCATTAAGCAACAACCTATATTCGCTCAGCAGCCGTCGCAACAGCAACAAGCTGCGACACCACAGCAGAAGATGTTGAACACAGGCCAACAACAGACGTCTACGGGCACAATGACTGGCGTTGGCTCGCCGTCCCCGAAACCAGTGGTAGTCAGTGGCGTGGGTAACATCGTCGCTAGTGCGTCTTCACCGGGCCTGATAAGTCAGAACCTAATCAAGCACCCGACGCTGCAGCTCCAGCAGGGTTTGGGAAAGCCAATTACAGTCGTCTCCCAACCACAGAATATAACGCGAGTCATAAAGTCTGGCAACGTGCAGAGCCAGATCATATCACGCGGCGGTATTCGAACACAAACAATGAATCCCGTAATGGCCAAGGTTCTGACAAACCAATCCGGCCAGATAATCTCGCTAGAAAGCCTGCTGCAAAAGCAAGGTGCCACCCTTAGGGTGAGCAGTGCAAAACCCGCGCAAACTACCACGAACCTCATTCAGTTGGCAGGCAATGCTGGCTCACAGATAACCCAATATGCTGTTGTCTCGCAGGGGAGAAATTTGATTTCCGTAAGCGGACAGCAGCAGCAAGCCCGCCTCATCAGCACCCAGGCTTCTTCGGGTGCGGTGTCGACCACAACCACGCCAGCTAGTAAACCTGCCGTCAGTCCGGCGCCCGCGAAACTCATAACCAATCAAATCACCGCGCAGCAGCTTGTCAATGCAAAGTTTCTGAGCAAAACAGCGAATGTTGCGACCACATCATCCGGTGCCATTCGAATGATAAACGCCCAGAACTTCAATATCGCCAACATCCAAGGGAAACCGGTCCTCATAGCCAGCAAACAAGCATCGAATCTGAACCAGGCACAGCTCGGGCAACAGTCTGCTGGCAGCGGTACCAGTGTTGTGATCGGGGGTCAAACTCTGAAGCTGCAGGGCAACGTGATATCAACCGTAAGTCGGTATTAAGGGGGATCCCCAATGCAAACGAGTCTTTGAATTTGTGTTTTCTTGTGTCTTTCTAGTCTAACATTCAGTTAGTGAACAAGGCAGTGTCGTCAGCTTCTGTGGTAACGTCTTCATCGCCAACAACCTCGACAGTCATGATGGGCAACCAAATCATAAAGGTTCAACAGTCAGCACCCATGAAACAGTGCCCGGCGGTTGCTACTTCGACTCCTTTAACAACAATTGCCAGCACTAATACGGGCACTGTCGTCGTGAACAGCAATTCAGTGATGAACCACCAAAATATGCCAAAAACCGTGGTGCTGGGGTCGACCGGACAAACCATTCGTGTTCAAACACCTTCGCACATGCAAGGTGTCAGCGTGGGGACTGGGGGTGGATTGAAGAACGTCACCGCCACCAGTGTGACGCAGGTAAGTCAACCAAAGGCGACAACTTGCGCCTGCTCATTTTTTCAATCTCTTTTTTAGGGTTCAGCGATGAAGTCGACTGCCAACCGCGTTGTTCTCGCGGTGCAGGGTGGCGGCCAAATATTTCTTTCGCCCAACTTTCAAGGCGGAGCCATAAACCTTAAATCTCTGCAAGGCATGAAGGTTGTCTCACTGGGTCAACAGTCCCAGCTGCAGCAGCAATCATCACAGCAGACCCAACAGCAACAACAGCAGCAGCATACTCAAACGACGCCACAGCAACAACAGCAACAAGGAAAAAGCAAAAACCCTCAAAAGTAAGCGCGCGCGCCGCCCCCGAGCACATTGTAAAAAGTAAAACAGACCACTCAGTGCTCCCTTTTCAATCTCTCTGAAGAGAGCAGTTGTAGTTCTCTACACCAGTGGCCAGTTCATTGTACATAGATCATAGTAAAACTCATCTACTATAAAAATTATACCGCAACAACACCAAGCAGCATTTTGCAACCGTTAAGGTAAAAACAAAAAAAAAAATCAAATTTTAAAACCAATTATTGTTTAGATTTTAATTAGTTTTTTTATTATTATTATTTAAATGAAGTAACCGTTACAACATATTCATAGACGTATATATATACATAAATATTAAATATTTCGATTTTAATGGTATTGATTACGTAATTTGTAGGAGAATTAAAAAAAAACAAGCAAACAACTTTGTATAGCATTAGGGTATTTTTTGTGAATATTATGTTTTAATTGAGATTTACTTTGATATAAAATTGTTTATAGTAAGATTGCGAGAGTGAGAAATAAGCCGTAGACAGAGAGGACACACACACATATGTATAGAACTAAAATTAAATTTGTGAGAGCAATTGAAACTTTAAATATAACGAAAATTTATTAACTTAAAGGGCGGTTTTTTATTGCTTAAAATTATAGAACGCCTTGATTCATTTTTTTTAGGCGCGAGGTTATGATTTGAAATGATGGATCATAACCTTTCCACTCTACTACATTCCTAATGGTCCGCTTGTGGGGTACGCCGATTTGACCTCGGAATATACCGGCAGGCCACCCGGTTTTGGATCTCTTCGCTACTGAGGCGAAATAAATGCCGTTATCGTTGCATTTGTGTGATCCATGAATATTTAGGCCTTTCTCTCTTTCGCGATTGCGCTGGAATGTTGATTGATTGGATCTCTCCTTTGAATGTGGCAATACCAACTGAGCCAGTCGTGCTCCATTTTCCTGGAGATAGGTTTTTTTACATGGAGGCTTCCTCGGATCTTCGTACTTTTTATTCTATCTCGCTTTGTTACTCATGCTGTCATGCGAAGCATCTTCATCTCAGCTGCCGTCAATTTGCTCTCATATTTCTTATACGCTGTCCAACACTGTGAACAATATGTGGATGCACAACTGCGGGTTAGAGCCTTCGTTTCAGCTTAGGGGGCATTTTTCGGGCACAGAAGATGGTGGAGTTTTGTGGCCACTTCACCTACCCTACGCTTAAGCGATGATTGATGTCGTCCTCACAGTTAACTTTGCTATTGATCATAAATCCCTCCCAGGAACTTAAACGTTTTACACTTGGGAAGCACATTTCCATTCAATTTACAGCCTGGAATTGGCTTGTTTGGGTTAGAGAATGGACAGCACAGGCACCTTGTCTTCTTCATCCATTCCCTTCTTTTTTCCGACGTGCTAGCTCTAAACATCTGTTCCCTTGTCACGCTTTTAGATTTGGCCCCTGCCTCGCACTGTCTGTCGTACCACTTTGCACGTCTTCTTACAGGCTCTGTGACCACTGAGTGCGGCGCCCTATTCATTGGCAATGTGAGGTTCTGGTCAATCTCCGTCAGTTCCAAGAGCTCCACTATGCGCTGTTCGGAGATTCGGGCCACTTCGCTGTTTTCTAACTTGCCCACATCACATTTCTTCTTCCTTAAGCCGTGCGTATTTTGGGTGGACAGCCCTGCTTAAATTTTGCTTTGATTAAAAAATGGCGCGAATCCTTTTTTCGTCTACTATTTTAACCTCAGCAGTAGAAGAACTATGGTCTGCGCGACTGATATTGAGACAACAGTTTATTAGGTGTCGAGATGGATTACAATTTGTTTCGCAAGAACTTTCTCCGTGACCTTTGACAGGCAAGGCAAGACATCTATTGGGCGTTAGTCACTAGCTAAGCTTGGTTGAAAAAGTTGACAAAATAATGCTGAACTTAAGGTAGGGTGATATAAGTTTTTAGCCCGTGGTATTCCATCTTCACCAACTTAATTTGACTTTAATTGTGTAAATTTTTTATTTTCTGGAACAGCCTGAAAGCTTGAACTACCCATGGATTTTGAGGAGTTATGTATTATTATTCGTAGCGTAGTTTGGTTCTGATGAGCTTGCAAGAAAGAGATCATTTAGCTCACAAGGGTCAATCAAGCAATCCAGTTTGTCTTTCGCCCATAGACATTCCTGCCTTGTCTTGCCCGAAATAAGGGTCTAGGGCCCGTTGGTGAGCACCCATTCTTACACGCGTTTGACGGCTGATGAATTTATTAACGGGAAAGCCTTTCTGGAGTTCCCTCACAGGGGTCTATTTTAAAGGAGCCTATTGTGCCTTCCCTGATGAGGTTATAGAACAAACTTTCACTCCTAAGGCATTCAGTACGATTGTCTTGGTTGGAAATATTTCGGACAGGCTTGTTCAAGGCGTTATTTTCTTAGGAAAGAATACCCTTCCTGAAGCTGGACATTTCATTATGATTCAAGCGATGATTCGTCACTCTTTGAAGAATATAAGGAAGAATAGTTTGGAGCATTTATGATCCAGCCGATTGAAGCTAGACTTCCGAATGATTCGATTCTAGCCAGATTCTAGGAATCTTAGAAGGCGTTGTTGCTCCGACTTCCCTTAGAGGTTGCTGTTTAATGACCCTCAAAGGTGCTTTAGACCGGGCCCGAGAAGAAAGATTAGGCTATACTCAGCTAGTTCGTTGATGGCCATGTATGTTTCCAACATAAGCTTTGATTATGAACCAAGAATTGACGAATGAACCAAGCGCCTTAAGAGCTGCTTGGCTGTGCGAAGATGAATGTGGTTAAGCCTCTTGTATAGGTTCTGAGATTTGCTTTAGCGTAAATGCTGATGACAAAGTTTTCAAAATGAAAAACGGATTTCTGATGTACTGTGTAAAGGCCTAAAGCCGTTAAAAACAATCTGATAGGGCAATATTAGCATGGCTTTAGGCCAGGGCCCTCATCGCATAAATACTGAGACGATTGTCGACTACACGATTGACTTGAACGATATCAAGATGACTGGAAAGGTCACAATCTGTCGAAACTTTGTCAGATCTTGCAAAAAAAACCCAAATAACCCCAAACCGATACCCATCACCTTTTCAAGAATTTCAAGACCGCGTATGATAGCCTCTATAGGAACGAGTTTAGACGTCCCTGCCAAACTCGTCAGTTTATGAAAACTCACGCTTTCACCGACACGACGCCTTTAATGGCAAAAAGGGTTTAGACAAGACGACGCGTTGGAATATTCCGATCGTTCTAATTCGTTCTACCTCGGGAGGTAGTATGGAAAGAATGCAAAACGTAATGATCGGACTACTCCGAATGAATAAAAAAAACGCAGATATTTCGGCCAGAATAGTTGGAACATAAAAAGATAAAGAAACGCACCCACAATCTAGGCAGATTGAAAGTGACATAATCGAAAGAAGACAGCGTGAAATCAGTAAAGCCTTGGTGACCATTGGGACGGAAGCGAATCTACAACTATATGACTTGGTAGTTAGAGACTTTATCAACCTTCGTTCCTATATTGATGCAAGCAAAGAACCTGTGCTAAAATCAAACGAAGGTTAGTTCTTGCCAATCGCTGCATCTTTGAGCTAAACAGATATTTGAGGAGCAAAACTATGGCTAGAGCAACTAAAGTGTCCATTGCTTTATAAGACCCTCATCATACAAGTCTTGTTTACGGTGCAGCGCATTGATCCTGACAAAGTGGGATCTCGAATGATTTTTGGTCCCGCCGGCAAAGACGGAGAGTGGAGGAGGATATATAACATCGAACTGTACGGGCTGTACAACGACACCGACCTAGGTCATCGCCGAAACACCACATCGACGACACAGTAGAGGAGCACCGAGATACAGGTGGCAAACAGAAAAAGAGGCTTTTTTGGAAGAACGCGCAAGTAAAGGATCACCTCTATCAGCAAATTATGTGCGCAATTGGATAAGTTTGCAAGGAAACGAGTTAACTGGAATGACCAGTTGTTTGAACCCACCACTTACTGGCGGCGTCATTAAGGGAAGAAACGAAAGATTTGTTTTAATATTTTGCTGACACATAATGAAATTTCTTTGGAGGCCGTTGATTCTCCAAGCAGTAGCTTTGAAACCTCGTTTCGAACCGAAGCATGGTGAAATAAAAGACGAACTGTACAAAAGCTACACAATACAGGCTTGCACTTTCTTGTTCTAGTTTCAATCGCCACGAAAACAGATTAAGGAAATCGAAAAATCTGCGGAAATCCTTAAAAACCACCTGAAATTGGTTTTGTGTCATTTTAGGAGCTTTCAAATTTCAAAGGACGAAAAATACCTTGAATACAAAAAAATTTACTTTTCAGACAAGAATACTAATACCTACCCGGGCCGCACTGCAGGGTCCATGGTCTTATACTACCAAACAAGAGGATACTCGGCTCCATATCAGAATAGACATTGGCGCTTGGAAGTTTTAAAAGACAAGCACTTGTTAAGAACAAGGACCAGAATTAGAAGTTTTGAAACTGGAGCAGGCCAGGACTACCTTACCTAACTACTGAGAAAACTTGTTGGTTTATTTTTGACAACTTGACGCAACTTATGCGCTTTCAACAAATGAATTATTATTATTTCCTGGTAAAATTCGGTTTAAAAATTCTTATAAGACAAACGGTTAAGAAAAAACAAAAACAAACGGACCCTTATTCCGTTACGTACCTTGCACTGTGGATTCCGTTATTTGAACTTGAATCGTACAAAAAAAATCTGCACTTGACAGGAACAAAACCGATTAAATTAATGAATTTTTCAAACGGGGATCTTAAAATATTTTCTTTCTTATATTTAAAAACAAGTGCAACGAATGAAAACTCTAATAATTTTTTTTTCACTACGCTACACAAAACACAACCGAAAACTGAAAAGAAGTGAGCACCTATTTCCACCACAGAACTTTTTCTTACCAAACTGTGTTGCTGTGGTGGCTCTTGCAAAAGTACTAAATTTTTCTTTTGCGTATGGAAACTTTTAGTACGGTCGGTAGGTTGAATTATTATTTTTTTACTTTTATTGCTTTTTGGCGTTAAAACTGGTTATGTGTTTAGGAAAAACTAGACTACTCAAAAATATTTAAAGGTGCTCTTTTTTCTTATATCGAAAAATAGGTGTATGCGCGTATTATTGGATAACTTGCAAATCTGGGGTAATACAATAAATTTCATAAAAGTACGCCTTACAAAACAGTTTGTTTTGGTAAATAACTCTTCGAAATATCCATTAAAGATATCCGAATTATCTATTTGCAGGCTTAAACTATCATGCAATTTTGCGCATAGTCGCTTATCTTCTTAAAATAAAGAGTTTAAACCTTTTCAGTAAAAGGTTGTTCTTTTCTCGTACACCTGAACGGAATCGTGCTCACGTGTATTTTTTTTATTTATTCTTCTCAGGCAAGGCGAACCTATAATATTGAAACAGTGCCCCGAGATGTGAGGAGATATTTATTTACTTTATTTTTAAAACTTTGCAGTTTAAATGTGTTCTTTTGAGCTCCGAATTCGTTCGAAATTTCGCTACAAACGTATTCGACAGTGAAGGCTAGGTGTAACTTTGATTGTTATGTAGTGAGGTTTCGACCATATATTACTGAATAACTAGATATTCAACTTCGGACATGTAAAAGCTTTGCCCACAAGCTGAAATTGATGAATTTACCCATTCTCCGACATTTGTTTACAAATGTGAGTAAATTCATGAATTCGTCATTTCCATGCAATTCCGTTTTGCAGCTTTTACATCATCTGATCGCGTAAGGTAAATTGTTGTTGTATTTTCTTACACGTATTCACCGACACGGGATTTCAAAGCTTTATAAAAGCTTTAAAGGCTTTATAAAAAAACGTAGACAAATGGGTGTTGGAGGGTTAGAGGAACGCAAGTTGAATATCTAGTTATTCAGTAATTTATGGTTTCGACTCAATTTTCATTCTTCATTTTTTACAATGCGACTGAAATTGTATGAAGTCAATAAAAACTTACCAAATATCTCAAACTGAAAGCTATTAAAATCCATATTAAGTAAAGATTACAAACAACCGGAGCCAACAAAATCACGTTACGAACTAAAAAAAAACAAATTGAATTCAAAGCAATTTGACACTTAAAGTAATGACGACACTGGTGCAGTATTTGTCGTTCTGTACACAATGAAGCCGGGCTTACACCACGCTGGAATTGTAGCGCACACCGAGTATTATTTGACAGCTTGGTGTGGCAGTTCTGTGTTCAAAAGAATGCGCCACTAGTTTAACTCGGAAACTCGTATGATCTCGCACTGAAATGGGGCGATAAAGGCTCATTCACATTACAATTCAATGCCAACGTCCAAGTTAGATATATATACATAATTACAGGCAGACGACAGCGCCATAGCCTACTTTTATTCATTTATTTATTTATACTTTTAAATGTTGTATCCTTTAATTCTTATTTTTGTTGTTCAAATTGTGTTTTTATATTATTGAAAATGGAAGTAAATAAATAAATGATCTAATCTAAATCTATTTCATAACTAACAAAATTCTCGAATTTTCTCGTTTGGTAATTAAAACGAGAATAAAACACTGGCCGTTTTCCACTGGAGGAGAAATTATAACAACTTCAATTTGCTAGTCAGCTGACTAAAATGATAGTTTGATGGTGTGTGAGTCGTTGCAACCGAAATCCATCTTCTATAAATCATCACATTTTGTTGCCAAATCAATATATCACAAAAGAAACCTTAAAAAAAATCGCAAAGTCGCAACCTTTTGCATAAGAACCAACGAATATCTTTTAATAAATTTGTGAAAGTTAAATTTCTTTTAACGTCAAATTGTAGGTTTTCGTTAGTTCCTTGTTAACTCTCGGTTGGGAAAGTTTCACTTAACTACTTGATCAAGAGAAGTTATATTTACTTTTAGGCATTTGCTCACACTTTGACAGGCCAAAGCGTAATCATAGCTATCATTGGTTTGCTGTCAGTGAAATTTTTATTTTCACATTTTTAGACTATTGGGCAAGGAATGTTGGATTTTGTTGGTATCAGAATAAAGCTTTTAGATCACAAATTTTTTTGCCTTAAGAAGATATAAAAAATATATCGAGGCTTTTCTTTGAATCGAATTTTAATATTTCACTGATCATTGGAGTTTCACGGATCATTCCAATGATCAGTGAAATATTAAAAATAAATTTAAAGAAAAACTTTCAAATGTTTTTCATAGTTTCTTAATGTAAACAAATCTGTAATTCATAAGCTTTGTTTTGACACCAATAAAAGATTACATTCCTTGCTCAATCGCCTAAAAACATGAAAATAAGATTTTCACTGACAGCAAACCAATGATAGCTATGATTAGGCCCTTTATGCTCTAGTTAAGTTCAGCCCAATGAATACGTTACGCCTGTCTCGCATGTATTTCACTAAGTTGCTAAGTTGCCTTGTCGAAAAATGTGAAAGACGTCAGATTCCGACAGCTGTGTTAAGAGGTCTCTTAGGCCAGGAACACATGACGACAGAAAAACGACTAAAAGCTCAAGTATTTATATAGTACAGAAAACGGTTGCAGCTACGCCAATTTGTCGTCAGTTTTCATTTGTGACAGTTTTCCGAAAAGCGATTGTTTCAAGCAGCACGACAAAAACTATTGGTTCTATTTTATTCAACGATGTAAATGACAGTTTTCCCCACAGTGCACAGGAATCGAACGAAAACTAATGCTTGTGTGTTGTGCATAAATTACAAAATATTTCCGATCAAATGTTGTTGACAATACTAGCCGACTTTTTTCTGTACATTATTTGACAGTTGAAAACCACTGATGTCGCATAAGCGTCAAACTCCGAAAGATGAATGGGATTTTCATTCAAGGTTAATCGTCAACCACATTTTGGCTGACATAACGACTTTGTTGAAGGCTTCACAATCAAATTGATTGTGTTTAATGAAATACAAGGTTTTTTCCTCAACATTTGAAAGGAACACCTACAACTTTTTAGCTTAACACATTTTTTTTATTAATGCGGTCAAGATTACGCAGACATTAATGTAATATATAAAAAAAAAAAAACTACTTCGATCGAGTTTTCTTTCGAAGAATAGCAAAGTATATTTGTACTTAGCACTGTCCGCTGTTTCCACCAAAATGAAATACAGCAAGAAATTTTGTGATGGGCTTTACTTCTTTTTTGCGTAGCAAGGCTTAGCCTAGTTAGACGTAGGTAAACATTTAATCTACGTAAAGTACTTACTCGAAATTAGTAAACATATTTTAACACTGTTTTACATTTAAAATAAGAAGCTTAATTAAAACAAAATACAAAACTACGCACTTTAATTACAAGAAAAATTACAATAAATAAATTAGGGTAAAAATTATCTAGCTTAAATGGCACATTCAAGTAATTGGCTGTCATTCAACGACATCAATTTCGTCTTCTTCGCTATCACTTGAGGATGTGTAGCATTTCTTTTCTATGGTATTACTGGGATTGCTTATTGCCACCGTACTTTGTGATGACACTGGTTTTTCCTGGCCACTTTTTAGGTTCTCTCTCGTGTGGCGCCATTTCATACGTCTATTTTGGAACCAAACTTTCACCTAAAATGCGGCAAAAAAGAAAAAACCATTAAAAAAAGACACTTTTAAATTCTCTGTAATAAGAGTTTACAAATGTTAGCAAAATTTTCAATAACAGGTAGCTTATTTATTTATCGTAGGGGTTTATGGAAAAGAATAAGAAACCATGGTTGGTTTTTTGATGTTTTACATTCAGTCAAACTCAAATAAGATTTTTACTGTCAAAAAATCCACTTCTGGTCATTAATGTCAACTCCAATCCAATGATTTATAAATACCGCATAGGGGTTTATTAGACAATACTATTGCAATTCTACAAGCATGCGCAATGGTGAAGAATTATGTGCAGAGTTAAGCCCAAGATAAACTAAGGTCTGTTAATTTCAGAACAAAACGAATTTGAAGTCAGCTCAGTGACTCAGAGTTAACTCGCTCAATAAAGCTACCGAAATATTCAAAAATATTCGACTCACTGTTCGAAAATATTCGTTAAGGGCCAACTATAATAGTCGGAAGCAAAATGATGCTAATGTCATTACCGGACGAAAAGTTAACTTTAGTTTCGTCAAACAAACAAGCAACCTGCAATTGCCTTTTGCAAAAGTATAAATCTGTCAAGTCGCAATTTTATTTGTTTTGCAAAGCGTTGTTTTGTTTACGTGCATCTATTTTAAAAGATTAAAAAAAAAAACAATTAAAAACAATTCTGCTTTCTTTTGGTTAAAGTTCAATAGAATCAGCCACACCAAAACCAATTTCAAAATCTACGCACGAAATGTGCGGTCGGGAGCGCTCAATACGTACGAAACAAAAGTCAAAGAAAACTTGACGAAACTGACCCGACCGACTTTATGGGCGCGTTATACGAATCGAATGTATTCGCTCAATTTCTTAAGGCTCCGTACGTAGCATTCAGCCTATTATAGTTGGCCCTTTACTTCACAAAGAAAAAACAGGCAAAGACGTGGGAACTGTTCTCTAGCGCTTGACCGTTTAACTCACCAAAGTTGGTAAGTAAAGCTCAAAACAGATGAGCAGTGGGTCTGCATGTATCACTGCTAGCAGCACTGCCTCTAAAACAGATGTGCACTCCTTTTTGACATTAACGATGCCAAGTTTTATACAAGTTTGTCAAACGGTTTTGATATACTTGTCAACTGGGTGAAAAAGTAAACAAAAACTGACCAATAAATCTAAAGCGGGAAAACGCACTTGTTTTGTATTTAATTTCTTGTCAGTCAACAAACAGTCAAAACTTTCAGATTTGACGGTATCAGTGATGCCAGATATTTTATATTTAAAAATATTTTTGTTTTCATTGTGGCTGCAATGAAACTAGGCACCAAATTTAGAAATAGAGACATCGTGCAATCACTGCAACCCCTGCAGTAGTTGGGTTCGCCTGCCCCATAAGAACCTGTATTTGACCGAAATTTCTGGGGTTAATCTCAGTTTAAGTCCGAGACTCAAACTCTCCTTCTCCAGTAGGTTTTCCATTGTTCGCTCACAATCATTTATCAAATTTCAACTGACAGGATCAAATTTACATTGAACAATAGTTTTACCTGCGCATCTGTCAAATTTAGTCTTGCTGCCAATTTTCGCCGGTCCGGTTTGGTTATGTATTTTTGCTGTTGAAACTGAATCTCTAGGCCCTTTCGTTGTAAATTGCTGAACACAGCCCTTGACCACGATCGCTTTCGTTTCCCACTGTTTGCTATAGCTGCCGCGGCGGACGACGATGACGCTGTTGAGCCGGATACACCACCTCCGGGTGCTTGTGTTGTCGGTGTTGTTGTTGGAATGTCTAAAGATTTGGCTGCCGGCTGAATATTAGCCTGCTGACGGAAGTGCTGCTGATTGATCTGCAATGATTTTAGACTGTTAAACGGCGCCATTAGTGAAGACAAGGCCGCAATCGATGCGGGCGGTGGTGGCTGCTGCTGATGATGTTGTTGGTGCTGGTGGTGTTGGTGGAATTTAAGTATTGTTGATGCCATTGATGAATACGATAGAACTAGAATATTGGATAAAGATAAATATCAATTAACAAAACGATAAACAAATTCACTTGGGTTATTTTTGTTTGAATAGTTTAAAAGAAGCTCTACAGAGCTGGGCAATTATTCTTCGCTCATCAACATAACACCAATTGTGTGCCTCATTAATTTCACCTGTCGGTAATGATAAAAAGTAGCATCTCAGTGATGAGGGAAAACGAGGGCGCGCCGACTGTGGCTAGTCTTTAAAACGTTTTTGTAAAGTGGGTATTTTCTTTTGTTTAAAATATCTCTCAAGCACCTGTGTACGATGTATGCACTAGCTTACACACATATTGAAGTCAAGATGGATTAAATATTTACAGGAACATTTTATATTGTTGTTGTTGTAAGTTTGTGTACTGAAATTTTTAATTTAAAATGAATGACCGCACGACTAATTAAAATGATTTGAGATCATAATTAATTGGCATGGGTCTGAAGAAGATATCTTTAGTAAGGGGCAACTAAATGATTTTGTGATGGCATATTTTGACATCAATCGAAAGGGAAAATGTAAAACAGTGATAATTTAGAGAAAAAGGCAATATGCCTTATAATTATAGGTGTTATAAAAAAAACTGTTTTGAGATTTGCTTTATCCTATATCCTCACCGGCCATAAAACTGCGATTAGTGCAAGATGATTAAAAAAAATCATTGTCATTTTTCACATTTCACGAGCGGGAAAAAATCCCAATAGAAAACGTATTGGTAAACGATCTATCATACGTTGACAGTTTCGGTTCCTTTTCCCAGTCTCAAGCTGTTATTAAGGAGTGTGAAAAGCTTTAAGCGTGGCCCAAAAGAGGTTCTGTAAAAAGTGTAAAAGACTTATGATGTATGTAATTTTTTCCTCATTTTGTGTATTTACTGCGAGCAATCAAAACATTTTTGCTGTCAAATATGACAGTTGAATTCTAAATAGAACGCCCATAAGTTTATGTTAAAAATTATGCGCACTGCAATAATACTCAGAGCAATTAAATACTCTTAAATAAAAGGAATGGTAACATTTTCATCGCGTTGTGTCTATAAATATAAACAAAGTGAAAGTGTTTGTTATTTTTGTTGTAATGAGGGAAAGGCCCTCATTACAACAAAAATAAGGCAAAAACCATTATGTTTTCTAATAAAGAAAAACAACAGTTTTAAAAAAAGTTAAAAAAAAGTTAAAAAAACAGTTAAAAAAAAGTTAGTAGTTTTACTCTTATTTTTGCAGCGGTATCACATCCTGCTAAACTAAGTGAACATAGCCTTACATTCTCATATTCCTAGCGTCTCAACGCTCGACGGTCTTGACGCCACAATTAAGGCTATGTCACAAAGCTGCGTTGTCATTTGCTTTGTCCCGTTACGTTCCCGTTGCTTTACAACACTAACCACCGCAAAAGCTAACAGTTCCAGGTTCAAAAAAACATCAAAAAACACTCAAAAGCTTTCTTACGTAAAAAACGTAAGGATGGATCGTCGAAGTACAAATTACTGAATAACTAGATATTCAACTTGCGTCCCCCTTACCCTCCAACACCCATTTGTTTACGTTTTTATAAAGCATTTAAAGCCTTTTTAAAGCTTTAAATTTCCGTGTTGGTGAATACGTGTAAGAAGATACAACAACAATTTAACTTACGCGATCAGCTGATGTAAAAGCTGCAAAACGAAATTGCATGGAAATGAGGAATTCATGAATTTACTCACATTTGTAAACAAATGTCGGAGAAAGGGTAAATTCATCAATTTTAGCTTGTGGGCAAAGCTTTTACATATCCGAAGTTGAAAATCTAGTTATTCAGTAATTTATGATTGTGGTAGCTTCCATTGAATCTTATGTGTTTGAATTTAAGCTGTCAAATTAACGTTGGTGCGACGCAGCTTTGTGACATAGCCTTTAATAATGTTTAAAATGTTTAGGTCGCGCGTTTGTCTATTCGTCGCCTGCCGCTTATATCCTTTTCACGCCAGAAACTAGATTCAGGTTAAAAAAAATTGAAATCCCATACAAGTTCTCGTTCACTTTTTACCCTTTTCACACCGAAGCCATAATCAAGATTCTGAGCAATATCAAATTGACGCTTTCACTGACGATTAATGTTGGATAACATCATAAATTAATAAATAACTAGATATTCAACTTCGTTGACGTTTCGGTCAATTAAGTCGCGTTGTCACAAAGAACAGACACAGAAACAGAATTTCATACATTAGCAACGCAAAAAGCATTCAGGGAACTTAGGTTTCAGTTGCTTATGTATGGGATTCTGATTCTGTTCCTGTTTTACGTTGCTTGTGACAACGCGGCTTTAAACACCAGACGTCCAATTCATGGTGTATGTACGTCTAAATAATGGTGTAACTAAGTAATAAAACAGTTTAAGATAACCAAACAAGCTGTGAAAAATAATTGCCAATCTTTTAACAAATTCAACAAATTTTGACAAAGTCACCGAAACGTCAACGTAATTTAGTACGATTCGCGGTGTTAAGCCTCAATAAGATTTTGAAATAGAATAGCTCAGAATCTAAGTTCTGGCTCGGTGTGAAAGGGAACACTGTTTTAATTATTACTTTTTCCTTCTTTTACTTTTACTTTTATTTTCCCGGTTGAAAATCACCCGATTGCCTGTTTTCTCTTTGCGCAGTGACAGCTGGGAGAGGCAATATTTTCGAGAGTCGACAATTTTGGTAACTATTGACGCCTGGCGGATCACGAACACTGCAGTGAAAAACTGCCCTCTGTCTTAGCTGCTAATCGGGCTAAGCAGGCAATTGAGTATAAAAGCTGTCTGTCGGGAAACTACAATGTCCTTTTATAAGAGTTATCATCCCAGTCTTGCTTTATGGTGCAGAAACCTGGATCCTCTCAAGGGCAGATGAAAAAGCTTTAGGTTGTTACGAGAGAAAAAATCTTCAGGTGTTTATCGATCCCGTCTGCATTTAAAAAAAATGCTAACTCAAATCAAATCAATTTGATTTCATAGAAATTTGGAAACTCTAGATTCCTTTTCTGCTGCGAGTGGCTGCAAGTGGCTGTTACTCAGAATCTTTAGTGGCCTCGCAGGTCGCAGTCGAACCGAGAGAATGAAAGCTGTTATAGCATTTTTAGGAATTTCGGAATCAGTCCATTTTGACATGCGAATTTGTTGTAATGTGTTTTCCTGTGGTTCGTCAAATAAAACTCAATTTCACTTTTATTATTACACAATTTAACACTTTATTTATCAAACAAAACTTATTTAAATTCAAATCGCACTTTATTTAAATTGGCTATGTACTTCGAATTCAACGCTTTATTTCAATTCAGCCGCTTTTTACTTTATTCCCGATTTTCACAAGTCAACGTTTCAAATATAACTGTCGCTTACAAGCCTGTCACCAGCGTATTTTTACGAAGAATCAAACACATACTAGTTCATTCTAGTTCTGTATTTCCCCTTTGGTATTTTCCCTGAATTCGATGGCGCGGGAAATCTACGATATCGTAATTCGAACTTCGAATATCAGTTTGCTGTCCGCTGGCTGGAGTGACAGTTGGGTGTGTTCGTAAAGTGAATCGATGCATGGTGCATTAAGCGATTCCTGCAATTCGTTTTATTTCTTGTCGGCACATTACATTATCCTGGGTTTTTTAAGCACTGGTATATGCAAGTGATTTGGATCTTTGTAGTGTTAAATGCATGAGAAAAGTTAGCAGCAACCAACAGCACGGTTAGGTTTGCCCAGAAGAAGTTGAAAGATGTGACGATACTGAAAATTATTATTGGGTTTAAAACACTAGCGGACGAAATGTCAAAAAAGAAACCGTGTGTCAGTGAACCACCATTTCATTCGCAAGTATTTTAACTCCATTCAATGGCTTAACTTAAGATTACCGGCCAGAGGTGCTACCATCTGCACAACAGTCCCAATTTAATCGTAAATATCCTTCATCCTATATGTTCAGCTTCCTGCATAAAAAATTCACATAAAAACAAAAGCACTCTTATGTTGTCATCGTTCTGGCTATCAAAGACAGTGAAGATGACATTTTCCAGGGGTATAAACGAATTTTGATTCAAAAATCTCAATTGAACACATATTTTTGAGAGATTGGTCAAAAGTGGACTGCTCCTCCGTTTCTTTTTTTAGTTAAACTGTGAAAAAGGTGTGTGACAGACAGAAAAGAAAGAACAGACCCAGATTTTAGACAAGATTTTTTTTAATTTCTTGCCTAGGAGGTATTTATATAAAGTGAAGGTAATCAAGAGAAGTTCCTCAGAGTCCATAAAAGTGTTTTTCAAACGCATAAAATATTCCTTGTGACCGAGCAATTAACAATAATTGTAAAATATGCATCCAATTGATTTTTCTAAAAAAATATTATTTTTATTGCCTAGAGAGATCATTGAATTCCGATGACGGGCCTTAAGGTTCTTAGCCGTCATCCACGCTTGCCGGCTTCGGCATGGTTCTGCTACCTCATCTGCCTCCTCTGTCAGTGAAATATTTGATTTCACTCTCGCGATCAATTGCGTAAACACAGAACACCGCATGAACTCAAATTTATTATAATCACTTTACAGAGTGAAATTCTTTTCAATCTGCTTTTCGTTTGGCAATTTCACACCCTCATCCTCGGCGTATAATTGGACAGACACACGGGATTGTAAATATTTTACCCATCCCGATCTGAGAGTACACAACTTGAACACCTTCGGTACAACCTATAGAGTGGTTCAATAAATTTTTGAATCAATATTTAGTTTCATTTTTTTTATCATGTGGATTGCATTCTATCCACTCACGAAAAAAAACTCCATGAATCCAAATGGATTCGGAAACGGCTCGCAAGAAGGTAGACGAGAGAAAGACGCCCGCCAGCCAAGTGAGAAAATTTGTATAATGAGCCTCATTAAAAGTTTTCATATCGGCAATTTGTAATTTAATGAGCATTGGGTGGTATTTGGCTGGATTTTATTTGATTTTTTGTGTGTTTTCATGATCTGGTCCAGATTCTCTTTGATTTGACCACCCCTGGTGGCAGTTTTCGGAAAATTATTATCACAACCAGGGATGGTTGGAGGTGGTTTAGGGTAAAACATCGAATCTATAATTGTGTACAAAGTGATTCACCATGGTTGAATGGAAGAGAATCGATCGGGTGAGCAGAGCATGTGGCTTTTGTTACCCGCCACTGGAATATTATAATGTTTAAATGATTTTTCTTCACTCAGGTGTAAACAAAATGAATCTTAATTGGTTAAAATTCTTAATAAACAGTTCAGATTAAGTGCGATGTGCGCGCCGCTTCATTCGGTAAAACAATAACGACCAAGACAAAGGTGAGTTTTTTTTTTCAAATTGATGTTTATTTCGGAGCTGGTGAATGGCTTCTGATGATAATGGTGGTGAAAGGATGTGTTTTGAGGATGCTAAAAGGATCCCACTGCTAAGTTGTGGTACACTCGAAGTGCATAATGGTTTCCGGCTTCTGGTCTTTATTGAGTTACCCGGTACAGAGTCATTGAAAGTAGAACTGAGGGTTTGTTTATGCGTACGGATATGTTTAATTGTTGATCATCAGAGGAGCTATTGATTTGGTTAGTCATTCTGTAGGTATATAGATCCAGTCAGGTAGTATTAATGAGTTGTTTGTAAACTTGAAAATTAAATTATTGCCGTGCTAGATGATAAGGGTAAGACAAAATTGATTTTCGTCTAGGAAGGAAATCTTGTAGCAAAATAAAAGCTAAAGCACATGACTATTCAATGACAAATAAAAGATTCCAATCACCTAGAAATTTAATTTAGTCACGCGTTTAAATTATTCTGAATTTTCACCAGACTGAAAGCTATTTTCGCTATCGAATGTTGGAACATTAACATCTTTTGGCACTAGATTGACGCAAAATGTCATACAAACAGTGAACTCACCCAACAAACTGCCTTCAATACAGTTATATTTATGACACAAGAAACGAATCACATATATAATAGCCTTTTCGGTTGGTAATCCAGGAGAACAACCAAGAACGCCCTGATAGAGTTGTTTGAGTTTTGACGTCTCCGTATTTGACGTCTACCCCTCAAGAACTGCATGGATTTGTGTTAGTGTATTTTTATTTATTTACCCACGGTTTCGGCGAGGTTGTTCATTTCATTAAATTACGTTCTTGTGCTTCAAAAATATTATTTTTTTTTTTAATTGAAATGTGTCAAGATAAAGTCTCAATAATCCACAGAAAAAAAAAAAATGTTTAACGCTTTTCGATGTACTAAAAAAATCCACCCTTATCAAATACAAAACATTGGAAGATAATTTAATTTATTTTTAATTAATGTGTGATATCTGGTAATTGTTTGCATAACTTTAATGTGGAAAAATAAGTTGCAATTCACAAAAGTGCGATTTTCATGTAAACAATTACGCAAAACAGTTGCTTAACGCATTTTTCACAGCCCTGTCCACGAATTCTCTAGATATAAAGGACCAAAAGGTATGACGTGCAGCAGTGTTTGATAATTTGCCGTGTGTGGACCAAACGAGGGTTTGATAAAACAGCGCGCAGTACCTAGTACCACAATTTTCTATGGTGATAAAACTTAAGTTTAAAACTTGTTATTTAGCTAAAAAAACAGCAGTGAAACCAAACTCAGATCCCACGTTTACCCCTCAAGAACTATTGACAGCTTGAATGTCATTGATTTTGACAAGTGGACAAACAACTATATTGGTCAAAAGCCGTTCACAAAACAAGTGGGCTTTTTCTAAACATACATAATTTGACAGTTGAATATCACTTATGTCAGATTTTCTGCCGAACAAATGTAACTGCATGCGCCTGACATAATCCTGACATTATCGGTCGGTTTCAGAAAAATGAACTCGGATCTTTGTCAAGAGAGACGGTGTGTAGATGAACGATGCGAGTATTCGTGGCTGCGTAAGTGTGTGCGCATGTTGAATATGATAAAAAAAAACTCGTTTGTGGAGAGTTATTCGAGTTAGAAACAAATCAAATCGGTTTCAGAAAAATTAACTCGGAAATTTGCTTAGAGGGATGGCTCAGAAAATAAGAATGTACTAGGATTTTCCCTTCAATTAAAGTGTGGGAAGTTGCTGATTTACTAAGTTCTTGACTTTAGGTCTTTGAAGTGAAGAAAAAGTTTATGCATTTCAATAAAATGTTGGCGAATGACTTGGATTATCGATGTGCGCTATTTGAACCTAAACTGCAAAAGCTTAAGTCCATCTACGACGGATTGCAAAATACCCGACCATACCAAAAAAAACTGCCACGCCTCCAAAAAGTGGGGGGATATAAAAATATAACTGTTGAATGCTTTATACTAGGTGGTTGCATACATTTCGGCCTAAATCTTCGCCTTTTTAACTTAAAAAAATCACTTTTCTTAACGCCACGCCCACAAAAGTGGGCGGAGGCACATACTACATACACATGAAAATTAGAAAATGCTAATATCTACAACTTTCGTCATATAATTTTTAGTCTAATTTCATATATATTTATTGAAAAACAGTCATTTTAAGCTAAAATCCCTTAAAAAAGTGGGCGTGGTCAATGAAAAGACGATACTTTTTTGGCTACTCAAAGACAATTGCAAGGCAATGTTACATACCAAAAATGAATGCGCTAGAACCATTGTAACATACCTAAAATTTGGGAAAAGTATTTTTTGAAATTAGAGATGGTCGCACATACAGGCCTATAGTGGGCGTATCTGTGGGCGGATTCAGTTAATTTTTAAACTTGGTCTAAAGGACTGGACTTCCAGCAAACCAACCGAATTTCAGCTCTCTTCCTTAAAATGTAAGGCCTAAAAGTTGTTTACATACGGACGGACGGACGGACATGGCTTAACCGATTCTCCTGTCCGTCCCATTCATACCTCTAAAAGGTCTTAGGGGTCTTCGGTGATTATTTCACTGCGTTACAAATTATACATCAAACTTAATATACCCTGGGTCGAATAGAAAAATAATTCTTTTCTTTTGAACCCCAGGCAAAAGTAATGTTTTTGCTTTTTTTTAGGTGTCGCTGCAGTCCGGGGTGGACCTTGGATTTAACCAACCAATTTCGCCAGCTAGCCGTCTCCAGTTTTGCGGAAGAAGCAGACTGAGGTCTCCTTATACTTGCGTGCGCCAATGGTCAAGGTGCTCCTCTACTGCACCGTCATTCGCACAGACATCAGGCTGAGTTCTTCCGATCAATTGCATTGTCGTCTGTGTACGCGTTTAATGGTAGGGACACTTTTGACAGATTGTGCCACTAGTGATGACGCGGAAATTTTGCACAAGTATGATGTCAAAGAAGTCACATGACAGCAAGTCACCTTGGCTAAAGCCTTTTTTAAATGAAGGTCTTCACCAATCTTGAGTTTTCGATCGTCATAATGCATTAACTAACGAGTTTAGATGTCAAAACTAGAAAATGCCTTTATAGGTCGTCTCTATAGGCTCTTGTCAAACACGTCCTTAAAATCGATGAAAAAATGGGGGTATGGATATGGAATTCCTGGATTTTTGCAAGATCTATCGCAGCGCAAATGTTTGATCGATGGCGGACTTTTTCGTCCTAGAGCCACATGACTTATCAAATTGTAGTCAAACGGCTGAAAGCGCTTCACAGTAGAGCAGAAAAGAACTGGTATGGAAATGGGATACTTAAGTCACTAATTCCTCTGTAGTTGACGCAAATCAGAGGGTCTGCTTTCGTGAGGATCAAAAAAACAATGCTTAGGTTCCATTCATCGCGCAGGTCATATCTCTGGCACCATATTTTGCAGATGAGGTGGTGCATGCTACCAGATGCTACCAGATCATCGCCAGCGGATTAGAAAAGATCGGCATCTGGGCAATCGACTCCGGCTGCTTAGATGAACCTAAGCTTAGACAAAGCTATTTTCACATCATCGACTTCGCTGGGCGTTATTGTTCGTATGCCTCGTCGGATTGAATAATTCATTCTGTCTGACAGCGGCAAATGGTTCATCTTCGCCAATATAGTCTACAACAATGGTTTTTCTAAATCCTCAGCTCCAACTGCGATTCCGCGTTGGCGTAACTGCGATGGGTCATATAGGATTTTGTAGGCGTCTTTACTCGCCACCAAGCTTTGGCTAAACACCTGAATGTGTTAGGATTTAAGAAACAACCAGCTGTCCTGCCTGTGAAGAGGACGACGATACAGCGGAAGATCAGCCCCGAAGATCCGCCACATGATGTGAGCTAAGGCAAAAGTACTACAAGGGAAGTGTTTTAAAAAAAAACCTAATCTCTTCATCACTGAAGCTCCTTCTCGTTTTTCTTAGAACGACGGGAAAATTGAATACATTAAATGCGTGAAATCCACTAACAAAAATCTTCTATGCTACATTCCTAATCAGCTACAAAGAATAGCAACGAATATAGCATACGTAGGGCAAAAACTAGTGAGCTGGTCAAATGTGGACAAAGAATCAATCGTGTTCACTGTAGCTCAACTGGTAGAGCATCACTCGTACTCGCTATAAGTAAGGGTTGCAGGATCGCACCCTGCCGGTGAACCGCACATTCGACATTTCCGTCCGCTAACATTTCAACTCCACTCTACGACTAAACGTAAGAATAGAGTGGCCTGGTTGTCATCATAATTGTTAAAATTTACTTATCAAGACATTTTGGCATAAAAAAAGATGGTTTGTTGGACATGGAATCGAACCCAGGAGCTTTCAATCATCGGTCCTCTAGGTGCTACCATCTGCACCACAGCCCAGTTCCATCTCGGTTGTCCAATTAGCCTACATATTCTCTCTGCATACATAATGCATATAAACCAACAACATGTAAAA
The DNA here is from genome assembly GCA_947623515.1 of Neoascia interrupta. Lineage (NCBI taxonomy): Eukaryota > Metazoa > Arthropoda > Insecta > Diptera > Syrphidae > Neoascia > Neoascia interrupta. The sequence continues at coordinate 123,097,209 of OX392463.1, forward strand.
ACATTGAAGAAAGGCTCATTGTACTACCACTTCGTATCGTAGCAATACAATGAGAATGAGCCAGTAGTTGTACTTGAGTTGTATCCGTCCTCAGGAAAAAAAAATAGTAGCAACCAGGAAAAAAAAACTACCGTTTTCTCTTAGAATATAAATAAATAGAGTGGCGCAACAGCTCGAGGTGAACCAGGGCCAACATCTCAACAATGTATGCTGTGTGTGTTAATTTCTTCACATACAAGGGAACCTACAATTTTTTGCAGAATCCGAACGGCACTTTGAGAAGCTTTTCAAGACAAATGATACTCTCGGAAGGCTTGTCAGACCCTCGCGGAGGTGGGGACCGTAAAAAAGAAGTCTTTTTTTTTCAGGTGACGATGGCAAGATTCGAACCCAGGCCTCCGGCGTAGTAAGCACACACACTAACCACTACCCCACGGCACCCCCACAATTTTCTCTTGGTCCTCATTTAAGGCTTGAGTTCGAGATTTCAACCCTTGGTAGGACCTTTTACCCCTTTGGCAAGACTTCGAGCCTGACTTCGAGCCTTGTTGTAGCATCTCTATCTCTTCGGCCGCGCACTTCTTAAGAGTTCTTTCTTATACCCCATCCCATAGGAGGTATATTAAGTTTGAATCATAGTTTGTAACATAGAGAAATAATCACCGTAGACCCCAGACCTTAAGGGCATATGATCGAGACCGAATTGTAAGTGGAATGAGTCCGTCTGTCGGTAGTTTTTAGGCCTTAAATTTTGATCTAGGAACTTAAAACTTGATATCTGTTCTTTCTAGGCCGCAAAGCAGAACAATTGTAAAATTTTTTGAAATCCGCCCACTGACACGCCCACTATACTTATTAGCATGAAAAATCAAAGTTGTCGTAGGAAGCTGAAATTTGGTATGCGATATCCTCGCTTGTGTATTGTGACTGGCATTCGAAAAAAGGCATGTAGGCGCGGTCATATTTAATAAGCATTCTAATAAATAATATATTATTTGATATATCTGCTTTAAATCCAAAAAATTTGCACCACAAAATGTTCATATATGTGCGTAAGCTATTAATTCAATTGAATACATTTTTGCCACGCCCACGTGGTGGCGTTTTTATAATTTTTTATATAAAACTACAATTAACAAATGTGTACCTACCACATCTGATAAAAAATATTATCAAAAAAGAATGTAATTGAATAGGGGTTGATTCCACGCCCCTTTTTTAAGAAAGAAGATTCTTAAATGACGAATTGTGAACACAATTAAAGTTAATAGAATCCGTAATTTAACAACCAAAAATTTTGACGCAATTTGGAGCTTGACAGTGGTTACTTGGGATGGGATCCCAAAGGATCCCACTAGTTTTTTCTCAGAAGCCGGTGTTCGTCTCTTCTCCTCAGTTCGTAGAGCTCACGAGCAGCTCTAGTCCTTTTGTGCAGAGCCGCTTCATATGCTTACTATTTAGCTGCATGTTTTGTCGACATTTATAGCCGAACTAGGAGTTTCGTTTTGGTTTGACGCCCAGCATATTCGAGGCGGAATCTCTGATGGAATTTTCGCAATGTTGGCATTGTCCATCATTACTTGATGGACAATGCCAACATACCATTCTGCCGGCATACCACTTCGTAGAACTTTTTAAGATACTCGATTGGAGAAGGGTGACATTCACAACTGAATTCTGCAAAATTAAAGTTTTTTTTGCGTTGGTAGGGATATTTACAGCCGTAAAGTGATCCGAGTTAGTGTTGGTCCCTCGAAAAATCCGGTCGTCTGTGACTCTAATAATTAATGAGTGTCGATGAGCTAGATGTAACCGTAGGGATATCCAAGAACCAATTTTGTCTAAAAGACAAATATGGGAGTGAAAGTTGGAGCACCCCAAAAAAAAAATTGGTGGGAAGACACCCCAAAAGGTTGCTTCCGTGAAGGATTGTAGGAGAAGCTGAAGAGTAAGTCTATTAGGGGGACCCGAAAAAAAAACCTAACCAAACGTTTTGTTTAGGGTTTATAGGAAACGGCTGCTGAAAGGTGGTTTCACTGAATCAAATCAAAACGGGCTGTCAAAAAAGGAAGTAGACATTCTTGTTAAGTTTATCACTCCAAACACAAGCAATATTCAAAACAATATGGAAAGTGTGCTGCCAAGTACCTACAACAGCCACTGCAGGAAACATTTATTCGTGTTTAGGATAATTTATTGTTTATTAATCTCTCATCGCTTGTTTATGGGTTTCATTATGTATCTACACAATAAACAACAAGAGATACACAAGAATAAATAAAAAAAAACCTCGACACGAATAGGACATAACGACATTGTTTATATTATCCTTTGTGCATACCCTTTGAGCAATAAGACGACTCCCAATCGAATCCGAACAGCAGGAAGGAAACGAACGAAAAAAAAAAACTCCAATTGACAGGAATCGTTCTCGTGTCGATTATGGCTTCCAACTGTTGTTGGCGCTTGAATCTAGATCTATCCGTTTGGATGCGAGTGGTTGGATGGATGCCCACACACACACGCACTTGAAATCATAATTTTTCAAACAAAATCCAATTGTTTGATTATTTTCTTAATCGAGGGGAAACAATGGCAAAAGAAGAGCAATCGCATCGTTGAAAGATAAAAGCGAAAATTTTGAACCTATTAACAATAATCTCACAAATGAAATAATTCATATCGAATATTAAGTATTAAGTGATCAAAGGGGCGACATGAATGTGAATCAGCAGGCTGGAAACGTGTTTCATTGTTTTCCACGTAAATGATGTTCGGAATTGACATTGTTTACAATTTGGCTGAATTTTAAATGATTTAATTTATAGATCATCATTAAGAAGAATTATAAATCAGAAACAATTGGGGGCTGTAATATACACCCACATCGATTGACCAGCAACGAGATATTTCGCCTAATAATCATTATTTTCTTTCAAAACAACATGTTTTCACAAATTATTTGAAATAAACTTATTTTTTATTAAGATTTTGAATCAAGTGTTTTTAGTATTCATTTTTTGTTGAGCTTCAGCCACAGCTACAACTTCAGCCTAAGCTTTGCATTGTGATCAGGCGTTAAGACCGCGAAAAAGATTTCCAAGTGTCTAAAAAATAGACAAGTGGCCTTAAGCCTTCAGCCCAATGAATCCGTTGCGTCGGTCACGTTGAAGTACACAACTGAGTTAAATATACACATTTTTCTCCCATAGGAGAACTTTGTGACGCACCTCGCTTCTCATAAGAATGTGTGTATTTCACTCAATTGTCAGTTGTGTACTTCGACGTAACGAATGCAACGGATCCATTGGGCTAAAAGCTTTAGACATTATCGTGGCCGTAAAAATCGGAAAGACCCTTTTTAGAGATAAGCCCCATATTTTGTCATTGCCAAAAAGTTGACATTGCTTGGGCCGTATACGTTTTCAAGGATTACCCGCAGACATTTGACTAAATTGGAGATCGACATTGTGACAACCTTAAGTCAGAATTGTTACCTTTCTCCTTCTCGTGAAGGGTTTGCATGGGATTTACAAAAGCTTGACAATTTTTGGGGCATTCCCCATATTGCGGGAAGTCTCAAGTCTTTTGGGGATTTTGTTGGGATCGAAGCTACGCGGAGAAAATGCGGGGATTTAAGCCTTTAGTAATTTATTTAACAACTTATATAAGCGCTTACGATGTACGAATTAGATTCTTTTTGTTAAGAGGACATCCCTGTTCGAAACTCTTTACATCAACGTCAAGTAATTACCATGTTTCCATACAAGAGATGAGTAGTCGAGGAGACGAATCTCGATCAACGTCTCCGTGCACATCGAGTCGAAATAGGTTCCAAGTGTAACTGAACTGACAGATGAGTTCACATACTACCGCAGACCTAAAGGCCAAACCATAATAGGCTTAAGCGGTATTAATCTAATGTCGAAATAAAACGAAAATCCCACTCAAGTTAGGCCAAAAGATTGTGGTACCCACAGTAGACTTAAGCAAACGATTTGAAAATCTTATAAGACTTCACTTTGTATTACGTTCGAGTATCACGTTGCCTTGAGAATTTAAAATCAAATTTGAATATGTTGTCACTTTTCCTCAAACTTTGGATGTTAATATCTCTGAAAAAGATTGTCCGATCAAAAATGTGCTTAAACTTTTGAAGTCAGGGATCTTTTGAAGTACTTATAAAAATAAATATGGGCTAAAATATGACAATTAATGAACTTATGGCAAGCAAAAGCAAATTTTTAAGCTGACAAAAGTTAACGAAGACCTAGCGAAATCGAGCGAAATTCTATTATGGTCGTGGCTTACGAGTTGCGTATAATGGGACTTTTCTGAGCGCCAACTTAAGGGCCAACTATAATAGTCGGAAGCAAACTGATGCTAACGTCATTACCGGACAAAAAGTTAACTTTAGTTTCGTCAAACAGACAAGCAACCTGCAATTGCCTTTTGCAAAAGTGTAAATCTGTCAAGGCGCAGTTTCATTTGTTTTGCGAAGCGTTGTTTTGTTTACGTGCATCTATTTTAGAAGATTAAACAATTATCACATAAAAACAATTAAAAACAATTCTGCTTTCTTTTGGTTCAAGTCCAATAGAACCAGCCACACCAAAACCAATTTCAAAATCTAAGTACGAAATTTGCCGTCGGGTACGGTGTACGAAACAAAAATCAACGAAAACTTGACGAAACTGACTCGACCGACATTATGGGCGCGTTATACGAATCGAATGTATTCGCACAATTTCTTAAGGCTCCGTACGTAGCATTCAGTCTATTAAAATTGGCCCTTTAAGCTCATCTAAGCCTATTATGGTTTGAACATAAGTCTTATTGCCCACTAGCAATATTTTGAGGCAACAATAGTTTACTTACGATCCAAGGCAACACCAGAGGCCTCACGTGAGCTTTTTTTTGGTTCGAACCATAGAAAAAGGGGGTAGTTTAAAGTTTGACCTCTCAAAGAAGGTGTTGAGGTAAACAATATTGACTAAATTTAAATATATAAATAAATTTTTCAGATTTTAATTAAAAACTCTATTTTTACTGCTAGATAATTGTGTGGGGAATTCTTGGCGAATTAGAACTATGCTATTCCCCAATTTGGGTAATTTTAAATTTAATTTTGGAGAACTTGGGAAAGTGCCATCGGCCGGCAACACTCATTTACTGAAAGCCCATCCCTAGTCTATTGACCATTGATCAAGTTTATTGGTCCCTGTGCCTGAGAGCAGACAGTCCCTAGGTTTGAAGAACCGACAGGAAGAACGGAAGACATCCTCCGAGTAGGCTTGTTTGGGTTCCTATACAGTAAAATGGGAAATCCTACGTTTTTCTACTCCAGATCGAAAAACAAACGGAGATCCTATATTTTTCTACTCCGGGTGGTAATTTCCAAAATCCACCTGCAATATCTTTCACTCTAGCTGAGCAATAGGTTTTGCTATAGTGAGTATAGGCCCCAACATTCATTTACGAAAATAGAAATGAGCTGTTCTTATGACTTATGGGTCGACTCGAGCATGCAAATGATGTCGCCGTTCTTTCTGTCGGTTCAAACCTACAGGGACTGTGTGCTCACAGGCGCAGAAATCCCTAGACTTGTTTGATGGAATGGTGCACTAGAGATGGGCTTTCAGTGAATCCTCTTAGAACTAGGGCTGTTCTCTTTACGAGAAGGAGGGAGGTCAATGGTCAATATCCGATGAAGTCAAATATTTGCGAGTAATCCTTGATAGAAAACTTCTTTGGCCCTAGCATGTTGAATCCAAAACGGAAAAAGCATTGTTCACTTTCTGGAAAAAGCATTGTCCCACTTTCAACTTTTCTGTCGTTCAGACTCTGAATCAGGAAGAGTGCCATCGTATTTTCACCGAGGGCTCCAAAACCGGAGAAGGGTCTGGTGCTGAAGTCTTTGTGGAAAGCAAGTACTACCCCTTGAGTAAAAATGCGTCTGTCTTTCAAGCGGAGATTTTCGCTATCCCAATGGCTATGAACTATATTGTGACTAGCAGGTGGAGAGCAAGAAGCATATGCATTTGCAGTGACAACCAAGCCGCTCTTAATGCGTTGCTCAAACCTCTTACCTCGTCCAAGGTATTATGCTCGAACTCGAGCATTCGTTGAATTTAGTCGGAAGGTTACATGCAGTGAGTCTTGTTTGGCTCCCAGGTCACACTGGTATCCAGGGAAATGGGATCTCTGATGAGCTTGCCAGAAAACGCTCAGAAGAGGTTTTTCTGAGGATTTGAATCTGCGTTAGGCCTGCTTGTATTTGTTGTCACGTCTTCCATTGATACTTGGGTTTCTTGTGAGGAGCACAGGGCTCGTTGGCGTGACTGCGATGGATGCAGACAGAGGGGTCAGCGTCTTTCCTTCTATCTCTCAGAAGAACCGAATGCAGACTTCTTGTGGTCGTCCTCACCGGCCACCAAGATTTCGCTAGACATTTGAACATAGGATTGAGCAAAACCACCACCTGTCCTGGCTCTGGAGAGGACGCCTATACAGCGGAACACTTAATCTGTTCTTGCCCTGCTCGCCCGGCGGATCTTTAGGGTTGACGTGGCGAGTGATGAACTCTTCATCACCAAAGCTTCTTCACATCTTTCTTCGAAAGACGGGTAAACTAAATACAATAATTGAGTTGGTGACAGAGGATCGGGAATGATGGAAGGACCATTTAGCCGCCCTCGCTCCGCAGCCCTTCTAAGGATAAGCGGTCACCGAAAATGATGATGATGATGATCACTTAGGAAACGCCAATTCTTCTATAACCGCCAGGGCCTCCCCACAACTTATCTGGTACGGGCTCTTAGAATGCGTAAGCTGGCAGGGGTTCATATCGAAATGGTTACGCCCGCCCTCAATAACCCCTTCATTAGTCTCTATCTAAAACCCTTCGGAACGAGTTTACACCGAGGTTGGTTGTCTCAACTTTTTGCCCAAATGTATGCAATGGTCCTCCTATGGTCAAAGTGTTGACAAAGTGTTGACCACCTAACCTTACCTTACGTAACCGGGCGATGGGTACGGGACTCACTTCTTGGATTTGCGTTGCTGAAGAGCTCAATTAAGAGGTTTTGATATTTCTTTATTAATCCCTGAGTTTCTTATCGAATTTTCGAGCAGAGCAAACGCTTTATGGGCTTAGAAGGCATTAATAAAGAAGCAAAGCCCTCTCTTGAGCATCATCCCAGTCCTGCTGTACGGTGCAGAAACACGGATACTGTCAAGGGCGTATGAAAACGCTTCAGGCTGCTTCGATGGAAGAATCCTTCGTGTGATTCATGGTCCCGTCTGCATAGAGAGACAGCAAAGGAGGAATTATAACACCGAACTGTATGTACAGAGAGCCACCGACTTAGCCACAATAGTCTCTAGAATACAAAAGCTGAAAAGGCTGATTCATTTAAAGCGAAAGGACAACAACACCTCGACTCGGACAATCTTCGAATCCACCCCGCAAGGGACGGCGCAGTTGAGGAGCAGCGAGACTCAGGTAGAGCATGCAAGTGGAAGGGGAGCTTAGCCACCTTCGTAAACTTGAAACGGCTAGCTGGAGACGCAGTTGGTGGTTGAGGCCCTGCTCGAACTGTAGTGCCACCTTAAGTAAGTAAAATAATTGATGGACCTTCTTGCTACTACGTGTTTTGACTGAGTAATAATAATGAAATAATGGCGTAGAAAAAGACGATGACGTCTGATATTACTGGTTGATGGAGTCAGTAGTCAAGCGAAGGCATCAGGACGACAGTTAGCTTAAGCCGCCCATACTTTTTTGGGACTAAGGTCATTACGGATTGCCAGGGACACCCATGGCCGGACCTAGTGAGGAGCAGGTCAGGTCTTCTTTAAAGAAACTGGTTTTGTTTCAACTCACACTCACAATCAGCGTGCTCAGTCGACTTTAGAAAAGCCCCACTGCGAGAGAAAGTATTTAAAAAAAACTGCTTGGATTCATCTCCAAAGTCAATATTTCGGCCGTATTTTGCGACTATTTCATTTTTTAATTTGAAGCATTTAGAATTTTGAAGGTTGCAGTGAAGACCAAGCGATATAAAGTAGATTTTAAATTTTGTTTTAAGTAACTTTGTGAAAGTGATACGTCAAAATCTATCGTTTCCCATTGACACTTTGGTACAGCGACATAAGCGAATTGGGCTGTTTCTTTTTTTCGGAGATAGAGTCTTATGTCACGACATCTTCAAAAGGAAGATCGAATTATTTTGTCTAAAGGAAAAGTTGATTGGCCTTCAAAGTCATGTGATTTGGCACCTTCAGACTTATCTAATCCTATTGAGTTTTTGAAGAGTAAATTCCATGCAGATCATGGTAAAGTAAAAGTCTCCAACATATTATCCAATCTGAAATCGCGGCCTTTGAGCCACTTATTCTTTAAAAAGCAATCGATAATTTTGACGTTTGGATGGTGGTTTCCAACAGAAGTCCTGGTGGCTATATGAGCGATTATGTTCCATTCACAATTCTCAAATTCCGAACTTTATTCATCGGAGGTTGGGAATTGATTCTTAGAAGTGTGTGTGTGCCCCTCCAACTCAATATAAGAGTACTATTCATATACTTTATATGGCTTACCTTCATCTTGTCCACTCCCCAGCGCACGAATAGGTGTTGGTCTAACAACAGCTTTTACATCCATACTCGGCTGAAGGGGAATCCCCCTATCATGGTGACTACGTTGCGATGAAATTTGGTGATGCTTTTGAAGGTGGTAACTTGGCAATCGGTTCTGATTCGCATTTACATATTTACAACAGTCATACTGCCCATGGTTGAGAACACTTGTCACATTATTATTTGTACTTATCACAGTGTGAACACTTCTCCCATCTCCACCATCCGATCCCAGCAGTCTATCTACACTAAAGTTAAGTTTGATCTTCGTTTCCACATCATTAGTCGCGCTGCTCGACATTTCACTGTCACCAATCATATTTGCCATGTCAGTGGCGTTGTTGGTGCCTTTCTGAAGCGGCAGAACACCTATGACGAGAGTTTGACCGTTTTCCTTGGTCACCATTATCTGGTCATCGAATTGCCGATCTTTTGATGAATGATACTGTTCCTCGACAGTCGTCGATACTTTTCTCGTGCAAGCGTCCTGTGGCGGTGCGTTGATTACGTGCATTGGAGCATAATCCATGGCCCCGACATCACTGAAGTCATACCTATGTATGAATCTGTAAAATTTAGAAAACAAAAAATTTCATTCTACTGTGGCTGTGATTAATTAATTGTTTTCGATGTTGGTGTATTAATAAATCAATAAAGACATTCGGTAAGTCGAGGGACATCAATCACACACTGGTGTGTTATTAATCACCCTTTAGTAGGTTGGTGATATTATTTCTTGTCTCTGATCAGCAACATTGAGGAGACAAGTATTTATGTGTATTCATTGTGGAATTGAGAGTCCAACAAAATTTTAATGTGAATTAGGAAATTTAAGAGAAAGGGTTTTTAATTTTATGGAATTGAGAGTCCAACAAAATTTTAATGTGAATTAGGAAATTTAAGAGTAAGCGTAGTCTTTGTAGTATTATGTATTTATTTTCCATTTTTCGCATATGCCCAAATAAGCTTCGGATACTGATTTAAATATCTATGAGGGGATTCTTAATCCTATACGAGAAGTGATGCAAAAGATAGCGATATAGAGTGTCTCTCAATAATCGCTTCGTATCTTTAAACTTAAATAAAACAAGGCGTGTATGAGATATCATCGAGATTTTATGTTGGCCTGAAAGGCCTATGGACGCCATTATGTATAGATTATAATATCATGCAAATGTTTAACTCGGGTTTTCTGGGTGGAGTGCATCAAAAATGTAAAATATGAAGTCTTTGAAATAAAAGACTTTTCATTTTATGTGAGCTTGTCCACTGAACTTGTCATGGATGTTACTACCCAAATGGCGTAGCAATGAGAGATTGATAAGGTGAAAAATTTCCAATTATCGGAAGGATAACAATTACCAAAATTACAGTCCTTAGACTGAAAGTGGCTGCAATGACAACGTTACATCGAAGTCTGCCAGAACTTTATCAACAGACCGCTTTTTCAGAATTTTCAATTACTTGATCATCAGTTATTTCAACGACTCTTGCGCATAAGTCAGGCTGAATTTACAGAAAGAGAGAAGATCGAAAATTGTTGGAAAACCCAACATCTTTATTAAAGCACATGTCGTTGGTATCCATATATGCAATCCAATTCAGACCAAAAGAAGTTCACAATCATCGATCTAAAGCGCTCGCCCTTGAAGATGATGGCCTCGCCAACATTGATCTAAAAAAAAAAAACAAAATATGAACCGATGACGCCAACCCAAAAATCCACACCAAAGATTGACTTTTTCGGGAGGCTTTGAATTCGCTCTTGGAACTCATGTCGATTGATATCGTCTCAGATACGATATTTCTGTTTGTAGCCATACCTATTTTATAAATAGGCTTCATCAAAGGTTGACGATGACGATATAATTTCACTACTCATTGGGACAAAACAAATCTTTATCGTTGCACCCGTTGTTACATTTTTCTTGCGTAAGAAAGTTATGCGAAAGTAAGGGCTATGTTGAATTTTTCTGCTTTCTCAAAACTTTCTTACGTAAGGAAACGTAATAATGGATGGTGGGGGCAGCGTTGTGGTAGCTTCCATTAAATTGAGTGTGTTTGAATTTAAGTTGTCAAATCAACGTTGGCGCAACGCAGCTTTGTGACATAGCCTTTAAACCACTCAGCGTCGACGATGCTTTTGCCAGCAATGTGAAAGGATAAAATATTACTGTTGCCTCTTTGATTTCACACAGCGAAAAAGATATACAAGAAAGTTCTACAAAAGATTTTGTAATTACATACATTTATTGTACTACTTCGTCTTCTTCTTTTCATTTAGGTGCGATCCATGAATGTTTAGGCTTTCCTTATTTTTCGCTATTGTGTTGGAATGTTTATAGACACTGCCCTTTTGACAGGGTTCGTAGGATATCTTCTTGGAAGGGCATATCCTTAAACATGGCAATACCGACTCAGCCAGGGGTTCTTAATTTTCCAGGCTCTTTTACATCGAAGCTTCCTCGGATCTGCGTTCTTTTTATTCAATCCCGCTTTGCTACTTCTGCTGCCATGCGAAGCACCTTCATCTCATCTGTCGTTTATTCGGCCTCATATTTCTTATACGCTGTTCAACATTGTATGCCATATATGAGCGCCGGGCGAACAACTACGGGGTAGAGCTTCCCTTTCAGCTTAGGTAAGGGGACATTTTTTGGGCACAGAAGATAGCGAAGTTTTCGCACCTTTTCATGCACACCACGCCCACACGATTATCGAAGTCGTTATCACAGTTTGCTTCGCTTTTGATCATAGATCCTAGATACTTAAACTTTTTGCTCTTGGAAAGCACAGAGAATGGGCAGCAAGCACGGATACTCTGTCTTCTTTTGGCTAAGACGATGCCCGTTCCTCCCCAAAACATCCACCCATGTATCAAGTGCTGACTGCAGGAATGTATGATCTTCAACTTTCGATGTCCCATCACCAGCGAGCAACAAATGATGTTCTTAGGTGGGTAGGTAAATAGCTTTTAGGTGTACCTACTGAGGGCAGAGTAGGCCCATTGTTCTGCCACGTGGGTATGTAACCAATGAAGGAGTTGGCGTGAATTTTATGGCAGCCAGCCAGTCTTGTCAGTGAATTCTTAGTATCATTTTAAACCGTTTCTCACTGTGGTCATTTAAATAGTTGTAGAAGTAGGTGTAGCAGTCTAGTCTAGTAGCATTTTAAGCAAGTTTGTCAGCCTCACAGTTTCCCATAATGTCTATATGGCCTGGCACCCAGCACAGGCGGATATAAGGCTGTTCGGATATCTCGTCAAGAGATCCGCAACAGTTGATAACTAATTTAGAGTTGCGGCCTGGCTACCCTTGAAGATACAGATACCGCCAGCGAATATCACAGTCCTTTTTAACCAGCACAGCGCTTCGCTAATCGCCATTATTTCTGCTTGAAAGACACTGCGTTGATTGGATAATCGAAGAGATTTATTTAAGAAAAGACACTCAGAGAATTCACAAATTCCTACACCATCTTCCACAGGTTCGACAGGGGTCTTTTCGGAATCAGGAATTCAAAGTTTTTCTCTGGGAAGTTTGAAACTTCACCTTCAATAATCCAGGTTCGTGGAGGTGAGATGCTGCTCGTTTAGAATATTGGCATGCTCGTAGGTGTAGTCACACCATAAGGCACATGCCTTTAGTCGAATTGTGGCGCAGTTGGTAGCTATTTGCTTACGAAAGATATCGAAGGGGGTAAGGTTCAATAGTATTTCTAGCGCATCAGTAGGAGTGTTTCTCAGGGCACCACTGATGCAGATGCAACGAATTTATGGTCCTGAGTACTAGGAGGGCGAATGGAGGAGAACTTACAACTGCGTACTTTGTGGTGTGCCAGGGTGTGGATGCAGTGCAAAATAGGAGAAAACTTGCTCGGTCACATCGAGTGGATAAAAACATCGCTCGGGCCAAGAGGATCTTCGTTTGCAAGCCCCTCAGGTTCAAGACTACCAGGAAGACCTTGAACCTCCGTATTAAAGGAAAAGTCATCGCTGATGACAGAGCACTTTTTCTCTGTAACTGAACACGGCGTGTTCAAGATCGCAGACGATAAACGGCTGTGAACCAGAGTACCTATCACAAACGGCTGTGAACCAGATAACTATTGGTCGGGAGCCCAATAAGTTAGTGGGTTTGTCTAAAAAAAAAACAGTAATTGGCATAGTGTTCTTCCTCCTAAGCTCTGAAGAGATGGGTGATTGCTATGCCAAGGAACCAAATTGTTTGACTGCCTCAAATTTGCAGCTGCCTATTATGACGTTTTGATCACGATGTTGAGGCTCAGTGTCTAACTTTGATGACAGTATATACCTACTTGCTTTTGTCCTTGTTTACATTTAGTCCTTTTAAGCCGCCTTAAGTTTTAGGTATACTAGCGAGGATCTATCATCTACGAATTATGTCTGTGTCGTCGGCGTTTAAAGGTAGTTTCATCGATTTCTGGTAAATTATGCATTTGACGAAATTCCCTGTTAACACTAGCACGAAACATGATACAATTTCGCATCCTGCCATTATTCTGTAGAAACTGATGAGTTTTGTGAATACATATTTGATCTGAAGTGGATTTTCAAGGCCACTCTCCAAGGGCCCAATCAAGTTTCTAAAACCCCATTCTCGGCGTTTGCACAATGTCGCGGAGAAAAAGCAAATCTGAAGAGACTGGTTTGTGGACCGTACTTGTGCATCAGGCGAACTATATATCTACTATTGTTTCATTTTTCGGACATCAACTCGTCTACCCCCTGAACCTTAATATGATCGTGCATTTTAAAATGGGACGTTAATTTGGGATAATGTCGTCGCTGGCATGCTGGTAACTATCCAAATCTCGTCAAAGAGCACGTGTTTTGACCATACTAAAAAAAGATTATGTCATGCCAGTCTTGTGCAGCTTCTTCATCTTTATCATCAAGATCATAAGATGTCGGGAGAATGCTTTCTTCAGTCACACTCCACAAGGTTACTTCTCTTGCCAAGCAACTCCTCAAACTGGCATCTTATTCCTCATCACATGACCTTTCTTCTCTTCACCATCTTGACACAAAGACAGCTGATATTTGTACAACTGGACCGGATCGACATGAAAGGATTAAGAAACGGACACAATGTTGACAATGACATTCGTAAATTTCTAGACTACAAGCCGGTTTTAATTTTTGCAACGATTCTCATTACAAATGAGCTCCCGCCGTCAGCTCCGACAACACAGTTCTTTGTAGACTTCGATTGGCTTCAAAATTTTAAGTGTGAAATTTTTAGTATCACTTTAATATTTTAAAGTGATTTCCCCGTCGGTAGGGCAAAATTTCCATGACAGAGACATTTTTTGTGCCTAGACAAATTTACACGCTCTATCTATAGATACGTCATCTGATTGATTTCTCTTTTAATCAAGTGACTGGTCAAAGGCTGGGACCCAGGGAAAAATTTGTTTCGTTAAAGGCGACACAGCAATTATCAGTAAACCTTGCCCTGTTTTAAATTACAGAAACCTTTTCAAACTGCTCAATACCAGATCGAATTTTAGATAAGCATCTTTCAAAGTTGTACATTTTTTTCCCCCTTTTTTATCAAATTATCAATCATAATTGTCGGTCATTAAAATATTCACCTCTTATCGTTAATCCGATTTTGAGCATCCACAGTAAGGTTTTCCGGAAGAAATCACTATTTCCAATTAGTAAACAAAAATATAACAAGTTTTTAATTTTATTATTTTACTTTATGCGCAGGTTTGTATTCAATGATTTTTTTGTCAATTTAAAATTCCAGATTTTGAAAATATTTTTATGATCTTCATTTATCAAATCTTAATCGATAAAATCCGTTTTTTTTTTTTTTGGAAATATGAGGGTATAACACACATAAACACAAGCAACCAATTATGATAGATAAAGATCAGAATTTATTGCCGTGTTTTATATTCACTCGGTTACGGTATTCAGTGCCAAAAAAACACAGATCGAGACACTTAATCGAATCCAATAAATGTTTTGATAATTTAAATATATTTTTTGAAAATTGGTGTAAACACACTCGATATTTATTTAAATTTATATTTTTTTACAACTTCGACGCGCAATCACTACACATCCCGCCAACGACATTCACAAACTGATCGGTCTAGATCTGGATGGACGGGATGTCGGCGCATTCCCATTCCTGATGTTTATTTATTTTTTGTTCGATCATTTCAGGTTCATTTATCGCCCACAAATCGGCCATTGCCAGCCAATCGGAGATAGAAGATTCGGATACCATAGGAGGTGGAGCCTACTCAATAATACCTCGTTTTGTCTCATTCATTTTGTGGATGTTTACATTAAGAACTGATCCAATTGGACAGCGAGTTTATTTAGTGTTTGAAAAGGGATTTGATGTGAATAAAAAATGTTTGCTTAAAGGACTACAGACATTGGGTTGCATTTTTGCAAATCGGAGTGCATCAAACTTCGATGCATGAAATTTTCAAGAGAAGAATGAATCTTTTCGTTTGCTTGTCAGAAATCGGTGACGTTGACGTCTAAGGTGTCAATGAAGACTCTTTTGTGGAAAACTTTGGAATTCTGAATCATTTAGTAAATTTATATCTTTTGTGACACAATAAGGTCAAAAAGGTGTTGTTTATGTATTGTACATAGGTAACAAGGGTGATACAATTCGAGCTTTCTATTTTTGTACATTACCAAAGTAGGTACATACTAGTACTATAAGTGTGAATTATTAATCGAGGTTATTTAAGATAACTTTTTTCTTTTCGCAAGATTAACTTGCTTTTTTGACTATAGTCCTGGCTTGCCAGATGTTCTTTTTTAACTGCTCTTTAGTTTCAGGCTTGTTTTTTAAGGACCAAGAAAAAGTCCCGGCGGCGGTTTAAAATCACATGAAATGGTTGCATTTAATAAATCCAATGTACAACAGCCCGATGTGAACTAGGGACAAACTATGGCGGTGCGAGCGTAGTGCAAACCGAAGGGTGCAAGTTGGGGGTCAAACCACCCACTACGAGATCTAAGGCGGCTTGGCGTGGGCCTCCTATACTTAGCCTTAGACAGGTATGGCGGCGCTGACTGATCTGACACTTTATTTCCGGTCTTACTCGCGGAACCAAAGTTCAAAATGGAAAAACAAAGACCTTACTTCCTAAAGGTGGCGTTGCAGTGCGCCTGGGCCTCAGACAACACGCCTCGCCTGCCAGCTCTGTGTCTTTTGCACATGAAGTTGGCTGAGGTCCCATTCACTTATGTGAGCCACCCAAGTCTCGGTACTGGGTGGCTTACTGCGCCGTCTCTGCGATTTTCGGTCCCGTGCGTTGGTGACCATCCGCTCTATAGTGACCCAGTTATCGCAGTCGTTGTATATTGACTCTTCTTTCCAGGTTGGTTTCCAGGTTTCGCTGGAGTTTCGCGCAGTTCGATGTTAAATCTCCTCCTCCAATCTTCGTCTATGCAGACGGAACCATAAATCGGCCGAAGAATTTTCCTCTCGAAGCAGCCAAAATGTTTTCATCCGCATTTGACAGCCGTAAAGCAGGACGGGTCTTATAAATGGACACTGGAGTTGCTCGAGACAGGGCTTTGCCACTCAATTCCCTTTTTAGCCTAAAGAAACAGCGATTGGCAAGAGTAAGCATTCGTTTGATTTCGGCGCTGGTGTCGTTACCCGAATTAATATCGGAACCCAAGAAAACAAAGTCCCTAATTACCCCTAATTATTATTACAAAGTTATAGCTGTCACTGTAATGGTGATGTTTTGTCAATGGGTGTTAGGTGTCTTTTTTTTCATAACAGCATATATGTACTTGGTTTTGCCCTCGTTGACTGCTAAGTCCATATTCACTGCTTCTGTCCGGATAGTCATGCACGCTTCACTGGCATCACGCTGCGTTCTTCCGATAACCTCAGTGGTCAGTTCCGCTTGCGTATGTGGGTAATTATACGGACTTTAAAAGATTGTGCCTCTGGTGTTGAAGCGGGATTTTTAAGATGTTAAAGAAGTCACATGGCAGCGCGTTGCCTTGCCTTAATCCTTTTCCGACAGCAAAGGGGTCGGTGAAGTTTTTACAGATCTCAACGGAACAGCGTAAGTTTGATATCGTCATCCGACACAATCTTTCGAGTTTGGCAGAGATGCCTAAACTAGAAGTTGCGCTTTATAGCTCATCTTTATAGATGCCATAGCGCTGCATACGTGGCCTTAAAGTCGATAAAAAGGTGATGGGTATCGATGTAAACTTCTTGGATTTTCTTCAAGATCCGTCGCAGTGTGAATACTTGATCGATGGTGGATCGGTTTCCTGGCCTTAAGCGACATTGATACGGACCTATCAAATGGCTTGCAAACGGCTTTAGGCGTTTCCGTGACAGTAAACAGTATACTAGAAGAGATCTTGTGTGCGATGTTAAGAAGACTGATGCCTGGCCTGAAGTTCCATTCGCCCGACATAGTTTCCTCTGAACAAACTTGCAGGTAAGCTGGAGCATGTTGCTAACCAGATTGTCGCCAGCAGATTTAAAAAGGTCGTCAGCTCCGGCTACTTTGTCGCTCTTAAGCTTAGACGCGGCTACTTTCTCCTAATCCAGATCGGGTGGACGGTATCATTCGTATGTTTCATCGGTAACTTCTTCGTCCGAGTAGAGTGCAATTCCATGACGATCTTCCCTTGATCGCCCTAACAGGTTTCAGCTAGAACTTTATACCTTCTGATCGTTTGGTAAAACTTTTGAACATCTCTCTACCTCTTCAACTGAGCGCTTCTCACACACTCTTTTTTTCCTTCAAAGAAGACGGTTCCCTCTCTCCTCCTTTTCTCATACAGCTCGCAAGCAGCACAAGTCCTTCTGTGCAGAGCCGTTTTGTATGCTGTCTGTCTAGCTGCACGTGCTTGTTGGCGTTTGCTAATCAAATCAGGTGGTTTCATTGCGTTGTGGTCGCCGAGTGAACTCCAGCCATTAGAGCGGCATCTCTGATGACATTTTGGCAATCTTGACACTGGCTGTGAACACTTGATGCCGGCTTCATAGGTCTTCGTAAAAAAAATTCGAGAGACGAGTGTAGAAGGCTTTGAGAGGTTGGGGCTGGCGATAAGCTGGCGATCTTTTATGATAATCAAACTTATAGCCGGACGTTAAACTTCCTCAAAGCATTTCCATTTCTTGATCGGGATACCCGCAGCTATACCTTGGCTACAATGACATAGCGATCCGCGCCAATGTTGGTCTTTCGGAAAGTTCGGACATCAATGATACTGGAAGATTGCAATGATCAATGATGCTGCGATCGCAATGTAGCCAATATGGGTGACGGTTGATTGATTGGAAAATCTCTATTCTATCACCCTTTGTGTATGTTCGGATACCGGAGCATATTAGATACGCAATCAGCCTGAATCCGTAATAGGAGATCGCGTCGTCCTGACTGTTCTTTCCGATCGTGCAACCAAAGATGTAAAGTGTTATATGTAATAGTGTAATCCCACGTTATTTTTTGTTGTAGTATAGCGATCAGCCCAACACACGACGTTTCTCGTCTGACTAACGCCCTCTGGCTTCCTGCTTGAATAAAATGTTAATTTTCTGTTTAAATGATTCACATGAAGGCAGGATACAAATTTTTTTTGCCCCAATCCTTAGGTGATGAGCGCTACTTACATTGGTTATGTTTGATTTAATCTTCATTGAATGCTTATATAGTAATTTATGTGGCATTTAGAAGAAACAAGGGCCCTTGGGTAATCCACCCATTGCTCCCCTCCTCGCTTCACAGCAGCCCTTACCGTATAAATAGAGGGTACAAGGCAAAATACGAGAGTACCAACTTGAGGATTTAAGGAGGCCGAACTGGAGCCTACGACCATTTCTCAAAAGACCTGAGGTTGCTTTAAGAGGTTTAGGCTGTATGTCGTTTTTGTATTCAACAAGTACCTATCCCGTCTGTGATATTCTTGGAGTCACGGAATCTGGAATTAGGTGTGAAAGAACAAGTTTAAGAGGGAGGCAATGTTGCAATATGCGTCTATATTATTTGAAAGCTGTTTCAGAATCTTCAAAATGTATTTATATAAAGCAAGAGTATAGTTCATGCTCAAGCCATATGCTATATGCTCTTAAATTAATCTAGACCCAAATGTAGAAGCTTTGTTTTTGAATATGGCGTTTCGTGTCAAAAGCAAAATCGCCAGCATTTTAACATATTCATGTTATTGCCTTTAGTTGAAACTAAAAATTTTTTGTTCCTACATAAGAGAAACAACTCCAACCGAATGTTCTGGCAAAAACCTCCTTTAAGAAACAACGAAGGGTTAACTTTTTTTCAGGTATTTAACACCATACCAACTACAACGTCAAACGAACAACCCTATGACACGCAATACATTGTTTCGAATGGGTGAAAAGTTTTTCCGACTCCCACCTCCTTCGGGTCTTTTTGAAGCCAGAGAAAATATTTACTTTCCTACAAAAGTCATAAACTAACTTCAGACAGCATAAAACTTCACAAGTTTTTGTTGATATCTTTCAGTTTTGCTATTTATTATGTTTACATTTTCGTAATCAGCGAGAGCCTTTTAGGTCCTTACCAAAGTTCCTCGTAGACACTGAACACAGTATTCGCGAAACAGTCCAAAATGCGATATCTTTACGCAGCAGCGGATGAGAAGCACATTCGACGGAAAATCGACAGCGACTCACAAAGAAAAGAGATAAAGCCTTTAAACACATATAAATTTAGGTTGAATCCTTTGCTAGAGGGGAAACAGAAGAGGAAGTTTGGCGAAGCATCTATTCGTTTTAGGACTTCGCCAGACAGCCTAGTCGAGCTGTGTACCGCGGTGATAAATGCAATACCTCTGCCACACCACTTTGAATGGCGGATAAAAGATGTCGCTGACTGGATAAGATGGTTAGGATTCCCCCATTATCAGGTAAGAGTTGTGTCATTGACTGATTCGATTTTAAATCAACACCTTTTTCGTTTTCCCTCTAGAAAGCACTGATAAAAAATTTTATTAATGGACGAAGACTCCTTCGAATGAATGCCTCAAATTTGCCTCGTATCAGCATAAGAGACTTTGAGCATATAAAGATTAATACGGCTGCTATTCGACAGCTCTATAGTTTAGACAAAGCTTCATTTAGCAAGAATCAGTCCCTGCCAGGCGTTATTGAGGATATACTCAAATTCTACCGCTTAAATACTGGCCCGAAATATGAAAAAACTCGTGTAACTGATCTTTATAGAATTCTTCATCTCATAGAACCTCAAAAATTAAATGAAACTCATTGGGAAACACTGGAAAAATGGCTTCGACACTTGCAACCAACAGACACTTATCGTATTGGCTTGACTGAACAGAAGAAATACAATCTCTTTTATCCACGGAAGTGTGCGCCGCCAGTGGTAGCAAAAAAGAAAACGGTGTGCAGTTGTACCGCTCCGCCTTGCACTTGTGGGTGGACCAGCGAAAGAGACCTAAAGCCTTATTGGACACTGAAGTGTTTAGCGAGTCGACAAAGCTGGCAAGCTTGCATTGAGGCTCTTAGAAAATCGCCACGGGCAAGTCGGGCATTAGAAATAAAGTTTTTGCAAATTCATGTACCCAATAAGTATGCGTTAGTAGACGAACCTCGACAATCCATTCGAAGGGCTGACCGTCATTCGAAGGTCCGTTTTTCAAATGTGTATGTACATACTGCAACAAATTTCGAGTCACAATTAAACGAGAAAAATTAGTTGTGCAAGACTGTTTTTTCTTTCTGTTTTTTTTTTTTGTTTTACATACTTAAACATATAGAAGTCTTTATTGCCTGATTCTTATGGCGTATTCTTTTGAACACCAAACTCTTGCACCAAACTGTCAAATAATGCTCCGAGTTCGCGACAAATCCAGCGTGGTGTACACTCGGTTTCATTGTGTACAGAACGACAAATCCTGCACCGGTGCAATCATCACGTTAAGTGTCAAATTGCTTTGACTTTATTTTGTTTACTTATTTTTCATTTCGTAGCGTGGTTTTGTTGTCGTCGGTTTTTTGCACTTTTTACTTAAAATGAATTTTGTTAGCTTTGTCTTTCTGAAATTTAGTATTTTTGTATCGATTTCACACAATTTCAGTCGCGTTATCGAAACCAGCCTCCACCGTCAAATACGACTGTGGCGAAGTTTCGAGTTCGGTGTCGACACCGAACTAATGCGGAGCTCAAAAGAACATTTACTTGAACACGATTCCGTTCAGGTGTTCGAGAAAAGAAAAGTTTTTTTTCTGTATTCCACACCAGTTTCACGATTCGATGTTGAAAAGAATACGTCATTAGAGAAAGCTGAAGTTGCGAATTCTGGTTTCATTATTATGTCAGTTGAATTCTGTCAATTGCGGGTAATGTGCTCACGGTGTGTAGAATTTAACACAAAGAACAAAAGGGTCTCTGCCAGTCTTAGTGTCGCGAAAACAGGTAAGTGGATTCGAGTGATAGTATTGTATAGTCTCCAGAGCTTTAAAGAAGATGCCTGCACCAATTCCGACGTGCACCTTAGAGCCATCAGTATAGACAGCGATCTCGCCAACTCCTCCTGCGAATTTCTTTCTCTCGCATTCACATCTTTCCGGTATACTGGTATCGAATTTACTGCTGGAGACGATTTTAAGATGTAGGTAGTCCTTGACCGGAGTATATCTGGAGGCACAGCACTGGGTTTTAATAAAGGCGTGTCCTTGTGTCTAAGGATACATGTAGTACAAAAAAAAATTCTAGTACACAGTTACCTCACGTAAAAATTTCGGAACGTCACCAGTGATATCCTACGTTTTCGGGCAGACACTTTGACACGAACATAATCTTGAAGCAAGGTCATGTTCGTGCCCTCAGCTGGTGCGGAGACTTAAGTCATTAAGACACAACCGGCTGAGAAGTGAAAAACCTGATTTAGTGATGGTGTCGTTGTCTGAATTTATAGCGGAACCAGTTAGACAAAGTCTCTTAGTACTTCCAAGTTAACTGACTATGGTGATGTTTTGTCCAAGACATGCGTCGACGTTGGGTGTCTTTTCTTGATGACAGAATACACTTGGTTTTGACCTTGTTGACTGCTTACTCCGTAGTCACTACCTCCGTACCGATACTCTGAAGGCTTACTTCACGCTGTGTTCTTCCGATTATATCAATGCGGCTTGGTATGTCACTAATTCTACGGTCTTTTGGAAAATTGTGCCTCTGGTGTTGGTACAGGAGTTTTGCACAGTTCTCTCAAGTTTATGATGTTAAGGAAGTCACATGACAGCACATAGTCTAAATTCTTTTTCAGACTGACGAGTTAGGCAGAAATGCCATAGCTAGACATTGAGCTATATAGCACGTGTCTATAGATGCTATCATACGCGGCCTTGATATCGATAAAAAAAATTGTGGGTTTCGATTTGGAATTCTTCGAATTGCTTCAAAAACTATTGCAGTGTGAATACTGGATCGAATGGCGTAAAGCCACACTGATATTGACCTATCAGATGGCTGGCCAACACCTTTAGGCGTTCACACAGTACCTACCCCATAAGAGATCTTCTGTTCTCTCTGAAAACTGATCTCTCTGTAGTAGACACAATTGAGAGAGGGTCTTAATATTTGAGGATTGGCAAGCAATGCAGGTTCCATTCGTCGGGCATGCTTTCCTCCGAGCATATTTTGGTGGTAAGCTAGTGCCTGGTACGCGACCCTAACCAGACTGTCACCAGCGGATTTAAAAATTTCGGCAGCTAGGCCTTCGGCGTCAGCTGCTTTGTTGCACTTATGTCTAGACATAGCTACTTTCACTTTATACCATCAGGTGGGTGGGATCATTCCACTAACGCTTCTTCGGTAACTTTTTCGCCCGACTTGAGTGGTTTATTCCGCGTGACAGCGGAACTCGATTCGTATTCGCTGTCTATACAGTCTGCTGAAATGGTTTTTCCAAATCCTCAGCACCCACTTTGTGTCCACCAGTGATGTTCCCTTGATAGCCATTACAGGCTTCAGTTCAAACTTTATACCCTTGGCAGGACCTTTGATCCAGCACATCTGAAGTGCTGGATTGCCTCTGGCTCTTAGCACTTTAGGCATAGAGTTTCGCAGAAAGTTTTGAGAGACTGGTATAGAAGGTTTTCAGAGGTTAGAGAATAAACTGACGATCTCTTTGATTGGTCCATCTGGTTGATGGTTGATTAGTTGGAAGATCTCTATGTCTCCTTGTGGATGTTCAGACGCGGGAACAAAACATTCTCCCTGGTGAAACAGCCAATTTTCCTGTAGACGCCAAGAAGGCCTTTGAGGTTTGTGCAGTCAATTTCCTCTAAACTTCCGCAGAAATATTCGCCTAAAAATATCCTGCGCATACTCTGAATTGCCTCGCATTCGCACAGCATGTGTGCTATATCCTCGACCTCGATAAATCCGTGTCAGAAAGCCTGAGGCTCACTTCCTTCTATGCCGCAGTGTCCTCAGTACGAGGCACAGTCTCACCCGGTTTTATCTGTACTATGCTTTAAGCATTGTGCGACAGCTCCTGACTTTATCAGATTTGATGTTGATCGATTCCATTGCCTTGAGCGTAGCCAGGCTATCGATGTAAATGGCGATATCTCTGCCGGATATCGATCTCATCTGCATAATCTCGGGCGTCCTAAGACGGCCAGAACCCCTGATTGCAAGACATTGCTTGTATCCGGTAGTTTTAAGGATACTTTTAGTTCCGGGTCATTTGGGAAAATACCGTGACCTGCTCCTTCCTCTGTTTTCGAACCATCTGTGAAAATTGCAATTTCGTAAGTCCTGACAATTGCATTATTTTCCCATTCCTCCCCCACTGGATAAATGACATCCTACGGTGTGTCGAAGTCGACCAGGGAGGGGATTTCATCCGATAAAGTTGGATTGCCTGGCAGTAGCT
This sequence comes from Neoascia interrupta, assembly GCA_947623515.1. NCBI lineage: Eukaryota > Metazoa > Arthropoda > Insecta > Diptera > Syrphidae > Neoascia > Neoascia interrupta. Next base: position 123,120,772 of record OX392463.1, read on the forward strand.
CCAACAGGATCGTGCTGTGTCCCTAGCTACTGCTATTGAAATGGTTTGATGTAGTGAGCCGTAGCGCACTATTGCCAGCAAGCTTTTTTTATCTGTAGATCAAAGATTACATTATCTGTTCAACGCTTCCGTAGGTGTAGTACGAAACGCACCTGTCTACAACAAACTTTTCGAGGCAACAAAGTCTCTCAGTCTGAATCCGTTATCGGAGTTCGTTTAGTACAGGTAATGGTTTGATGTAGACCGAAGATGTAAAGTGTAATTCAAGCATCAAAAGCACTTTCTAAAATATCAGCCTAATCTATACACACGCCCCTTCCGAAGAAGTTGAGGAGCCTGACAGGAGGGGTTTTATGGCTTACTATGACCTAGAGAGCCTATCCGGAGCACGATGTCAAAGTTTTACTCGGGGACTTTAACGCAGGGGTCGGAAAGGAGAACATCTTCGGCGGATTCGTTTTTAAGCACAGCCTCCATGAAACATCATCAGATAACGGCTACCGAACCGACTAATAGATTTTGAAGCAGCTCGTAACACAGTTTTAAGCAGCAACAGGTTTCCAAGGCTCAGGATCCACAAGGCAACCTGGCGGTCTCAAGGCGGTCGAACCGCCAACCAAGTATATCATGTGCTCGTCGACGCAAGGCCCCATCTAACATCTTAAATGTGCACACTTTGGCCATTTTCTTGTCGTGGCAAGATTCAGAGTTCGACTTTTCAACGAAAAGTAGCTGCGTGCCGCCAAGAAAAAAAGCTTAATTTTGGACGCCTCAGCATACTTGGAGTACCCCGAAGTCTACAGAGAGCGCTTGTGTGGGAGACTCTTCGCTTTGCATTCACTCTCCCCAGATGTCAACAGTCAGTGAAGCGCGACACCATCAAAAAAGTGGCTGAATCAAAGTTGGGTTTTCAGCCGACCATATACGAGTATAACTATAACGACGCACGTTGCAGTGAAAAACAAGAGAAGCGTATGAAGTGTATTGAGCTAAGAAAAAGGAAAAGAAAAGGTTAATGCGTAGAAAGAAGAGAGCCTATACGCAATCTCCCCGTTCAAGGAGATCGAGGAGTTTGGCTGCTGACTTTAGCACCGGAAAGCAACCTCTTCGATATAGCATAGGAAACCTATTCACAGAAGCACAGGGAGTACTTAAAGTGTATAAGCCGATAAAGAAGGAGTCCCACCACTTACTAGTATTGAAGAAGTAAGCTTGGCTTTAAAAAGGCTTAAGACCAACAAGGTCGCCGGCCGGCTCTGATGGCTTAACCACGGAGTTATTTAAATACGGCGGTGATATTTTGGTAGGGTGAATACATCAAATCATTAACCAAACGTGGGTGATTGAAAATGTGCCCGGAGATTCGACAATCAGTTCCATATGGCCCATCGTCAAGAAAGGCGATCCTATGTCTTGCAAGAAATATCGAAGCATATCCCTGCTTAATGTCGCATACATGATCCTTTTCAAACGTAATGTGTGAGAATTTTGAGCGTTTCTGCAACACACTTATTGGCACCTACTAGTGTGACTTCTGGGCTAGCAGATCGACCATAGACGAGCGATCTTCATCACATTAAGGCAAATCCTGGAAAAAACCAATGAATTTCAAGTCGAGACACACCAAGCAACTAACTATTTTGGCCATAAAAAAGTCCTTCAAGTAACAACGAAGGGTAAACTTTTTTTTCAAGCGCAGGTATTTAATACCATACCAGCTACAACCTTAAATGAACAACCTAACGTCACGCATTACATAATTTCAACGAAAACTCTTTTCGAATTGCACCTCCCTCAGCTCTTTGAAGCCAAAGAAAATATACACTTTTCTACAAAAGTCATAAACTAACTTCAGACAGCATAAAACTTCAAATGCTTCACATGTTTTTGTTGATTTTATATATAATTTTCTTTGTATTTTCATTTTCGTAATTAGCGAGAATCTTTTAAGCCCTTAAAGCCAAACAGTCTAAGATGCGATCTCTTTACGCAGCAGCGGATGAGAAGCACGTTCGACCGAAATTCGACAACACGCAAAGAAAAAAAGAGATAAAGCCTTTGGATACATATAGATTTAAGATAAGTCCTTTGCTCGAGGGGAATCAGAAGAGGAAGCTTGGTGAAACACCAATTCGTTTTAGGACTTTGCCAGACAGCCTAGTCGATCTGTGCACCCCGGTAGTAAATGAAATGACTCTACCACGCCCCTTTGAATGGCGGACAATAGATGTCGCTGACTGGATAAGACGACTAGGATTTCCTCAGTATCAGGTAAGAGTTGCCTGATTGGATTCGATTTTTAATAAACATACTTTTGGTTTTCCCCCAGAACACATTTATACAAAATTTTATTAATGGGCGAAGCCTCTTTCGCATGAATGCCTCAAATTTACCTCGTATTAAAATAAGAAACTTTGAGCATATAAAAACTATTACCGCTGCTATTCGAAAGCTCTATAATTTCGACAAAGCTTCATTTAACAAGGATCAGTCCCTGCCAGGCGTGACTCCGGATGCGGTCTACAAATTCTACCGCATATTGTCTGGTCTGAAATATGATAAAACTCGTAGAACTGATCTTTACAGAAGGGTCCATCTCTTAGCACCTCAAAAATTATATGAAACTCATTGGCAAACACTCGAAAGATGGCTTCGACACGTGCGACCAAGAGAGACTTATCTTATTGGCTTGACTATACAAAAGAAATACAATCTCTTTTATCCACGGAAGTGTGCGCTGAGAGCGGTATCCAAAAAGATCACGGTATGCAGGTGTACCGCTCCGCCTTGCACTTGCGGTTGGACCAAAGAAAGAGACCTAAAGCGTCCTTGGAAACTTAAGTGTTTAAAGGACCGCCAACTCCAGTACGATATTCGCAAAAGTTGGTCACAGCTAAGTCGGACATTAGAAATAAAGTTTTTGCAAATTCATGTACCCAATAAGTATGCGTTAGACGAAGGTCGACGTTCCATTCAAAAGATTGCTCAATCAAAGGTTCGTTTTTCAAATATGTATGTACTGCAATAAATTTCGATTCACAATTTAACGAGTAAAACTAGTTGCGCAAGACCGTTCTTTTTAGCATATGTGTTAAATATTTCAACGTAAAGAAGTCCTTATTGCCTGATTGTTAAAGGCATCTGAAGTGTTGAGTTCTGGCGTAATTTTATGTCATTTGAATTCTGTCAATTGAGAGCAATATCCTCACGATGTGGAAGATTTGTTCCCAAGGATACAAAGCTGATCGTTAAATGAACCTGGTCTTCCTCCAAAGCAATTAGCTTTGGAAAGTCTAGATGCAAGTAGGTATACCTTGTCTGAGGATCTGAACCCCAGCCAACAAGCTTGGCCAGCCATCGGCTTTGTCTCCAGCAAGCCCCCTCAAGTGTTGCACGCGAAGGTGGATAAGGTCCCCTTCTACTTGCTGCGCCACCCAAGCGAACGATTTCGTAAGTTTATACCTACGAAATTCTATTAACGTATTGAAAACACAATTTCTAGGATGATTTTAATTAGATTTTCTACGAATAAAACTCTTAAACTTGTCAATTCACAGGTATCAGACTAATGGAAACCCTTATTAAGCCCTATAATATTTAGTTGAGTATTAAACCCAATTTAAACAAGTGGGAAAATGCAATAGTACGGATGTAAAAACAGTCCGTCTGCTACGTATTGCAAAATACCCTACCCTACCAAAAAAAGAAACTTCCACGCCTCAAAAAAGTGGGCGGGATATAAAAATATAACTACGGTTGCATAAATTTCGCACGAAGACTCCGCCTTTTTAAATAAAAAAATCACTTTTTTTAGCCACGCTGGAGGCATATAACGGGTGATTTTTTAGCTGGTTTGGTTTTGGCAACACTGGTTTTGACAGCTGACGTGTGTTTAGTACCTTGTGTCACTGTCAAACAGCTTCAGTTTGGTTTGCAATTTAACCATGGATCGTCTTACAAATGAACAACGCTTGCAAATTATTGAATTTTACTATCAAAATTCGTGCTCGATTCGAAATGTTCATCGCGCGCTGCTTCCATTTTATGGTCGGCATTCTCGACCTTCTAAGCAGTCTATTCGGAAGATTGTGACCAAATTTCGCACCAAATTTACTTTGTTGGACATTAAACCACCAACACGTTTACGTACTGTGCGTAGTGAAGAAAATATTGCGGACGTATCAGCTAGTGTGACAGAAGACCGCGAAATGTCGATTCGGCGCCGTTCCCAGCAGTTAGGCCTTTGTTACAGCACTACGTGGAAAATTTTGCGGAAGGATTTGGGCGTAAAGCCTTTTAAGATACAGCTGGTGCAAGAACTAAAGCCAGCCGACCTACCACAACGCCGAATTTTTGGTGAATGGGCTCTTGGAAAGCTGGCCGAGGATCGGCTTTTTTATCGAAAAATTGTGTTCAGCGATGAGGCTCATTTTTGGTTGAATGGGTACGTAAATAAGCAAAATTGCCGCATTTGGAGTGAAGATCAGCCAGAAGCATTGCAACAGCTACCAGCATCCCGAAAAAGCCACTGTTTGGTGCTGTTTATGGGCCGGCGGCATTATTGGGCCATATTTCTTCAAAGATGATGCGAATCGCAGCGTTACTGTCAATGGTGAACGCTACCGAGCGATGATAACAAACTTTTTTTTGCCCGAAATGGAAGTTCTTGACTTGCATGATATGTGGTTTCAACAAGACGGTGCCATATGCCACACAGCACGCGAAACAATGGCGCAATTGCGAGGCGAGTTTGGTGAACAGTTAATTTCACGTTTCGGGCCGGTCAATTGACCGCCTAGATCGTGCGATTTGACACCATTAGATTATTTTTTGTGGGGGTATGTCAAGGCTAATGTCTATAGGGACAAGCCCGCTTCGATTGACGCACTGGAAGCTAACATCCATGCATTCATTCGTGAGATACCGGCCGATATGTGTGAAAGAGTATGCCAAAATTGGACTCAGCGGATGGGCTACCTGAGACGCAGCCGCGGTCAACATTTGCATGAAATTATCTTTAAACATTAAATTGCAAGGTTCAAACTATCGATTCACATAAATATTTCATTAATTTCGAATTTTTTGTGTTTTTTTTAAAAAAAAGTTCTCAACCTCCCGTTACTATGTATGCAAAAAAGTTAGAAAATGCTAATATCTACAACTTTTATTATATAATTTTTTGTCAAAGTTCATATATGTATATTTATTGAAAAATAGTAATTTTAAGTAAAAATCTCTTAAAAAGTGGGCGTGGTCAATGTAAAGACCAATTTTTTTCTGCTGCTTAAAGGACAATTACAAGGCAATGGCACATACTAAAAATTAGTGCGCTAGCACCATTGTAACATAACTAAAATTTGAAAACAGTATTTTTTTATAGGATTTTTTTGCTTGAGATCGAAGAGGAGGTGGGGAGGTCAGTGAAGAATAGTTCCTATATAAGAGGAGGCCCGGCAGGGGCAACCGATTTCGGTATAAGTCCGAACCTGTTGCTTCTCTGCTAAGGATTATCCTCGGGGATGGGAAGGTGCAGGGGTAACCGATTCGGTGTGAACCCTTGCAGGGGGGAATTCTCACGCAGAGGCTGATGTAGGGTAACCGTCTTCGGTGTAAACCCGTATTACAGGCCGCTCGCATTAGAATTTGGGGGGAGGGTAGGGGTAACCGAAGCAGTATAAACCCGTACCAGTGAGGATTATGTGTTGGTGGTGCCGTGGGGGTGGAGAGGTGGGGCAACCGAAGTGGTATAAGCCCACACCGATCCAGCTCTGTAAGGGAAAACACTGGCATATGGTGAAGAGTGGAGAGATGAGGAGAATGGCAATGACTGTAGGAGTACTACTAAACGTCCTGTGTGGTGTGGGGGACAAATAGGGTATCTTTCCCTCGCGTCGAGTTTAATTAGAGTTATCCTTAAGGATAACGCAGGTGGTTTGAGCAACTTCAGATTTCACTGTTCCTAAAATACGTTTATGATCAAATGTTCAATTTATCAAATACGCCTGTTTATCCATTAAGGTTCCCCACTTTTTTTTTGACCCAATAGCCATGGTATACAGCCGCTTTGCAATCGTTTCCGGTGTGGTAGTCCTCATACGAAGAACAATCATTATTGGTTGGATAAAACGTGTCGAATAACACATTACAAAAACACAACTCTGATTAACGTTTACACCACGCACGACATGTGAGTATAAACATCTGTTAGTTTTATGTCACTGGTTTTATAGCCTTGCAAATAAAATGGTAGCACGAAAAATTATATAAATCCACGCAAACAGGTGAGATGAATTTGTGTAATTAAGCACAAATAATAGTTTGAATTTAAAGAGTTTTCTAATAGGGAAGGTTTTAAAAGTGTATAGCGATTAGGCATGACAGTTAAACAATACCAGGTTATTGAAATAAAAATCATATTCGAGCAGACAAAAGTATACACGCGACTAATCAGCTGCTTATACATCCAGAATAAATCAGTACCCCATACTTATTTCCGTATAAATATTCTGACCAGAAGTGCCATCGATGAGAGGCAGAGGTAGAAGCCTTGGCAGAAATTATTTTAATCGCATGATGCTTTAAAGAGGCGGCACTACGTGCCACACAGTGGTAATTAAGAATCCTATTCACGACAAATTCAACAGATTGGGTTCATGTGAGCTTCTCCACTGATCTTGTCATGAATTTTTATTGGATTTTTCTTATATGGCGTAAGCCATTTTCGAAACTTTCTTTGAAAAGTTGAAATTTTCCCAATTATCGTAAGGATAGAAGTACTTAAGTAACAGTCTGAAAGTGGCTGGGATGACAGCGTAGTTTCGAAGTATGCCAGAATTTCATCATCAGACCCCTTAGGGCCGATTTTTCAGTGCTGATTTAAACCCAGCTTAAACCAAGATCTGTTAATCCCGAAACAAAACGAATCTAAAGGTTAACCCATCGAGCAGTTTTTCAGTGCAGGGTTAACTCCGTCAGTAAAGTCGTCAAAATCTTCGACTCTCGAAATTATTGACTTTACCAGCTCTCACTTCACTTAGAAAAACACAGGAAAAGAGGTTCGAGTGATTTTGAGATTTAATTTTTCACAAAGACACGCAAGGCCACTTCCATGCCACACAGAAAAAACATTCAAAGAAGGTCATACTGCTCACCAGAATTGATCCGAGATTAACTCACCAAATTTGGCGAGTTAAGCCGAGATCAATCGAAGGTCAATACTCAATGAAAAATTCATATCTGGGGTTAATCTCAGTTTAACACGGAAACTGGGACGATCTCGCACTGAAAAAATTGCCCTTAGTGATTTACTTTGAAATCAACGTTGTCGGTTACATTTATGGCTGTTTCACAACAAGAACGAGAGAACGCGCGGGAGTCTCGGGCGAGCTATCAAATGATCTTCAATCAATGTCAACGTATGGCCTATCGGGTGGTTCACAATATTGGCGTTTTTGCTCGCCGAAGTCGATGATTTTATTATACTGTCATTTGTTGCTGTGAGGTATGAGACGCAGTTGAGTAGATTTCTTTTTTTCGAAGCTAATAATTGTGGTGGAGAAAAAACCATACGGGTGTAAAGTCGACAAAATTTAGCAAATATGTTATGTTTTGTCACTTTGTTTGGCCGTGATTTTTCGATCGCATTACCACACGATTTTTCTAGTCTCGCGTTGTTGCTGTCGCTCTGGTTTGACAAGGACGCGCTTGTTGTGAAACAGTTATCACATCTTCTGTTGTAATCATACTTAGACAAACTGGCGAAAAAATTACCGTGAACTATATCTAAACGTAGGCGAACAAGACAACCAAAGTAATCTTGACTTGAAGTGCTTACTTCGTATTTTAGCCTATTTTCTCTTATGAGCTTAATCAAGCTGTTGATTAGTCTATTTATCTGTTTCTTAATCTATTCTATTGAAAAGAAGCTTTGTCCTCCTTAAGCAGTCGAAACTGACGTCTTCGCTACAGAACTGGTTCGGAGCATGCTCCGTCTCATCTGCAAGATTTGACCAGACGAAGAATGCCTGATGAATGGAACCATAGCATTATTTCTCTCTCTGAATTGTATCTATACCAAATGCAGAGCCATCAATATCCCTAACATCGCATATGTGTGAGTGACCGCATAAAGCCATTTGACACTAATCTGATAGGTCCATATCAGTGCGGCTTTTCGACAATAAAGGTAACCATCAATCAAATATTTACACTGCGGCAGATCTTGGAAAAAACACCAGGAGTTGCGATTTTAAGACCGCGTTTGACAGCATCTAATACAGAGAAGAGCTTAACGGAATGCCTAAAATTAGCATCCAGCTCAAACTTGTTACTTTGTGGAAGAAGGGAATGGAAAACTCACGCTGTTCCGTCAAGATCGGTTAAGACCTCACCGATCCCTTTGATGTCAAAAAAGGATTCAGACAAGGTGACGTGTGACTTCTTTAAGCACAACCTATCAAAAGTCCGAACAATTCCTCGCATGCGCAAATGACACTGACATAATCGGAAGACCTCAGCGAGATGTCAGTGAAGCCTTCATGAATATTGGGACTGAAGCGGCGAATATGGACTTAGCAGTCAATGAGGATAAACCAGGTACATGCTGTCATCAACACGAGACACCCAACACTGACTGTGAATAAAGATATCATCGGAGAAAAAAAAAAGATATAGCAGCCAATTTAATACTGTTTGGTCTGTTTGTTCTCTGAATCAAATAAAGGTTACAATTTGAGTCCAACAAACAAAGCGACTCCGAACATGACAGAAGAGTCAGAATAGATAACTCACGGCTAACCCGACGGCTGCCATAGTTGGGTAATATAGAGCGGATGAACACCAACCCCCTGGCCGGGCCCGGAAAATCTTCGAATCCACCCCGCGGAGACGGCGCCGCGATGAAGAAGTACGAGATCAGGTGGCGCGCGTAAGTGGAAACCGGTCAACTATAGAACTAGAGTCGACTGGCTGGAGGTATGGCGAAAGGTTGTTGGCTGAGATCCAGGTCCAACCCGAACTGTAGCGCTACCTTAAGTTAAATAAGAAACTAATAAAATTTAATTATGTTTTACAATTTTTTCCCGATTCCGAAAGGCGAAATGAGAGGAATTTTATGACAAGAGTCATACTCTCGGAGGGTGTGTCAAAACCTCGTAGATGTGGGAACGTGAAAAATTTTTAGCGCCACGCCAACTTAAGAACTTGGAGCGGTCTTCTTGAAAAACCCTTAAGAATTTCTTTGCTTGCTTATTTTCTAAATCCGCAAACACCGTAAGCGGCAACATCTTTCCATCTTCTTTACATAAATAATCGTGTACTGCTGGAATAATTAAAAAACAAAGTTTTTTACCATATTTTTCCAACGCGATGCAAGACCAAACCTGCTACTTCAAGAATGCTTAAGCGGCTCAAGCTCTTTCCCCAACCTACGAAATCAAATATGTATTTTCTCACATTTAAGGACCTGAGATATCAAATGCAAAAGGCTACAGTAGTCGAAGCCAATTAAAACAGACTTGCTTAAGTCCATTTAAGCTTCGCAGAACGTTAAATTCCTATAAACCTTTCAACAAGAATGTTTTTCTAGTTCTTCCGTTATTTTCTTTTATAGGTTGTCCCACCCAACCCACTAGGTACTCGTTCGTAACTCCAAAAAAAGAAGAAACCTGAACGCAAACATGATTTTCGAATATTCCACTGCCCCATGCTGTTATGAAATTCATTTCGTAGCATTCTCCATTGACAGACACACTTTTCGATTCTCGGTACGTTGCGTGCTCAATCATCTAAGAAATGCAAATAAAATTAACATTGACGCGGTCGCACATTAAATGCAACAGTATACGCGATACCCCCAGCTCCGCCTGGCCAGCCCGCCAGCCCTGCCTGCCTAGCGTGCACGTTCGTAATTTGCATGGGACCCCAACCGTAATGTGTTGTAATTGCATGTTAAAAGTGTAACCCCATGAAAATCGATATTAGCGCGTACACAAACCATCATTACATGCCGATAAATTATACCTTCAGATGGAACCTTCATCGCGGCATCCGCGAGCCGCGCCGGTCGTGGTACACCCCCTCTCTGCCTGCTGTTCAAATGTCTGTCGTCACAATGTCGTCATATTTTATATATCGCCTTCAGTCGCTGCTCAAATGAAAGATGCATGTTGCAGATACATTTAATTAGTAATATTCTGTCCAGCTAAATGGATTTTTATCGCGATGGAACCACACCACAACACCAGGAACAACAAAGATGGAAATAAAGACGACCTGCATATCGGTATCGAGCGTATAGATTGGAAACTAATCCAAGAGTTATCGAATATTTCCCTTTTGGGTTGGCTATGCGGTGCCCCGGCTTATTTGCCTGCGCACTGCACTCACGCAGGCCGCTCAACTAGCTCTGATGAGATGGTGGTTGCCAGTGCTACACCATGGCTACATTTTGAGTAACTTGACCACACGTACTTCTCCCATGCTGCGCAGCAGGACATCGTTCCGTTCCGGACAATCAATAAATTTTAACACATGATCATTACCGCTGAGGTATGACTTGGTGTTGGTGGCTCGGTGCTTGCTGTTGGCCTGGCCGAAATGCCTGCATTATGCATGGTGTGTGTGCTTGCTGCTGAGTTTGAAGCAAGGGGGGCTTTACGCTATATATCGTGCGCGGGGAACGAATGCTGATGATCATGCAAATCACTGTGTCGTTTTATTAATTTTTATTTTATATCACCATGAGGGAGAGTTAATTATGTAGGTGTTTATGTTTGGCTAACAAATGGCTACACAAAGGCTGCTGGGTTATTAACAAAACAAAGATTGAGCACTGGCATGTTGGAGAGTTAAGACTTTATATTATTTCAAGTTAAATTGAAAAGGAAAGGCGGCCAAAAATCTGAGAATTGCTGCACAAATATATTTTATGAGTTTTTCTTTAAAATTTGATGTTTAAAGAAGTATTCCTTAGAGTCTGAAGGATAATGTCATCCAGCGTTCCAACATAAACAAGTCTCTTAAAGTGTCAGACTAAATAACCTCTACATAAGGTTTGTAGGGATAGTGGTCAAAGGGTAGACAGGTGAACTAAAAAAATCAACGAGAACGAACTTCGTCCCTTTGCAGACCACGTACAACCCAGTAATAAGCAGAGGCTCAAACCGCTACAAACAAGGCGACCACTGCCGCCAAAAGCAGAGCTTTTTAGGCTACTGTTTTACGACCAACATTTCCCTTTCAACGCTAGGCTCACCAACATAAGTCTCATATGCGTGCTCTTGTTTAAAACAAAAGTTAACAATACCAAAGATAAGTCCTTTTTACAATTATAGAGCATTGCCCTATTGCTACAACATTAAGATTGTATTAAGCGATTTGAATGCTAAGCAATAAAAAGCGAAGGCTTCTTTAGTAGCGCGCTTGGAAAACAAAGACTGCATGACACTACCTCTTCTGACGGACTCGAACTGATTGACTTTGCTGCACGGCGACGCGTTGGGGTATGCTACAGCACAGCTATCACATTTCAACGAAAGGCCATGGAGATCTCCTAATCAATAAAGCGTCATCCAGAGGGACCATATTGCGATGCCGCCTCTTATGTGCTGGGTTGCGGCCGCCACAACAAGACCCCTGGTTTGACGATAAATGACGACAAATGCATGCAGCTCAAGAGAAAGCATACAGAGCGACTATGCATAGAAGTACTTCAGATGAGAGGAACACCAGCTTCTCCAAAGAAAAAAGAAAGAGAACACGTGAAGCGCGCGATTAAAAGGTAAGAGAGATGCTACAACAGGAGTTTCAAAAGAATTACTACAGGATCAAGGAGATAGCGTTTGCGATTATACCCTGCCAAGGAGATAGCGTTCCAAATGAAGTTTGTAGGGACTGTAGGGCACTCAGTGCTGAGCCGAGCCGAATCTCGCTGTGGCAGAATGAACAATTTAACCCGGGGGAAGAAATCACAGACGAAGCGTACGATTGATACCGCTGTCCGGACTTGGATGAAGAGAGGTAGCTGTGTCCAAGCTCTAAGCTTAACTGCAAGAAAGCCAAACTTCACAAATTCACTGGTGATAATGTAGTTAAAAGCATACCCCGCAGCTTATCTGCAAGATATGGTCAGAGGAAAACATACCCGATGAATAGAACCTCAAGCATTGTTGGCCCGATCGAGATTGTTACCCTTCTTCAAGGTAAGGAATCCTCTAAATTATGCCCAACTATAGAGCCATCAGTCTTCTTTACATCGCAGAATTAAGATAATTCTTCTAAATTGCAAAAAACCATCTTCTTATCGATTTCAAGGCCCCGTATGACAGCATTTATAGAGATGAGCTAAAAAGCGCAACGTCTTATTTGGACATCCCTGCCAAACTCGTCAGTGATGACGATGGAAAACTCAGGCTGTTGCGGGGAAGTGTATCCAAAAAAAAATAAGGCGAACCGCTGTCGTGTGATTTCCTTAACATCATATTTGAGAGAATTGTGCAGAACTCCCGCGACAACACCAGAGGCACAATCTTTCAAAAGTTCTTACAATAACAAGGATACACCGATGACATTGACATAATCAGAAGAACACAGCAAGGGGGCAAAACGAAGTATATATGCTGTAATCAAGAAGACACACCCAACACAGACTTATGGACAAAACATCACTATCCACAGATATAACTTTGAGGATTGAGGTAGTTAGGATAAATTCAGACAACGAAAACAGCGCTGCGATCAAACGAAGGTTTACTCTTGCTGTTTTTTTAGTAAGTAAGTAAGTCCACTAAGTAAGTCCATTTATGAGACCCTCATAATTCCAGTCTTGCTTAAAGGCGCAGGAGCATGAACCCTGTCAAAGGTGGATGAAAACGCTTTAGACTGCTTCGAGAGGAAAACCCTTTAGGTAGTTTATGGTCCCGTCTGCATAGACGATGAGTAAAGGAGAAAATATAACATCGAACTGTGCGAACTGTCACTGACCTAGCCATCATATGACTCAAAATACAACAGCTGCGATTGTTGGACCATCCGATAGACACCAACGCCCCGGATTGGAAAATCTTTGAATCCGCCTCACAGAATGACGCAATTCAGGAGCACCGACACTGACGTGTCGCACACAAGTGGAAGGGGACTTCAGCTTAAACTTATCGCACTCCAGCACACTGAAGCGCGAAGAACTTGCAAACTCATGGAAAAAGTTCAGAAAGACGTTGGAGCTTGACTTCAGATCTGCAAATAAGATGTTTTGGAAGACAATTCGCTGTCTTAGAGGAAGAAAGTTTAATATCAGCTGTATACGGCTGGTTAAATCCACGACGGTATGCTTCTATCAAGTGCAGAATGACATCTTCCGCATATATGGAGCGAGAACTTCGGAGTTGTTATGTGGCCAACTAGGACACTAACGATGACTATTTCTTCGACGACGAGATAAGGGCTAAAAATAGTCCGGGAGTAGACGAAGTAACTGCAGTGATTAAGTTGGCAGTTTAAAATTGACTATAACCGCAGTTTAATGGTATTGTAATTAATTGTAAAGAGCTCTTTACAATTAATTTAATTGTAAAGAGCGTTTTTACTGTCTAAGACTTAGACTAACCTGCAAGGTCAAGGAACGTCGGTCGCCCTTTAAAGTCGTTGTATGTATCCTCATCTTCATGGATTTCCTCTGCCTGCTAAGATCCTCTAGGACAAGAGTCAGCTTCATGGACGAGATACCGAAACGTACTTATTGAAAACCCCACTTGGTTGGATTTTGTAAGGCATTGAGAACGCCAATTCTACAAATATTTGTTTCCTGCTCTGTTCCTCTGCTATCCAGACGCGAAAACTTATGACTAAGCTCCTTATTCCTTGACGTCATGAAAGGGTGAAAAGAGCCTAATGATGTTGTCAAGCGTCACTTCACCTGGTGTAATGCTTTTGCAGTCTGATTTAGTCCAGACCCACCTACTCAAGGGTCTGGATAACCTGGTGTCTTTGCATGCTGGGGGAGGGGCTTTTCAAGTTTTGAAAACCAGATATTGCTGTAAAGGCTGATGTGTAGGAGATACAGTAGAGAAGACTATCTCAGTCACACGAGGTGGTATCCCATTTGCAAATCAAAAAATTTCGATCCCGTTGGGGTTCAATCAATCGAACAGCTGTAGGTTTCTGGATCGGACACTAAAGAGTGATATAAAGCCGAAGCTAGAAATGTCGTTTGGCGTTCGATTCAAACCCTTCACTTATGTAGGTTTACCATTCGGCTGTTTTGGGGCACTCTTGGTGAAGTTTGGACATGGTACGTGGTATCATGCATGACGCTTAGCATAAGGTTGAGGTGCATTTAAGCCTATTCGAGGATGGGAGAAGCCAGGGAAGCCCATTCAGTCAATTACATCTTAAAGGGATAGTTCCTCGCGAAGTTGTTTTAAGGAACGCGCTGTTGCAAGCTAAATAAAGGGTCCACTTACTTACGTTAGGTTAGGTTGGAAGGGTTGTTTACACTTAGTGCAAGTTCACTCGGTGAACAGGTTGACCCAATGTGATTACCCTTAAGAGGAAGAAAAAACATGAATATGGGTGTATGTCTAACAAACCGAACCAGCCAAATTTTATTTTAGGGGTAGTAATGATAATCCTTTCAGGTTGTCCACTATCAAAAAACCTGACACCTTAACAGGTTAGTCGTCGTTCTTGGAGAGCTGGACTGTGGCAGAGAAGGTGTTCTTTATGGATTCTATTTCTTCTTCATCTCTAAAGCTTCAACAGAAGTCGTTCACAAATATTCACATTCGCGTAGCCATGACACCAAATGTCACCAGTACCAAAAGTATTAGGTGCAGCATCCTGTGACTACGCCACCGAGCGTTCTTAAGAGGTTTCTACTAAGAGATAGAAGGGTCGTTGTTTTTTTGTAGGGGTTGCCATTAGCAGTGAGTTATGATACAATCCTTAGGCTGCTGCCATCGTTTACCGGCTAGTTTAGCCATGTCTTGATCTATGAAATTTTTCGCCAACGTTACGTCCATATCAGATCCTTTCCTGACCAATTCGTCTGTCAACTTATTTCCTGCTACGCCAACGCAGCCCAGGAACCCAGCAGAGTAGAGTGTGAAGGCTTATTTCCCTATGCCATGAGGCAATCCTTGACGCAGTTGGAGTACACGAGGTTGGAATCCAGGGCTTTTTGTGCTGCTTGACTGTCACCGTGTATAATTTCCGTTGCCGGCAGGTCCATAGAGTGAACAGTCTATGCAGCTCTCATGACCGCAGTAATCTCTGCTCGAAAGACACTACGTTAGTCATTTAGTCTTTATGACTAGTTAATTTTCCAAGAAGACTCCTGATCCTGTTCCATATTCTGTTTTGATCCATCGGTATAGAAGCGATACCTTCGAGATAGTCTCGAACTAGTCTTGTGTACTTGGTTTCACGACTTTGAATCTTTTATCGAAGCCAAATTGAGGCTTCTTATAACCTGTACGGGTTACAAGGCCATTTTGATTTAAGAGGTTCAGTATGCTCGAAAGTCCAGGACTTTTTGGCTAGAGATTCTCTCTTAGTCTGAGTTCTGCCCTCTTCGACATATGTCTTGTGAAGAGCTCCAGAGGTATTGTTTTCAGTATTGTTAGTTTGTTTTGTTTTCAGACCTGTTTGAGGTGTGGATCTCAATGCAGCCGTGCTACCTAAGCAAGCTTATCTTTGCACCTTCTTCAGATTGTTAAGGTAAGATTTCGTTTTACACGCCTTCCATCAAACCAAAAAGTAAAAATGGTCTTTCAACCGCTGAACACAGCCAAGCCAGTATACTTTTCTGGGTTGAGGTCCCCACTTTTTCTATTCTAAAATTCTACACACGAAAGAATTGTGCAGAGCTTCCGGGCCAACATTTAACTTGCACAATCTTTTAAAAGTCCACACAAGTACTGGCATACGCCATCGATTTTGGCGCACACAACTTTTAAGGCTTTGGCGGTGGCCTCGCGGTCCTCCACCAAGTTCGAGTAGAAAACTACGACTAGCCAATCTTGTTGGATGATGCCCAGGCCAACTAAAACAGTGGTAAGAAAAGGCTAGATGAGTCAGTATATATACAGCCATGTGGTAAGAAAAGGTTAGATGAGTCTGGCTAAAAAAAACGTCTAAAAGTCAGCTACAAATTAAAACGCTCTTCGATTTAGACGAGACAGATGTGTAGCTGAAGCGATCGCAGCAGGAGAATCCCTTGGTTAGGTAACGTCAAGCCTCTGTTGTGTGGGCAAAGGTTTAGTGCTGTCACTGTAAGCCTAGAATACCTTAACCTTTGCCATTTCGACGCTATATACTTGAGGTTTTTTTCCTGGGCAATTTAGACCTTGGGTAGCTTCTAATTTTAGTCTCCAGCGTTAAAACTTGCTTTACTTTTGCTTCATCGTCATCGAAAATCTTGCCAAAAGTAGGTTTAAAAAAGGCTCCAAAGCTATCAGAAAACACGCGGATCCATCTACAAATATCTGGATATTTTGAAAATGTCGCGACAGCCGGAGGCGAGTCAACTGCAACTATTTAACTTATGCATTTTATTTCTCTGATTCCTAAACATTAATAAACGTCTCTGGAATTGTACCTAATTTCACAATTATCGTCGTGTTCAGAGGCAGACCTCCGGCTAAACTTAAAATTTTTATTAGTCTATGCAAATGTGATCTCATATAAAGCAGCACGCGTCCAACTATATCAAGTCACCACGAAAACAAATCAAAAATATATGCCCCAAGAAGAAGACGCAAAACCACCGGGCTGTAGGTGTCCGTCGAATGTAAGATGAGATCTCTGCGAGCAGATAAAATCGTATACACGCAGCAAGAGGGTAATGGAAACCCCAAAACAGAATCATAACTTGGAATACCAAATGAAATAAACATGCTAAATTGATTAAATTGCTATAAATCATATTTTGGTGGAAGCACCTCTACATAGTGCCAGATCGTCCGCACCGCACAAGCACAACGAGGAAGCGAACCTCCCAAAACGTCTTCAAAAGGAAGAGATTCTTTATCTTCGCCGAATGACCGTAGGAACGCTGTGAAGCAATAAGTAAAACAGTCGACACGCTGGCGACTAATATCTGTTGACTCTACCTGTGTTGAGGTTGGATATCACACAAGACCACGATGGGAATCCTCGATTATCTGGTAGTGGAACAGAGGAAAATATCACCTTGAGAGCGCACTGTCCGGACGCACTTGGTCATCGAAACAACACACAGTGGCTGAATGCAATTTGGCGGCGCGAAGCTGCCGTTGCATATTTAGTAAATTAAAACCGAATTAATCGTTGGATGCAGTCCTGCGATGATTTATTTGATCAAGTGGCACTAGCCCTTGTTTAGCTGATTGTTATTATTCGAAACAGGGATTTTGTCGGGAGTCACAGTGGCATTGGTCTGCTTCCTCAATAAGGGTACCCAATAGCCAGGTGTTTTCTAAATTAATTAACTAATTAGGAACAAACGCTGACAATGTGATTCATCATGGAAGGTTAATAAGACGTGCAGTGGTTAAACGTGTTTGCCTTTTGGGAAATGGGGATGACATTTATAATCAGTGCCTTTCGATTTTTGATAATTATTGATAGATTGTAAAAAAGATGAAGTTCTACAAGTTTCCAAAATATTAAGGATGAGAAGGGTCGGTTTAGGATGTGCAGTAAAACAGGTATACAATATACAAATATCCGGTAGGCTAGGCAAAGAGGTTTTCTGACATCTGGAGCCACCAGTCACAAATTGTAAGCTTCACCAGCTATCTCCAATTTCGCACGCGATTTGGCTAAGTCCCCCTCCACTTGGGTGCGCCGCCTGTTGCTTCTCTTCTGCGCCTTCCTCCCGGAATAGATACGAAAATTTTCCGAACTGGGCGGTGATGTGCTTCTGCTCTACGATATATGACCAAGCCATCGCAGCCCTGTCAGCTCTACCAGACTTGTAAATCTTAAGCTTAGACACAACTTTTTTCACTTTACCCAGGTCGGATTGGCGGTATCGTTGATCTCCTTCGATCGTTGGTCTTCTTCAAACGATCTTGCCTCGGTCCTCCTAGCAGGCTTTTTGACAGTTTTTATTAAAAACCCTTTTGAAAAGATTTCGAAACTCATTCCTACCGTAGCATCTCTCTATCTTCAATCGCGCGCTTCTTCTTCTATTCTTCTGGTGAACGGCGCAGGACGAGAGTGGAGTAAGTACTGGTGAAAGTTTAAGTAAATCTTGGTGCTTGTGACCATGCAAGCCACAGTAACGATTGTGAACAGTCATTCGCACTATGTTTGCCACCCAGCCTTTAATTATACCCTGTTCCACAGGAATGGAGTATATTTAGTTTGATACAGGCGAAAATGAGACATAGAGAAATAATGACGATAGACCCCCAAGACCTTAAGAGCATATAATCAAGACCGAATTCTGAGTTGAATGAGCCATGTCCGTCCGTCCGTCCGTGTGTCCGTCCGTATGTCACCAATTTTTAGGCCGTAAATTTTGAGCTAGGAAGCTGAAATTTTGCACGTAAGCTCTCTGTCATCCGAAGCAATACAAGTGTTAAAATTTAATCCCCCCACAGACACGCCCACAATCGGTCAAAATGTGCAACAACCTCCGGTGCTTACAAAACTGTAAGACGTCGTGAAAAGCTGAAATTTATTATTTAGCATCTCCTAATGATTACAAGTCATAAAAAATAAAAATAAAGTCCGCAGACCGCCCCTTGTAGGCTAGGCATCGATTGAAAGTATAATCTTTCACATGCAATTTATTCAAATTTTCGTTCCAAATCGAAAAAATTTTACTGAATATATTATGTAGAAAACACTTTTTTTTAAATCTCTTTCATACAAAGTTTTGGGCCACGTCCACATTTGTAGGCAGAATTTAAGAAAAACCTCTAATTTTCCAGAAAACATGGATTTCGACTACTTTTTAGCCTAACTTAAGTAAGGATAAGAAATAAAATTAGAACATTAGCTTCACCGGGTTCTATATTAGATTTTGTTCCTTTAAAATTTTTGGGCACGCCCATGTTTACGAAATTGTTGAATTTTACCCAAAAAATTACATTTTTGACATCGAATCAATGAGTAACCGTTCAAATGCAATTTATTCTATACTTTTCTTCCAAATCGAGAAATTGTTTCTTATTATGTTATGTAGAAAATATTAAGTTCTAAATTTAGTTCATACAAAGTTTTGGGCCACACCCATATTTAGAGGCACAATTCCATAAAAACCTATAAATTTCCAGAAAAATGTGGATTTCGACTGCTTTTTAGCTTTACTAAGTATAGAATAAGAGATAAAATTTACAACATAAAGAACACCGGATACTATTTCAGATTTCGTTCATACAAAGTTTTCGGCCACGCCCACTTGGCCGCCAATTTCACAAAATTATTGAATTTAAACCAAAAAAATTACAGTTTTGCGTACATTTTAGCCGCAAACTTGGATATTTCTATACTAGTATTGATTTTCGGTTAAAGGGGTTGTACATGCCACGCCCCTTTTAAAAAACAAAGTGAACAAAAGCTTAAAAAGAATTTTTTTTCTATATAAAATGATGCATAAATGGTAACTGGACAGGGATGGAAAACAAGAAAATAAACGAATGGAAAGGAGAATAGGAATGGAAACCAGAAAAGGAATGGAAAGGAGAATAGGAATGAAAAAGAGAATAGGAATGAAAAGGAGCATAGAAATGAAAAGGAGAATAGGAATGAAAAGGAGAATAGGAATGAAAAGGAGAATAGGAATGAAAAGGAGAACAAGAATGAAAAGGAGAATAGGAATGAAAAGGAGAATAGGAATGAAAAGGAGAATAGGAATGAAAAGGAGAATAGGAATGAAAAGGAGAATAGGAATGAAAAGGAGAATAGGAATGAAAAGGAGAATAGGAATGAAAAGGAGAATAGGAATGAAAAGGAGAATAGGAATGAAAAGGAGAATAGGAATAAAAAGGAGAATAGGAATAAAAAGGAGAATGGGAATAAAAAGGAGAATAGGAATGAAACGGAGAATAGGAATGAAAAGGAGAATAGGAATAGGAATAGGGTATACCGCGGTCCGTTACAGACGGACCGAAGGTATTATATACGCACTGTTGCACTAACTCACTGGTTTTAAATAAGACCAATATTTCAAGCAGAAACAGCTGGCCTTTGGGTGAGGTCTTTAATCGAATCTTAATTGATAGATCAAAAACAGCGCTTGGAATAGGGCGAGAAGTCTTTTTTATTTTACTTAGTTTTTGCATCTCCAAACGGCTGCTGGATCGCTTAGAGATGCATGGAAAGTTGGCAAAGTACTGTCGGGGATCTCTCTTAACGAGATTGCTGACAGGCAACTGCAAAGTGAACAATCTATCTAGAGAAGGTGCTAATATAGTCGTCATAACACATCTGGTTGCTGGTCCCTTCAGCGCTTTCTCAGAGGGCGGAAGAGGAACGCCCATTAAATATGGTAGGTACCGATATGGTAATATCCGGGGCACCACCAGCAACACACTTGAAATCCAGGAGCGTCTGTCTCAAAATGAGCGGCGACCTGGTCGACCGAATATAAAACACCTTTTCCACTTCCAACATGCACCTATATATAGAACAGACAAAAATTAGATGTATGCCAGATGTTTTTATTTAATATTTTGCTGGTTATGTTGCGACATTGCTTTCTTCCATAAAGGCATAACACTTGCGGGTAAGCATTCGTGTATGCTTTCATGTTTCATACTGGCTCATCAGCGGGTGTGTTGAAAGTCCTTAAATTCCTTCCGCTCGCGATGTGCTAAGCATTTTTTTAAGGATAGTCGTTACCTAATCGCTTGATCTTAAGATAACTATAAAAAATAACCTAAAATTCAACAGTAAGAAACCGCTGTCAGAAGCTCAAAGTGCCTCTTTCTCTTAGAACTATTCAGATTTGTACACAAACTTTAGGACAGGAGGCCCTTCCGCTCTTACTTGGGCCTGGGCCTAAGCAAACAAGCTTCGCCAGCCAGCTCTGTCTCCAGCTAGCCATCTTCACTTTCGCACGCGAAGTTGCGCCCTTCCACTTGTGTGCGCCACCTGAGACCTGAGTCTCCGTGAAGATATTTCGGTGTAGTGTACTGTCCCGCCATCTAGGGAAGGAGGTTCCAACTTTGTATGCTGTTACACTTAAAAGAACAGTTTTACCTACAATCAAAGCAAGACCTGTTTGAAATGAAACTACTTATTAATAAATAAAAATTACAATCCGCTTATGGGAATCGTTGGATACCCCCAATTGACCACTTCCAAGTTCCGAATTGCGTCATAAACCTTGGTTGTTAAATATTAGTTTCTATTAACTTTAATTGTACCTATTTAGAATTTGTCAGTTAAGGATCTCCATCATTAAAAAAGGGACTTTGAAAAAAAGGACTTATCAACCCTTTTTCAATAACACTGTTTCTAGCGGTCCATCTGAAAATGGAAAAAGGACCTCTTATGGTATCACTATAAGTTGGCCTTCCTCCGTCCGTCCGTCCGCACCTGTAACTCATGAACGGTAAGTCGTAGAAAGATGAAATTTGGTGCAATTATAAAGTCTGTAAATATAAGAACGTATACAGAGGCAATTTTTTATATACACGTATAACGGTTTGATTACAGTTTGAATACTGATAGTAAGAAAGGCAAAAAGTGTTTCGGCTTTATCTTAAAAAGTTTTACAGCCAGAGAGAAGAAAATTGAAACATGGACTAAAAAAATATTGTCGAAATTCCCCAAAATATTGAAAAGTTTTTGTGAAATAAGGAATGGAAAATAGGTATCAATTTTCAACGTATTTAACTTCATAACTCTTTTATGAAGTTAAATACGTTAAAAATTGTATAAAAAATTAGTTTTTTTTTATGTGCAAATCAAGCAATAATTGTACGCTAAGCCTTCAAAAAAGCCAACGGACCGCTCTGTGTATGACTTCATACTTGATGGTTATTTTTTGTTCATATTTTAAATCAGAAGTGGAAAACACGTGTTACTTGCCTTTTTTATTTTAAAAAATTGGTATATACTTAAAAACGCCCCCAAAAATGGGCGTGGCAAAAAATCTATTTATTTCAGTTGATAGCATACGCACATTACAAGAACTATTAGAGTGCAAGTTTTTATACTTGACCGAGGGTTAATTTTAATGCATAGTTTGTAATACAGTGAAATAATCACCGTTGACTTCTAAGACCTTTTAGAGATATGATCGAGTCCGACAGGTAAGTCGATTTAGCCATGTCCGTCCGTCCGTCCTTTTGTATGTCTGTCCGTATGTATGTAGTTTTGAGGTCTTTAAAATTGAGCTAGGAAACTGGAACTTGCAGCGTTGCTTGGTTCTCATTTTGTACAGACATGGTGCAGACATCAACAGCACAATTAGAAAAATATAAAGTAAACGAAATTCAAATTTATATTATTAACGAATTGTTATGCTTGTCATGCTTATTATAAGTTAAATTATTTTTTACAAAAAAATAAAAAAAAAATGAATTAACTGTACTGATTGTCACCCCGCATCAGATATCAATTGAAATTTAAACCTAGATGTGTCATTCACCATTAACTTTTAAGTTAAAAAATGATTACTTATATTCAAATTATAATAATTGTTACATAGTCTTAAGTCAATCATAAATGAATAAAAATACAATACGATAGAGGGTCGGGTATTTAGAAGTTCGTTACATACGAACTCTTGCACTTACTTGTTTGATTTAAAACAAATATGTCGTATAAAAACCGTTGATAAGAATGCAAATTAAATATGACCACGCCTACACGGGGCCGGTTTTGGCTTTTTTGGAAAATGCCAATCATATGCACTCAAGCGAGAATATCGCATACCGAATTTCAGCTTCATACGGCAAATTTGAGTTTTCATGCCAATAAGTAAAGTGGGCGTGTGAGTGGACGGATTTCAAAAAATTTTACACTTGTACTGCTTCGGGACCTAGAAAGAACAGATATCAAGTTTCAAGTTCCTAGCTCCAAACATAAGGCCCAAAAACTACCGACTGACGATGGTTCATTCGGTCTCGACTCGGTCAACTAAGAATCAAACTTAATATACCTCCTATCGGATGGGGTATAAAAAAAGTATTATACAATAAATTCTTTAACAAAAAATAAATAAATTAACAAATAAAATTAAAACTACATATTAAACAAAAAGAAAAATAATTAATGTCAACAACACGCGGTGTTCCCAAGCGGTCCCCCATCTAAGTACTAACCGCGCCCGACGCTGCTTGATTTCGGTGATCGGACGAGAACCGATATTTTCAGCGTGGTATGGTCGTTGACGAATTTTTAAGTATAGACTTTTTATAGCTGCTAATTTTCTTTGTGAAACTTAATCCATTATTTTATCTCTTGGTAGGACACATCTCTTACAAATTTAATCTTAGTCTCGTTGCAATCCTTTACAAAACCCTGTCGCTCAACTAGTGTGGCTTTCAACTATGCATATTTTACCTCTCGCCAACTCTTCCCAAGTTAACTATGCGTAGGCATCTTATCCAAACATTCCTATGACATGTGCATCGAAATGGACCAACTCTTTTGCCACCTTTATTTACCTAATGGATTCCATTCCATATTGCATATCCACCAATTGAACTTTCAACAGTTCCAGTGTAGCCGATGCACAGTCATATTCGCCATTTGTGCCTGCCAAGGCTCGTAAGCAAATAAAACTCAAAGTTAGTGATACGATTTTTATTGGAAGCTTTTGAGTTGACAAACATACTTATGTACATTACTTATTATTAGATGTTTTTGAACTTATCATTTTACTTTTTGTTGCATTGATTTTCAACACAACTATTGGCGATTGAAGGCAACCCCCGGTGGAGAATAGATGAGTATGTAAGAAATCCCTAACTTAATCATCGGGCTTTGATTTACTTGCCAATTGGGTGAAAAAGTCAACATAACTAACCAATAAAACTGAGGAGGAAAAAACAAACGCGTTCTTCATTGAAGTTTTTGTCGGCCAGCAAACAACTAACATTTTTCCTTCCATAACACTCTACGAGAGTATTATGAGAGTATTCTCCAAGCGCTTGCCTCTTGGTATTTGCCTCTCATAGAGTACTACGAGAGCGCTTAAGAGAGTGTTGGGGGAGTTAAATGGCCCCACTTATGGGAGTTATTTGTTCTGATAAAAAGTCTTAAGCTCTTCTTGCTAGAGTTATTCGGTCCCATAGTAAGACAATAAGTTCTTCTTATGGCAGTGTGAAGAACTAATCTTGTTTGAAAGAGAGAGAAACATATAAAAAACAATTTTCGTCTCATCTTCATCATGTTGTATGCCAAAAATGCTTTAATTTTTCATAAGGATAAAAAGTAAGACAGAGAACAAGATATACTTCTAAAAGAAATTGTTATTTTAAATGCGCTGTTTGATGGTACACCATTGTCATCACTATTATTGACTTTAATAATATTTTTTTCTGCGGTTATTTATGCAAGAACTTAGTGCAACTGAAAATTTATCTGCTAAAGTTTATTTTTCTCGAAGTTAACATTTTACTTCGAGAAAAACAAAGCGCCTCGGAAATAATCAATTTAAAAAAATATTAAAAATGATAGCTCATCGCAGCAGGGTTACCGCCATTTCTCTGTTTAAAATGTGTTTTACCTCAGCCAATGGGGTAGGGAGTAAAAAAGGATGTAAGATTTGCTACCGAAATTTTTTTCTTATAACAAACGGATGCCAATCAACTAGATGCGTATACCTTGACTTCTTGGTAACTCTAAGATTTGAGAAATTAAATGGCGGAAAAAATAGTTTTCTTATAAGAGTCATTCGCTTTTTGTGAGTGATTGAGCTTTTTAAACAGAGATTGTCTCTCCTCGTATTTTACCCTTTTAACCAGAGTAAAATTGCCTTTGTCTCCCCGAATCAGAATAAATAAATTGTTTTTAAGAATTAAGATAAGGCGTGGTTTAATATTATTTAAAGACGCATTTCTGTTTTGACATCATTGACGCGCGCACATGACTGAAAGAATATAAAGATAACGACTATGACATTTGTTCGCTAAAGTTAAATTAAATCTGACGTCATCGGAGTTGACTGTGAATTTATTAGGGTGTAGAAAAAGTCGGTCAATTCGTGCTGACCAGCCCCACACCATGAATATGTTTTTGTTGACGATTTGCGTTGTAGAGGTACACTTTTTTTTCATAAAGAAATGCATTCAATTAATTAAAAAAAACTTCTGTGAATGCAAGCACACTACACACTGGCAAAATTACTTTTGACGGGTGGTGGGATGCAATTATTGATTTTTGAATTGATATAAATAGGTTTTTTATCAGTCATCCGGTCTCAAAACAAGAGTGCTAGGCTGAAAAGAGTGTTTTTATGAGTACTTCTATACTTTGACCCTCATAATGATTCTTCTTATAATACTTTTACTCAAAGTAAAAGAATCAAATATGCTCTCATAATGGGAGTTTACATATTTTTGACTTTCATAACTTTTTACCCTTCTAATGAGAGTACTATGAGAGTAAAATTCATATCAATCAAAAAAAATTAAGTTCTGGGAGTATTCAAGAGTCTTACGTTTACGTTTACGTACGTCTTACGTACGATTTGACGTTGTTGCAGGTCTTTTCATATTCCTCTTCTGTCCACCAGATATCGCATTTGGCCTTTTCCATTCGTCAATAGATTTGCCTCTCTCTCTAAACTTTTGCTGTCTTTTGATAGAGGTTAAGATATTTTAAGGAATTTTTCACTTGTCAGAGTCCATTGGTGATAGGCTGCGGTCTTGTCATACACCATAACCTAAGCAAAACGCGCTATTTCTATCCATTTAAGGTAGCCCTTATGAAAGCTATAAGCTTTTCTGGAATACCCCTACCTATGTAAAGTCGTTGAGCATGCCAGATACACTCTCTGTTGAAGCTGTTAAAAGCCTCGCAGTCAATAAAGCACTGATCAAATTATATAAGATTTGTAAGATTTATAATCTGATCAGTGCTATAAACAGCAGGTGAAGTGGTGATCTGAATGGGAGGGTCACAGTGCCTCTTTTCAAAATTTTGACTTAGGCAATAAAATTCTGCTTATTCATGCTTTTATAAGCAAACTTCTGATTTTTAAAAGTAAAGCGAAGGTAAAAAAAATGCAAGGCAATGCCTCCATACTTATTTTGCTGTGACGTTTAAAAAGCAGAATTTAGAAGCAGATTTTTGCACTCATTTCGCAGATTTTTGCAGATTTTTTTTTTGGGAAGTTTGACGATTATACCTTTTTTCCACTTCTCGCGGAGATGTTCTGTCACTGAGATGCTGGATTATCGCCGCTAAGATTTCGTCTAGTCCTGCGGCCTTACTATGCGATTTGATCGCAGATATTATCTCTTCCTTACTGGGTTCTGTGATATGTTTTCGGGAAATTCTTACTTCGTACAGAACTCATTTTGGCTTGTGGTCACATGAGTTGAGACCACTGAGGCTATGAACATCTATCAGCTCTTTTGTGATTCTGTTAACGGTCATGCTGTCACGCCTACCGGTTGCAGCTTCTGCTTCTATACTTGGTTGATGTAATTGGGCTTGTCACGTACGTCGCACACAACGTTGTATTGTACTGCTTTAAGTTTTATGCGATAAAGGGCATCGAGCTCGTTTCTTCGTGCTTCCGATGAAGCTGCTATGCAAGCTTTTAGGATTAAACGATCTTTGGTCTGTTGTCAGGTATCTTCAATCAGGCAGAGACTATGTCTATGTCTACACTTTAATGGACCAACAATTTGTTCCGCAGCACTTACGAAAGCAGATTTTATGACAGCCTAGTGGTCTTCTATTAAAGTATAATACCTCAGACATAAATTGTTCTTTTCCATAGCTACATCTGCCCGCTCTTGTTGAAAAGCCCTTTACATGAAATTATAACAGACATTATTTAATGTCATCTGTAAAGTTCATCTGTACCATAAATTGGTTGGGGAATCAATCTTGTGATTCACATGCATGTTGCAGATGCCACAAGCAATTCCATAGCGTGTTTTCTTCATTATATACATATCCTTCCATATAATCTCTAAACTTGCCACCATAAACACTTCCATAACCAAGTAAAAGTCACACAAGCTTAAATTTCGCACAAATCCGCTCAACATTACACACACAATAAATATGTCAGATTAATGTAACAGAATTTCAATTGTCACAACAAGTAATCCTCTCACGAAATCGCTTTTTTCTGAAGCTGAGAAAGAAGACGTAGGTAAGAACGAAGGACGGACCCCGACGATTATTCAATTCCCGACTGATTTACACCGCCGGAAATTTATGACGATTAAGTGTGTTCGGTTATGACGATTAAATGAGTGTAGGCCATAAGGGAAAATCTTCAACACCCCTTACCATAAAAACTGTATGGACAGACATTTTTATTGGCAAGGTACGATCTTATTTATTGACATTTCGAAAATATGTGAACAAAGTGTTTAAGTCAACCTCGGGCTGTACGGCCTCAGATAAATTCTGGCCCATTAGTTCATGTAAAAGGGGCATGAGAAAAACTATCTGTTGAAGGCCTTCTTCAAGTTGTCTTACATGTTTGACAAAATCGTTAGCGACAGAAAGACTGACAACTGGGTAATCATAACACATTGCGGGTAACATGGATGTGATTACTTAGGTCACTCACACGCTTGAAGGGTTCGCAAAAGAGAGACGAAATTACTGAACTGATGTTTTAGCAACTTCGTTGGCAATTATCCTGTTCACTGCAGTGACGAATTTTCGCTTGGCTGGCAAGACTTTCATTTCCCTCGAAGATCAACGGAGCCATTTGAGTCTAGTGCTTTGCCACGGTTAAGTCAAGCTCTGTTACAATGTTATTTCTTAAATTTGAGTTTTTAAAGATACTTTGTCTTGTGCTGTTGATTCTGTGGCTGTATATTTTGAGTACAGTGGAGGCCAAGCACATGGCCAAACGAGGGATAATGGACAACATCAACAATGGCATAAAATATGCTGGTCAGATGTTCGGTATATATACTTTTCCTGATCGAAATGAACCTAATGGTAAAATGTTTAAATTTCCGAAAAGGAATTAATACAGCTGCTGATGTGGCGAGTCTGGTAGCAAAGGCTTTCGCACCACAAGCTCCGACGAAAAAAATTGAAACCTCATCACTGTTTCAAATACCAGAGCAAAACGATTATCTTGACAGAGGAAGTGGTTCGTCTCCTACGAAAATAAATGCAACAGACATGATTGGGGGCCTCTTGAGGATGATTGGATTTGACGCTGGTAAACTTGGTGCCCTTGCAATCAATGCACTTTTAATGATCGCTCAGTTGGTATGACTCGATCAGACACTCTTGAAAAACCAATAATTAAAACAACATTTTAGATAGGAAACGCCCTCAACAAACGTCAATATCCAAAGTCGACACTTACAAAATCATCTGATGAATCGCAGCATCCATATGATACCGAGGAGCCCGCATATGATGATCCACAAGATGAGCGATCTGGCAGAGGACATGTCGGTGATAATACACCCCTCGATTGGATATTAACTAACCCACCAGAGGGCCTGACCGCTTTTATAGAGAAAATCACTGATCGAAAGCTGCCCGATCAGCTGGCCGAAGCTGTGGGAAAACTCGAAGATCAAGATGGACAAGGGGATTGCATCAAGCTGTTGATGTGTAAGAGTGCACCATTCATTTGGGGCATGCAAGATTCCGTTTCAAAGCGTCTGAGTCAAGCAAGTGCAGAGCAGGAAGAGAATGAGCCGAATCAAAGGCCCATTTCGATGCTCTTCAGAAATCTTCCAGATGTCGAGGAGTATAGACGTCACGGTCATTTGTGTGAACAGCGATATTCTAATTTTTGCAATAGAACTAGTTCTTAATCTGGCTCTCGGGAGCTTTTCTGCACACTTTTTTTAAAGAAGTTTATTAAATTATTTATTTGCAAGGCATTTTACACTTCACTTCATTATTCTAAGGTGGCAACATTAGTTGGTCTTAAATTTTTGAGGCAATCTTTAAAGGCGCGTGTCAGTTTATCTAATTTTTAACACCGAATCGAGAGGGACTAAAACAAACAAATGCTTCCAATTTACTTGTTCTCTAAGCTAGGTCAACGCGTTTTTCGCCATGAGAAGGATCGATATGGATGAGACATGAGAGCTTTAGTAGCCAGTCGCTAAAGGTTATATTCCGCATATCGGACGCCCTCTAGTTTTAGCTCAACCTTGTCCGCGGGATTCTGCGCAGATAAATAAGATAAGATAAGATAAGATTTTTATTTTTTAACCGTATTAAATTTTGCCGTCTGCCTGGTAGCAACATAAAGTATCAAATTTAAGTGTCTTTGGTCTTTAGAAAAGGGTAAAATCGAATTCTCTAAAATAATTCATAAATTATTCTATCACGATAAGCTAGGGCCTTTGTTCAGTAGAGATGCAGCTTCTTAGCGTTGCACTCGTTGAGATGCTGTAAGACTTGCTCCGGCTGCATTACATCAACTCCGAAGATATGCCTCCTTATTTCCCTAAGGACTGGACATTCGCCAACAAAATGAAGAACGTCTTCTCTCTGTTGCAAGTTGCAGAGTCCACAGAGCACCGGTAGGCCATCCCTATGCGGTATAAAATTGAGTTTAAGGAGTTCGCCTCTCAACTTAAACACCGTATTAATCTCCTGCGTGCTAAAATTGTCGTGAAAGTAGTTTTTTTCACCTAGATCATAATTAAGGCTACTGTAGATCATTCTGTGAAGTGAACCACGAGCTTGCTCAATGAATGATTTCCTAGCGTGACCGTCTAAAAATGTTATAAGTTCATACAGTGAGTTTTCCAATCACCGCTTACTGGAAACTGCAGGTCTAAATTGCACTCCCTACCCAGCTCCAGCCATTCTTGGAACCATCCTGATTTGGTACGGATCGCATGCATCGCAACGATTTTTGGCAAACGGTGGTCCTGCATATTTAAAACCTGAAGGATGTAGTCCACATGTAACTTCATGGTTTTAATGAAGAGAGGTGGTAGACCTGTTTCAACCATTTACATGTAGTTGGGTGTGTTGGGTGGAAGATGAAATGTTCTTTTGACAAAAAATCGCAACAGCTTTTCGACCGTGTCAAATTTCTTAATTCCCCAAACTTGTGCAGCATAAAACATAATTGACTCTGCTACCGCTAAAAAAAGTTTTAATTTGCTGCTATGTAAAATATGTTGATTTCTAAAGCACTTGCTCCAGGCCATATTTATGGCTTTCTTCGCTTTTGTAAGTTTTTGTTTAAAATGTAGCTCCATGTCCAAATTTTTAGTGAAATAAACACCCAGGTACTTATACTCTTTCACAACCTCAATTGAAACATCGTTGTAGAACCATTTTTCGTTCCGGTTGTATCTTCCTCCTCCTCGCCTAAATATCATCACTTTTCGAGATTAACCATCAAATTCCACATGGTGCAGAAGTCTCTAAGCCTGTTAATCATGAGCTGCAGCGATTCCGGAGAGGCAGCCATGAGCACTATATCGTCGGCAAAGAGGAGAGCTTTAAAAATTTTAAAAACCTGCGCAGATGGATCGTTCCCACTTTTGTTGTGGGATTATTTTTATAGAAAAAATTAAAATAAAATTGGGATTGAAGGAGATTCTTAAGGCTTTCGAAATCAGTGCCAGGAAGGTGACCTTCATACATCTTCATTATACTTATGGACCTCCTCTTTCTATCTTTGGTCTGAATAGAAAGAGGAGGTCCAGCAGAGACACCGTGGATCATAGATCATAGCTCCTATTCCAGCAGCTCCGAGAGTGCGTTGCCCGGAAACAGCGCAGAGAAGTCGCTCTTGGGTGTCAAAGGGGGTGAAAAGGCGTTAAGCCCAAATCTGCGGTCAGTGGAATCAATTTCAATTCAAACGACCGTTGAATGGAGACCATTGTCAGCAAATCCGGTAATAAGAGATGGAGATGGAGAGAATTAAGAAATGAAAGGATACGTGTCCGCCACAAACTGCTGCTAGCATGGACACTGCGCTTGCTTAGGACTCAGACAGGGACCAATCTCTCATGAAGTTTTCTTCTGTTTAGGCGTTTAGTCTTCAGTGTGTCTCGGACAGTATTTATAATCAGGAATTACGCACTCACGTACATTTATTTGAATGAAATAATTTAAAAATACTATATTACTTGGGTCAACTATTTTCTCGTCCTTACCTCTCGTTTTAACCTTTAGCAGACTCTGCTCGCTGGGTATGAAAAGACTGAAATGCTACCACTGATCAGACTATTGAGAAAAACTTCGATCAAATAACAAGAGTTTAGAGCACTTTCTTCTTTGCTTATATTTATAACAACCGGTTTTGTCGCACATGTGCTGTGCATATATACTGACCAGAAATAGTTTGAGCGCTTTAAATTTTGGTTCGAGTTCAGATTTTATTTGGGCGCAAGCGATGGGTCACATGCTCACCTTTCTTGCCGCCACTAGCAATAAAACTGCAATTAGTGGGAGCCCCCCAGATAACAAACGATTGATTTTACACGACCAACATTTTTTTGTTGTCATTCCGAAGATTATAGATAAATCCCAAAGTGGCTCCACCGGACAAATATATGATTAATTTGACAAGAACACTCTGTTTCTGTCATTTTGGCTCTCCAAAGAGAGTAGCGATGTCCTTTCCCAGGAGCAAAACACGATTTTTGCTGTAAAAATCACAATAGAAAACGTACTTGTGACAGATCTGTCGTTCACGGACAGTTTCGGTTTCCTTTTTTGATTCTCAAACTATTACAAAGGCGCAGAAAATAGGTTTTTGAATAGGGTGAATGGGATTTATGGGAGGGTTAATTTTTAATCGCTAGCCGAGAGAATTTAAATTTGTATGTTAAATCGCGTGATTTGTAGAGGATTTAGTTAAGATTTATATTAATCGCGTTAATTAATTTTTATTTATGTATGAAGATTTTTGTTACTCGCGAATTAGTGTTTGGTACAGTTAAGTAATCAATTAGTTGCCCTTGCCATATCTAACGAGACGATTAAAATTTGTATGGCAAATATCGAGATTTAGAGATAAGATTTATGTGAATCGCGGACTAGTGTTGTGTGGAGACATCGTATAAGTCTAGGTACTACAAAAATACAATTGCTGTTGTTTATTATTTCTATACCTGACTACAAAGGAATAGACTATATTATATTTTAGACCAAAATGCGCGAAGAATAAACTGAATATTGAAAAAATGTCTTTATGCTTTCCTGGAATTTTATTTACAAATATAATTGTGAATAATTGTCAAGAACGAAAGCTTACGGCAAGTTCTTCTTCTT
Source organism: Neoascia interrupta (assembly GCA_947623515.1). Classification (NCBI taxonomy): domain Eukaryota; kingdom Metazoa; phylum Arthropoda; class Insecta; order Diptera; family Syrphidae; genus Neoascia; species Neoascia interrupta. The sequence goes on from OX392463.1 coordinate 123,153,127, forward strand.
ATTGTGTTCTGTGGAAACTTCTGTTCTGTAAAATTGTTCTTTTCTCGTACACCTGAAGGGAATCGTGCTCGTGTAAATGTTCTTTTTAAATCCAAATTATTTGGGGGCGACACCGAACTCGAACTTTCGCCACTCGTCGTATTTGACGGTGGAAGCTGGGTGTAGCATTAATTGTGTATTAATTAATTATTATCTGATTCGTTATTTTTTAAAACGCGACTGAAATTAAGATAAGAAGTTACTTAATATCACAAACTTAAGGCTATCAAAATTAATTTTCAGTAAAAAGTACAAAAAACCGACGATAACAAAATCACGCCACGAAATGAACAAAAGGTAAACCAAATGAAGTCAAAGCAATTTGACACTTAACGTGATGACTGCACCTGTGCAGTATTTGTCGTTCTGTACATAATGAAACCAAGTGTACACCACACTGGAATTGTCGCGAACAAGGAGTATTATTTGACAGCTCGGTGTTCAAAAGAAAACGCCAGAAGTTTCAGCCTTCTGAGCCACTTCAGCGCTGGCAATTTTGGAACCGACTCGCCCTTAAAAATCGAACATCAAAACTAACATACCCAAATGTCATATAATATCATTGCAAAAGATTTTCGGCTCAGTGACTCGTGTTTGGTTGGTTTACGTAAAATAAAATTTAAAATTTCGTTTTAAACCATGAATCAAGCTGAAATAACTAAACTCATGTCCCAACTGCGGATTGCCATTCGACCGAAAAAGAGATATTTAAGAAATCCCGACGGGCCCGAAGGAAGATTACTTAAATTGCGGAAGACTGTCACGGCGCTCGTTAAGCACGAACGTATAGAGCTGTACTACAATCGCGCCGATGAAGCCAGAGGTTACGCCGAGTTGGTAAGTCTAGAACCAAGTACCAACGTCCTTATAATTATTGAGTAAATCTAATTTTAGTTGATTTCAAACGCTCTGCGATATGGTGACTGTCACAAGCCCACCATGGAATTGGCCGATTACTGGTTGCTAGAGAAGCAATTGGTGCACAAGCTGTTCAAGGTCCTGGTGCCACGATTTCAAGAATGCAGCGTGTCATACACCCGAATGTACAAGGCCCCCCGTGACTACCCGGGCATGTACTACAAGAAATCTGTTTTGGAGCTTCGAGGAAACCCATACCCTGCGCTCTTACCGGACATGACTCAGAATCGGGGTCTCATACAAAACATACTACTGGACGAAGCACGCAAAGACTTCCAGAAAGAAAAGATTGCACAGATGGCTGAAAAACTTACATTGGAGACAAGCACAACGACACCAAAGCCGCAAGACACCAAGGAGCAACCTCCAAATGTCTCGTAAAGTTTTTTGAAACTTAATATTGAAGGTTTTAAATAAAGTTTACTACGTGTTTAAGATAATTAAAAAAAAAAATGTTCTACTTACTGAAATGTTGCGTAAACACATGTTCCTGCAAGGTGCATCTTTTGCGGGAAGAACAAAATTTCTGGAACCCAATGCGCAGGTCAGCCTCCTTGTTTACATTTTTTGTTAAAATCAGCTGTGAGAATAACCTCACTTTCAATATTTTCACCAATAAAAAACAATAACACGGATAACGGAACACGGCGGGCATTTTGATATCTACCGTTGCCAAGAAGTTGCATGGGGATTGAATTTCTGAAAATTATTTCACCAATACCGAAAAATCAGCTCCACCTGTGGTCCTTTTTGATATTTCTTCCAGTTAAAATTCGTTTCAAACAAAAAATTATAGGATTTTTATTAAAAAATGCGACACAAAACCGGCAACCGCACTTCTACAGTGGACGCGCTCGCGATGACATCTCAATTTTTATCCAGATTTTTGACACTAGTGACAGTTCCATTTCTGGGTGCGTTTGATTTGCCAGATTTTTAAATGAAAGTCAGATAATTTGTAAAGATGGCCGCTCATAGTGGAGGAACCGATTGGTCCTCTGTCGTAAAACCTCTTTTATCAAATAATTATGGAAATTTAAATAAAACCGATGTGCTGAACATAATAAAAGCCATCACCAGATGGTAAGTAAAAAGAAGTTTCGTCGAAAAATTTTCCAGCGGCCGAGAAAAATCCAATTGAAAATTTCACAATGGCGGCCATGTATTTTTCGCTGCGAAAAAGTGAAAATTCCTTCGTTCTTTCGATTTTCACAAGCAAATTTTTGTGTATTTCTTTAGTGAAAACGATTTTTTCGAAACCGATAATACCAATGGACAGTTTTTTACTGCATTTTCGGCCCTGGCCGCAGACACCGTCAGTGGACAGTGCAGTTTGGGTGAGTCAGTGGGTTGAGCGATTTTGCGAAATGGGGGGCACTTGACAAAATTCTTTGTTCCATATATATATGTTTTTGTATGTGCAGTTTGCCAGACGCAGGTGCCACAGATGATTGAAGCAAGTTCAGTGCTTATTCGGTATATTCTAAACACACTGAACAAGCTAAGTATATTTGAAATCAAATGGATGCTGCCGGCATTGAAGAGTCTGTGCGAAGGGAAACAACAGTTGGCAGGGTTTGATCATGCCACCGTTGCAGCAATACTGAAGGGAACCAAGTTCCCGGACACCAGCAAGAGTATCGTAAGCGGAAGCAGCGACAAGGACAGCCCAAAGTCGGAGATCAAAAGGTCCCGATCGGATTTGTCATCAGTCATATTGCAGCAATTGATTGCTCCACTGGAAGTGGGAAACCCAAATGCTTGGGCACCATTAAGCGAGGAGCTGACGGATTGTACGGTAAGTCTACTCAATTCAATACCGTTGTTAGGAGCCTTTATACTAACTCGTTTAACAGGAAATATTCTCTTCGGCTAACATTGCTTATCTCGAGTCCTTGAATGCAGGAGATGTTGTCCTTGAGGTTTGTTCCTCATTACCAACACTTTCCAAATACAGGCTGAAGTACGAAGAGAGTATTTCAAGTGGAAAACAGCTCTATCTGCCACTGACCACAGCAGAAGCGACACAAATTAGGAACAACTATGCACACATGTCTGCAGAGGTGTCCATCCTGTGGCAGGCCCTTACACTTCCTATACTTGAACCCTTATCACCAGTTAAAATAAAGCAACTGTCTCGTTGCGCAATGTCGGCGCTATATTGCGCAGTTCTCACATCCATTTCGAGCAGTGTGCTCTCAATGTCCAGCTCCAGTTCGCAGAAAAGCCAACAAGCTGGTAGCTCGTCGCAGGTCTCTAAGGAAGCCGACGAGACCGAAGAAAGCGCAAGAGTCATAGTGGACAAAGCGTTGGAAATCTACACAACTATCGGCAATATGTTTAAAAAATCCGCACGCATATACGTCTATCAGAACCACTTGTGCTTCGGTGCGTGGTTGTTGGTGACCGGTATTCAGGGTGCCCTTGGGGCGTCAGGCAGTGCCAGTACCAAGCAGCAAGCTCCACAAGGAGAGGAAGCAATCACCAAGGGTAAAAGCCCTGCCAGGGGATCCGAGACTCATACCCCATCCGCGAGAGTAAATCTGTTTAAAGTTCAACAAGGCTTTGGCGTTCTAAATGCTGCCATAGCAAGCCACAGTTTGAACTTACTCACGGAATTAATCGATGACTTGAAAATTGAGGCCACCTGTGGTGATGAACTACCCCAGGGATCTGCTGGCGGGCAGAGCGCACCTGAACCAGCCGCATTTGATATTCTAGAACAGTACTCGGCTCTAGAAAGAGTCATTCGAGTTCTCAATACAGCAACTCTTCAGCAGTTATTGACCTTCCTCGCCACAGTGTCATACCGCAAGGCTTGCTCCTTGAAGCGAGCAAACGCAAAGGACCGCACCGAATGTGACCCAATAAGCTACTCAGACTCGACCACTTATTACAATGACACGCTGTCTTGTTCGGATAACTCTGAGGAGGACGACAGCGAGAGCTATTTGGGACTCTGGTTCAAGGAAACACTATCGCCAGAAGCTAGCGACGAACCAACCGAAAGTCAAGCTCAGGAGAAATTAAATGAAGCTCAAAAATCGAATTTAGTACCGGCGAAAGATGAACCACACGAATATTTGGAACTTGCTGCTCAAATCTTCTGTTTCCTCGATCAATCGCTGGGCACGAGGCACACCTATCTGAACAAATACGTGAAGGCAGGCTTAAGTGAACAGCAAATGGTTCTTTTGGCGAATATTCTTAAAGACCTTGACCGAGATGCATCACGAGGGGAGCCAGAGAACTCCAGCTGTCCCCAATGGCAAACGGCAATGATAAAGTTTTCCGGCGCTGTCGGCAGATATCTGCACAACTTAATATCCGGATTGCTCTTGAATGAATCGCTGCAGTCAAACCTTCTGCTCTACTTGTCAGTATCACCCTGGACGCAAGACACAAACACCTGGCCACTGCAAGTTTACTCAAACACTTTGTCCGTGCTGGTGCAGATACTTCTTCTTAAGCCCACTCAAGAGAAGGAGGCTGCTTGCTTATCGGTTTGGCATCGCTTAGTAAACACTCTTGTCGAAGGTGTGTGCTCGACTTCTGCGGCAAACCAAAGCTCCGAATCCGACTACGAAGATCTGAACATTGAACACGCGCAACTCTTGTTGTTCCTCTTTCATTCACTTAACTTAATGCAGAAGAAGTCGATTCTTCTGCTCACCGCTGGTGGTGTTATTCGATGCGCCGAAGTATGCCGCAGTGTATCGCCTGAGAAGCCCTTGCGCAACCATCAGGTTATGCTTCTGTCCCGTTTGTTGCTGTTTTTGGAATATCTTATGAAGCACTTGTACAATGCACCCACCGTCCTGTTGGAACAAGTGCGCTGGAATCTCTTTTCCGTCAGCACTCTAGATGGAAGTCAGAAAGTTTCCGATTTGCTTAATAACAAAACAAAAATGCACTCGTTTTGCCGTAAGGATATTGAGGACAAGTTCAGGAAGTTTGCTCCCGAAGCTTCTACAAGTAAGTGGAAACCACATTTCCTTAGTTTTTTTTATTGAAGAGTAAAAGAAAAAAACTTTCTCCTCTTTATTATAGGCATTCGGCCAAAGTTTTATTCACTCGCCATAGTGGACACGAAAATCCTTCAAGAATTCAAACTTGACGGCTTGGCTTGGAATTTCATTCTTTGTACACCGGACAAACTTAAATACCCTTTGCTTGTTGACGCCCTCATTGATATATTGTCTGTAACCGACATATGCATGGCAAAGGTAACATCGCACACTCTGTGCGCAGTGCACTATTGCTTCAGTATCTGCTGGAAATTGCTCTTGGGTTTGCCGCCATCAACGCCACATGTTGAAGCACTACTCCAAGACAAGACACCGACTCTACACTCGCTCTTGTGGTCGATTCGCTGTTTTCACCCAGTCGCAACATCGCACTACTTGATTGTGAACAGCCTCATAAAGCAAGGAATGTACACTCAGTACGCTGAGAATTTGTGGAAAAACATAACCGAACATGTAGCCGATCCCAAGTTTAGTTTAAAGAATACTATTTTTGGACTGGAAGCGTTCAACAAAACTTTCAACATTCGTAAGTTATTCAATCTTTGTTATTATTTTTTTAATAAGATGTTTCAAATTACATTTCAATATTAAATTAAATAGCGGTTAGAACTCTTATCTCTACGTTATGAATTACAATTTCATACATCAAGATTTAAGCAGTTTAAAATACCCTTGATCTTAACGTTTGGGTTAATCAGGGGTTTCCAAGAGATTGATAATAGGCGAAACACATTCGAAATGTAGCTAACAAGTTCCCGTTGTCTTTTCTGAGAAATATTTCTATTCAATTCTGCACATAATTTGAGCTATTTTCTCTTGAGTAAAAATTAGTAAAAATGACCAGATCCTCTTGGGTGATCTTTCTTAAGTGGTGTTATATAAGCTCCAATTGACAATTTTTTCAGAGGAGGATGCTTCTATTTAAACCCTTCTTGGTGTTGATTTTGTGGCATGATTTTCCAGCCGCATCAGTTTTTTTGTTGCCTTCATACCAGTGTACGGGAAACCATATGCTTTTGATCTTTTTTAACAAATGGGAAAAAAGACTTTATGGTACCACTCTTGGTGAGTTGTAAAAGAATGAAAATTGTTTCACTTATAAAGTCCGTGAAAAATATAAGTTAGTTGTATACTGTTGTTGCAGAACGAAACTTGAACGCACAATAACTAAAACAATTTCACTTTTTGAAAACTAGAAACCGAAAGAATAAGTTCGGCCATCCACACAATTATTGTGTTTTGATTTTGTGACATTTTGCCGTCTGCCGGAATGTCACAACTGTCAAAAGCCACGTTCCACAAGTTTGGAATGTAAAGCCCTTCTAATGACGTAGCCATTTTGGAGGTAAACAGGGTGCACAGTAAAAGTCAATTATGTTTTTGGAAAAGAGAGTTTGAGCTCATTTCACCTTCTCTTTGACAAAAGAGTTACGGTTGCCGTTTTGAGTGTAGCCTTGGACTGGAGGACCGACCGCTGACTGACCGGTTAATTTGAAAAGTTTGCTCAAATCGAAGCTTAATTTCTTGGCGGTTAGTCGTGGCCCGCCATAAAAATTTGATTTTGCCCGAAAACAGGGTACTTATTTTAGTATTTTAGTGCTCGGTGGTGCAATTAAATTGCACCGATTTAAAAACTTTTTTTTGTGTGAAAAGAAGAAATACGGCGGAGGGTCAACTCGGATCCACTGTACACCAGTCCAGAAGGCAACCTTGAAGACCAAAGGGACAAAAAGATTGTCAAGGTAAAAGAAGAGGTTTTATCCATATACATGTGACTCATCGTTTGTGTCCTCTAGGAACCGGCAAGGACGAGCCAAATTTGATGGTCGTCCTTGCGATTTTACCAGGAAATTGGAAATTTGTGAAAGGCCAAGCAAAGACCTACAAAAGACCTACTCTGTTAGTCGAGTTGCCGTTTAAGCCAACGCTTCGTCAACCGCTTGATAGCGGTGCGGTCAGCGGTCCCGCAATCAAACTCGAGTTGCTCCAGTTCGAATCCCGCTGGGGGGGCGTTCAACAGTTTTTTTTATTTAAATAATTTTTAACGTTTTTTTTTTTTTTGGTAATGATTTTTGGTTCTGAGCAAAGAAAATAACGTAAATTAAAAGCAAATGTGGTATTGGTGCATATATCAAGCTATATGTATGTGCTGATAGCCTTGTCATAGCCGGCAGAAATCCTAAAAGAAAATTTCTTGAAATTGTAAAGGTGATAAGTGTAATATTGTTTGAAGTGACAGGTATACGTAAAACGCCGAAGGAGCAGCTGGATGGAGTGGCCACATCATCGCAGGTTGCAGAGTTTGTACCGGTGAGTCATTTTTATAGTCACTATATTATACCCTTACACTTAGAGAAATTTTGGGTTGGGGATCTGATTGAGAAGCTAATTTTTAACCTATTTTAATTTACAAATCGGTAAAGAAACCGAAAATTCAGCACATAAGAAGTTTGCTGTTAGCACAAATACATACAGTTTTCTTTGCTTATTTTGATTAATTGTTTTAACGTAAAACAGAATTTTTATTTGATTAATAGTAAAGCATTAATTTTGAATTGCTATTTATTGTACGCTAATGTAATTAATCGATTTTATTATGCTAAAATTAAATTGTTTGTTTTTTAAATGAAACTGGAGTTAGTATTTGAATAATGGGATTTGATTAATAAGGGTGTAAGGGGATGAGGAATTGAAAAAGGGAAGAATGTCTACATAGGGAAGGAAGATGTCATGTTTAGGGGCTACTGAGGCGAGTAAAGTAGCATTTGCAGGGAGGGTAAAGGAAAACATCTCGCGGATGCATAACATCGAGTGTCCAAACAAGCCTGGCATGGTTTTGTCACGCTGCCAAAGGGTCAAGTTCCCACCCCACCGACGAGCATCAGTTCCGGAACCAGCATGCCAGCAAGGACCCTATGGCAAAGAAAATGGCAGCGTAACAAATGGCGCCCATAACGTGAGGCCTGCTGTAAGGCAGGAAGATAACTTAGTAGCTATGCTTATAGCTCTACTTTCAATTTTGAGCCACTTCAAATTAGTGTTTTTCGTAAGTTTTTTCAAATTTTAAAGTTTTAGTTCACTTGATTTTATTTCATTTGGTTTAATTAACCCTCATAAGTCCCGATGACCGAGTGATGTGCACTTGGTATCGCGTTGCGATGGGGGCTGATGAATCCAAAGAAAGTGTAGGATGTGGGAAGACTCGAGTCAAGGGGGAATTGGTGAAGCAAGTTCACTTTTGTCCGAGCCTTCGTATACACATTCAGATGCACAGTTCTGGAAACAAACAACAGTAAGAAGAGACTTAAGGTGATAAAGAGGCAGTTCTTGATTAATTCATTTGCTGAATTGATTTTCTAGATGTCCTTTAAGTATCCTCTGGACAATGTTTTGAGATTTTCAGCTTTTCAGCTTTTTCACTTGCTCGTAGAGTCGCTTGTTAGCATCCGTTGAGGTGCAGGCGTCCTGGGAAAAATGAAAAAGTTTAGTTCATTTTAAATAGTGTTTAGACTAATACATACAAACCGACAGTAGAATATTTCAATTTTTTTTTATCTTTGGGCTCGCAGTACTTCGGCATCTTCCGTTTCTTGTGTAGACAATCTTCCTTTAGTTAGTTCCTCATCCTCAACCCGCATGGTTGAACAGTTTTTTTAATTAGATTTTGTTTAGTTTAAACTTGAGTTGTCCTATATGCTCAGTAGAAAACATACAAATTTTTTATTTTTTTTTATTTACAAATTTATCTCCTTTTATGTATCATTTTTGATTTTCTTTGTTGAAAATTTGAATTAAGTTTTGCTTGTTTTCGAATCTTTTGGGGACGTAGTGAAAAATTTGAACCTACCTTATAGCTTTCTTGTAGTTCCGTCCGTTTAATTGTCCTTGGCACAGTTTGAACCTGGTTGCCATCGAGTTTGGGTGCGTCTCAAACAGGCATGAGTGATAGAAACTCGGAACGATTGCTAGTGCCAAACATTACTGAAGCTGACTTCGACAACTTTCAGCAGAGATTTAATTTCACGGTTGATCGGTTCAACTTAGACAACAGCTTAAGTTTTTCGCAGGAATTAAACTCCATCGTCAACGACTTATCTTCGAACATGCCGGACAGTGACAATCAAAATTGTCCTGGGCCCAGGATAAGTGACCCGGGTTCAGTAGACGGAAGAGTAAGGTCGGAGTTTGAAATTTTGGCCGAGCGAATAGACAGAAGCCTCACTGTGAACCAAGTACATTTTTTCCAACACTTGGAGGGGTTTATGCAAAATGTTTTGGCAAAAATAAACCAAAACTCACAAGCGAGTGCTCAGGGTGTGTCGAATATTCCGCCCACTCCTAGTCCTAGGGTGTCACTTTCGGGTTCAGTTTCATCTAACCAGCGTACGCCCAGCACTAATGTGTCTGAATTGTGCAGAGTAGATAAGTGGAATATCAAATATGACGGCAGGGACAATATAAGCGATTTCCTCTTTAAAGTCAACCGCCTTCAAAAGATTTCCGGTTACACTGACGAACAGGTAACCGCAAACTTGCACTCCTTGTTAGATGGCAAAGCCAATTCCTGGTTCTGGGGCTTTTTGCGTAAGAATCCCAACGCAAAGCTCGCAGATGTGAAGAGCGCGATGACGAAAGAGTTTGGACGTCAAGAGAATGACGTCGATTTATTTATGCGTCTGCTAACCCGGAAGCAGGGCTATAAAGAGTCGTTTGACGATTTTTATAGTTCTGTTATCGGGTTAAATGATAGACTGCAAGAGCCATTCGACACGAAAAAGCTTATTGACGTCATTCGCACCAACGTCAGAGAAAAAATTGGAGAAGTTCTCTTGGCGGCTGACCTCAAAAGCCTTGAACAACTTCAAAAAAAGGCAAGAGAGGCCGAGAGGTTTCTTGCGAAAAGAGCTACTTCTCACAGGCCAGTCGTCCATGAGTTGGAGTCAGACGCGCAACAAGGGGAGGAATTGAGCGAGGAAGTCGCTGCCTTCTCCCAACCAAAAAGACCGCACACGCTTGCCAATCTGGTGTGTTGGAACTGCGACCAACAAGGACATTCTTATTACCAGTGCCCTTCAAACGAAAGGAAGTTGTTTTGTTACCTCTGTGGTTGTAAGGGTGTAAGTACTCCTGATTGTACCAAACATCCGGGAAACTACCCGAGGAACGAGAAGAAGGGTGTGGAGATTCGTTCCTCAAAGAACAATCCCACACAAATGTAACTATAAACGACGAAAGCCCAGACAGCACCAAGGGGATTTCTCTCGTAGGAGCTCCTATCAAAATTTTAAAACGTGTCGAAAATGAAGATTCTGACTGTCATCCAGTTTTATCACATAGATTGAAGTCCATACACGAGCGTAAACTGAATTATTATAAGGTTCGCGCCCAAATTATGAGAGCTAATAATAGTTCGATGAGCGACTCGATTAAAAAGTGCAGAAACCGGTTTAAGATTCGGGAAAAAGTTCGAAAGCAGATCGTGGACACCATAATTGCATCCAACACCGATGGAAGGATGTATGCGGACGTCCAGCTCAATGGTGAACAGGCATTTGGCCTGCTCGACAGTGGAGCTTCCATTTCGGTGCTAGGTAATGGGTGCTGGGAGTTGGTTGAAAGGAATGGGATTGTAGTGAAGCCGTACAAAAACGTAGTGCGGACAGCCGACGGCAAGACTCACGACATCGTTGGCTATTGCAAGATTGCAACGACGCTGAATGGTGTTACGAAACCCATATCATTCTACTTAATTCCCAACTTGACTCAGAAGGTTTACCTAGGAATGAACTTTTGGAGGGAGTTTCATCTCATGCCACAGATCTGCGAGATACAAACTGATTTCGGCACACGTGAAGATGAGGTCAATTATAAGGAGCAGGCAGATCTAATAGAACTTTCGCCTGAACAAACGCTCCGCCTATTATCCACGAAAAAGCGCTTCCCTAACTTCCTCGAACTAGGTCTTGGGAAAACTCACTTGGAAACTCACGTGATTGACGTCGGAAACGCTGTTCCGATCAAATCACGTCATTACCCGTTGTCTCCGGTTCGCCAGGCAGAGGTCTACAAGGAATTGGACCGCATGCTGGAGCTTGGGGTTATCGAGGAAAGTAATTCGCCTTGGTGTTCCCCAATAGTATTGGTGAGGAAGCCCGGTAAAGTCCGTTTATGCCTGGATTCAAGAAAAGTAAATGCGATCACTGTCAAAGACGCGTATCCGCAACAGCATATCGACGGTCTTTTAAGTAGCTTACAGGACACTTATTTCATCACGGGTCTGGATCTCAAAGATGCATTTTGGCAGATCCCGCTTGATGAAGAGTCCAGAAAGAAAACGGCATTTGCTGTACCCGGTCGGCCTCTGTATCAATTTACAGTCATGCCTTTCGGGTTATGCAACGCCGCACAAAGAATGTGTCGTTTGATGGACCGCGTGTTAGCCACGCTCCCAGCTCGGTTCCGTCGTTATGTGTTGATCTACTTAGATGACTTGTTGATATGCACACCGGACTTTGAAACCCATATCCAGGTTTTAGACGCACTTGCCGACTGTCTACGTAAGGCGAACCTTACTATCAACCTCGATAAAAGCAAGTTTTGCATGAGGGAAATAAAATACCTAGGGTATATTGTCGGCCAAGGCACCTTGAAAACGGACCCTGGTAAAATCGAAGCAATGGTGAGTTTTCCAGTTCCCAAAACCGTACGACAAGTTCGCAGGTTTCTAGGCTTAACCGGATGGTATAGGCGGTTCATAAAGAACTATTCAGATTTAGCCGCGCCCTTATCCGACTGTCTGAAGAAGAAGAAAAGTTTTGTCCTGACACCCGAAGCTGTTGAGGCAGTTGAAAAGCTTAAAGTGGCTCTGACTTCTGCCCCAGTGCTATCACAGCCAGACTTTAGCAAGCCTTTTGTGATACAATGCGATGCCTCCTCTGAAGCACTTGGTGGTGTTCTCTTTCAACTCGATGAGAGCCAGAACGAAAAGCCAATTGCCTTTATGTCAAAGAAACTCAACAAGGCAAAAAAAAATTACACCGTCACAGAGTTAGAATGCTTCGCCGCTGTCCTGAGCGTGCGGAAGTTCCGTTGCTATGTTGAGGGATCGTCTTTCCGAGTGTTGACGGACCACGCAAGTCTCAAGTGGCTGATGTCCCTAAAAGAGTTGAGTGGCAGACTAGCGAGATGGAGTTTAGAACTACAAGGGTTCGACTTCTCTATCGAGCATAGGAAAGGTTCACTCAACCTAGTGCCGGATGCTTTATCGCGAGCAACCATGGATGAGATTTCGGCTAATGTGATTGGTGTAGAGGTTGACTTGGCATCAGGTGAGTTCGACTCGGAGCAATATTCCGAGCTGAGAGAGAGCATTAACCGAAACCAATCCGCTCTTCCAGACCTTGTTGTATCAGGCAAATACATTTACAAAAGGATTAGGTTCAGGAAAGGGGAGGTGGGTGAAGAGGATTCGTTGTGGCGTCTTTGGCTGCCTGAGGCATTGACTCACGAAACGATCGAGATGGCGCATAACACCAGGCTGACTTGCCATAGTGGCTTCGCCAAAACCTTTAATCGCATTCGCGAGAAATACTTTTGGCCAAAAATGGTGAGTCAGATTAGGCAGTTTGTAAGTGCATGCGAGGTATGCAAAACAGTAAAGGCGCCAAACTCTGTTCTGCGCCCACCGATTACCAAGCAGATTGTGACCGAAAGACCGATGCAGAGGTTATACATGGACTTGCTAGGTCCATATCCGCGTACCAAGCGAGGTAATGTAAGCGCGTTCATCGTGATCGACCACTTCACGAAGTATGTGTTTCTCAAAGCCCTACCAAAAGCAACCGCTTCCCGAATCTTCCAGTACTTGGAAACCGAAGTATTTCATGCCTTTGGTACACCGGAGGTTATACATTCAGACAACGGGCGACAATTCGTGTCGAAAGAATTAAAGAGGTTTCTTGAAACATATGGTGTCAGACATGTGAGAACTGCATTGTATTCGCCACAAGCAAACAACTCCGAAAGAGCTAATCGCAGCATTCTAAACAAGTTGCGAGTATTGATAGGAAAAGAACAGAACGACTGGGACACGCACTTGTCAAGCATAGCATGCGCTTTACGTTCAGACACGCATGCGTCGATAGGCTGCCAGCCGTACTTTGCCCTTTTTGGCCAGAACATGGTAACACACGGTTCAACCTATGAAATATTACGCAACTTGAAGGCACTATCTGACCCACATATGGTTGTTTTAACACCCGAAACAAAACTCGCCCTAGCACGAGAACAAATAAAAGACAACCTTCTAAAGGCACACAACAAGTCAATGAAAACATATAACTCACGGTCGAAACTGGTGTCCTTTGGTGTAGGCCAAGAAGTCTTCCATAGGAACTTTGCCCAAAGCAGTTTCATTCACGGGACGAATGCGAAGTTGTTACCAAAATTCCTTAAATCCAGGGTCCGGAGGAAAGTGGGAAACTCCATGTATGAGCTTGAAACTCGTGCAGGCAAATTGATTGGCGTATTCCACGCCAAAGATATTCGCCAATAACCTGAAAATATAAACAAACCCACAAAGAATCATTTCCTTCAAATGTATGCACAGAGATACTTATCTGAAACAAACTTCTACAGGTGTCGCGGGTTCGGGACCCACAGTTTGGCCATTCCTTGGCCAGGCAGATGGAATTGTTTGGACACGAAAAGAAGCAAAGTTTCCTAGATAAATGTTTTTTTTTTGCTTTATATGTTTACACGCGGTTTCTCATGAACATTCGAATTTGTTTTTAACAATGGTCCGTGGGTTCTTGTTTTGCACTCGTTGGAAGTGTGCACTTTACACCAAGAGCAAAAGCCCTGTGTTGCAGAACGAAACTTGAACGCACAATAACTAAAACAATTTCACTTTTTGAAAACTAGAAACCGAAAGAATAAGTTCGGCCATCCACACAATTATTGTGTTTTGATTTTGTGACATTTTGCCGTCTGCCGGAATGTCACAACTGTCAAAAGCCACGTTCCACAAGTTTGGAATGTAAAGCCCTTCTAATGACGTAGCCATTTTGGAGGTAAACAGGGTGCACAGTAAAAGTCAATTATGTTTTTGGAAAAGAGAGTTTGAGCTCATTTCACCTTCTCTTTGACAAAAGAGTTACGGTTGCCGTTTTGAGTGTAGCCTTGGACTGGAGGACCGACCGCTGACTGACCGGTTAATTTGAAAAGTTTGCTCAAATCGAAGCTTAATTTCTTGGCGGTTAGTCGTGGCCCGCCATAAAAATTTGATTTTGCCCGAAAACAGGGTACTTATTTTAGTATTTTAGTGCTCGGTGGTGCAATTAAATTGCACCGATTTAAAAACATTTTTTTTGTGTGAAAAGAAGAAATACGGCGGAGGGTCAACTCGGATCCACTGTACACCAGTCCAGAAGGCAACCTTGAAGACCAAAGGGACAAAAAGATTGTCAAGGTAAAAGAAGAGGTTTTATCCATATACATGTGACTCATCGTTTGTGTCCTCTAGGAACCGGCAAGGACGAGCCAAATTTGATGGTCGTCCTTGCGATTTTACCAGGAAATTGGAAATTTGTGAAAGGCCAAGCAAAGACCTACAAAAGACCTACTCTGTTAGTCGAGTTGCCGTTTAAGCCAACGCTTCGTCAACCGCTTGATAGCGGTGCGGTCAGCGGTCCCGCAATCAAACTCGAGTTGCTCCAGTTCGAATCCCGCTGGGGGGGCGTTCAACAGTTTTTTTTATTTAAATAATTTTTAACGTTTTTTTTTTTTTTAGTAATGATTTTTGCTTAATTTTAATTTGGTTCTGAGCAAAGAAAATAACGTAAATTAAAAGCAAATGTGGTATTGGTGCATATATCAAGCTATATGTATGTGCTGATAGCCTTGTCATAGCCGGCAGAAATCCTAAAAGAAAATTTCTTGAAATTGTAAAGGTGATAAGTGTAATATTGTTTGAAGTGACAGGTATACGTAAAACGCCGAAGGAGCAGCTGGATGGAGTGGCCACATCATCGCAGGTTGCAGAGTTTGTACCGGTGAGTCATTTTTATAGTCACTATATTATGCCCTTACACTTAGAGAAATTTTGGGTTGGGGATCTGATTGAGAAGCTAATTTTTAACCTATTTTAATTTACAAATCGGTAAAGAAACCGAAAATCCAGCACATAAGAAGTTTGCTGTTAGCACAAATACATACAGTTTTCTTTGCTTATTTTGATTAATTGTTTTAACGTAAAACAGAATTTTTATTTGATTAATAGTAAAGCATTAATTTTGAATTGCTATTTATTGTACGCTAATGTAATTAATCGATTTTATTATGCTAAAATTAAATTGTTTGTTTTTTAAATGAAACTGGAGTTAGTATTTGAATAATGGGATTTGATTAATAAGGGTGTAAGGGGATGAGGAATTGAAAAAGGGAAGAATGTCTACATAGGGAAGGAAGATGTCATGTTTAGGGGCTACTGAGGCGAGTAAAGTAGCATTTGCAGGGAGGGTAAAGGAAAACATCTCGCGGATGCATAACATCGAGTGTCCAAACAAGCCTGGCATGGTTTTGTCACGCTGCCAAAGGGTCAAGTTCCCACCCCACCGACGAGCATCAGTTCCGGAACCAGCATGCCAGCAAGGACCCTATGGCAAAGAAAATGGCAGCGTAACACTGTTTAATTACAGTTTGAATTTTAATAGAAAATGAGGCAAGAAGTGTTTTGGAACTTATCATCAAAACATTTTAGCCCGAAAGTAGAAAATTGAAACATACACTAAACAAGTTCTGCGTTTAAACAAAAAAAAACTACTTTTGAAAAATACTGAAAAGGTTTTAATGAAAAAGCAATGGAAAATAGATTCCCATTGACAACGTGCGGTCATAGCTCATATCATAACATTTTAAACGCTTTTTACAGGAAGCCGATCTTAGACACACATATTATTTGGCTTAATACAAATTTTGGTAAAACAGTTTTAAAATTTCGGCTTTGAAGTTTACACTGGGAGGGTTTACGGGGGGTTAAACTTTTTGACGCGAACAAGAAGGCTGACGCCGCGACCCAAATATTTCTCTACAAAAATGTACATTCTTCTTTGTGTAAATGCCCTAAAATCAGTTTGTTCGCAGTTACTCAATTCGTTCGCTTGCGCTCATGTGTGCAGTCCTTAAAACATGTTTATAAAGAATTCCAAAATTTTTCAAATATTTCAAAAATGTCGTTTCTAAATCAAATTTCTTTGAAATAGGTTAAAAAGGAAAGAAAAAAAAAAACATTTTTTTTTTTTGTCGCTAGGAGTGTCTTAAAACTCCAGTGTATTTGGAAAAAATAACCATTACCAGGGCCAAGTACTTGAGAATCACAAAAAAAAACATAACGGTATTCAAAAGAGGCCCGAGACCTTTCAAAAATTGCAAAACAAAATTTTTTGACAGCTTTGAGCCACGCCCACATTTGAAGGCAGAATTGAGAAGAACACAAAGCTTTCCAGAAAAACGTATTTTCGACTGGCCTTTAGCCTTATTTAGGAAAGCATGGAACAAAAAAAAATTAGGAGGAAAGGTAAACGAGACTTCATTCCAGATTTTGTCAATACAAAGTTTTTAGCCACGCCCCCTTTTAGAGGGTCGTTTTTCTCAAAAATATTGAATTTGAACCTTGAGACCAGTTGAAATAACGTTTTTCTGGATTGTATTTTCTTTTAGGTTTTTCTTCAATTGTGCCTCCAAATGTGGGCGTGGCCTTAGGTCTTACAATTTTTTTTTTTCCCTGGGGGTAGGAAAAACCTTCATAGGCACTACGAGGACCGGCCGCGTGTGCTCATACTAGTGTGAGATTCTTACTCACTAAAAAACCTCCCATTTTCCGTCAGACTAGGACTAAGTTTCCTTAACAAGTGTTTCAAGCTTCTGTAGTAATCGCGTGATGCAGGCTGCCTTCCAACGAAGGCACCTACAATACCGTCAATTTATGCGGTTTCATCTTATGCTGCTAGATCTAACGGTTACATTCGTTGTAGTCGGTGCGTAAGATTTGTCTGATCCACAGTTCGGATAATTTCATTGTTGCAATGTCCGCGAAGTCGAGTACTAAGTTTGCGAACAAAGTCAGTCAGTCGCGGTTGCGATTCCTAGATCTCGGTGTAGATCGCTATTTCTTATGTACCATGGAGCATTAACGATTGCTCTGAGTGTCTTATTTTGAAAAGTTTCTAAAATAGATTTATTGCTTGGTTTAGTACAACCCTAGATTTGTATACCGTACGTCCAAGATGGTTTTAGCACTTGTTTATACAAAATCAAATTGTTGTATACGCTTAGTTTCGAAAATCTTTCGATACGCCAATTCATTTCTCTTAACATGATTTCGAGCTCGTCGCGTTTCTTGTTAACGTGCGGCTTCTATTTAAGTTTTCCGTACGGGATTTGTACGGAGTTAATGAATAAAGGTTTGTTGTTCAACTTTTAATAAGTAAAGTTAACGTGCGTTGATTTAGTCTCGTTAAGGACGACTCGCCAGCTCTTCGTCCAGTCGCATATTTTGTCTAAAGCGTGCTGAAGTTTCCCTGTTGATAATTCAACTGTCGTATCAATAGCGAGAATAGCAGTGTCGTCAGCGAACGTTGCTAAAATTGTTCCCTCATCGCGGGGTATGTCTCTTGTATAAAGCAAAAATAATATTGGGCCGAGAACGCTTCCTTGCGGTACAACGGCATTTATCTCTTTGAATTACGAGTACTCATTTTCGTACCTTACGCGAAAGATTCTGTCTTCAAGGTAAGACCCTAAGATTCTATAGAGTTTTTCTGGTAAGCTAAGCCTTAACTTGTACTTCAGGCCTTCGTGCCATTCGGGCCATCGTCGAGAAAAGCGCTGGTACATATCTTTTTCGCTTCCAGAGCTTTTTCGATTTCGTTTGCTATTCGATAGACCTGGTCGATTGTTGAATGCTTTTTCCTAAATCCGCATGGTGATCCGCATGGTGATCTGCAAATAAATCCGCTTTTTCTTTGTCTTTTCTTGCCCATTCGCCGTTGGCTTTTCTTAATGGCGCAGAGTGTGCTATAGGTTTCTTAACGGACTTGACTGCTTTCCAAAGAGAGTAGCTCGAACCTTTATCGGCAGTCAAACTTTCGAGGTAAGCAGTAGTCTCGCGACTTTTAAAATCTTGAAGTTCGTGCTTCAGTTTGTTAAAAAGGTGGTCAAGATTGTCTTATCCGGGGGTGCTCGCGAACGTTGCCATCTCTTGCGCGCTCTGCTCTTTTCGCATATTAGCTCTTCTATTTCTCGCGGATATATTGTTCCGCTGTTCGATAATTCGGACCTCCGAAAAGAAGTGTTATTCCATGCAGCGCTCTGAATAACTCTCACGAGTTTATCTAGTTCGTCTTCTATTTCAAGTGGCGTTTTGAGCGGCACATTTAAAGCTTAATTTTAATTATTTTATTTAATTATTAATTAATTTTAATTATTTTAAGTATTATTTTAAGTATTTTATTTCTGTCGGTTGGCCAATATGTTGGCTTTCCCGTCGATAAGAAGACCACGCCGCGTTTTGTACTTGCTTTAAAGAGGACTCTGCCTCTTATTGAATTGCACCGTGAGCCCCAAAAAGTATTTTTCGCGTTAAAGCCCCCGCCGATGGTATAGTTTGACCCAAGTGAATCAAAGAGCAGTGCAAGATCTTCATCTGCCACCCGAAACTGCGGAGGAAAATAGCTCGTCGCGATGTTGTTATCTATGTGACTTAGTTTTACTGAGACTGAGGTTATTTGCATAGAGTCAAGTTCTATTTCTTCGTTTTTGGAGTGCTTAATGCAGTCTTTAATGTAGAGAGAGGATCCACCTCTCGAATTTTCTAAAGCGTGATGCGCGTGATAGTCGGTGTAACCTTTTATTTTGCGTGCCGAACCCTTTTTAAAGTGGGTTTCCGAAATCAGGCATCATGTCTACATTATTCTTCCGTAGGAATACTTCTAGTTCGTCAATTTTTTGCAAAAGGCCGTTTGCATTCCATGTAATTATTTTGATTAACTTTCCCATATTCATGTTTTTTTACTATATGCTTTTCGAGGTTTAAACTCGCTCAATTTGTTGAATATTACTTGATTAAGTTTCGTCTGTTGCTCAAGCTTTTCTAAAATCATGCCTAGAATTTGAGAGACCGAATCTGATGCGCCCGATTGTTTCTTACTTTCACGTGACGCGACTTGAGCGTACTTGAAAATTTATCCCTAACATAGCTGCTACGCCCACTGGAGGAGGTGGCTTTTTTGTATCTTGCATTCATTAGGAGATGCTAAATGCCAAATTTCAGCTTTTAAGACGTCTTAGAGTTTGAAAGCTCTGGAGGTAGTTGCACGTTTAGATCGATTCTGGGCGGGTCTTTGGGCGGATTTCAAAATTTTTTACCCTTGTACCGCTTCGCTTGACGTTGAGCTCTTAGCGGCTTAAGAATAGAAAAATGATTGCTTTTATCAAGATTGGCAATGATATTCTAGGAAGGTTTTGGTAAAACCATCAGGTTATGTCTGCTTTTTCAAATGTTTTATATAAAATACATTACACAGTTGTTTCTCTATTATTACTCTTTTCATTTATTAACCTCTAACGTACTTGCTTCTAAGTACGTACACTCTTTGTCGTTGTCGACGCTAGACACATCTTAATTTAATATTCTGAAAAACCGTATCAATATCTAATCAACAGAACGATTCATGTCAATATCTACTTCTTTATTTTTCGCAGAAAATCCTCGTATTTCAAAAATCCTGATGCTGGACGCTCTCATGGCATACATGCACGCCCTTTCGTGGGCCGAAAAAGAAGGAGTACAACCACCTAAATTGTCCAATACCCAGAGCAATGATCAGCTTGAGGCACCAGATCAGCGGGGATCAAGTCCTCCGAGCAGCTCTAATAACGCAACTTCTAGTGCCGATGCAGAAGAACAAACCGCCTCAAAAACCGACGAAGTCGCAAAGGAAGAACTGTCAAAGGACCTCCTGCTGAAACTACTGGACACATTGAAGATACTGAACGACACAGTACAGAAAACTATGGCAAAAAGCATTGGTGGAACAATTCCGACAAACATTTTCGAATTTTTGATCCCCATAGCCAGCCTGAAGAACTCATACACAGCGGAATTGTCAAACCAATTCCTTAACCTGGTCTCTGGCCAGGATAAAGAATCGATAACAGTTGAGTGGACCAAAAAGTTGAATGTCCCCGAGGAAGATTCATTCTCCAGCAGCGTGTTTCCAGTCGAGCTGCATACACTCACCGTAATTGACGCTCACTTGGTTGAGATCTCAAAGCACGCCAGCTATTCGGTGCTGCTATCTTTGAAGAACGCCCTCAAAACTCTGATGCACTTGATTTTCTACTTGCTTCCTGCGTGCAAGGGTGATGCTAAGATCGAGGAACGCCTGAAGCCCACATTGACCGCCATGTTGTTTGACATTCGTATGGAATACCTTTACGATATAAGCGAGAAGTGTTTAAGCAGTCTTTTAAGCTCAGACGACGCCGGAGCAGACGAACGACAATTCCTCTCGTACAGCCATTTGTTGAAGCACTGCTACGGGGTAATTATCGAGTACGCCGACGAATGTAGACAAACGCAGAATATGAATCTAAGTGAGTCGGTGTTCCTGGAAGTTCTGAAAGTGATGCAACAAATGCTCGAAAAACCTATGGGAATGAAGGCGATGCATGAGTTCTTCCGAGGCAATTCGTCGAGCTCAGGAAATTTGACAGACTTGCTGCTATCGTTTACTGGAACAAATTTGTCGCAAAACTACGCTACGAAAATTCTGCAATTCTTCGAAAAGTTGTTCCAGGCCGCCGAGAAACCAGATTCACTGTTTCCATTGCCTGATTTGATCCAGTGCGTGTCTGAACTTGGCCACACTGACCTTAATCGGTTGAAGAACTGGCTGAGCCATATTTTGCTTGGTCCTGGACAAGGCGCTCAGCCTTCGAGTAACTCTTCGAGCAATGCACAAACTCCCACGAACATGGCAACTGTTTCAGCTGTTCCGAGCATTTCTGATCAGATCGCCCAATCATCGGCAATAGATGCTGAAGCTATGGCAATGGAAATCGACGAGGACGGTGGCAACCAGGTAGCACCCAGCTTTAGCTATTTTACCAATCGTTCGGATTCGCCTACTCACGAGGGTGAAAACGTTGAGCGGAACGGCAAACTCTTGCAAAACATCACGAAGTATATCGTGCAGGACGGCAAAACACCGCAGTCGGTTTCCATGGTTTTGTTTCATGCTCTGTTACAGCTTGGTCAGACATTGCTCTGCCCCACACAGGAGGCATCCGATTTCTCTGATTTGCTTCAGGTAAGACTAAATATTCTCTTAAGTTACACGCAACTATAGACCCCTTTTCTTAGGTTATGATAACACTGGCAGATGCCGCTCAAGGACGCGGTCATTCAACGCTATTTACGGCCGCAATCGTTTGGTTAGAAGTGTCCAAGTATCACGTTCTAGAGAAACTCGTCGTCCCCAAGACACAGCAAGTAGTTATGCGCCCACAAGTCGCCTTGGACAACGTAACAGCTTTGCTCCGTTACATGGGCGATTTACTCCAAGCACTCGGCTACAAGGGAAGTCGCTCATTGACCCCACCCTGGGAAGAAGAAATGCAAGCTGAGTTTGACGACTTGATGGATGAGCTCGGTGGCGGTGGAGATGATGAAGACTCCATTGTCGAAGATTCCGATGAGGACAGTTTGGGAAATAAGCTTTGCACCTTCTCCCAGACGCAGAAAGAATTTATGAACCAGCACTGGTATCATTGTCACACTTGCAACATGGTGAATACGGTTGGCGTATGCTCAGTCTGTGCCAGAGTGTGTCACAAAAACCACGATGTAAGCTACGCAAAGTACGGTAATTTCTTCTGTGACTGTGGCGCAAAAGATGACGGTTCATGTCAGGCCTTGAGCCGACGACTTAACCTCTCGTCGAATGCTCAAGAACGCGCTTTAGCCTCGGCACAAGAATCTGGCGAAACCTATGCGGGCGCACTAACAAGAAAGAGGGCCCACACGCCTCCATCTCACATAAGCACGAGCTCTTCTTTGAGCCGAACAGATACGGCAACTCTCAGTGAGCGCGCAGCTCATTTAGCTAAAATAATTGAGTCTTCAAAGGACATTCTTCAGAACACCGAACAGTGGACATCGGTTGTGCGATGCATTTTGGAATTCTTCGAATTGTTAATGCCATCGATCAGAGACAATTGTGCTCTTTTTTCGACCGTGGGTTGTCACAAACGCGCTCAAAGCGCCTTGGAACGCCTTCACACACTGGACCAGACCTTCCAAATAAGCGACCAAATTATGGTTCCAACGCTGGGCTCTCAGGAAGGAGCATTTGAAAATGTACGAATGAGCTATTCAGGGGATCAGGGACAGACTATTAAGCAGCTGCTGTCTTCTGGACTTGTCAGACGCGTAGCTCTGTGTTGCCTCTCGTCGCCACATGGAAAACGGCAGCACCTGGCTGTGTCTCATGAAAAAGGAAAGGTGACCATACTCCAGCTATCGGCCCTTCTCAAGCAAGCCGATGCAGCAAAGAGGAAACTAACCCTGACTCAGCTTTCTTCGGCGCCAATACCATGTACCGTATTGTCCTTGACGGCCAATCCAGCCAACGAAGACTGTCTGGCTGTTTGTGGACTCAAAGAATGTCACATCCTCACGTTCTCGAGCAGCGGAACAGCCAACGAACACATCGTTCTAACGCCCCAACTTGAAAACGGAAACTTTATAAAGAAAGCCATTTGGCTGCCAGGCTCGCAGACAATGTTGGCTCTCGTTACAGCAGATTATGTTAAGATCTATCAATTGGCTGAGGATACATACAGTCCGAAGTACTACTTCCTCGTGGCAGTAGGCAAAATACGTGACTGCACTTTCATCTACCAAGAAGGAGTTTATTATATGTTCCTGATTGCCTCGTCCGGTTACATCTATTACCAAACGTTAGACGACGAAAGCTTGGCTAAGCACGGCGACTTTTACGTTACCAATACACTTGATTTACAACATCCGCACATAAAGGACATCAATGGACAGGTGGGAGGAGGAGGAGTCTCTATTTACTACTCCCATACGCTGCAAATACTTTTCTTCAGCTATTCGCTTGGACGCAGTTTCATGGCTCCATTAACTGACGTGAACAAAGGTGTTAAATGCGTGATGCAGGTGCAAACAGGTCCTCCGAATTCGTCGAAAAACTCGTCGAAGGGCCCACCACAACCACTGTGCCAGTGGACAGAAATACCCGGCCATCCTGGACTCATTTGTGCTATGATGCACACGTCAAACAATCCCGTCGTCTTTATGCTGACTCCCGAGAGGATCGTCATGCAAGAAATCAAGGCTCAGAGCTCCAAGTCGAAGATAATGGACATGGTAGCAATTCGTCACACAGTGGCCGGCGTTGAAAAGACAACGCTAATACTACTTTGCGAAGATGGCAGCCTGAGGATATTCACAGCTCAAGCTGACAACACCAACTACTGGCTATCGCCTGAGGTGCAACCCATCGGTAACCAGATGTACTCCACAGCTGCACCGGTGCCGTCAAAGTCAACGCGTAAATCGAAATCAAAGTCTAGCTCACGAAACACATCTGGAGCTGGACAAAAGGCCGTTGGACCTAGTGGAGCCCCGGTTTTCCCAATCGATTTCTTTGAACATTGCACTGTCATGCCTGATGTGGAGTTCGGGGGCAACGATCTCCTTCAGATCTACAACAAACAAAAGCTCAAGACTCGCCTGTTTTCGACTGGAATGTTTGTGGCATCGACCAAACCAAGTGGATTCACTTTGGAAATCATCAATTCCGATCCCAATATGGTGATTGTGGGCATTCGAGTACTTTTGGGAACACAAGATCCGCTTAGAGCTCCTCAAAACGTAACCGTGGTCAATAGAGTCATTCCGACAGTTGTGAGGCGAGCCCGGTGGTTCGATATCCCCCTAACAAAGGAAGAAATGCTTGTGTCCGATAAGAAACTAAATGTGGTCTTTGGTAGATCACAGGATCCGGAGAACGTTTGCATGCTTGATAGCATCGAAGTGTACGGCAAATCAAAGGATCTGATTGGATGGCCCGAAGAAACCGATGAGACTACTGGAGCCAATTCTGCAGCTGCTGGGACATCAGCGGTAGCAACCACAGCAGGTGGAGGCTCGGGTGAAGCTTCTGTTTCCACCATCACAAATCTGGATAAGATGATAACTTGTATGCTGGAAGTGCTTGATAGTGGATTAGGCCTCCTAGGGGGATCGAATGTAGAATCAGGACTAAAGCAAAAGGCTATATCAGTTGCGACCTCGTTGCTTCTGATGCCTTCACCCAGCCCAGTTCAAATACAGACCAAATGTGTTTTAGCCACGTTGTATGGTAACCGCACATCGTATCATGCCTACAAGGACAAGGAAGTACTAAACGATGTAAACAACGAGCTCATCAAGATGCAAAAAGTGGAAGACATGCGTGGCATCGACCCCGAAGCATTCTACCGTTTGGTGCTGCTAACGCGTGGCACAGCTGTGGCCAGACCTCAAGCACTGACAAAGATTTGCATGGAGAATGATTTTGTCATTTTGCCAAACCTCTTGGAGCTCACAAAGAAACTGTTTGAGATCACGCCGCGTGTTGACGAGCCCACATCGATTGTGAAACGTGGCCTTTGCCACACCGAAGCCATCATTCACTGCCTGGTCGAGATCATCCATGCATTTGCGCTCTCTGATCCTACGCAAGTAGAGAAAATGACAAAGTATCTGATTGAATTACTTCTGGACGAATCCAACGTAATCAGTCACAGCGCGAAAGAGGCAATAATACTTCTTCTAAGTCCAAGAGTCAAACGAAGGAAAGTTGTAATCGTCAGTCCGCCAGCTTGTTCCACTCCCACACCGTCTAATACGACGGCAACTGTGACTCCTTCAACGAGCACGGCCGTACAGCCTGTTGGTGGAGGAGACGACACACCCTCAACGAGCCACAGTGCCGAGTTTGTTCCCGTTGATGTAGATGCTATCGAACCGCTGGGTCTTGGAGAAGCAGGAATCAGCCATCCACTGGGAAATTTAGAGGCATTCCTTGGAGCAGGAGGTTTCCCCCAGCTGCTAGACCTGCAGCAGGATGCCGATGATGAGGCAATAATGGACATCGCCATCGCTCTCAGTTTGCAACAGCACGACGGAGGAGATCTGCGTCAGGGTCTGGCTTACCTTCAAGGTGTGCGCGATGGCGCACTACAAAACGTTCAGAGATTGGCATCGTCATCCAGCAATGCCGGTGAGGCAGCCAGTATCTCGGTGGGTGGTTCTGATGATGAAGGCTCAAATGCCGCTACCGATGGATCAACTTTAAGAACATCACCAGCCGAACCCGTCGGAAGTGGCGGTTCCGAAAGCGGTGGCAGTGGAGTTGAAAGCATCGGAGGGATTTCAGGACGAAGCAGCACATATGGCGACCAACCGAATGCCTCTCCGCCGAGAGGTGGTGACCTGCAAATGGCGCCACTAGGTGAACCTCCACTGCCTGAGGAAGCGGCCGAGACCGAAGAACAACAGGCTGAAACTGAATTTTCAACCAAACTTCACGACTTAAGGTATACAATGGAAATAAAAAGAGTGGTTATATTGAACTTAAGCTAAATTTATAATTTTAGGTGTTCGATCTTGAACAAAATTGTTGAGAACTTAAAATCGTTGGAGGGTTGCAGCGGTGCACAGGTCATACCATTGGTACAAGTTGTTTTAATGTTGACTACCGACTTAGATGGAAATCACGAATCTGACCAGAAAATTTTGAACCTACTACTCAATGCCTTGGTTGAGGGCTTAGGAATGAGCCCTGCTTCGATGGCTTCACAGGTAAGAAAAATGCAAACCAAGAGCCCACAGCTTATGACTGCAGATGTATTGTGTATCTTATAACTACACTGCATTAATTCGCTGTGGGCTCTCATAACACCAGATAATTTGTTTTCAATAGATTGCTTAGCTGGAAAGTTTTGGGTTAGGGGATACTAAATTCGAATCTGAGATTTGCCAACAAAATTTCGCGAAGAAAATTGAAAGAAATTTAAAAAGGGGGGAGGAGAAATCCGGGAGGTTTTTTGTTTATCACTCGAAAACGATCAAGCTTTTCTGGGGAACATAGGTACTTAAAACAAAACCAAAGAAATTAATTAAAAAGCTAACCGAACGCTTGATTTCAATTCAATCGTTTTTTACTTTAAGTCTTGATATTCACAATTCAAACGTTCAAGTACAACTGTGGCGCCCGAGCCTATCATCCGGTTATTTATACAAATTCACAACTTTCTAGAAATTTCCTATTTGGTAGTTTTCCATTGGTATTCGATATCGAAATTCAAACTTCGAATGTCAGTTTGCTGTCCACTGGAATGACAGTTGGGTGTGTTTTTTTTTTTAGTGAATCGAGTGGGTGTGTTCATAAAGTGAACCGATGGGAAAATTCAGCGCTTTATCGACACATCACATTGCGCCCCTCTTAGTTTTGATCGTCCCTAATCAGCATATCATAATTTCTTTTGCTTTCGTGGTAGCGATGTATGTAATCCAGATGGACAACTTTTACCTTCACTCTTGGTGGTCATGGAATCCGGAAGACGACATCATTAAATCGCGCAAGGGACCTTGTAAGGGACCTTCTCAGTCCTGCTGCAGCTTTGGTGATTTTCTCTTTCTACGATGTGGGTTGTTACGCCTAGATTGCAGATAGAAGATCCACGACTCTTCGCATATTGGGACAGTTCGTCCAAATAACACTGTTGATATAGTGTAAAATAAATCGCATTCCGGTAGGACATTAGAAATAAAGGAATTCGTCGATCCCAATCCCGTTGGTGCTCGACTAGCACTTTGGAGAGATGTGCTTCAAAGTCTTGTTGAAGGGTTCCACCACTATGGTCGATGCGCACACGTTCTGGCATATCTTCGACTCGAATTTTCGTCCTTGGTCGGAATGTGGTCCTCTATCTGGTGGACAACTACGCACGTTGAGCATTTTCGGTACCATCTCTCGACGTCGTTTCTCGCACTTAGCCAGAAAATCGTTTCCCATTTTCTTCGAAGAACGCCATCATGGAGAGAGTCCCATTGCGCCCAATATATCTTTAATAAAGGAGTTCTGTCGCATATATCCCTTGACCTCGGTTTCACCACAGATTCCTTCCATGCAAGGATTAGTACAGTCTCAGGGTCCTGTGCGTTGCGAAGGTCCTCAGTACTCCAGCCTTTTGCTGGTTCAGCTCTTATTCTCTGGACAGAAATACCTTCTTCCTTTCGCTCTTGTCGCACGCAATGTTTACAATTGGGCTCACATGGTCTGGGGGATAGCGCGTCTGCGTACCTCGAAGTCATAACCTTGCAATCGTTCGATCCATCTTGCTAGTTACTTACTTAAGGTGGCGCTACACTCGGGCGTGAACCTGGGCCTCAGCCAGCAAGCTTCGCTAGTCGGCTTTGTCTCCAACTGGCCGTCTCCAGTTTCGAAAGCGAAGTTGGCTGTCCCCTTCTACTTGCGCGCGCCACCTGAGTCTCGGTGCTCCTCTACTGCGCCGTCACTGCGGGGGGTAGATTCGAAGATTTTCCGCAGCACAGTGTCTATCCGCTCTAAATAACCCAGCTATCGTAGCCTTTGGCTAGGTCGGTGTCGCTGTACAGTATGCAGCCTGTACTGCAGCAGATGTTATATCTTCTCCTCCACTCTCTGTCTATGCAGACAGGACTATGAATCGTTCGAAGAATTTTCCTCTCGAAGCAGCCTAAAGCACTTTCATCCGCCTTTGTCAGGGTCCATGCTTCTGCACCGTAAAGCAGGACTGGGATGATGAGAGGGTACGCAAAATGAACTTTTGGCCCGACAAGTACTTGGGGAAATGGATCGTCACCAGAATTAGAGCAAAGAGTTCTCGCCTGCTTATGAATTCGAAATAAAACCTTGTGCTTTTATTTCGAATTCATATCTTCACTTGAAAAAGTTGATTGTTGTTCGAGTTTTAAACAAAAAGAAACTTCCAAGAAATGCATTCTTTTCAATTTTGCGGCACCGAAATTCGTTGCCAATACTCAGGCTCCGATTTAGCACCCCAAAAACCATAGCCAAATTAAAGAATCAGAACATACCCAAAACTTAATAGTCCGCTAATTATAAAAACACAAAGTTTGAATAGACTTATAAGTACAATGCAAAAAGAACGATTTTATATAGAAAATTATTGTTTCCGCCAGCTCGTTGAAAGAAAGCCCAACACCGAGGTCAAGCTAATGCTGCTCTGTCTATTCAGTGTACTTATGGGCAAAACCAAGTCCTCCAAACAAGCTGGTACAACATCACCGCCACATCAATTCAAGGACAATGCTTCTTTCGTGGCGTCGACAACTGCCAATACACTGATTAAAAGCGGTGCGATTCCCTTCTGCTTGGTTGTAATGGAATCGTTCCTCTCACACTGGAAGACAGTCTCAGCTGCGGCAGAATCCAGCTCACCGTCGTCAAGCTTATCGCCAGGAACTTCATCCGGAAATGCTGCATCCAACAGTTTGCTCAAACCAATAAGCTACGGTCCCAAACCTGATATTTCAACACTTATCCCGCATAACTATTTGAAGAACTTCCCCGAGATATTCGATGGCTACAATGCGTTGCTCACCGAAATTGCTGTGCGTCTACCCTATCAAATTTTGAAACTCTCGGCTGGCCACCCAGCCACGTACGACTGGTATCATAAGTTCTGCGAGAACATGACATTCACGCTTTGCGAATACATGATGTTGAATCTGAGTCCATTACTGCGTCGCCAGGTGCGAAAACTACTGATGTACATTTGTGGCAACAAGGAGAAGTTCCGCATGTTCCGCGACGGACATTCGCTGGACGTGCACATCAATGCCATTAAGAAATTCTGCGATTTGCAAACACCAAAGGTAAAAGTAGTGATAAAATATATTTATCTTGCAATCATTTACTGTTATTTTAATTGCAGCACATCGGCACTGGCAATCAGCCAATTTTGTCCTACGACGCCTTGGTGGAGTTAACCGAACATCTGCGGGCTTGTCAGGAAATCAGTCAAATTCGAACTGGCAATTGGCAAAAGTTCTGTGTTGTCCATGAGGACGTTATCCCAACTCTGATCCAGATCGCTTGTTTCCAACTGGACGATGGTGTCTCTCCAATCATTTTACAACTGCTGCAAGCCGCGCTATGCAATAATAACCAGTCAAAGCAAGACTCCAGCAAGCAGTCATCATCTTCGAAAAGCCGCCAAGACCGTGACAAGTCGGAGGAAAATGAAATCACATCCGATTCGAAATTCGACCCGACACACTGCAGCACATTTGTTCATCAACTGTTCCGCTTTGTGCCCGATCATCTGCTCTCGAAGTTTGTGAAAATCTTCCTTCTAGAGACTAACATCACGTCGATTCGCTGGCAGACACATTCACTTGTCTATGCCATCTACGAGAACAGCAATGATCGCCAAAAGGAGAAGCTCATCAATCTCCTGTGGAATATGTGGCAGTTCCTTCCGGCATATGGTCGCAGATCTGCTCAGTTTGTTGACATTTTGGGATACCTAACCCTGAGCACAAAGTCTATATCGGAAAAGCTACCAGAATATATGGAAAAAGCTGTAGAAGTGCTGCAGCAGCAGAACGAACTCTTGTCGAAGCATCCAAATGCGCCAATATACACCACACTCGAGCAAGTTCTGCAAGTCAGTGGCTATTACTTGGAGTCTGAGCCTTGTCTCGTCTGCAATAACCCCGAGGTACCGATGACAAATGCCAAACTACCATCGATCAAGTCCGATTCCAAGTTCACTACCACGACGATGATTGTGAAATTGGTCCAAAGTCACACAATATCGAAAATCATACTTCGTATAGCCGACTTAAAACGCACCAAGATGGTGAGGACCATAAATATTTATTACAACAACCGAACTGTGCAAGCTGTGGTCGAGCTCAAGAACAAGCCTGCAATGTGGCACAAAGCCCGTTCAGTCAATCTGCAATCTGGCCAAACAGAGGTCAAAATCGATTTCCCTCTGCCAATCACTGCGTGCAATTTAATGGTGGAATACGCCGACTTCTACGAAACAGTCACGGGATCTAGTGAGAATCTGCAATGTCCACGGTGCAGTGCAGCTGTGCCGTCATACCCAGGCGTGTGCGCCAACTGCGGCGAGAACGTTTTCCAATGCCACAAATGTCGAGCTATCAACTACGATGAGAAAGATCCTTTCTTGTGCCACTCTTGCGGATTCTGCAAGTATGCAAAGTTCGATTTTAGCATCTACGGACGTGCGTGCTGCGCAGTTGATCCCATCGAATCGGCTGAAGATCGCACAAAGACTGTTCAAATAATTCATTCGTCATTGGAAAGGGCCGACCGAATCTATCGTCAGCTACAGACTAACAAACAAATGCTTGAACTCCTGATTCAGAAGGTAGCCGAGCATCGTTCCGACCGGCAAATCGATGATACGTTGGGTACGGTGCACAGCACGTCCCAGGTCAACAAGATAATTCAGCTACTGGCACAAAAGTATTGCGTAGAATCTAGGACTTCCTTTGAAGAGCTGAGCAAGGTTGTGCAAAAGGTCAAGGCTTGTCGCAGGTTTGTGTGGTGGTTTTCTGTTTGTCCCCCCTTTTTAATGTTTCGTACTTTCAGGGAACTCGTAGCCTATGATCGTAGTCAAATGGATCAACCAGCCAAATCGGCGAATCCTGGTTCCGAAGAGTCTGCCGTCAATCGTTGCTATGGATGCGCTCTAGCATCGACCGAGCAATGTCTTACACTTTTACGGGCAATGGCATCAGATCCAGAATGTCGACTGGGTTTGTACGAACAGGGTCTAGTGGAAGAGCTGGCCCAAAACAATTTACGCCGTGGTACTCCGCAAATACAGGATGAGGTTCGCAACCTTCTGTGTCTCCTCACCAAAGACAACATGAGCGCATGTCTTAATTTACTCGATTTGATTCATGAACGTGTTAAAATGGCTTTGATAGGAGCAATCCCTTCTGCCAATTTGGAGACAGCCATTCGCCACGAGATGATCCTATTGGAAGTGCTGATTGCACAGGACGATTTTTGCTGGGAACAGAAGCTAAAAGTAGTTTTTGATCTATTCCTCATGGCGTGCCGGTGAGTAAAATATGCCAGCTTAACTGTTATTTATGTAAACGACTGTGAATTTTGATAGAGATCGCCGAGGTCCCGCTATAGCAGTCATACAGCCGTGTTTGCGCATCATGCAAACACTGATCTGTCCACCACAGCCGACAAGCAAGGCTAACAAGGACACAGCACCACAAGATCTTTCGAGTATCATCAGTTTGGATGAACTTACAATTGACTTCAAAAAGTGGCTAGAGAACGACAAAGATCATTCGTTTGACGCTTGGAAAGCCCGAATGCCACCCAATTTGAGCGCAGCAGAGAAGTCAGCTAAGAAAACAGAGGAAAAGCCCGCAGCCCAAGCAACGTCGGCACAAAAACCAGGTCAAAGAATGTTTGTGGCAACGTTGGAACAAAAACGAATGCAATTCAGAAAGGCGTACCTCTGGGAAAAATACGGGAAAAGGTGGAGAAATCAAGTCCTTCAAAAGGGAATACCAAACAGTCCGCTGGAGTTGAGCGCGTCTTGGCTGCAGCCAATTTTGTTCAATGCTAATTCTCGTTTTGGACGTCAACTTGCTTGCTCGCTAGTCACCTCTCTAAGTCGAACTCACGAACGGAAGAGGGAGCTGCTCAATTTGCTGACGGGATTCCTGAAATACGTAGGAGAATCTGGAGAAACTAGCGCAGAGTTCCTAACACTCTACCGGGCTCTAGCGACAGATTCTCCCTGGAGGCAATATTTAGCTCTAAGAGGCGTTCTCATTGAAATCTCTCAGCTTTTGTCGGCTGAAATCGTGAATATTCATCGTTTGGAGGAAACCACTCTCTCATCGGATCTAGCACAGGGCTACGCCCTCCGGCAGTTTGTTGAACTCTTGTCGATGTTCTTGGAGAACCCAGCGATCCGGCAGGCATACAAAACAAGACTCTTGGGTCCAGTACTCGAAGGGTATCTGTCTCTTCGAAAATTGGTTGTGCAACGAACTCGCCTGATTGACGACGCTCAAGAAAAACTTCTCGAGATGCTCGAGGAAATGACGAGCGGCACTGAAGAAGAAACTCGCGCCTTTATGGAAATTCTGATTGACACCGTCGAGAAGACCCGAATGAATGATATAAAAACTCCAGTTTTCATCTTTGAGCGACTCTACTCAATCATTCATCCGGAGGAGAACGACGAAAGTGAGTTCTTCATGTTACTGGAAAAGGATCCGCAGCAGGAGGACTTTTTACAGGGCCGAATGTTGGGCAATCCATATCCCTCGTCTGAGGTTGGACTTGGTCCGCTTATGAGGGATGTTAAGAACAAGATTTGCACAGATTGTGAACTGATTGCTCTGCTGGAAGACGACAACGGCATGGAACTGCTTGTGAATAACAAAATTATCAGCTTGGACCTTCCTGTGAAAGATGTATACAAAAAAGTCTGGCTTGCCGAAGGTGGCGAGAGAGATGCAATGAGGGTTGTCTACCGAATGAGGGGCCTACTGGGTGATGCTACCGAGGAATTTGTTGAAACTTTGAACAATAAGAGCCAAG
Source organism: Neoascia interrupta (assembly GCA_947623515.1). Classification (NCBI taxonomy): domain Eukaryota; kingdom Metazoa; phylum Arthropoda; class Insecta; order Diptera; family Syrphidae; genus Neoascia; species Neoascia interrupta. The sequence continues at coordinate 123,185,873 of OX392463.1, forward strand.
AGGAAGTCGACACCGAGCAGCTCTATAGAATGGCGAATGTATTGGCCGATTGCAATGGACTGAAAGTTATGCTGGACAGGATTTCAAGCTTGCAGAATCTTTCCCGCACACGAGAGCTGGTTCAGGTTCTTCTTAAGCTGTTCCTGATTTGTGTAAAAGTACGGCGCTGCCAGGAGGTATTGTGTCAGCCCGAATTAGGAGCCATAAATACCTTGTTGAAGGTTCTGCAAATTTGCCTACAATGTGCCGAAAACGATGTCCCAATACAGTCCTCGGTTACTGAGCAACTGCTTGAAATAATGGAGACAATACTATCGAAGGCGGCAAGCGACACCTTGGATTCGTTCCTGCAGTTCTCCCTGACCTTTGGCGGGCCAGAATATGTAACGGCTCTGATTTCATGCACTAACTGTGCGAATGTTAGAAATAACCCCTCTGTTCTGCGACACTTGATTCGTGTATTGGCTGCCCTCGTCTATGGTAATGAAGTTAAGATGGCACTGCTATGTGAGCACTTTAAGGCTACCCTTGACTTTACCAAATTTGACGGCGAAAAGACCCCAGAAGATGAATTCAAAATGGAACTGTTTTGTGTGCTGACCAACCAGATCGAACACAATTCGATTGGAGGCACATTGAAGGACTACATCATCAGTTTGGGTATCGTGGATGAGGCTATTGGCTATATTACACAACATGCACCTTGCGTGAAACCCACATTGTTGAGAACCGATTCGGATGAACTAAAGGAGTTTATATCACGGCCGAGCTTGAAGTATATTCTGCGGTTCCTCACGGGATTGGCCACAAAACATGAAGCCACACAAGTCGCCGTCAGCAAGGACATTATCCCTATTATTCACCGATTGGAACAAGTTTCTAGTGATGAGCATGTCGGAAGTTTAGCTGAGAATCTTTTAGAAGCGCTGTGCACCGACGAAGTTACCGCCAAGCGGGTGCTTGAAGTCAGAGATTTCACCCGAGCCGAGAAGAAACGATTAGCAATGGCCACGAGGGAGAAACAACTTGATGCACTGGGAATGAGGACTAATGAGAAGGGTCAGGTGACAGCTAAAGGATCCATTTTGCAAAAGATTGAGAAACTACGAGACGAGACCGGTCTGACTTGCTTTATTTGCCGTGAAGGTTATGCCTGTCAGCCTGCAAAAGTTCTTGGCATATACACGTTTACCAAGCGCACCAACGTGGAGGAGTATGAGCTGAAGACCCGAAAGACAATTGGCTACACAACTGTGACACACTTTAACGTTGTTCATGTGGACTGCCACACCTCAGCTATTCGATTGGCTCGGGGCAGAGACGAGTGGGAGCGTGCAAGTCTGCAAAATGCCAACACGCGCTGCAATGGATTGCTTCCGCTGTGGGGACCCGAGGTTTCCGAGTCCGCATTTTCAGCCTGCATGACTCGTCATAGTAGCTACATGCAAGAAAGCACTCAGCGCTGCGATATATCCTTCACAAGCAGCATTCATGATCTCAAATTACTGCTGATTCGCTTTGCTTGGGAGAAGAGTTTCCACGATGACGCCGGAGGCGGTGGCCCGCAATCCAATATGCACTTTGTTCCATACCTTCTGTTCTATTCGGAGTATCTGCTGCTATCATCCAGGACACTCACTAGCACTAAAGAGGACAAGACTCTGCAGACTTTCCTGACAGCACCTCCATCCGAGAAGTGGCTGGAATGTGCGTATGAAGTGGAAGGACCTCTCTACTTGTTGGCGCTTTCTTTCGTTATACACAATCGATCGAGTTGGAAGAAGAACAAACTGGCGCATTTGAAGCGTCTGATAGCAGTGGCACAGGCACGTCATGTTTCACCGTCGGTTCAGTGCAAGGCACTTCTTTCGGCCAACGACCGCCAAGCAAAGGATTACACTGCATATAAACCATTCTTGATGATTTGGAGCTTGGTAGACTTGCTATATAACCAGGTTTTCAAGACGGTTCCAAACACCGACGATTGGCCGGTTGCGGTATTCGACTATATTCGTAAAAACGACGAAGCAATGCTTAAGGCTACCGATGGGATTCTGCAGACGTTTACGGAAGAGTATCTACCGTGCACGTCATTTGGCGAGTTTTGTGATGTAGCTGGTGAGTGGTGCTTTTCTTTCTTTTACTCGAGGTGGTTAAAGGAACGTTTTTTTTTCTTCTCCCTTTATAGGTCTCCTGAACATAATAGAAGCTCCGGAACAGTTTATCAACGATATTCTACTTTCGCTGCCCTCTACGTCGTCAGCTTAGAAAGCTTACTTAAACAATTATTACTCTGTGCACTCATAATCGCAATTATTTATCAATTAACCGTTGTATGCAAAATTCAAATAATTAATCTGCTTGTGTTTATCTAGACTGCAAATATATCCAATATTCAACAATTCAAGAACGCAAATTCATTTTTGGTCGCAAAACAACAAATGCCTTCGCCCGTCCATTGATAAGTCATGATATGTAAGGCGCAAGTTTTAAGTAATTTGTTTGGAGTTGAGGGTTCTCCTTTCCTCAATTAAAAATAAAGTTCCAGCTCAAGTGGTTATAATTAGTTATATTCACACAAGTGCCCACATTTTGGACACACAGACTTGGTGGAAAAGTACTCTTTTAAGTGCTCTAAATGCCCACCATGCGAGCATCCTTGACACCAGGCATACAACCCTCTCACAACCAAACCGCAAACGCAGCATTTCGAACTCTGCATGGACTTGCATTTTGCGCAATACCAACCAACAGCTCCGTTTAGTGGTCGTCCACAATCCCCGCAGTTAGTGTGCACCGATGTTGACTGCTGATTTAGTTCTCTAACTGATCGTATCCAGGATAGATTGATTATCTGGCACGCCTCGTTCCACAGCTGATAACGATGTAAAAGTTCTATGTACGAATGGAACCACTCTCCCTACAAAAAAAGTATCGTGAAAGAAGCAATCTAACAACAAAAAAATGCTACGTACTACAAGGCTTTCCTCAATGGGAAGAAATTTGCGCGCCTCACCCATCACTATGAGGACGCACAGCGCTGTCTGCACATCGCCAACATCACTTTGGAGCTTTAGCGAGTCGGCCATAAACTGGTGGGGCTCCCACATAGGTATCGCGGGTACAGTTAGGACCTTCAGCAGATATTGCTTTTCAGGAGTCTGTGAATATTAAAATGTTTTACTGCAGTTGTACAAAAATTTATCATATTACCGGAGAGGTTTCCCTTTTTTCTGACTTCATATCCTGTTGCGGGCGCGCTGCTTGCACGTCATGATGCAGTGCAGTCTCCGGCAATGACAGAGCTTTTGGTAAATTGGGCGGACCCATGTATAAAAATCCATTGCGCAACATGTCAAAGTTCTCGAAAGTGATGTCATCTAGAATTTGGTTTTCCGACAAGATCACTGAATTGAATTGTGGATTTTGCTTCCCCTCATTAAGGTCGTCTTTAACGCTGTCTTCCTCGTCCTCGTTTGGTGTGCTCTTTTCCCTTCGATGCCAGTCACTTTCGAGCTGAAGTGTAGTTTGCACGAGTCTTCGGTTCGATATTAGATTCTTTTGGGCGGAAAAGGAACTTCTTTGCTCGATCTTTTGGTTACTAAATTCAGATGTCCCATACAGCAGTTTAGCGAAGTTCCAAAAAGTTGTGGACTGCAATGGGGACAAATAGAACAATCTGCGAGAGAAATTACGTAGCTTGTTAACTTTACACTGTGCTTTCCAAATTTCTTCGAAACATTCGCGTTGTGATCGCATATCTCGCTGAATTTTTTGCCCGTAAGGATAAACTCTTTGGCACATCCTATGAAGCACTCGAATTCCTTCAACTGGCCGTGTTTTTTGTCTGCAACGTATCCCGTGTACTGTAAGACAGCAAAACATGTTTACAGGAACGTAGGAAAAACTTTCAACATACCGATGGTTGCAACAGGAACTTGTGCATTACCGACTGCGCCATGTGAAACTGATCCACAGTTGGTGATGCTTTCAGCTTTGCTCTGCAATAAAATAGAAGTTTACGGAACGGGATTGGTCAGAATGTTCCCTTTACTCACAGTAAAGAAGACGGTTTGGCACTCGTAGGCACAGGTGTTACGTTAACTTTGACTTTGACTGCATGAAGAATGTCATCCTTGTGGTTTAGACTCGCGCCCTGCGGATTTGCTTTTAAAGCCGGCCGGGCAGCATCCTTGAAAGCGTGTTTGTATATGGTGGAGTCTTTGCTGGTCGATAGGAGAGTGTGTGAATCGTTGCCTTTCCAAGCGATGCCAGTAGTCACATTTGTATGGTCGTTAAACGAAGCAAAGGGGATGTATGGCCGCCGGATATCCCAGATATGTATGCTGTAGTCAACTACCAGGGCACAGCTAGCTATGTGGTGGCTAAAAGGCAGAAAGTATGTAGTGGTAAAAGAGTTTATATACAGATTCAGAACACTGACGTTCTTTCAGGGCGCCATTTGACACGTCCAACGACAGCTATTGTGTGTATGGTATGCTCCAACGATGCTTTGCATTCCATATTCCATACCTAAGATGATTTTAGTTTCATATATTTACTATGATGTTAAGTATCATTGAACAAAAACTCACCTTAATCTGTTTGTCCCTACTGCCTGTGGCAAGCCAATTCTTTGTTGGATGCCAGTCACATGTATAAATTGGTCCACTGTGAGCAGTAAACTGCAAAAGGCATTTATCTGGCCTAAAGTAGATAACCGTCACTGTGGAATCACCAAACCCATACTTCTACTCACTTTCTTAGATCCCAGAGCTGGACGGTTCCGTTTTCGGACACCGCGGAGAAAATATTTGTCGCATGCGGACTAAACTTAACGTCCCTCACACTTTCTGAGTTGCTAAAGTAGGTAAACACCGACTTTTCGTATCTCGTATCAAAGCACTTAATGTCACCGTCCTGCGATCCAGAAATAAGCAAATACGGCTCGCTGCTGTGGAACGTCACCGTGTGTGCAGTACGCTCATGCTCATTGTACGTGAGTAGACGTTTTTGTCGACCAAACTTTGAGAGATCCCAGACCGATACGACTCCGTTGGTGGCTGCGGTGGCAAGTATGTTGCTATCCAAAGTACTCCAAGCGACATCATTTGAGGAGTAGCTAAGGTTTTGGTTCTTGCCACCACGCATGTTGCACACTTCGCTAAAGCCATCGCTATCGATGGAGAAGACCTTGAGCACTGGGAAACAGTTTTATGGTAATAAAAATAGGTAACAGATTCTTGTTTATTTAAAACTGATTGGAAATCCACTTACAGCTTCGACCAGCTACGGCAATCTGGGTGCATTCCTTGTTGAGTGCAAGGGCATTTGCATGGCCTTCTTGGCAAATGCGTAAGGAAGCTGTTCCCGAATCCAGCATCAAATGTATTTTCTTCTTGAAAGTGCTATTTCCAAAGATTATTAGCAAGCCGATTTAACTTGTTTGCAAAATATCGAATGAAGTTTGCTTTTGTTGACAGTCCAACGTTGGTGAAAATAAAATCATATGGCCACAGGGTGCCACAAAAGGTAACTGCTTAATCTTTCGATTGGCTATTCAAAAGAGCAACCAGATACGGGATCGCAATCGATTAAGCTTATAGCGTTTTTCATTGAAAAAAAGATTTGCTCTTTCTGTCAAAAGATTTGATCTTTTTTGATTTTGCATGTTTCATTGAAAATAAAAGAGCAATTCTTGATCAATTCTCAACACGAAAGATGCGATCTCCCGATCTTGGCAGATTTTATCTTAAATCACTGACACATGCAAGCATTTCTACTGTCAAACGCCAAAACGAAGCAATTTTATTTCTTTGGAATTATTGTGCGGACGTGTTAGTTGGTTGCCAGCCTGTGTGTGTGATTTACTTTGTTGCCAAATGACAAAAAATGTTTTATTGAAACGAGCATTTCTTGATTTTGAGAGCAATTTTTTCAAGTTGCATTCAATGAAAAACGCTACCAGGCATACATTATTTAATAACAAGACTAGATATTCAACTTCGGCTTGAGGGCATAAATTACTGAATATCTAGATATTCAACTTCGGACATTTAAAAGCTTTGCTCACAAGCTGAAATTGATGAATTTACCCATTCTCCGACATTTTTTTTTACAAATGTGAGTAAATTCATGAATTCGTCATTTCCATGCAATTTCGTTTTGCAGCTTTTACATCAGCTGATCGCGTAAGGCAAATTGTTGTTGCATCTTCTTACACGTATTCACCGACACGGAAATTTAAAGCTTTAAAAAAAGCTTTAAAGGCTTTATAAACAACGTAAGCAAATTGGTGTTGGAGGGTAAGAGGAACGCAAGTTGAATATCTAGTTATGACTTGAACTCTGCATATAAACGAATATAATAAAGCAATCTGCACCCAGTCACAAATTACTTAATGAATTAGATATTCAACTAGACTGGAAAGCCGAGGGGCCCTCAAGCTGTTGCCATGGATATACCTGGAAAACTACGCATACTCTCACATTTTGTCAATGTATTCCGTACTTGAAGAGACTCACCACGAAGTTCAAGTGATTCACCCCGAAAACATAGCGGAATCAGGTTTTTGCTCCGTCTACCGGACAAAAATGGTAACGAAATCCAATATCTGGAAGTCGCCACATAATGGGTCGTGCTACATTAATGTTGTTTTGCTAGAAACCTTAAAATTATTTTTGTCTAAATTGGATTCGATATATATATTATGTACTTCAAATGCCTTCTAATTTTTTTCTTATATAGGTTAAAACAAAACACAAAAAGCGCAAATGAAACTAATTTTTTACTGCCTAAATGCCTGTGCCTCTGATAAGTTTGTGTTTTATGTTACCGGATTAAAAAGCAAAAGCCGGTTTAAAAAGCAAAATTCACGGTTAAGTACCAAGAAAATGTTTTCTATATGTTTTGACGAAATCAATCGTTATGCTAAGTTTGTCTAAGTAAGTCTTTGAATTGACACATAGGAATTGGCTTACGCTCTGCCAATTAGTCCAAGAGGAGGACTGTCAAAGTTTGTCAATTAGAATTAGAATATTAAAAAGTTAAAGTCATTAGAAATGTTCAAAGGCACTACTATTATTTTATTATAGCTATAATTTGAATTCATCATTCAAGCAAATCAATATTATGATATAATTGTCATCCTTATCCTTCCAAGTCGATATTATTGCATGCATTTGAGATTAGAGTTGAACATTAAAAGTCGAATTGAGAACTGAGAACAGAAGGATAATGCACTTTTGAGTGAAACTATATCGTAAAAAAAATCAGTAGCACATTGAAATTGATTTCTTTCAGTGAAATGGCAAAGTAGTCGAAAGAAAAAATTTTATGTATATTTTTGTAGGTACCAATAGAGATTGACCTCAAAAGAAGCATTCATTATACAAACAAATTTAATCACAAGTAAAAAAAAAAATTTCAGTGATGCAATCCAATGAAAGCTATATTTAATGCTTCTAAACTTTTTCGTTTTCCTTCAATTTGGGAACGCTTTTTACGAATATTTTACGCAAGTAAAAATCAAAAGCTTCTTCCTGAAATGGAAGTTTTCTCGATTGCTTCCTAATTGTTGCACTTGTTTTGCTGAATAACTAATATTTTCTGCATTCCTGCAAAATTGAAAATTGAACATTAATAACACATGAACGATTCTGGAGAAAAGAAAAGCCCAACTACGTTATAATAATAATACGCGTCTCACACGCATCCACCGTCACAAAACTGAAAAGCATCAACAACAAATAAACAAATAGGTTTTCGGGGAAAAGGGACGCACAAGTTGAATATCTAGTTATTAAGTAATTTGTGACCCAAACTATATTGAAAAAAAGACCAAATTCGTAAAAATATCCATTTACGTCATAATCATTCCAGTATTTCCAGGCATATTCAAATGAACTAAATTTTACGATTTTGTTGTCTCAATGTAGGCTCACCCCAAGTTTGGGCAAATTAAAACAATTGTTATTTTGACTATACTGACTTGTGTGTTCTTAATGTTTTTTTGTTGCTTTGATTAAGAAAACAAGTGGTTAATAATGATTAATAAGACATCAAACCAAAAATAAAATTTTACAATTTCTTCATCCATGACTTTTTTTATTTAAGATATTTCAATTTTTCAAATGTCAGTGTGAAATTCACCTCGCTATTTTGGCGGGCTCTCAAAATTTTGTTTACTTTTCTCACACGTATTCACCGACACGGAACGCAAAACAACAACAACAAATAAACAAATGTGTTTTGGTGGGAAAGGGACGCTTAAGTTGAATATCTAGTTATTAAGTAATTTGTGACCCAGTAAGGCACCCTGTATGTTTGGCGAATTTGAATTTTTGAAATCAAATCAAAATGCAGTGCGATCAGTCAATCTGTGACAGTGACCGGTGAAGTGATTTGGGGTTGATTCGTTTTGTTGTGCATAATCTTATCATCCAGTGTTAGTGTGGGAGAGCAGCATTGAATAGGTAACGGTAGCTATTGTAACAAAGGACTGTACCTTTTAAGATCCATCGATCCAAATAAAATAATTTTCAGGCGCGTGCAGTAGTGTAAATTTCTAACCAAAGTTCATTCTGTGATAACGATAGTGGACCGCATTGACTACGTCGACGGTCGAACACAAGATCGTTAAATAATGGGTTGAATTGAATGATTTATTTCGTGGCTTGACCAATTTAAAATGCATACCCTTTCAATGTCAACTAAACTAAACAAGAGGGCGAGTAGTTTTACAATGTTCTTAAACAAATTTTAAGGTTAAGTTTGTTTTGAGCATTATTAATTATGACGAATAAATTAGGTGATGCATGTGCATGATTTAAAAATAAAGTGAATTTGATTCGTGTTTAAAACCTTTACCCAGTAGTTAAATACGAAATACCTAACTCAGCCATCTCCGCCAACTTAAGGATTAACTGGGCTAACCTTCAAATGTATACCGATATTTAAAAAATATTCTGACACTTGGCTTTCCTTCCTCTTTTGCTGGCCTAATAGGCCAAAAGGCGACCGCAAAAAATAGAGCTTCTAAGATTAAAGAATAGTTCTTTCGGGGTATGTAGATAGTACTCGTCGTGGTGAAAATTTTGGCGTAGGTTTAACTGCCGCCAACCTGTCGGGACCTCCAGAAATCGGTCACTTCCGGTGCTATGATTATACAGTTACCTACTTACCTCATACGATTAAAGGTTAAAATTGATGCCATATTATGAATGAAAGCTCGATTGTACAGAAAACTATAGGTTGCCTAATCTCAGCCCGTCGCTAATAGCCGGTATCCTGTTTTAAATGTATTTAATTAGGTATATGCATTTAGAACAATGTGCTCAGAATAGCTTCGTTTAATAAGACTTCAAACCCAAAGCCTAAATCATTGAAAAAAAAAACATTTATTTTTATTATTTAAACCCAACCATAATGTAGGCAACAATACGCATGTAAAACGCGAAATTGTGGTTTTCTAAGTAACTAAAGAAAACAAGCTGCTCATTTCCCACGCGCTGTGCACGAGGTTCCAGGTTCGAACTTGAACCGTGGCAATAAAAGTTTTTTCACGGTTTTCCACCTCCGCGAGGGTCTGACAAAGCACCCTCCGAAAGCATCATTTTTCATGAGACACCTCGCAGTTCCCGGTTCGGAATCGACAAAAAATAGAGGTCAGGTGATGGCTCTTCTGGAGCTGCAAGTGCGAGTTAGCTTTTTTATGCTTGTACCTACCTTATCTGAGCTTCTAACAGCGGTCTATTTCTGTTTTCGTTCCAGGTATTAAGAAGGTTCCCAATGGACACAATGGACCCAACTGCTGGTCTAAGTGAAGCCGTGACTATTGTCAAAAGGGCATCCATCAACCTAACCTAACCTAACCTATGCTTGTACCTACTTGCAATTTTACAGTACCTGTTTTATAATTCAATACATTCTTTCTTAACTTTATTGTTTACGCATTTGTTGGGTACCCATAATAAAAAGTGTGTTTATTGGAATCAAGTTTATACTTAACCTACGCTTAGCCAGTAATATTTACAAATTAAATAAGTAGTTTCTGTACTGTAGCCCTTTTTTGGGCTGAAGTAAGCAGTTTCCGTCTAGGTTCCGCCTTCAACCACCTCTTTCACCTGAGCTTTTGCAACCTTGTAGTGCTCCGCCACATGTCTCTTTAGCTCCGTACTTAATCGAAACGATTCGTCGCACTGCTCGCATTTATACACATTTTCACCCACGTGTGATCTTAGATGTTTGATCATATCGTTCGATTGCGCAAACGATCTTTCACAGTACTTGCATGCATAAGGCTTTTCTCCAGTATGCGTTCGCATGTGACGATTCTTGTGATCGGAGCAGTTGAATCTAGACTCATAATTAAAAATAAGCGCTTCCATTAAAACAAGTCCGATTCCTTACCTCATCTCGCAGTAGTCGCATTTATATGGCCTTTCACCCGTGTGAATGCGGTAGTGCTTTTTTAGGGAATACGGTTTGGTGAATCTTGATCCACAAATGTCACACACATGTGGCTTTTGATTGCGATGAGTGTTCATGTGGGACGCTAACCCGCTCTTGCAAGTGAACTTACTTGGACATTCAGGACATTGATAGCGTTTTATGCCTGTGTGTCGGAGCTGATGTTGTCGTAGGTTGCTCGAGTTGTTAAATGCTCTTCCACATTCTGAGCACAGGAAGGGCTGTTCACCAGTGTGCGTCCGTAGGTGGTCCTTGAGGGTGCACGCTTGCAGGAAAGCTGTAAGAAAAGATTATTTATAAAATAGATAAGACAATGAAACTTAATGGCATACGCACACTTGTCACAATATTGGCAGATATGCGGCTTAAGACCACTGTGCTTGTTAAGGTGATCAATCAAGTGCGAAGCAAGACCGAACGTCTTCCCGCACGTATCGCATTTGAGCTTCCGATTCTCTTCATGCACTTTTTTATGTCTAGTCAGGCGATATAACTTGGTAAAAACCTTAGAACAAAGATCGCATTGGTAACTCTTGCCGGTGTTCGCGTCCTTACGATGGCTCCGCATATGAGAGGCTAGCGATTCCTGTTTGAGAAACTTTCGAGGGCATTCAGGACACTGAAAGCCGTCAGGATTTACTTTGTTGATTCCAGTTTTTTCTTCGAAATTGTTTGAATGGGTTATTGCATGTCGCATAAGATGTGCTTCTTTGGTAAATGTTCGTTTACACTCCGGGCACTCGTAAGGTCGCCCGTCGGCCTTATGCACATTCATATGGCGCTTTAGCCGGTGCGGTCTGTCAAAAAATTTGCCGCAAGCTTCGCAGGTATGGCAAGCAAGGCGTCGGTTTCTTGGATTGGGCCTGATTAAAAAAAGACCAGTATTATGAATTATTTGGGTAAAAACACTTAAGAGGGTCAATTACTTCTCGATTTCAATATCAATAGGACTTGTAGGTGCTTCTGCCGCCTGACTGTTTCCTCCATCGTCTTCATAATCCGGACCATTTTCATTATCCGAATCAACGTCTTCTTTTGGGTCAGTCAATGTAGTTTCAACGCACTCCTCCTTCAACTCACTTGTACTGTCTGCAGCATAATCCAGCTGTTCCTTCGAGCACCTGAAAAACCACTAAGTGACAACCACTATTTAAGCTACACATTTATATTTTACTTTTCCGGTTCGTTTTGTATTTCATCCTTGGTTTCCTCAGTTTTGAAATCCTTTCCTTCAACTAAAGCAATCTCCGGGCATATTGGAAAGTCCACCTCGTCCAGCGGGATGTCTCCGACATTCTTGTTTTCGGTAATAACATCGGCAATTGCGTTCCGCAAACATTGATCCGAATTGATGCACATTATTTGAAAAGCATACGCTTTGAAAACAATGTCCAAACATTCGGTACAAATTGCCTTGGGAAGATCATCACTTGGTTCCAATTGAAGTGTTGAAATCGCAGCCAGTGCTTCTGAGACGTAAACTTGCTCGCCCAATGGATGGATGATGTCGAATTTCGAACTGAATATCTCTTGGAATTGTTCCTTCTTCGATTTCATACAAGAACGACAAATTTTGTGAAAGTTTGAAGGAATAATTTCCATTTTTGCGGAAATATTGATGAAGCGAAACAAGAACCGAAGATCTTTTTTTTTCCGTCAACACTGTCAGGATGTTTTGTTTTGATGGGGGTGGGTAGTTTTGCGTTTAGAAGGGACAGTAGCCACAACACGACGAATGCTTGTCAAAATTTGGCGTATAGTGTTTTTGCCGCGATGCCAAACAAGGTTTTTTAAATGATGAAAACCTAATACGCTATTCACATTGAATCGTAAACCAAGTTTTTGGCAACAAGTTCACACAAAAATGTTTAAGCAATTCACACTTTTGAATGCCAACAAGGTTTTGTTGTTTTTGTTTGTCATAAGTGTTGAATTTATCAATTTATATGTTAATTTATACTTAATATTTCATAACACTGTAGTATTGATATTTAGTAGTTTTGGCTTTTGTTTTATTTTCATTTTATATTTATTTGTTCTCAAATAATAAATACAATAGGTTATGGGACCAGTCGCGATTATGATAAAAATATACACGAAATAAAGTCTGCTGGAAAGCGCGAGATTGAAAAGATTGAGAGATGTTACAACAGGAATGAGGTAAGAAAGTTTTACCAGAGGATCAAAAGGTCCAGTCAATAGTATAAAGTTTTGCATCCCTGCCTAACTCGTCAGTCTGTGCAAGATGACGATGGAAAATGCACGCTGTTCCGTCAAGGTCGGCAATGACCTCACCGACCCCTTTACTTTGGGGTTGTTAGGGACTTTGTTTACCGGGGTTCCGCTATCAATTCAGACAATGACACCAGCGCTGAAATCAAACGAAGGCTAACTCTTGCCAATCGCTGTTTCTTTGGGCTAAGAAGGCAATTGAGTAGCAAAGCCCTCTCTCGAGCAACTAAAGTGTCCATGTATAAGACCCTCATCCCAGTCCTGCTTTACGGTGCAGAAGCATGGACCCTGTCAAAGGCGAATGAAAACACTTTAGGCTGCTCCGAGAGGAAAATTCTTCTGACGTTTTACGGCCACGTCTGCATAGACGGAGAGTGGAGGAGGAGATATAAGGTCGAACTGTACGGACTGTACAGCAACACCGACGGATGGACACCAACGCCCTGGCCCGGAAAATCTTGCCTGGCCCGGGCGCAGTAGAGGAGCACCGAGACTCAGGTGTCAAGCGTAAGGGGACCTCAGCCAACTTCACGTGTCAAACTAGAGACGGCTAGCTAAAGACAGAGCTGACTGGCGAAGCTTTTTGGCTGAGGCCCAGGTCCACCCCGGACTGTAGCGCCACCTTAAGTAAATAAGTATTTGACAATACTAAGTTATGTTGACTGATTAACATAATCCCTAACATAATCTATCCTTAGGACTATTTCACACATACCCGGCAGGTGGCCAGGTCAAATTTGGGCTTACTAGTGTTTGCTTCTGTCATCCTCCACGGTTCATTTACAGCCTGCTCAATTTCCTCAGGTGATGATGAGGGATTATTAAAAATATGTGAGATTTACTTGCTCAAGGCAGTTTAGGCTGTAGGAAAGCTAGGAAACTAAGAAACTTCGCTAAGAAACTTAGCGAATCCTACTTTCACCAAAGTAGTGTCCGCGCCGAAAGAGTTTTGCAGAAGGAGGATCATTTGTGCAAATTAAAGAGTAATGTAGGCACTTAAATTACTTTGGTCTCCACCTTCCCACCACCTGGATTCATAAAGAATATGTTGTATAGCAGCTTGATCCAACCAAAACTTCATAACAGTGCTATTAGCCTCCCCTGTTGTGCTTTTGCTGAAAATGATGCTAGCTGAAATTTTTGTGACACTGCTTCATATCACGAAACTTGCTCCAATAATTTTTTTTATGCATTTAAGGTTCCAATACCCACGGCTCAGTGGCAGATTGTTGGCTTATGTAAATTTTTTTTTCGGTTGCTTCCCACTTTGAAACAGCTATCCTGCGACCTTTCCCAAATGAAGCGCGTATGCAGTGCTTCCCGGTGATTTGCAAACTCATTGCGTTAGTAAAAGAATACTAATTCTCCTTTCCTTGCGTCAAGCCACCTAAACCTTTCATCCGGCGAGCTTTGTGTTTTAGGTGACGATATACATACTACTAACTACCTACTTCTTCTATAATATAGAATAAATAGAGTGGTGTAACAGCGCGAGGTGAAGCAGGGCCAATTTCTCAATAATGTATGCTGTGTGTTTTGATTTATTTACATACAATGGGACCTATAATTTTTTGCCAAATCCGAACGGCACTTTGAGAAATTTTCAAGACAAGTGTTACTCTCGGAGGGTTTGTCACATCCTCGCGGAGGTGGGAACTGTGAAAAAGAACGAGTCTTTTTTTCAGGTGACGATGATAGGATTTGAACCCATACCTCCGGCATAGTAAGCGCACACACCCAAGGCAACCCACTTCTACTACTACTTTGCCTGAAAAAAGTTTTTCCATTTTTGGCAAAACAGATAACCCTCAAGAAACCTAACCCTCTTTTATTACTCTGAGACATTTCCTCCTTCGACAACAATAGGACCTAACCATGTCATCTGATTATGCGGCAAAAACGAGGCATAGAACATCTTTCAGTGCAGGTCCGCCCATTCTGTGACCAATACATGCCATAAAGTATACCCTAGGTTGTGGCACCCACCACGTATTACAATGTTCCCAATCTTGATCTCTAGCTTATAAGTAGAAGGTGCGAAAGAAAGTGTGGCCCGATCTTTTGACTATTTCTGTAAGCATTCTGTAACGTGTATAGTGCTGTATTTTTTTTTGGTGGTGAGTTAACAAATAGAAAAAAGGTTAAAAAGTTGTTACTCTTCACTTGCACCGTTTAATTCTGGAAATGTGTTCAGCTCTGAAGTGGGTCAAATCTTCCGGACCCAGATACCACTCATCCACAGGATATTGTTATGTGGCGACAAGAAATAAAACAACTCGCAGGAGTCCCTGAATGCACCCATCGATTCACTCTACAAACGCACCCGCTCGATTCACTAAACAAACATAACCAACTGTCATTCCAGTCATCTGACAGCAGCTGTCATATTCGAAGTTCGAATTTCGATTTCCCCTCCTTGGAATTCAGCGGAGGAGTACCAATGGAAAATTACCAAAGGGGGTATGGAACGTACTAGAAGGTGCTTAATTTTGTATAAATACACGGGTGACAGGCTCGTACGGGACAGTTATATTTTAAACGTTGACTTCGTTTCGAAAATCGGTTATAAAGTGAAAAGTGATTGAATTGAAATAAAATGTTGAATTCTAAATAGTAAAGTTGAATAATAGTGTGATTTGAATTTAAAGAAGTTTTGTTTGATAAATAAAGTGTTTCATTGTGAAATCATAAAAGTGAAATTGAGTTTTATTCGACGAACCCCAGGCCGAAAAGATAACAATATCTTAAACAAAAAATGCAACGGCATGTTATCCACTAGATAACTTGTCGGTGCACGGATGAGTGTGGGTATACCCTTGGCTCTTGCAACAATGCGCCACGAGTTGAAAATACACATGACGCTGAAACTTGAATACTCTTCAAATTTTGAAGCCAATGCGATGTTAATAAAAATATAATAAGAATATCCGCTTTTATTCTTTGTATTTTTTCATGATATAAGTAATTTTAATTAAAAGTGTCTGTTTGCGACCTGTGTATCTCCTTAAGAATTGTACCTCAGTTATAGTTTTCGAGATATTTGCCATAAACTGAAAAAGGTACCTTTAGAGCCCCGCCCACCGTTAGCTCCGCCCCTAACCACCAGTACTTTCGGTATGTTATTCAAGTCACTTTCCTTTACCACTATGCCAAAATTCGCTCCTTTTATCGAGAAAGCACAAGGACCAGTTGAGTATTTTATTATTGGCACTTTTTTTCCGCACTGAAGGCTCTTTTACGTTTTACCTAGGGTCCGATTGATAAAACCTGTTCTGCTGTTTGAATCAACATGGAATTTTTGATTTCCTGTTTGCTTTTAAACCTATCATTTCCGTTTCCTCTCAAGGCTTTGAACCGGGTGGACTGGAGGTAACCAAAAAAATGACCAAAAAATACCAAAGTACTTGTAAAGACTTTGTTTTATTTTCCATTTTTTTTAAATTCACATTTATTAATACAACAGTAAATATATTTTTGTTTTTTTTGTAAACTACACATCTTGACAAACATTTCGCTAAATGTATTTTCATCTTAAAAAATCATAAAGTGTATCTGTTAAAAAAAGGAAATTCTTTGGAGTCATCAGCTCTTCACTGGGTATTCTTGAGTTTTTTTCTTCTTCTTGAAGTGATTGTTTTTTTTTTGTTCATAATTGCATTAATGCTTGTTCTTTTAAAATGCCACAAGTCAAAGTTTCGGTGAGTCTTAAGACAAAATAATATCTTAAATAAAAATTTCGAATAGACAAAAAATAAATTCTTAATTTTAAATCACAAAAGAAATGAATATTTTAAAAACGTGCATCCTTGCTAGCGTCCTTGTTTACAAATAAATACAACTTACTAAGTTAAAAGTTACTTTGACACCAGTTGTAGTTTTTTTTTTCTTCTTAGTACTAAAGTACGAGTTAAATAAAATTAATTTAACATTTATCAAATAAATTATACAGGAATAGTTTTAGCTCTGTTAATTGTAAAGGGAAATCTATCCCTTTTCGCCACATGGAATTATTTGATGAAAGCAGTTTTCTCAGAGGACTTTATTCAGCCTTTTTGGAGAGATCCTTTTTCTGTCGTCTTTCCTCGCGCTCTCGCACATCTACGGCGGCCAAATCAATACTGGCAACGTATGCATGGAGGCAGGATATGAGTGATTTAAGCACCGCAAATGGTGCGGTTACAAATGCCAAGATCTTGAACAACGAACATCCGAGCACTAAGGGCGCGTAGAAAATGTAACTAAACTGTAAAAGGCATTTTTTTTACTTACACATTGGTCCAGTAGTGAAATGGAGTAGGTAGAGGCAAATATAGAATAATTCATTGACGCAACACATGAAGGTGAGGACATCCTTTTGATAATAAAGACGCATGATGAAATTTTCGTTTACATCGAACGCCTTGTGGGATGACTTGCCAACTGTTACACTCCTGTAAATTTAAAAAATAAATAAACTCGGGAAAAGGTTATTTTATGTGAGGAAAGTACTTACGTTTGCATGTAAAGCCAATGGCAGGCCACGTCAATAGCCATTGAAAGTTGGAAAAAGAACATATAGTTGGGGTAAAAGTAGCTGAGAGTTACGAGAAGACCCATTGTTCCACAACGGTCTGTCAGTTGGTCAAGCATTGCTCCAAAGCGCGTACCTAATTTAGTCAAATTGTTACATGAGTGAGTAATGTTATTTGAATACTGAAATAAAATTTGTTATAAACACTAGAAAACGTGGATCGGATCTATTCTTGATAAGTTAGATAGAGCTTTCAAGAATTTCATCATTCTACGAAGGAGAAATATACAGCATTTATTTCACGCTAAAATATTGCTTTCCGTTTTTGTTCCAAAAATTGGCAAAAATGATTGCAGACAACCGAAGTATTGTAAGCTCATTTTTAAAATAAGAAATTGGATGCTCTACAAAACACTCGCCTTAGTAGTTGCAGAGTCTAAAAAAAAGTGGCGCACAAGCGGCTCGAGGTGAACCAGTGAAAACTTCTCAACGCTTAATGCGGGAACCACAAAGACGCCCGGGGTTTGGCTTCGGCTTGACGTTTAAAAGTTCAGCCATACGATTTCAGTGTTTCCTAACACAATGAAGCTCGGCTTCAAAATATTGTTTTCAAAGGGAAAGAGTGGGCAAAGAGAAAACCTAATGCTACCTAATGAGGCTCAGAAGCCCAGCACGAGTTCAGATGTGCTGAACTATTGCTTCGTGTGAAGCAAATGGGGCAAAGAATCCACCACGATCTGGACTGGTATCTCCAACTCTGTAGTCCATAAAGTTTGCTTGAATGTTGACAATAGCTTTGAAAGCTAAATGTAATAGAACTTTTAAAATACTCTGCTTTAGCTACTCAAAACACATATTTGGTTATTAGTGTGATTTGTCGTAAGCTCCTTATTAAATTTTATGCCGTGTACTTAGAAGTAGACTACTTAACGCTTTGGTTATTAGTAAGGCCCATAGAGTGCAGAGCACAAGATATGTGGGATGATCTACAGCGAACGTGCATAGGAAGGCCAAATCACTCCTAGGGACTTCATAAGGCCACTGCTAACAGGTCAAAGAAACATGGTGGTGGTCAGATGAGGTGGAACTAGTGATCAGTGAAAAGAAATAGGCATGGAAGAAGTGATCCTCGAACAACAGATATAAAATGCTTCGCCTGGAATTGGAATATAGACACCTCAAGAGTCTTGCTAAGAAAAAGTGCGACCAGGTTCAAGCAAAGAGAATGTAGGGCCTGTATCAGGAATTGGAGGAAGTTTTCTGCTAATACACATCAGGCCACACAGGGTAAGCAGAAACTACTCCTTACCGGAAAGAAGTACCAGGCATCACAGTCGACGAGGTTGTACTTCGGTTAAATACTTTAAAAAGCAAGAGAAAGTTGTTGGGCCGGATCAGATATCCTCAGAGTTCAGGAAAAAATAGGAGACAGCGGGTCCAGATGGCTCAAGACCTTCATCTCCAAACTAATAAGAGGGGATCACTCTGCCTAATCAGTGGAGGGAAAGTTATCTTCTACCTTTGTTCAAAGGAAAAGGATACACATAGCTGTGACAATTACCTGTGGACTAGACAGTTGACTGCGAAAAATAATAAGGCTATCTTAGGACCAGTGCGGGTTTTTCACGGGCAAATCAACCACTGTTGCAATCCAAAGTATAAGGATTACAATGGAAAAACATTGTGATGCCCTTGAAGATCTGCATATGGTGCTGGTTGATTTTAAAAAAGATTTCGATTGACTTCCACGAGATCTGATATGGGTGGCGCAAAGCAAACGAGGAGTTCCAGAAGCCTACGTGCGGATGGTCATGGACATGGGGCAAAGACAAGAGTAAGATGTCATTCCGGAGTCACAGATGAGTTCCCAATTAAAGTCGGTGTACACCAGGGAAACGTCGTAAGTCCTTTGCTTTTCATTGTAGCCCTTGATTGTCTACTTGAAGGAAAACAGACGGACCCGAAAGTACATCAATTTATTCATCGCTGACGATGGGGCCATCATAAGTGAAGATCATATATCCATGCAGCGAACACTTGAAATATGCGTGGATGTTTTGGACGGAAATAGGTATCGTATTAGCCAAAAGAAGTCAGAGTACCTGAGCTGCTAATTCTCTGACCCACCCGAGCCAATTCCACACATTAAATTGAATGGAAATGTGCTTCCCAAGTATGAAAAGTTTAAGTAACTGGGATCTATGATCCCATCATAGCTTATAGCAAAGCAAACTGTGATGACGACATCAATCATCGCGTAAGCTTAGGGTGGATGAAAAAGCGAGAAAACTCTGACAACTTATGTGACCGAAAAATGCTCCCTAACCTGAAAGGAAGGCTCTACACCGTGCTTGTGCGTCCGGCGCTGACATATGGCTGACAATGTTGGACAGCGTACAAGATATATGAGACCAAATTAACGGCAGCTGAGATGAAGATGCTTCGCGTGACAGCATGTGATGATTCGCTCAGTAACAAAGCGAGATAGAATAAGAAATACAAAGATCCGGGGAAGCCTCCATAGAAAAGAACCTATCGAACTCATATAAAAGAACCTATCGAAGAACCTGTTCGAACCCCGTCAAAAAGGCAATGTCATAAATTAAAATTCATGGTTCACACAAATGCAACGACGACAACATTTATTTAACCTCGGTGATGCAGATCCAAAACCGGGTGGCCTTCCGCCCTGCCGGTATATTCTGAGGTCAAATCGGCGTACCCCACAAGCGAATTGTTAGAAATGCAGTAGAGTGGGAGGGTTATGAAGTTTAGAAAGTGGCACGATTTCCATTCTTCTGGGAATTGAAATTGAGATCGTCGAACAACTCAACAGTTCCCCGTCAAACGGTTTAAAAAAACGGCCCTGAAAATGCATCTTCTTTGTCTATGTCGCCTATTCGCCGGTTAAGTTTCTATTGGCGAGTGAATTACAGGTATTCTTGATCGACTTGAGCGCTTTTACCTTTAGAACTCGTACCAATTGGCATTTTATAGTTTCTAGACGCACGATTTTAAAGGTTAGCTATGTCTAAATCCAAAATTGTGTTACCACAAATAACGTCATTTCTAAATAGAAACATGGGTTCAGAAATGACCAAAATGCACCAAATAAAGTTACAGCTTAGGACCCAGGTTTAACAATTTCTAATCCTATTATCGGCAATATGGGCATTCCTCGGTTGTCTGTCTTGGATCCATTTTTGTTCTCGTTACGCATTAACGTGAATTTCAACGACTGCATTCGTTTTATTTACTGCATTTCTAGATTACAAGTGTGGCACATCTGAAATACTCTGTCTTTCAAACGGACCTTATTAACTATACACAATCGATAAGAGGAGACGACTGGGATTTTCCTGACAAACAGGGACGTTGGGAAAAACTGGGTCGGAATGGGAAAAAACCAACATTTCAATCTTTGTTTTGTTTCCATCAACTTCATCAAACCGAATGGAAATTTTTGAGATAAAAAATTACTTTTTGTCCGGTGCACAACAAAAATATTAACAGAAAAAAAAGCAGCTAATATATAGACATTACTGTTTCATTGGTTACTTCTCTTTTGCATTACTTAAGAAGGACGATAGATAAAGTATTGAAGCGTCTTTGAATATTCGCTCAGAGTAGGTATTCCCTAAAGAAGTTCCCCTCCTTCGTGAACTTTAAACTTCTTTTTAGTTCTTAAAAAAAAATTAAAAAGCGCTTGAACCTATCAAATAAAATAACTACGTAGTTGAAGTTTAGGATGATTGCGTAAAAAAGCGCAAATGGAAACTAGTGTCCAGATCCAGGCTTCTTAAAAAAGGGGAAATTACTTGGTCTGAAATCTGTAGGTAGTGAACTAGAACGTACCAACACAACGCAACACGCCTAATACTACTAGGAGCCATCAGTTGATTGATTGAATGATAAATCTTAATCAGTACTACGTACATATTTGCGTTCGTAATAAACCATTAATCCGTCAGATATCAATCGTTACCGTTGTGAGAAATAAGAAACGCTTAATACTAAGGACAGAATGATTTTCAGCGTAAAAGGAACAGATTCCAGAGCCGAATTGAGCAATAATTCTGGTTTCGTTCCATTGATTTTATGATACAAGGGACCCAAGAACCCTGCCTGGGGTCCATGCATCGTAGCATAAGCCTTAGCCAATTAATCAATTGGCTCGAACTTTTATCAACTTTAAAACAATATTTTTGATTAGATTAGATTGAGTTCAATAGATGCTTAAGCGCGTGTATAAAATCAAATGAGGAGAAAATATGTGGTGGATACCTAAGTCAACACAGTAAAACGAAGGTTGGCAGCAGTCTTAGGAAAGTAAAAACAGATCAACCTATAGTCTGAACTTTCAGTCAATTAGAGAAAAAACCCTGTGCGAAAAGAATTTCGTTCACCGTTTGTAGCAGATATAACTCGCCTGACAAGCAGATTCAAATTCTTTAGTGGCTATGTTTATGCATAATAATAACGTTGTGTACGCGCCAAGCTAAATTACTTTCCAATATACTAGGCACACACACACGAGCGGGCATATTCAAATAGCTCGAGTGTAAACTATCAGGAATGACGTCTTATGACCATATGTAAGCCGTTGCCTGTCTGTATACCTCATCGTCAGCCATAAATTAACGTTCCGGAACGAAGGCAAGCACCCTAATAAACAAATAAATGATTTCATACTTACTTTGATCGAACGCCCGGGCGGCATGTCCATCAACACTGTCCAGGAGAGCGCTTATTACATAACACCATCCAGAAATAACATAGTTAGTCGACATGAACCAAAAGGATATAATAGCGAGAACGATGCGGCCATATCCTGAGGGAGAAATTTGCACATTAGAAACTCAAAATATTGGGAATACCAAATGCGTGACGATCCTATTCAACTTCAAATATTATTTCCAGCTTTTGGTCAGTTACATGGAAATTATATCATCCATGAAGATTTCACCGATAATTGAATAATTAAATTATGTGCTGCGATTAATGCACTCACAGGTGAAAACACAATGACTTACCAATTAAATTTGGAATAAAGAGAAATATATTATCCGCTTCTTGGGCCATGTTGAGGAAGAGGTGACCTTTGAAAGACGCTGTGATGTGGTAAACAATTTGCTGGACAACTCCAATTAAATGGTTTAAGGCGCTACACAATAATTGACCTCCAGTTAGTTTGATTTTTCACAAATATTTGAAACAAATGGAATAGCTTATTCTGCGCAAGAGTGTAACCACCAACCACTGTTCACGAACCAAATGGAAAACGCAAAAAATTGCCTGCCTCCAACACTTTGCCCACAATTTGACATTTCATTCGATCAATTTCGCCGGGCGAATTGCGCAGAGGGAACTTTCTTGTGGCGATTCAAGAAAGTTCGCTATTCATATCTTACATAGGGACTACACATCGCATAACAGAGTTATACCCATGAATAAAAGAATATAAAGTTTGACAGACCTTACTGTAAATCTGACTTCATGGGATGGAACTGTCACAAGCAACGTAAAACAGGAACAGAAACAGAATCCCATACATTAGCAACTGAAACCTAAATTCGCTGAATGCTTTTTGCGTTGCTAATGTATGAAATTCTGTTTCTGTTTCTGTTCCTGTTCCTTGTGACACCGCGGCTTAAGAAAAATTTGTGCTGGCTTATCACAGATCAGCAATTTGTTTTGCTTGGCATCCAATGACGAGCGACGCAGTAGGTGAATTGCTTTTTTCTCAATGTGGCACAATCTTATGTTCTGTGATTTGTGAGTTATACCCATTAATTACGAGGGTAAGCGGGAGACGTTTAATAATAAATCCCCACCAGACAAATATAGGATTCATTTGACATGAGTACTCTTTTTCTGTCATTTTGGCTCGCAAAAGAGAGTGGCTGATGTCAATTTTGAGGAACGAAAAAAGATTTACGTTTTAAATATCCCAATAGAAATAGTAATTCTGACAGATTCGATTCCCAAACTGTAAAAAGGTGTTCGGAAAGGGTTGAAAGTGGTTTGGGAAAAGGATGAATGAGATTTATGAGGGGATTCATTTTTAATCGCTTGGCGAGAGGATTTAAATTTGTGTGATTTATCGCGTTATTTGTAGAGGATTTGATGAAGGTTTATGTAAAGAGCTGCTCAGCGCCCGGTGGAAATATTCTCTAGTTAAATATTCAACCTCCGACATGTAACAACCTGAATGTAACATGTAACTATCTAAAAAAAAGAGGAATTTACCCATACTATGATATTTTTTACAAATGTGCTCTTTCGGGTAGTTAATATCAAAACTTTCCTGTTAGCTAACTTTCTTGTCGGCCAACTTTCCCTGTAACTCGCTTACTCCGCCTCTACCAAAGACAGTGCTTATAGAGTATTGTAAATCGAAAGTGTTCGCTCTCATCTTGTGCCAGGATATTAATGCTTTAAACACTGTTTTGGGCTGCAGAAAAATCCAAGATAAACTAATTGGGCACAGTTTAGAGAGGAGCTTATCAACTCTGTTAAAGTTCCACTTAAACTTAGATCAATACAAAGGGTAGAGTTGTCCTTTCAAGATCTGAACAGCCTCCTCACTCGTTGGTTTGAACTATAGCTTACCCGGTCCCGGTTACGAAAGATCCTCGCTGAGAATCGGTGCCTTGGTTGAATGCCGACTTTACAAGACTTATTTGAAAGTCGAAAAAAACTAATAATAAAATTTTGTAAGGTTGTCCAATCTAAGGTTGTCGGTTTTTCAGTGCGAGACTATCCGAGTTTCCGAGTTAAACTGAGATTAACTCCACAAAATTAGTTTTTAATTGAACTTAGGACAGGACTACACAACGGAGAACAACAAGAACTTCCTCAACTAACATTTTAGCTCAAATAGAGCTCTACAAGAGCCTTAAAAGCATTATGTGCAAGAGTAAAGCTCTTAGAAATTCACTCTTGTAGAGAGTGTCTTATTATAAGAGTTTTCTTAGAGCCTTACAAGCATGTAATGGCCTTGTTATCAGAGTTATTAAGCGTTGATAAGGAAACTATAACTCTTGTTGTAAGAGCTGTTTTCTCATTGCTTCTGTGAAGGGTGCCGACGATTACCTAGTTTTTGCCTCACACCACTCATCCATTCATTAATAATAATAATTATCGCAATCACCCAAACAAAGTAAACGCACAAAAAAATATATAAACAATCGTCACACGACGATCGTCACACAACAATCGTTACACAAGAAGAACATGTGTACCCAACACGAGCAATGTTCGGCGCCCGTTCAAAAAGCATTCGAAGGTAATTCGAATGCAAGTCGACGAGCGAGGCAAATGACATGGTGAGACCCACTTAACGAATCTGCTGGCTAAGCAATTCTGGGTCGGTCGTCGATATAATTTATTGTCGTAAATAGAATATGTGTTGCATAAGTGGGTTAGACAAAATATTGCATATTTAAGGAAAAGGGAAAATTAATAGGTTACATTATGTGCATACCTGCACTTATACATATTGTTTAGTTTTAAGAACGAAAAAAATGTATAAATACCTACAGGAAATAAATAAAATGGTCATTATCGCACCACACATCACTGGACGTTTAGCACACATTCAGCGCAGCGATATCCCTTCTCGAAGAACGTAGCGTTTGACCGCTCAACGAGTATCAGCTACAGGCTAACCTAAGCCTAGCCTGAAAGCGAAGAATAACTGATCTACTTTCGGGTCCGTCAGTTTTCCTTCAAGCACATAATCAAGGACAACAATGAAAAGCAATGGGCTTAGGTCGCTTCCTTGGTGTACACCGACTTTAAATGAGAACTCATCAGTGATTCCGGAAGGACATCTTACTCTTGTCTTTGCTACATCATAAATGTCAATGATCATCCGCACGCAGGCACCCATATCTTCTTTAATTTTCTAGAACTATTATTGTGTTATTATCAAATGGCAATTGTCAAACTTCTGTTCGGTCTGTTTTGGGGTGAAAAATGTTTGGGAAGAATTAAAGTTGTCTTATAAGACTAAGGATTTTATTATCAGATCCAATCTCTCTTTACAAAAGTTGCACACTTATTATAAAATTAAAGATCTTATAAGGTTCCTTGATCGATAGTTGGTGCACTAGGATTGGGCTTTCAGTTAAAAAAAAAAAAACAAGTTTTTTCTTCACGAGAAGGGGGAATGCCACTGAAACATTCTTTGGTTCAACCAAACCCAAAAAGCACTGTCCACTTTCGGGCAGTGTACAGGCGCTTTTGGCAAGACATGGGACTTATATACGCAAATGGTCCTCTGAATCTCTGGAGACGGCTAGCTGGAGACAGAGCTGGCTGGCGAAGCATGTTGGCTGAGGCCCAGGTCCACCCCAGACTGTAGCGCCACCTCGAGTAAGTAAGTAAAGGCCCAAATAGAATAGACTTGAGCGGGATTAATCTTATGTCGAAATACAACGAAAATCTCACTCAAGTTCTGCTAAAAGATCGTGTTGCCCATAACTAGACTTAATAGCAAACGATTTGAAAATCCTATGAGATTTCACTGTCAACGTCTCGGGTATCATATTGCCTTGAAAATTTAAAATCAAATTTGAAAATTATGTCACTTTTTCTTCAACTTTGGATGTTAATATCTCCGAAACCAATTGTCAGATCTAAAATGTGTTTAAACTTTTGAGGTCAGCGTAAAATTCTTGGTATATTCTCTTCTTTCACGAATTTTTTGAAGCACGTTTAAAAATAAATATGGGCTTAAATATGACAATGACCCTCTGAGCAAGGCGAACCGAATGCGAAACGCAAAAAAAAAAAAAAAAATTCTTAACGCTCAAGCGAAACGAATTCTTTACGCCAAAGCAGAGCGCTTTCTTAACGTGAAAGCGTAATGAATGCGTAAAGTTTCAACAAAATGTTTTCGAAGTACCAAGGCGAAATATATTTTGAACGCCAGTGCGGAATATTTTCGTAACATCCATTCGTTTTTGTAATTCCCATAAAAAATGCTTTAAAAGCATGCTTTAATTTTTTGAAGCACGTTTAAAAATAAATATTGGCTTAAATATGAAAATGGCCCTTTAAGCAAGGCGAACCGAATGCGAAACGAAAAATTACTCATCTGCCTAAACAACTCTTCGCTTGCGTATCGTCTTGGCGAATTAGAATCTCAACGCTTTCCTTTCTTTCGCCATATAAGAACTAGAATCACCAGCGTAACACAAATGCGAGCCGCTTTCTCAATGCCAAAGAGAAATGAATTCTTAACGCTCAAGCGAAACGAATTCTTTACGCCAAAGCAGAGCGCTTTCTTAACGTGAAAGCGTAATGAATGCGTAAAGTTTCAACGAAATGTTTTCGAAGTACCAAGGCGAAATATATTCTGAATGCCAGTGCGGAATATTTTCGTAACATCCATTCGTTTTTGTAATTCCCATAAAAAATGCTTTAACATTATATTAAAAAAACAGAAAATTTATTTTTTTGAGGCTTTTCACAATATCATAGAAAATATAGCAATTGAAAAAAAAAACTTGGAATAAAATAAATAATTCTTTTTAAAATATTATAAAATGTAGATTGTGAACAGGAAGTACGCAATTAATGTTTTTTTTGCCTTTTCACAAATAAGATTTATTTTCTCTTCGAATGTTGTAATTATCTTTCTTGTCCATTCTTGCAACTTAAATTTCTTGTTCTTAAACTTACCTAAATTAACTTAGAAGAAAACAAAAAATTACCTACCTTATCAAGGACCGCATGTGCTTTAACCGAAAAAATAGCACGCACTACCAGACCAGCCAACAAACTTATGCGTTTACACTTGAGATTGTATTTGTTTACTGAAACCACCCAATCATCCTTGAGTTCTAATACGTTGTGCTGATATTTGAGCGCAACAAAAGCGTAAAGTTTGCGTAAAGAATAAAGCGATTCGCTTTTTTGCTTGGAGGGGAGTGAACTAATGACAAGCAAAAACAAAACTTTAAGCCAGCACAAGTTAACGAAAACCACGCAATTTTCAGCGACCACTGCAAGCTGAAGAAAGATCTCCATCGCATCAGCTTTCCACTGAACTCCACTTGCAGACTTTGTTTAGAGAGCGATGAGTTCCTCTACAAATAATCGTGGATTACCAGTTTCCCCTGCTCTAACCTACTCTGAACCACTAAAACCATTTGCGGGCCTCGAGTAAAGCTCCCACCCGATACTCGAGCGGTAATAGATCATAAAATTGCCTGCACCCTTGACTGTGGAAGATAAACTGAATTGTAAAGGACTTTCCATTCAGCATTTACAATATCTTGTGCATGGAGAGAGCGTCACGACGCGTATGTCTTTAGGCAGGATTTAGGTAGTACTCCGCTCGAAGATATCTTGTCCGTTCAGCTTCTCCATAGATTAGTTAAGGCCCAACTATAATAGCCCTAAGCGGGATTAATCGAATGTCGAAATATGACGAAAATCCCACTCAAGTTCTGCCAAAAGATTGTGGTGCCCATAATAGACTGTGAACATCTCGAGTATCACGTTGCTTTGAGAATTTTAAATCAAATTTGAAAATTATGTCACTTTTTCTTCAACTTTGGATGTTAATATTTCCGAAACCGATTGTCACAAGCAACGTAAAACAGGAACAGAAACAGAATCGCATACATCAGCAACTGAAGCTTTAATTTGCTGAATACTTTTTGCGTTGCTAATGTATGAGATTCTGTTGAGATTCTGTTTCTGTTTTACGTTGCTTGCGACAACGCGGCTTAACCGTGGAACCAACGCGGCTTAACCGCTGTGGCGGTGGTAAGAGCTGTCAAAAGTTAAAACTCATGTACGCGCGGTAGCGCGTAGCTGTGGCGGTAGTAAGAGTTGGCCAACTTTTAACTTTCGTAGCGCTACACGGTGGACAGTTCAATACAAGTAAAGTAAACAATGGAGGAAAAGGACGTCGAAAAGTTTATTGAGATGGTTGAATCTAAAGAAATTTTATGGAATTTGTGTCATCCGTTGTGCAAAAATATTAAATCTAGCTCAAATTAACTCAGAGTATCGGCCATTGCTTATAAACGAGGTTTTTGTTCGACATAGCCGCGCTACACCATTGTGTTAAATTTTTTTCGTACTACGCCACATGGCTCCGCGGCTGTACTACGTACTACTGCTACGTACCACCGCTACGGGCATTGTGGTCATACGGTAAGGCTTTTCGACAAAATCTCACTTTTCGTCACTTGGTATGAAGACAAACTTCTTTATGTCGTTCGCGCACAGGCCTTCCTTTTGCAAACATCTAATTATTTTAATACTTCTCGCCAAGGTTAGAAGGACAGGTTGCGCGAAATTTTATATGAATGTCATAAAACGTGTGCAGGAGACATTTCCTATCTGTTCTCAAATGAAAAAAGGCCCTTAAACAAAATCCATAAAGTACAGTAAGAACCAAAACCCTAAACTATCGCCAACTTCATGGGGATATATTTTTCATCGTCGAAGGAAAGAAGAACTTTTATCGCAAAAGCAAAAGTGCTGCTACCACTAGATTTTCTGGTCATGGCCGTCGTTTTTCTTGTGTATTTTTGAGCAGGCTTTTCAAAAAACAAACCAAGTGTCTGCAAAACTAGTTAATTTAACGATTAAATCGAACTTTGTGTCTATTAAATACCATAAAAATAACATATCATCCGCTCAAAAGGTGTGCTCTAGTGTGGTCCGTAAAATTTTTCTATGTCGGATAACGAAATCGGGGAATAATAGGGGCAAATAAAACTACATATATTTTTTTTTCATCGCCTAAGTAGACCCAAAGTGTGATGTTACCGCGGTGAAATAAAGTATTTGCAATTAAAAAATATTCAAAAGGAAAAAAAATAACGCTACTAAATATGCAAGTAATTCTATCTTTTCCACAAAGTGCAGTCAGCGACTGACTTGACAGCGATCGCATCGATATTTTTGTACAAGTGAAAAAATGTAAATTCGATAAGTCCCTGTAAATAGTTGATAAATCAAAAAGGATAATTTGTAAAGCAAAATTGTTGCTCGGGACAAATCGGGATTAGCGATATCCTGTTGAAAAGAAAAGAGGTGTACAATTTTTTTTCCTGTTCCCAGTCCGCAGACGAACGAAAAAAAAGCAGCAGCAGCAGAGAGGAGGAAAATGACGTGTGTGTTTTGTAAATTTTCATTGTAGAGCGAGAAAGCCATAGTGCGCTGCTGTCAGAATTTTTACCTTAAACTGCGTTGTCTCCCATTCCACGCAGTGTGCTAAACGGTGATGACATATGCTTTCCGCAGAAGCAAGTGAAAAATGTAAATTTTCGAGTGAGATTGATACGGAATCGTTTGTTTGTGCATTTCATGCTGTTTTCGTGTGTTAATTGTCACCTGTGAAGATCTCTTTATATCAAACTCTAGAGTAGTTCTTGTTGAAATCTTTTCTCTAATCGTTTTTCCAAAATACTGCCTGGTTTAATTTATTACATGTCTATACCGCAACCCGTATAGTTGTCCCTTTCTCCTCTACCAATCGCATGAACAAGAAAACATCTGTGCTCATTAGAATTCGGCCTGCGAGCAAAACCGAAACGGAATATCTACTAGTCACTCAGCGAATAAAAAAATCGTAAAAAATAATAAAAAAAATTATTTATCCAAAGTTTAATTGGACAATTATTTGTAGAAAAAATATGATAAAGTCCAATTTCTACTTTGCGACAAGTGCTTAAACGAAAACAGTTTAAATCCACCAAAATGGACAAGTGCGAACGATAAATCGCAGCAAACAATTCGCATTAATGTGGGGCGATACGAACACATTTCTGAAAATCAATTAATTGCATCACACTCATCATTAACATCGCTATTTGTCATCCAAGCGAGAATCATCTCATTCATTGTCCATCATCGCCCAAAACTAAACTCTTAGCTTTTGATTGTTCTAGACGGGAACAGGCAGGAGCTGAGGCGTGGGTTGGTTGCAAACCAGTCGACTAGCCGCTCCTGTAGTCCGACCCTGTAGTGGAAGTGGCCAAAACCTCTCCTATTTCAAATGCAATTTTAAAGCTGATACTTTCAACAATGAACAATGATAGTAACACGACGCCGTCTGTTGTTGTTGGTTGCTCATCGATTACAACTGCAGCAACTAGTAATGCGTCAGGCGCTAGCGGAGGAGCGGTGAGTGCCTCTGACACCAATTCGTCTCTATCAACGATTGCTGGTCATTCGACGACAACCATTAGTACTACATCTCCATCGATCTACACTTCGGCTAGTGCCCCTAAATCAGCTGCTCCTGCGACTGGACCAAATGAAGACAAAACCAAAGTAAGTACGCTCTGCTTGAGTGCGTGTGTCTTGTCTACTGTTTATGTGGTTCGGATAGAAATTATTTCTTTTTTCTGCTTTTTTGGTGACCCCGTTTGGTAATATGAGTCAGGTTTTTCGCTGCTATGTAATAGAGAAGTTAAGGCGAAAATTATAAACTAAATGAAGCGTAGAACATTAGGCCTGGCAACATATAAGGTTATAGCTGCTGTCACGCTCTCAGTGTGTTGCGAAAACATGTGGTAAACTGAGGTCAAACTTTGGCACGACTCTCAATTGTCTTGTCACATTTCAAGGAACATTCTTTTAAAACCAACCTCAATAACTTTTTTGGCAGTAGGTACTTGTTTTCTTGCTAACAAAATATTGCTGCAGTTCAATTCCACAAGGATCTTACTTAGGGACTTGGACATCTTGTAAACTCAACAAGAAACAGTAAAGACAGTGGCTAGCGGACGGCGACTTACTTCATCTCGGTCTTTCAAGTCTTTGTAGGACGTATGTATGTATTTCTGTAGGCGGCAAGGCAGTTTGGGCGAAAAAGGAAGTTTGGGTCTCCAGCCTCCAACCTCCGGAACGGAGAAGAACCATAAGAAGAAGGGTGTCCAGCAGGGATAGCTTTGTAGGTAAGAGCGCCGACAGTCACTATTTTTAGAGTTATTCCATAATAAAGGTAAAATACATTGATTGATGCTTGATTCCTCGGAAGATTAAATTCGAAAAACTCTCTTCAATAATGCGTTTTCAAGCTCTAGTTTAGCTTGTCAAAGAAAAACCACCACAAAGCTTGAAGCCGTTGAACATTGGCGATTCACCAATGGACACTGACAGGGCAGTCAGATTAACAAGCAATTTTAGTTTCTTTTTTAATGATTCTGGTCACTGCCAGGGAAACAGCAGCCTTTCATCCACTGCTCTCCTCTCTACGCTGCTTCCAGTTATCCAAACTGTTCTAGCTTTCTAGCCTCAACGGTAGCCTGGTCCTTAAAACTAAATATGAAAAACAATTAACTTTTTTTAAATCTGAGAAAGGTACAGAGTGCTACTAAGACTGTTTTTTTCTTTTTTAATTCTTTGCCAAAAGAGACACGGGTTGCATTTTTTTTAGATTAATTCTCAAAGCATTTCTTCAAAAGGACTGCAAACTTGATATTATACCATTGTGTAAGAAACTTGGTTTAAGCCTAAAGTTAAGGTCCACTTTTATTCTCTCCAGGGGTATCACCTGTGCAGGGGGTATCGGATTTGAAACGTACAGCCGTATATGTATGTCACGATATCCACATGCGATTCAAGGCCGAAAACAGTCTTAGTATCACCAGCGAACTGCCCTGTGCAATAAGTTTTTATTGAGCTATGCTTTGTGAGATTAAAGTGCTTAGTGAGATGCTCCACTTATGAAAGTGGTGGCAGTTGTGACGACCCCGCGGACTCTAGTTTGTTGTTCATCAGCACCTTCTACCCATCCCTGTTATCCCTTTCATCTCCCATACCGTTGGTTTACTCTAATGTCTACTCTGCAGGAGCAGCATTCAAAACTCGAAAGAATCATTAAGATGTGGATAACTTAAAGAATATTTTTACCCCATTATTGTTTGTTGTAGTAGCTTACCCGCAGTCTTTTCGACTACGTCCGGGGCACGGATTCTGGAGGACCCAAAATTAATTTTTGAAAAACCAAGCAACTCATGAAGTTCTGTTTTCGACTCGCTTCGTAATCTGAGCATGAGTGGGGCTGCCACCCGCTGTAGTACCACTGATGCGACAACTAGAACAGGCGCGCATGGAAGCTTCGACATCTGAAGCCGAAGGCTCTGCGGTTAGCTCTTTAGTGGTTTCCATCAACATCTCCTGTTTTGTTGAACCGAAAAGCAAAAAAAGCAACCCAAGCTCATTATGAAATTGAGTGCCCCTCAGGCATATGAGTCTGCCCGCTCACCGCCTTCTAAGTGAAGTCGGTTCTGCTCCTTTGGAGAGTAGTTGTACTGACGGATTGAAAGCGGACGAGTTGTTAAACTCCCCTTGCCCTGGTATGGGTCTGTGTCCAGCATCAACAGACAGAACTTGGTTGACGCGGTTGGCTCTGATGGTCTTTGCTACTCAATTGCCTTCTTAGCCCAATGAAACAGCGATTGGCAAGAGCTATGCTTCGTTTGATTTTAGCGCTTGGTTCATTTTCCGAAGTTGAGAGCATGAATGCACAGACCTTTCAATTCAAACGCCAAATCATAAATTGCAACTAAAGCCTAAAGAATATATTGTTGTATAGAAGCTATGGTCAAAAACCACCCGCAGTCTTTTCGACTACGTATTTTGGAAAAACCAAGCAATTCATGAAGTTCTGTTTTCGAATCGCTTCATAATCAGAGCATGAGTGAGGCTGCCACCCGCTGTACTGCCACTGATGCGACAACAAGAACAGGTGCGCGTAGAAGCTTCGCCGTCTGAAGCCGAAGGCTCTGCGGTTAGCTCTTTGGTGGTTTCCATCAACGTCTCCTGTTTTGCTGAACCGAAAAGCAAGAAAAAGCAACTCAAGCTCGTTATGAGATTGAGTGCCCCCTCAGGCAAATGAGTCAGCCCGCTCACCTCCTTCTAAGTCGGTTCTGCTCCTATGGAGGATAGTTGTACTGACGGATTAAAAGCGGACGAATTGTTTAACTCCCCTTGCACAGGTATTGGAGCTGTGTCCAGCATCAACGGGCAGAACTTGGTTGACACGGTTGGCTCTGATGGTCTTTGCTACTCAATTGCCTTCTTAGCCCAATGAAACAGCGATTGGCAAGAGCTATGCTTCGTTTGATTTTAGCGCTTGGTTCATTTTCCGAAGTTGAGAGCATGAATGCACAGACCTTTCAATTCAAACGCCAAATCATAAATTGCAACTAAAGCCTCTATCGTGACACGGAAAAAACAATCCATGATCTTTATTTTTCTAAATGCTGGGGCACACATTTGCAGGAATCTCTTTGAAAAGTTACTTCCGTATTTATTCAGTTCATTGCTCCGAATAGAACAAGCTAAAAGAATGCTTTTAATCCCCAAATATAGAGGTGTTTACTTAATTATCGGTGAATCAATTTGTTTTGCTAAACCGAAATAGCCACGGTATGCTTGGGTTATTCTTCGACAAATCTTCAGTAACTAATTACTCGTTTGTGGAGTTGATCTTGGAGGTAGCTCCAATCTCGAGATAGTTAAGTAGATGAAGTCCTTAAATATCTCGAAGTTCCTGCTATCAACAGTGACCTTTTATCCTATATATTGGGTGAAAATGATGGGTATGCTTATTGAATGTCACCAGTCTCCCAACATTTTTTTAAGACAAAAAATTACAATAAAAGTTTTAAAATGGTTTAAGGAAAAGAGAAAAGTTAGCGGACAATTATAAGGTTAATAATTGTCTTTAATATTGTGTTGTCAGAAACAACTTGTTGTTGTGGTCAGTACAAATTGCCACACGTCACTTTTTAGGCGTATTAGATTTAGGCGAGTGACAATTTTGTGGCACACACACAAGTGACACTTAAGTTGCAAGATACAAAACAAAACCTTCATTGGCATGCAAACTTAAAGGGAGCAAAGGAAACCTTAAAAAAACAATGCATAGTGAATAATCTCAACCAAATATTGTGTAGTTATGTTTTGCTTTTTTTTGTCACTTTTTGTACTGCTTACATTTAAGCGAACCATTTCATAAAAAAAATTATATAAATCAAAGATAAACTCCCTTCGAAAATTCGTTTCATTATTTTTTCGTATACGAAAAAATTTCCTTATACGAAAAGTAATAAAAGTTATTTTCTCCGATGAAGTTTAACTTCGATTTACATTATATTTAACGAATTGGATAGGTTAATTATAAGCAGCATTTTGAATATGTATACTGTCTTAAGGGTCGAAGGACCTATCTCGCACAAGTTCTCCAAAATCTAAATGCGCGTACAAGCTGTACTCCTTGAAGTTTGTGGCAGTTACAGGTTTTCATAAAAGTTTGTGTCACCAAACATTGATGCGTATGAGAGGAGTGGTCTTAAAATGAATGTATAGAAAATCCAGAGGATCATTTTTGTGCATTATCTTCATGTCTTGCCAAAAGGGCCTGTGAAACATCCGTAGTTTTAAGAGGATTCACTGAAGTCTAGAGATCTTCGCCTGAGAGCACACAGTGCCTAGGCTTGAACCGACAGATAGAACATCATCCAATTCGGCTTGTGTGTGTGTGTTTTTTCGCCTTACAGATTCTGCCCCCAGCTTTTTCTATATTACTACCGCCAATAAGTTTTAAACCCTACCATCATAATCTGAAAAAAAAAGACTCGTTCTTATTCACGGTCCCCACCTCCGCGATGGTCTGACAAGCCCTTCGAGAGTATCATTTGTCTTGAAAAATTTCTCAAAGTGCCGTTCAGATTCGGCAAAAAATTTTAAGTCCGCCTGCATGTGATTAACACACACAGCATAAATAGTTGAGAAGTTGGCCCTGGTTAACTTTGAGCTGTTACTCTATTTTTTATTATAATAAATTTTAACGCTGTTTTTAAATCCTAACCTGTAGGTGCAGTGCAGTCTTAGGGGCACCTTTCCAGATATGGGAGCTATAATCCAGCTTAGAGTGAGTAGTCAAACCAAATGCTACCGGATAGGCGCCGGATCAAGTTTCTTCACCGAAACTCTCAGAATGTCTAGGGCTCGCATCATGTGTTAAAACCAGGAAATTCTGGGTTCTCTTCGCCAAGAAAAGAATCAAAAGATTGCCAAAGCCCAAATATTTGTCCTGTCTTGTGTGTGTATCATACAAAGAAGATGAAGCTGAATATGGACGAGTTGTGTAGAAGATATGGTCGCGAAGATGAGCACACTCCAGATTTCCACATTTTCTCTGTCACACTTACGCCCTTGTCAAATTAGGCAAAGAAACATTACATCCTAGCTTTTTAACTTTTTTAACGCCTCGAGATTGCTAGATAGAATTTTTATAAAGGGTCCGCCATCTAACGTTTTTTTTTCAACTAAAGCTTATTTCGTAATGGTAACAATTAGCTCATGTCTGATTTGACAAATAATTAGTTTTATCCTTCCGCTGAACGAATATAGTTTGTGTATACGCTTGAACAACGCTGGGAAGTATTCGAAATAGTGGGCCTGCGATCGAATAAGAGAAGATGCCGATTTTGTCAAAAAAGTTATCTTTTCATACGAATCTCATTTTGATCTTGGCGGGTATGTAAACAAGCAAAATTGTCGCATTTCGGGCACAGAAAACCCGCATGCATACATTGAAAAGCCGATTTTGGTCCAGAGGCATAATTGGGCCATTTTTCTTCAAAAATGAGCAAGGAGTGGCCGTTACAGTCAATGGCGATCGTTATCGGGCCATGTTGAACGAATTTTTGTTCAAAGTGAAGAGGAGGATATTGGCAAGATTTGGTTTCAACAGGACGGCGCTAGGTGCCACACAGCCGAAGCTACACTCGATATTTTGCGCTCTGTTTTTGAAGATCGTATTATCAGCCGCAGAGCTGATGTCGATTGGCCACCTCGGAGCTGCGATTCGACACCGTTGGGCTATTATTGGTGGGGTGCCGTAAAAGATAAGTGTTACGCCGACAAACCAGAGACAATTGACGCTTTAAAGGACAATATTCGTGAAGCCATTGGTGAAATACCGGAAGGATTGTACTTTCAAATAAAAAAAGAAATTTGAAAAAATATTCAGTAGTTTTTTTTATAGCATTTTAAAAAAAAAAAAAGTTTTTCGGCGGACCCTTTATAAAAACTAGCTGACCCGACAGACGTTGTCCTGTGTAAGATTGTTGGGCTTTTATATAAGTGACTTAATAAAGTTTGTTGTAGAGTCCTGGGTAAACCGACACCGAGGAGTGTTGCACACCAATCGAAATTGTAATTTCACTTGTAGAGGTCTGTTGCCAACTGGATACAATTTTTTCGCTGTCGATACAATTTTGGAAATCGGCGTACCCTACAAACGGGCCATTAGGAATGCAGTAGGGTGGAAGGATCATGATCCATCACTTCAGATCATAACCTCGCGCCTGAATGGAAAAGAAGAAGAAGAAGATGCAGTAATGGAAATTCGATATTGAACAGCCACTTTTTTTTATTTTTTTTAATGCACCTTTTAACTATTTTTCTAAGTTTGGCTGAATTTTTTGGGAAAAAAATTTCAACCTTAATAAAGAATTGGGCCTCCTTTATTTTCTAATGGTTCTGCAAGGTGGTTTGGAATGAATATGCCGAGGCAAAAAAGCCTTTCGAATAGCTTTTCAAGCTCAAATCGCCTCATGCAATGCCGTATATTAATTTAAAAAAAAAAAACATTATATGTATGTACAGGGTGTTTCAGTTGAGGTGTGACAAAAAGCTAGGGCGTATAGATTGGGGCGAGACAAGAAAAAGATTGTTTGAGAGGGTGGGGGGGGGGGGTCCTATTTCATACACCGTGTAGCGGGAGGGGCGATTTTCTAAAAATGTGACTTAAAACAGAAAAAAAAATATTAAAACACAATGGTAACACTGACATTTTTAAGATATACCTTTTTGTAAAGCCAGAAATCTCTTCTTTAATTTTGCTTTTAAATAAATCTTTTTTATACAATGTTTTCACTAGAGCTAATGAAATGATTTCGCAAAATATTTCGAAATACGACTTAATTTCCCATACTTATTCACATAATGAAATTACCTCATTATCATCACATTAACATTTAATTCGGTTGCTAATGAGGAAAATTCAAAAAACAAAACTAAGTTCATCCCTTTGAGCGACGTTTTTTTTGTTTGACAACTGAAAAAGCCAGTGGCGCTGCTGATAGTTTGCAGGGCCCACGGCACTGTGGGTTCCGAATTTAGAGGGCCCGCTCATCGTATAGATTATTATGATATGAAACATAAATACATAAAGATGTGTGCAGATTTTTAAAAACAAGTGACACACGCCTGTTTAAACTAAACTTATCACTAAATCTTTTTTTTAATTCTTCAATAAAAAAGCCATTTGCAATGATGGTTTTTTTCTGTTACACGAAATTTTAAAGCAAATTTATATACTTTCTAGTTTAAATATAAAAGCAATGAAAATTAATTCGCTTTGCCCTTACTCTTTGCAAGACACCAGTTGTAATGCGCTATTAACATAACAAGAGAGAACTTGACGTTTTGGTAACGTCACTGATGCTTAAATGTTAATTTAAAGGTATAAAACAAAAACGCCCGTTTCCATCAGTTTTTGGGAATTACAGAAACGGACAAATCACTGATGACGAATCCGTGTCTTTTAAATACAAGTGAGGTTTGTGAGGCTGTAAAAGGATGCGATGGGTTTCAATTTTTAATTATTATTTTTGTTAATTTACATGGATTTTTACGGTTAATTCATTAATCGATTTCACTTTAATCGACAGCACTTTAATTTTTCACTATGGTACAATAAATAAATAAATCATGCTAATAAAATTAAAATGGGCCCCATAGAGTTTTTTTTGCAGTGAGAGTTCAGCTCCGTCCCTGGAACAGCTGCCAAAGATAATACGAAAATTATAAATAAAAACACTTTTTTCCCGAATTTCATAATGAGCTCATTTCGGCTCTAATGAAAACATAGTATTATAGGGTTTTCATACCGAGCCAGAATCTAGATTCAGAGTAAAAAAGTCCCAAATCTTAGATTTCCCACACATTTGTAGAATTCAGAATCTAGATCAGAATCTAGATTCCACAAAATCGAATACAAATGTAATAGATTGTAAACGATTTCGTTGGAATCATAGAATACAAATGTAATAGACTGTATTCGATTTTGTAGGAATCATAGGAAAATAAAAGCAAACACTATTTTTTAATTCAATCAAAAGAAGACGACAGCCGATGAAGTTTGATTATAAAATAAAAAGGAGAAATATTTTCGTTTTTTATACTATTTAACTGTGCGGTGATTTTCATGTATTCCCAGTGCTTCTGGGAAACATGAACACAATTCATTTCCCACAATTGTATTTTACTTATTTGAAGCTGTTTAACTTGTGACAAGAGCGAAAAATTGGACAGTTGGTGTTCAACGTATCAAAAAGTCAACAAAATCTAGATTATTTTCGCAGTGTGAAAGGGTCAATTCGATTTTGAAATCGAATTGCTCAAAATATAGATTCTGGCTTCGGTGTGAAAACGGTATTAGCGTAGTTTTTGAAAAATAAATTTTTAAACTCAAAATTTTGAAAAAAAAAATGAAAAAAACAAATTTAAAGTAACTTATTTCTATTATTATTATTATTACTACTACTTATTAACATAAAATTATAAATTTAATGCTAAAACTAAAATTAAAGAGCATTAGCTACAGAGGTTTTCAGCTCGAAAGAAATACATAGATAACTTATAAAATTATATTGTTACTAAGAATAAAATTATTTATATTTAGTATGTTTTCAATGCTTATAGTATTCAGAAAAGAGTAAATTGGTTGATTACTTTTTAGGATGGTGTTAATTTTTTTTGATTTCATGCAGTTAAATAGACCGACTAGATGAGATAAATCGATTGAGTTGTAGCAGGTTGGGCATAAAGGTGAATTTTCCTTTTTCAATATGTGTTGATGCGTTAGGATGGTGTGTCCCAAACGAAGACGAATGAAATTAGAAATACATTTTTTAGATATTGAAGATGGATAGATGGGGGCGTTGCAGCATGTGTTGATTCTGGAGTAGTGGGTGTTGATGCTAGTCCAACTTGTGATTTTGTTGCTCTTAATTATGGAACTTATTTTTCTTAGAAGATCTGTTTTCGAAAAAAAATTAAAAGTGAACACTGGTTTTTTGCTGCAGAGTTTTGCCGCTTCATCTGCGAATTCGTTCCCTGGTATACCGATATGAGCAGGTATCCACATCAATTTAAGTTTTTTTGGGTTTTTGATAAAAAGATCTCTTATATTATTTATAAGTTTGGTGTTGTGGGTTGGGTTGCGTACGGCATTAATAGCCGATAAGCTATCAGAACAGATAACTGATTTGGTCTTATGGTAGAGCATTATTTTGGCGGCTTCAAAAATGGCTAGCGACTCGCAGCCATTTTTGAAGCCGCCGAGTTAAAAATTGACGCAAACTCGCTCAGGATACCCGCTCTTAGCAAAGTCCCATATTCGTCGGTTACAGCAAATGAAGAGCTATGTTCGGATTGGGAACCGTCGGTAAACACAGGCTTCAAGCCTTTAGTTTTTAAGGTGTCCATCGTTGAGGCAAGCATCGATTTGTAGACATTGTTGGCGGTGTTCTCTTTATTATATTTGGCTAGAGTTACAATAAAACATGAATTTTTAATATTCCAAGGTGGAACAGTTAAGTTGTGCTTGACACGTTTCGTAGGCAGGCCCATTTGTTTGGCAGTTGCAAGGGCTTTTGCGATGGTGGATGGAAATAGCATGATTCTTCTGGAAAAATTTGTAGAGTCGATATCTTTGCCAATGATGGATTCATTCGAGAATAAAAGCTTGGCGAGTATTTTCAAAATGGATTCGGATTGTCGCTGCTCCAACGTAGGAAGGCCGGCCTCGGCCATGATATTGATGATTCTAGTGGTGCGATAAGCGTTAATACTTCTCCTGGCGGCTTAATGGTATGTTGACTTGACCATAAATACATAAACCATAATCTATTTTACTTAAGACTAGAGATTTAGTGATATGGCAAAGAGTATTAACATGAACATTATTTCTTATTTTTATGTTACATATTAAGTTCATTTTTTTTTTCGAAATTTAATGC
This sequence comes from Neoascia interrupta, assembly GCA_947623515.1. NCBI lineage: Eukaryota > Metazoa > Arthropoda > Insecta > Diptera > Syrphidae > Neoascia > Neoascia interrupta. The sequence goes on from OX392463.1 coordinate 123,226,163, forward strand.
TCTTATAAATAAGTTATTAAAAACAGAAAACCGCATGCTCATGATACGTCTTTTACTTTTTGAGAAAAGTGTACGATTTTCATGTTTTATAAACAGCTGGCTTTTTAAATCTTTTTGAACGTTGACAGTTCTGTTGGGTGCAGAGCTCGAAATATCTTCGATAATTCTGGAGTGGGGACAATCGACTAGGACATGCCTAATTGTAAGAGGTACCCTGCAGTGACTAAACTTTTCTTCTTCAGCATCCTGGATAGAAAGTGGGCTGTTATTGAACAGAATCTTGCCAACCTTAATTCTAAATATTTTAATGCGCTCTGGTCTCCTGAACGCAGGATTTTATTGAATACGTGTGTTTTGAGAGTAGAAGAAGGATCGCAGGAAGATCGTGCTATCCCTCCAAATTTCTATTTTTTTTCTTTTTGCGTTCCAGCGAAAAACCGTTGTTTTAATTGGAAAAAGTTAGGTGTCTCCGCTATCCATGGAAGCTTAAGAGCGTTCTTTGCTGCCAAGTCTGCTACTTCATTACCTGTAACTCCGCAGTGCCCTGGAACCCATGCAAGCTTAATGTTGTTGTTATTATCAGAAGCAGGAGCCTTCTGATAATTTCAAAGGAAGGAATTTTTCTTTCCGTGAGAAACTTCTACAAAATATAAGAAAACTTTAAGAGAAAAAATGAATGAAATCGGTAAAGCCATTCTCAAGTTATGGCGGGGCGAAGGTATAAATATGGTCGTAGGTTAAGTTAGGGTAGGTAGGGTTGCTGGCAGCGTTCCAGCAAACGCCACCAGCTCGCATAGGCCTACGAGCGCCCTTAGCGTCACCCTATAGAGACAACCTGTAAGGAGAAAAGATTTTAATGTTACTATGATACTAAGTCAGTTGAAGTATCCTGAGCTTCGAAGAGAAGCTTGGCCCAGCCGGACACTCTGCTGAACTTCACAATATTCTCCACCGCTGTTACTTGCAAGCTAGCTCGTTCAGCTCCTCAAATGAGCCCAGACGACGCTGTCTGCTGGCGCTTGGACACTGGCAGAGGAGGTGTTTCACATCTTCTTCCGCTTCTGGATCATGACGGCTCCTGCAAATGTAGTTGATGTTAGTAATTTTCAATTTTCCTGAGTGTTTTCCCAACAGGTTTGTGGCCTGTTATCACTTTTGTGGCTTTGACCAGTGATGACCTTTTAGTGCGATAAGCTTTTTTGATTTGTTGCCATCTATGAATGGTCATAGCGCCTTCGTATGGCCGAAGCTCTGCAAGTTTTCCTCTGTTTTGAGCTATATTATTAGTCGCTGACTATTTCCTGTCTCCGATATGAGCCATATTTCGCTAGCTCGTCAACCTTTTCATTCCCGACAAAGTCACCATGACCTGGTACCCAACTAATGCGGACATTATTCTGACTGATTAGTGTTGCTGACTGTTGACTGTTACCTAAGATTTTATTTTTGGTGTTACTGTTAATGACTGCTTGGCTGTCCACGTAAACGGAAATATCCTCCTGTGATAGTTCCAATACTCTGGCCTTTTCGGCGGCTATAAGTATTGCTAGAATTTCGGCTTGGAAGATACTGCACGAGTTCAGCGGTCTTTTGCTTGTTAGGATGTCGAGTTTTTTTTAGAACATACACCTGCTCCAACACCCTGATTTAATTCTGGACCATCTGGTTGTTGTGGAGTTGGTCAGAACATTATTAAGCCTCCAGTCTTCTCTACTGGGGATATAAATGGAGTAGTCTTGATTGAAGTCAAGATAAGGTGTGATATGGCCTGTTATTCCTACACAGCATCCTATTGTGTGTAGGATTCAGCTATGACCTGTGGGTCCCATACTCCAATTACCTGTAGCTTGAAGTCTTATAGCGCTTCTTGCAGCGCTTACTTTTATGAAGAGATTTATAGACATAATGTTTATAGGATTCTCTCTAGCCTTATGGTAGGCGTAGATCTCAAAGCATTTGTAGTGACGAGACAAGCCAATCTTTGCACCTTAGTTAGAGCTTTGATAATTTTTTCCTCTGTTATAGCTGGCCACCAGATACAGCATCCATACGTGAATACAGTTCTTACTATACCTGCGTAGAGCCTGTTTGATATTTTAGGGGAAGGGCCCCATTTTTTCGGCATAATCGGTTCTGCGGTACTCTTTCTTCTGTGTTTGGAATCCAGCTTAGCTTACTGTCTAGGATGATACCTAGATATTTGGCACTTTTAGATATCTGAAGAGCTGAGCCTTCGAGTGTTGGCACCTCTACAACCGGTATCGACCTTCTGTTTGTAAAGAGGACAAGCTTTGTTTTTGCCGGGTTGACGGTCCATCGGCTTAGTCTATTAAGCGCATCTTGCATCAGATCAACAAGTGTTGGCAGGGATTTGCCACGCACTATGTGCACAAGGTCGTCGCCGTCGGCATAAGCGATGGGACGGGTGATATGCTGAGCTTCATTAAATATGTATTCATTACAAGAAGCCATATGAGAGGTGATAGCACTCCACATTGCGGGGTTCCGCTGGTGGTAGACATTCTTGTTATTCAGTCACCTAGCTTAGATCTTTTATTCGAGGCTAAAGCATCGCGACTATAAGGTCACATACCACTTTGATGGCTCCAGTGCCTTTGAACGCATTTTAAATGGCGTCGGTGGTTACATTGTTAAATGCACCCTCAATGTTAAGGAACGCTGCAAGGGTGTATTCTTCAACTTTCAGTGACGCTTCTATACTAAGAACCACGTCGTGTAGCGCTGTCTCTACCGACAGGTCTTTCAGGTAAGTGTGTTGGTTAGAGCACATACTCATTGGATTGAGTTTGCTGCAAAGGTGGATATCTAGAGGTCTCTCGAGAGTTATCAGCAGAAATGATGATAGACTAATAGGTCTGTAGTCTTTTGCTTGATGGTGGCTGTTTTTGCCTGCTTTAGGGATGAAGTTTACTCTCACGGAAGAAAGAGCGCCACGCCTTCGGAAGGTATCCACGTATGAGACTTCCACGAAAAATATGATTGATGATTAATCCTCGAGCTGATTGAAGTTTTTGTCGTCTGCAGCATAATGGGAAGAATTCTGCCAGGTCCAGCTGACTTATATGGTTCAATTGAGTCTACAGCACATTCGACTTTTCCGCACAAGGTCCTCTATAAAATATGGTCCTAAAAGCATCAATGGTGGAAATGGATTGGAATCGCGTTTGAAATGTAACGTTTTTTCAACTTGCAAACCTTCTCGAAAGCCACACTTTTGATTAAAAAAAATAATACAATTCAGTGATGCCAAACTCGAGTTACATAATTGTTCAAACATTTTATCAAACTTATTTTTATAGCTATAGACCCTGGGAGGGCATGGCAATATACGCTTTTGAAACCTGTTTTTATTTCTAAACCTTTAAAATTTGGCTGTTTATTTGTTTTCTGTACAAGTTTGCATTATGTGTTTTACTCATCCTGTAGTCCCAGCTTTAACTATATGCGTCGCCAGGTTGATATTTGAAAATCTTAATGCCCCTGATTTGAATGGCTTTATTTTTGCAAATTTTTCAGACAATGGTTTTTTATTCCTGTTAATCAAATAACTGCTGATCCGATTTTGAAACAGCTTTTATCTATACAAAAATAAAAAAAAAACTAAGTCAAGGCCAAAAACAAAACCCCAATCGAGCGCCAACGTCCTCACCATAATTTGCAATTTATTCGACGCCTAAGCTTTCGAAGTCATGCACCAACGAGTAAATAACAAGAGTCGGGTTTCGGTAGGTACCGCAAAACATTTTCAATGCATTTGGTCATAACGTTACACATTTTTCTGCTGTCAATCACAGTCTCGGTGTCAGTATTTTATTCGTATAGTGAACCGAAGAAATAATCCAAAAGCAGTGTGTACGCACCACTTGCTTAACCCCAAAGAGTAGACAAGCGAGTAAAAAATATTTCGTTCTCCATAAAAGCACTAAACAGAATTAGATCATGGATAAACAATATCATGCGCAATCGTTTGTGGTGGATAACTCACTTAAGTTTCATTAAGCAAACGATTTTCGCAAAAAAAAAATCGCGCAAATGATTGAGTTGTTGAACTAAGAACTTTCGCCAATAAACCAAATCTTTTGGTCGTTAATCATAAAAAGCGAAGGTATTGTCGGTCTGTCTATAATGTTCGAGGTTTGCCGGGTTCGTAAGGATTTCGTTTTTAATTATAACAAAACATTTAGTTTGATTGTGACGGGACAGATTCCTTCAAGAAAGACGAGGCGCGGTTAATTAAAACTGAATAAAAACAAACTCAACACACCACTAATGTGTTTGCTAAAAAGAATCTCAATATTCCTAATGAATTTTTGTTGCTCTTATGCTTGTGATTTGGATGTTGTTGTTGCTGTTGGCTATTTAAATGTTATAAATAGATTTGTGATTCCATTACGACATCATCGACATATAACACAAAATAATGCGGCTGAATATAACCTACTTCTTGCGATTAATTGCTGTCTTTATGATATTTTTCTCTTGTGTATCTATTTCCCTATACTTTGCCTTCGTCCTTTTTAAGTTGCCGGGATGAAATGTAATAAGGAAAAATCTCTTCGCGATCTCTATATGTAGGTATATGGAGCATTAAGAAAAAAAAACTCCCACACTTTCAATGCAATTAAATTTGGATTAAAGAAGAATGACTCGGTCATTGTTTTGTAATTTGTGTGCTGCTTTTGCTACTAAATTATTTAATTTTCTTGATTTTCTACTTGCTTAAAAGAAATTAACTTTTTGTAAAAGGACTATGCACTTTGTTTACTGAGTTCGTGAGAGTTTTCCAGCACTATCGTCACCCACTGGTGGTTTAACTTGTGGGTTTTCATGGGTAGTTTGCCTAAGTGAACTTTCATAAAATAATTAAAACCGTCTTGCTGCGGATTGTCTTATCAGAATATTTGACAAATCACACAAAAAAGAAAAACTATTCAACCAATATGTCTATTTGATGAGAAATCAATTCACAACGAGCCACACAAATAGATAAATGTCTCCCCAGTTGAGCATAACATTAGTTCACCTGTTTGCAGATAAGTTTTATGGATCCAATGTTTCAGTCATCAGACATGTTCCTTTCCATCCACATTTGGTGCATACGCCTTCTTCAATACTGGGTGATGAAGGCCTCCGTCTTTGATTGAAAGTCGGGTTTTTTCTTATCCTTTAAACACTCTCGCTATAGTTTGTATGAAACCCGCTAAGAATCTGCTTTAAATAGTGCTTAACTCTATTGTTCTGACTGGCTATACTTGACAGTGCTTTTTGACTCTGAAGCCGGCAACGTCTAAAGAATTTATTGACAGTGTTGTTTTGACAACAACTGAACTCTTCGCCATCCTTGAGCTGAGGTAACTTCGTTAGTCATCTTCATTTTAGGCTATAACATTTTTTCGCTTTTGTTGGGTCCATAACGCTAAAATCGCGGTTGTAAAAAATTTATTACGTCACCTCTTTCCTTTAGACACGGATTTTTTTTATTAATAATGTTAACGATCAGAGGGTTGACTACCCTTAAACCTGGTCTTACACGAGTGTTAATCAATTCCGTCTCTGGTTCCCATAAGACCCAATGTTATTCGAGCTTATCTAAGTTGTCGCCTCCGACTGTCTTGTAGCCAGGTTGTTTTTGTAGCTGCCAGGTTTCATCTTAATCTTAATTGCAGACATCGAACATGAGTACCCACCAAGTCTGGCACTAACTACAAATCAAACAATGATCTAACATGTGGATTACGGGAGCAGCAGCATGCTCCCAATACTTGAAACCTGGCGCAGAAGAATTTGCGAGTTGTAAGTCTGAAATCCCCGCAAACAAGACCATCACCATATACTCTGATAGCCAAGCGGCAATTAAAGCCTTGGAATCAGACGCAACGAAGTCAAGGGCTGTGAAACTATGCAGGGAAATTCTGGACGAGTTATCACTTGGCAACATTGAACTGTGTGTTGGGTGCCAGGTCACACCGGTATATCGGGAAACGAAGAAGCGGACAAGCTTGCGAGATATGGGTCTGGGATGAATGCATCTCTAGCCCTCAAATCTATAAGAGTCCCGCTGAATTCGATAGCACGTAGGATAGAAACTGAATCCTTGAGTAGGACCAACCTACGTTGGACAGAACTTGATACGTGCAGACACACAAGGGAGCTATGGCCAGCGGTAAGCAAAAAGAGATCACTATTTTTGATCGGATTAGCCCGCAGGAATATCCGAGTGCTCACGTGAATCCTCACGGGGCACTGCGATGTGGGTCTACACGCTAAGCGGCTAGGCATACCGCATAACGATTATTGAAGAAGCTGTAGGGGCGTTGAGGAAATTGAATCTTTTCGTCACCTGCTTTGCGAATGCTCAGCCCTAAACACCATCGGCAGTTACTTCTTCAACGAGCTCGAAGATCTAAATAATGTAGATCTAAAGGACCTCCTAAGATTTGTATACAAATCCGGATGGGTCCAAGAGTGCGGAACTCTGAGCTTCTAACAGCGATCTATGTCTGTTTTCGTTCAAGGTATTAAGAAGGCTCCCAATGGACACAATGGACCCAACTGCTGGTTTAAGTGAAACCTTGACTATTGTTAAAAGGACATCCATCAACCTAACCTAACCTAAGTCTGAATTCTGGTTAACGCTAGCCTTCCTGTCACTGTTTTCATGCTTTTTCATATGTGTATACTGTATAGTAAAGATTCCCTCTCTTGCGGTCTCTTGCCGAGTTGATGGAAAACATCATTTGTACGTGCATCGTCCTGAAAAAAGCGAATATTCTTCGATTAACTACCAACAAGTTGCATTTGCACCCATTCTTCCACATGCCATGGAAATGTGTCAGTTAGTTGAATATCAAAACACAGAAGCTCCTTAAAGACCCTCAATATGGCTTTTGAGGCAAAAGGTTTACTGTGATCTGATCCCTTATCTCACTCCAAAGTGGATCCGATCTTGGCATCTTCTTGGTGAAAACGAGGCTGTTGCGCTTGATATATCAAAAGTATTTGACAGGCTTTGAGTTTTTCATTTATTGGATTACGAGTTTTCTTTTGAGCCGTGCATTCCAAGTAGCTCTGGACGGATTCAAGTCTGACGCTGAATTGATGCTGGTGTGGCCCAATGCTTTCTTATATCATCAAAGTTTATTTTGATTTCGTTAAGAATAATATGGTGGTGACACAAACGTTGCAAGTTGACTCTGTGGAACGTTGTGGCGTTTTGTTTTTCATGGTTTTATCATCTTGTTTTTATGGTTTACTTTAACAACAAATGGTTGTCACTGCGGACAACTGTACTCGAACCCAGTTTTTCACTTAAACGTTGACTGTCAAGTCTGGTGGCCACTCCAGATGTGGTTCGGTGTCCAAGCCTTACTTTCTTTTTTGTTCTAAATCTATGCATGACACCAAAATGTTGAGAATTTTCTAAGCTTCCACCCGCAAGTGTTATGCCTGTGCTGGTAAAAGCAATGGTAACAAGCAGAGTATTTAATTTTAGCCCGCCTAGTATTTGAATGTTACCAGAAAAGGAAGGGAAGTAAATGAAGGAAGATGAATCTTTTTATTCAGTTGCTAGGCTTAACAATCTGGCCACCTTTACCTTGGTAACACTCGGCAACCAGCAAGCCTATTGTTTTAAAATCAGCGCTCCTGGATTTTTCTCTTTATTTTCTTTTATGCCAGGATAAAAAAGGCATAACCGACATTTCTTATGCCAGCATAAATTCATTCATCCGTTCGGATTGGGCAAAAAATTGTAGGTCCCCTTGTATGTGAAGAATACAGCACACACAACAGGATTTGTCGCGCTACTCTATTTATTTTTTTTTTTATATAAATTTTAATTGAGCTCTTAATATGTAAATAATGCAACACATACATATACACTTGAAATGCTTAGATATAGATAGATAGATAGATTCATTCTTTATTAAAAAATGAATAGATAAATAATAGTTATAAACATATTTAAAAAAAAGCGCTGGCTAAAAAGCCGTCTGCCTTGAATTGACTTTAGTTTCCAATTAAAAAAATTAATTCTTGACAAGAGAGTACAAAACTAGAAAGAGCTTATTGGTAAGAGGGCAAGTTCTCAAAAAACTTAAAACCTAAAACCTGAAATGGTTAGAGACCCTAGCTTTGGGTGTCAAATTTGACTTCAATGTCAAAATCAAGACCAAATTTCAAAGCAGAACCGTCTGGGAGGTATTGGTCTTGGTGAGGTCTTAAATGCATCTGCAATAGACCTCTACAGTACACAGACGGATCGAAAACAGCACTTGGAGTAGGATTTTCCGGAGTCTTTTCCAGTAATCTTGACCTATGCATCTCCAAGCGTCTGCCGGATCACTGTAGTGTTTTTCGAGCCGAAATTTCAGCCGTTCTTGAAGCCGCGGCCTGGTTTTCAATTAATTCAATAGAGTGCAGCGCCATTGTTTTCTATATAAACAGCCAAGCTGCAATAAAAGACTTGGAATCGCCAGCGATACGATCCAAGTTGGTAAAGCAATGCCGCGAATCTCAACGGAATTGCTGTCAGGTACGACGTATCCCTGTGGACGTATTCCAGGCAACTGCAGAGCCGACGAACTAGCTAGAGAAGGTGCTTATGCTAATCCGACTCATACAATGGAATGGACAAAGTTCCACATCTACATCGAAGCCATCACAATTGTTAGTTCTTCGGGTTGCGACAGAATAAAAGACCGTTTTTAAAGAATTATTTCAATTTTTTATTTTTTAATAAATGAATGGAAAAGACTTAAAAATTAAGTCGTTCTGCTCGCAACCTTTCTCGTAGTATGAAGAAATTTATTTTTATTTTTCAGAGTTTCTAAGTTTTTCTGTAAGCTAGGAAGACTCATTTTCTTGCTTGTAAGGTGTCTTTTGAGACAGTAGTTTTTGAGGTGTTTTCTCTTGATTGATGCAGCAACAACAATGGCAAACAATAGGTGAACTAACATCATCACATGTCTCTCTTCCAAACGAATCTGGCCAGAGCTTGATCGTAGGAAAACAAAGAGACTTATCCCCTTCAATAAGCTGAATCATGGAAGATAATTGGGCCCCCACAGGTCACTGTCTGGAAGGGCGACATGCCACAAGACTTGATGCTCCCTTTAACGATTTCTGCAAAAGTTGCAGGTTTACAGGGATGAGGAGGAAGAAGAGAAAATGGTTCATCTTCTGTGCAACTGTCCCGCCCTATCGACATTGAGAAGGAAAACTTTAGGTAAAAAAAATTTTAAACTAAAGGCAAAAAAACTTAAGAACATTATCTCCGGGTCAAACTGGCCTAATTGTGAATCACACCACTCATCCCTTCGCTCTTATGGAAACACCGGTATATATTCCCCTTGGTACGGGTTCATACCGCTTCGGCTACCCCTACTTCTCCTATTCGAAGTCTTCACTGGCCCCCCTCAACCCTGCTGACAGTGGTTCACACCGAAACGGTTACCCGAAGCCTCCATTACTCTTGGGTAAGTCTTCAACCAATCAACAATTGATTGGTGACCATCGGTAAAGGTTTACACCGTCACAGGTTGCCTAGACCCCTCCCACCCAAACGCGTAATTATTATTTAGGTCCTCGGGCTGGTAACTCCGGTCCTACAAGTGGTATCACAATGGTACTCCTTTAATCTAAGTGTGTCCCTGCCTAGCGGGGGCAGCCACCCAACCTGACCTTACCTAACCTAACCCAACCTAACACTAGCTTTAACAACCTAACCTAACACAACCTAACCTAGCTTTCGGTGACCTCGAAGTGTTTTTCGTGCAGTTTCTATGGGAAAATTATCAACATCATTTTTCAACCCGCTTGTCCATTAAGGCCAGAGAAAGGCGACAATTTTTTGTTCGACGAGAAGTGCAAACTTTTGTATAGTAGACAGCTGCATCGGTATTACATCTATTTATAATATATAGATATAAATACATTTATTACATCTATAAATACATTTATCGACGTTTTTGTGGGGTGCCTTTGCGAAACCGTCAATGTGTGCGCTTGCTACGCAGGAGGTCTGGGTTCAAATCTTACTTTCATCATCTGAAAAAAAACATCGCGTGCGAAACTCACTGAAAACGGCTGGCTAGCAAAGCTTGTTGGTTGAAGCCCAGGTCTACCCTGGACTGTAGTATTACATAAAGTAAAACAAAGTCCGCCCGGTTTTCCAACAACTTCTGGCCATTTATAGATCATGAATCTGTGATGTTCGAATACCAATGACGAATATCCAACTTGACACATTTTTTCTTATCGACTGAACGACAGTGTTAGTTTATGCTTGTCGAAAATGATATCTGCTTTTAGTATATAAATTTGGAGGCGTTGATTCATTTACTCTCGTCTTCGTACTAAAAGATATGTATTCACCCAGCCGCCTGTCCGCATGCACTCCTTGTGCTGTCACCAATTACACAGATTTTCACTCAAAGAGTTGGCTGAGTATTTTCTCATTCCAACGTTTGCTTATATTTCTCCCACAAAAACACTCAACGCAACGTTAGAAGGAGAAAGTCAGATAACAGCAACGATATAATGTAACAGCCTAACGCCGTTATCACAATTTTGCGGCTGCATGAATACACGTCTTCACCAACATTCGGGCGTTTTTTCGCAAAAAAGTTTAAGCACGTTTTTTTTTGTTAATATTTATTTTTTGGGCGTTTTGGATTTTAATCAAAAACTACATTTTTTCTTGGTAAAAAACTATGTTTTATGTTTCGACAAGAGTGTTTATTATAAAAGCTATTAACAGGTGCACTTGGCTTAATAAGCAATTAAAGTGTTGATTATAAATTTTATCGTCAACTGTACCTTCATCATTTTTTTTTATATTCAAGTAACAACTAAGTGCAACATGTGGACTTATAAAAAAAAACTCAATATATATGTGCCTTAAATAGTACATAGGAGTTGTTTCTTTTACCGTTGAAAGTGATATGCTTTAATAACGAACACCATTGCTGTCCCTTTATATGTGTACAAAGCACTTTAAACCTTGTCGTGTTTTTTTTTCCTTGTCTTTTTATATGAATAATTTGCTCGATAATAACACTTGTGCTTTAATATTTTAGAAATCTGAAACCTGGGAAGATTGGGATGATAGTCGTTTTAAGCATCTATTAGATGAAGCATATTCTTACAAGACACCACGTGACAAAGACAAAAAAAGCGAACTTTTCTTGGTGAGTATATAACTTCGCGCTGGTTAAGCTTATACAATTGACTATTCTCTAAAATTTCAGGAATTATTGAAGAAAGCAAATGAAAAGGAAGAAAATGAAAAGGAAGATCAAAAGTTTGCATTTCGTGCACTAACATCACGATACACACAACGCAACTCGACCTCGAATAGCCAAAAGCAAGGTGGATCCTTGCAAGATCTAGTTGACGCGGTACGCAACGAACCGCTTGATTACGATAATTACGGTGGACCACGCAACCGTCGCCACAATCACAATTCACGTCCAAAAAAATATTCATCAGTATCGTCCCGACAACGTGAGGGTGGCAGCTTGCCCAGCAACGTTAACGTCTCCAATTGTAGCTTGAGTGTGTTTGACCAGCCTTTCATGAATAAGGAAAAAATCAAACCAAGGCGCAACAAGAACGAAGCCCGAGTTGTTGCCAATAGTTCAAGTGCGGCCGCTTGTCTTGCAGCTAGCATTGGAAATGCACCACCAACTGCGGCGACATTAACATCAGTAGCAGCTGCGAACGTTGTTTCTTCGGGGTTATACAGTCCCAATACTGCAGAAATATCACTAACAACAGGCGTTTGTTTGGGTAAAAACAAGAACGAGTTAAGTGTTATTGGTGGCTGCGGTGGAATTTGCGAAGGAGCTATTGGTCCTATACCCATTTCGATTGGGAATGCTTCAAGCGCCACGTGTGCTGCCCTGGCTAATGCCACTGCCATAGTTTCTGATAGCGCCGATACAGTAATCGAAATGAGTGAACATTACAGCGATCCACACAATGATTTGGTGTCGCAGGTTAGTATGATTTACTCGCTATGATAGCACGGCAATTCCTGCTTTAGTTTAACACTTTCGTGAGCTTTACATAATTTAGCTATAAATGGAGTATTTCATAGTCACTATCAATCTATCTCAAAAGAGCATTACATAGAACGTACATTTTTTTTAAGTATACATTTAGTTTATCAACCATATATTTAATTTTACTGCAATGTCGTTAAACTTGAGCTTAAGGCCAAAACAAAGCAGGCACTCCAAATTAGAACAAAGTACAATATGACAAGTAACGCTCTGATTAGAGGTTTGGCGTTGAATGTAGTTTGTTCGCCGGTTAGTTATTTTTTATAAGGCTATGAAATTTATTTTCAAAGGTTTTTTTATGCGGTGTATTGTTTATAGATAAAATAATAATTATATGTAAATAGCAAGTTTCTTAACAGGTTGTGTTAGCCGAGATGAGAGCGCCTCGCCCACCTGTTAGGCCAAGAAACAGGTGGTGAGATAGGGTAAAAAACATCTCCGAGACCCGACTGGGGATCGCGCCTTTGTCTCTTGGCGTCTGTCTGTGAGTTGGTGGCGGAGGTTTTCTCCGCGACCCTTCTAAGGATAAGCGGGCACTGAAAATGGTGATGATGATGACAGCAAGTTAGCCTAAGGGGCAGCATTTGAACTTAATTACATTAGTATGTCGTTCAAAAACGATCAGTTAAAATGATCCAAAACACGCGGGTCAATGAAAAACAGTTTCTCATTCGAAGGCTTCATTTCCGATCTTCCTCCAAAAACACATGCTACAGTTCTACTTGTTTATAGAATTCTGGCATTCAATTAGGGAGCGTGACGATCCTATATAGTAGTGAATAGCTTAGCTCGAACATTGCTAATACGATTCATTCGCCGTGCATGTTTATGTAGTCCAGGCGTTTGCTTAAAAGATTTTTTTTTGATTTCAATGCATCGGCACTCTTGTACAATATCTAGATTCTCCCGAGTTCCATTTTTTATTAAAATGAATTTTACAAGCAATCCAAGGGGCTCAATGTCAAGGGACTATGACCACTTTTAAAACGCATCAACAAATCTTGAACTAAAAGCATTCAAGTTAGAGAACAGAAAAAAACTAAAAATAATAATTTGCTATACAAAAACTTCTTCCCGCAGTGTTATGCGGGAGGGCTTACGAGGGAAAGCACAATGGTGTAACCAGCTCTCGAATGTGTATATTGCAGCCTTTAAACTCTTAATTTGCTTACGAACGATTCCCCAACTGGATTGCAGACTCATTTTTGGAATAACGCTCCTGGATATATTTTTTTATTATTCTTGTTTTATTCTATACGATCATCGTTTAGTACTGATGTTTACATTCAAAGACTTCCAAGGAATTCTAAACACCTCAAGTTCAGCTGCTTTCTTTTCCTCTTCAACTGCCTTTGAGTCAGGAAAAACGTCGGGCCAGGCATCTTCCACGTCTTTAAAACCATAGAGGTGTCCTGAGCCGTAGCGTCAGCAGCAGTGTACTGCGTAATAAGTAGCCTTAATTAAAAAGCTAACCGAACGTATTCTTGCTTATATTGGGGAGCGGCATACAAAATTAAATTTACTATTGAAAAGTGAAAAATTACAATTTGCAAATCTTCTACATTAGAATAATGGCTAGTCCCATGATCATTTCAAGCTCTGCCAGGCGAACATCGTCACCTTTATATTGTAATGATGCTGACATTAAGTGACAACTCTTCCTACGATTTTCCATAAGAGAACAAGTATTTGAAAAACAAATAAACAGTATCAAAACACACAAGTGTGGCTGCCAATACTGCAAGCTACCGACTGCAAACTTAAGAAACAAGGAAGACAATGACGAAAACATTTTTATGAAAAATTATAATACTGTTGCAGTTTTTCGGTCTTTGATCCATTTACTCTCTCTTCTAAACTCAAGTCGGAGTATTTTTCCAATCACTGAGAAGAAGGAATAAAAGTAGCCTTGCTCATGCTCAGTTAACCGAGTGAGTCGTGCAAAAAGCCCTAAGAGGATTGACTTGTTGCTTTTCCATTAAAGCAAGTTTGGGCCTCTAGAATCCGGCGGGATTTAAGTTTTAAAGCAGGACTAGAGTAGAAAAGCTGTAGGTTTTACATTCATTTATGGTTTTGAGTGAGTTGTGAAGAATGAAAGGAATGGGTGGAAGATCCTTGTCTTCCTGACTGCCCCCGGATTAAAAAGATGGCTCTAGGATTTTATCAGCAAAGGCTCCTTTTTAAGAGACCGCAGTGTCAGAGCCCCAGGAGGGAGCTTGATTTGGCTTAATCTAATTTAATCTAATGGGTGGAAGAGGTTGGGTTTTGGGGTTGCAGTCCGAAAAAAAATACTAGGATCCTCGGAGTCGTCATTCCCGTCACTTAAGCTAAGTAAAGCGTCCTTGCCGGAGCTGCCTTTTCTTACAGCCTTATTGAGCTTCGCATTCGTGGAACAGCTTTCCTCTATGCAAAACGCGACTGTTTGACCCGCTATATGCAGCCTCAATGATTTCTGTGGCAAAATCTTAAAAAGTTTTACAGCTAGAAAGAAAAAAAATTTAAACACTAAACAGGTGAATTTTCATAATAATTTCAAATTTTTGCAAAATATTGAAAAGTTTTTGAGAAAAAAGCCATGGAAAATATGTGCTCGTTTGCAACGTGTTTAAGGGCATAACTTTTTAAATACTTCATTAAAAAAGCCGATTGTGGGCAGTCATATAAAGCAACCGCAGCTTAAGAAAAGGCAATTTTCGGTAGAACTGTTTTAAGACCGCGGTTTTTACGTATTTTCGAATAAGAAAATCGTGAAAAAATGTTGTCCCCAGCACTATCGCCGATGCTTTGTCAAATGATTTGACAAAAATCCCACACATTAATAATTATTTGTAATTTTCGGAAAATTCATAGAATTATTTGAATTTTTAGCAGATTCTGAGATTTAGCCCAAAAGCTTCAAAAACATTTCAAAAATTATTTGCAAAATATTCTAGTTTCTCAACGGTAAAACAGATTTTAATAAAATTTGACTTATATATAAAACGTATGAATTCATTTCTAAACTTTTAAAATGTTTAATATCTTTCAAAAATGAATTTATAAATTAAAATTTTCTGGAACGGGTTGAAAAACAAATTAGAAAACCCGCATTTATAACCGATAGTTAAAAAACTTTTGCCCAGAGTGTTGGGAAAAAATAGGCATTGCTAGCACAAAGTACAAGAAAATAAAAAAAAATATAACAGTTTTCAAAAAAAGATTCTGAATAGTCGTCTTATCTAAAAAATGCGCATAATTAGACCGGTCTGACCTATTCCCAGGTCTTCTCAAGAATTTACCTTTAGAGTAACAAAATGATCGGTTGTGCCTCTGCCAGGCCGAAAGCCACACTGTTCCTCCCGTAACAAAGTCTAGTTGTCGACGTCAAACAAAGTCATTTACTCATTACAATTAACTTTTTTAATTCATTATTTCAATTAATGTTAAATTTATTATTTAAGATTTTTTGGTTTGGAACCAGCAGATCTAATTGGTTCTTATCTGATTGTTTGATCTCTTTTCTACCCTTGGAGTTTGGAGAGAAAGTTGGTTTTTAATACACGCCAGTGGCGTAGTTTACTGCAGTGAATTTAATATATAGGTACTTCACGGCCCACTACAAAAGGCTCGATTACAGCTCTGGAACGCGTTTAAAACACCTTCGCGAGTACTTTTCCCCGAAGACTTAAAAGAGATTTGCCCCTATAGTTGGAGCAATCTCTCCTGTTCTTTTTTTTGAAAATGGGTGCTATAACTCCTGTTTGCAAATCGTGAAGTGCCTTACCGCTATCCCAGGTGACCTTAATGACACGTGTTAGTCATTTAACACCATCTTCACCCATTGCCTTAAGCATTTCTGTCCGCATCAATTCTAGCAGACTTGCCAACTTTTAGCGATTGAATCGCTTTAGTGGCTTCGTCTACTGTGGGACTATTTTCTTCCCTAATCTCGTCAGCAGTGAGAATGCCATCTACAGTGCCTTGTTGGGGGTTGAGCAACTCCGAAAAGTGATCTCTCCATCTGCGCAAGACAGCGCTCTCATTTGAAAGAAGTCTACCGTTCTTGGATTTTATTTAACCCCTATAATGACATTCAACTTCCTTCCTCTGAATCGTGCTCCAACCTCTCGTCGAACTTTTTCGATGCCTGTTCCTTGGCTGTTCTGACTGCCAGATTGGAAGTTCTTCGCGTCTATTGTACCGGGCTCGAGAAATTGAGTTTCTACATTAGATCCACACATTGTAGGCTTTCTTCTTCTCTCTGATGAACTCTCCTCTTGAACTCCAGGCGTTTTAAACCACGCAGTTCTTTTCTCACTACCAGCCGCTACCCCAAGCCGCTTCACTCCACAAACATTTCCAGCAGAGGCAAGGACTGCCAATAGAAACAGCTGCCATTCCTCCTCTACATTTAAAAGGTCAGTTGGAATTTGTTCAAACTTCTCTGAAACGTGCTGTGCAAAGCACTCTCTGAAGTCAGAGTCAGTATCCTGCAACCTTTCCCATCGTATGCGGGTCACCAATTTTGGATTTCGCTTGGGTGGCAAAGGTATACTGTCGCTGAAATACAATTTACACAGCACTAAGTGGTAATCAGTTGTAAGCTCAGCTCCTCTGAAAACTCGAACGTCTTAAACCATTCTTTGAACACACCATGGTACAACGAAGAAATCAATCAGTGAACTCTGATTTAAACTATGCTTGTACAATGTGTATTTGATAATGTCTTTGTGCGGGAAAAAGGTGTTCATGACAAACCATATGCACAGCAAAAGTACAACAACTTCCCTCCGTTCCTGTTTTGATCCGGGTCGCCGTTCCTTCCGATCACACTCCACCAAGTACTGTCGTCCGTACCCACATGTGCAATAAAGTTACCCATCCAGGGCAGCATCAACTTGGTTAAAGACGTTGATGTTTTTTTTAAAAAGTCTCTCTAAGCTCAAAATTAGAACTAGACTAAAGTAAAACTAGAGCGGTTTAACATTCAGCTGTACTGAGTGTCTGAGCATAGCGACATCCCAGGAAATTGCAAGGTTGTCGAGTTCGCCAAACTTGGTACTACAGTCTCGATCTTGCCTGGTAAACGCTTCTCAGGTATACCAATCTAAAAAAATGCAAACTCATGTTATAACTGGATGCAATAGAAAGAACAATCCTTAGGTGAATAGGTGGCAATACTTGTCTGGCGGCGAAACAAAGTTTGGTTTTCCCATTAATAAATCACACATTAGTGCTGCAATTGGTGTCATTGAACAAAACAAGACCTACACGTCCTCGCTAAATCTTGATTATGAAACGAAATCTTCGCCTTTGACCTTACTTCCACAACGATCCAAAAACGGTCGAACCAATTCGTTTCTCATGTTTTTTTTTATGTAAGCTAAAAATGGTTCAACGAGTTGGCGCATCCTTCGACAGATCCACGTGGAACCACAACATTCCCTTATAGGTCTAAATGTTTCGGTTGGTAGTTTGCTCTTAATAACTACTGCTAAGATTTAATAACTACTGCTATTGGTCAGTTATGGCTACAAAAGAAAATTTTTTATTTATTAATGTGGTGTGTTTAGTGTTTTGTGTGCTCATTGGTTTATTGTTGTTAGTTGTATTAACAATGCTACCAGCATTTGGTTTTTGTACCTTAACATTTTTAACGTTTTGTTAAGGTGAAAATGCATTTGCGGGTAATTCTTTTGCGAGCTTCGTAATTTGGTGTGCACAACATTTAACAAAGGTAGAGCTTTTTACTTTTTTACTTGCTTACATGTTGTTTAAATTAGTTTAACGATAGAGTTAATAAAAATAATTTAAAAACCATAAACTTAACATGAGAATAATACTAATATTAGAACTAACATTCTAACCATCGTTTGCGAAAGTGTTTTTTGCTTTTTAATCCATCCTTACTTGTAGTTGCTTTAGTGTATATATGTTATTCTAGCAAAAGCGGGAATTGTTTAAAAAAAAATCGTTTTGTTCTTTTAGGGTATTCAATTCGATCGTTTTGATGGAATTGATATGAAAATCCCTCGGGCAAACATTATCGGTTCGGTTTTGACCAGAAGTGATTTTTCACCCAACAACACTACTTGTTATGTTGATGAAGCAGTTCACTTTACAACCTTAGAACGTGGCAAAAGCACAGTAGACGCTAGCTATATACCATTAGATGAAAACTACAAGGCATGCAAATCAGTGTTGGGCGAAAAATCCGAACTCGTCAAAATGCAATCATTTTCCGCCACGAAAACGATTTCGGTGAGCGTAACTCTTAAGACTAGCTTGCGATTTGGTTTTAATTAAGTTTAATTCTTTACTTTTCTTTATTAGAAACAATATGACGAGAATGGCAACTCCCTCAATACGACATACACAACAAGCCAATCGCAGGCGAAGGCTAAAAAGAAGAAACCACAATCAGAACGAAACACGAAAACTCTGGATGTGCAATCAGTCGAGGGATACCGAGGTTCACTGCCCGTTGAGGAGCTTGTAAAATACATCGAGGAAGATACGAAGCAAAACGATAAGGTGTCTAAATTCGGCGACAACAAGAAGAAGGACAAAAAGAAAGAGCGCGAACGAGAAAAGGACAAAGAGAAGAGCAAAATGAAGAGAAGCAACTCCCTGGAAGAGCTGCGTTCTTGTTCGAAGCTCGACGGTGAGGATGTTACGTTACGTAACAAAAGCAACATTAAAAACAAGAACGTCGTCGAAAGCAAAGAAAAGCCAATCGTGGTAGCCGCCGCGAACTCAGGAACCAATCGAAAAGGAGAACGACGGTCATGGGGCACAGAAGAATTAACATATTTGGGTGAAAATAACGCTATCGAAGAGGTGCGCGACAAAGTGAAAGACAAAGAAAAGAAAAAGTCAAAGGAAAAGGACAAGGAGTTTAGCGACAAACTAGAGAAGGTCGTTGAAAAGCGTAAGAAGAGCGATGGGAATCTGGTTGTATCAATGGAGTCGATTTCATGTGAATCAGCAGAGTTCCACGTTGTTACCAAGAAGCGAAAGCCTAAGAAACAGCGCCAAGGCACCGACGACGGCCGAAACAACAATTCGGGCAACTCTCAAAAGAACCCCATTTATCAGAACAAAAAATATCATTCAAACTTTACCAACGACCGGGAAGCTTACATAAGTTCGTTTAACAATAACAACAACAACGACAAGTCACGTCGAAAATCAACTTCTTCTATGCCACCTTCGGAGAAATCAGACTCGAGCGACTTGGACTCGGTGCACTCTCTTCCAATCGAATCGGCAGGTGGACGTAGCCCTCTGCAGGCGCATCAGAACCAACCACGCTCCTATGCCGAAATAGCACGTAAAACGGAAATGAGTGGCGCCATCATATCGCCTGGGGGAGGGAACATTGAATCGATTGCTTCGACCACCAGCAGCAATAACTCTTCGCACACCGAATTGGAGATAAACGCTTCGGTTGCGCCCTCAATAGTCGCTGTTGTGACTAAGAAGTCCAAGAAGAGCAAATCCGATTTCCCTGAATTGATATCGAACGAAGGAGTAAGCACGAGCTCCAGCCGAACAAGTGGCAGCACCAGCACAATGGTCAAGCAGATTTCCTACTCTCAAAGCCTCACGTCGACAGGCAAAACCGAAGACAATCCTGTGGATGTAACGCCGCCAAAACAACCAACTGTCGATGTGATAAAGAACCCAGAGAAGCAACAAGTGCAGCAACCGCCGTCACAACAAATGCCACTTCAAAAGTCAAAGAGCGTAGAGACCGATAGTTTTTACAACAGCATCGATCAATATCCAGCCCTCGAAAAGACTGTCAAACGACACAGCACCGCAAACGCTTGCAGCACAGAGGTAGGAGTCATGGCAATAACTTCACCCATAAATGCGACCTCGGGTCAATTAAACAATGTAAACAACACGGGCTGCATGACTTTTGGGAACCCCGCTCAGGTGAGCAAAAAATCAAAAACAAATACCAAAGCAAGTGAAGAAGTATTAGTTGAGCAACAACAGCCACCGCAACAACAAGCGACGAAAAAGAGTAAAAAGGAAAGATCCGGTGAATACTTTGCAACGATACCGCAAACAGTATCTTCATCAACAACGTCCTTCTCCGCCTCCAATATTAATAACAAAAATCAAATAAATCATAATCATCATAATTATAATTTAAATAATAATAATAAATCTAGTTGTAGTCATAATCATAACAATAATTCTAGTAATAACAATAGTAGTAACAAATTTTCAAATCGTCCAGCTGTGATTATATTAAATGATGATACAACTGCTGGTGGTCTATCATCATTTATCGTGAACGAATTTACCTTTGGCGACTTTGATGAAAAAGACTTGGGGCTTTTCGATGACAGCCAACCACAGGAACAACAGCAGCAGCAACAGCAGCCACCTCATTCGGAAGCATCTCAAAAGCGATATTCAAACACCGCAGCGTCGTCAGTGCAGAGCTTTGACGATTCGGGTGGGAACTTCAACACTACCACGGGTAGTACTGTCTCTGATGTAGCCAACAACAGTGACGATGCTATGCTGCTTGTGCACCACACATCGTCACCGAATTCGTCATTGGTCGTTGATCAATCGTCTGACAGTGGCATTTGTAACAATTACGACGGCACAAAGGGTAAGCGGACGAGCCAACAAGCATGTGGAACGATGGCCGCGCATAGATCTTCCTCGATAGAAGCTGTAAGCAACACGGCTATCAATTCATCTACATCAACTTCGCCATCCAAGGAGTCTATATCGTCTGCTTCTTCCTCTTCATCTTCCTCGTCCTCATCAAACTCATCAGCGTCCTCTTCATCGTCCACTTTTGTAGAAAATGTTCCTGTTTCATTGTCAACATCCTCATCGGTGTCCTTGACTGCTGGCAAAACGTCCAAATCCACAACGACCACCTCGTCGCCGCCGCACTACAATCAGTCGCAGGTAGACATTAGCAAAAGTAAGGCAACTCCAATTAGTCTCGGCAGCAGCACCAGAATTTCGACAATGAACAAGCGTAACACTCACCAACAACAACAACCAAATACAAACATTAATAACAATTGTATCAACACTTCAATACCATCGCAACAATTGGAGACATGTGATGATATTGAAACGGCGATTATAGCCGCAGCAAAAAAAGCTGCCGCCGTTGCTGCCGAACAAACTACAACAACCTCTGTGATTAATAAAAACTACAACACGAAGAGCAGCAGCAATTCAGCACCAATAATGGGATCAACAAAACAAACACACCTTAACAATATAAATAATAACAATAGTAATGCGAATCATTTCAATAGTTATAGTAGTCGGCAAGGAGTTACTTCACCGCCATCATCTCAGAGTAGCAACACTAAGGAGGGCGGTCGCAAGGGAGCCGTGGCTCCCCTGCAGCGAAAGGAAATTGATGTGCATTTTATACCACCAGCGTTAACGACCCCGAATAGCTCGATGCAAAACAATGAAACTATCATCAACTTTATTGGATCAGGTGAGTTTTGTTTTCAATTTTTTTTTCGGTGCGAAACTTAAAAATTTATTGTTCTTGAAACTCCTCCCTGGTTAATGCTTAAGGCCTACCTACCAACCGGCGCAAAACGACAGTATAAATCGGGCTATAACCGAATATTCTCCCCCTCCTAATAGCAACCCTCATCATAGCACCCTTTCTCTTCCTCTTATCGTTCCCGCTCTTGATATGGTAAAAGGGTAGCCGATCCCTTAGAGACGATCTCCTTTAGAGACGAACGGCAGTCTAAGGCTACTTTAGAGTTTATAGAAACCGGTTCCAGGCACTTGATGGCCGCCTGGCTGTCAGAAAATATACGTATATGCTTGGCGAATATAGCGTTATTCTTAAGCCAGGACAAGGCTTCCTTAATCGCCATGATTTCAGCTTGGAAAACACTACAGTGATCCGTAAGATGAAACGGTGTCTATGTCCAGTGCTGCTGAGGCAGTGGTGCGAAGCGCTCCGCTTACACAAAGCAAGCTGACCTTTGCACCTTTTACCGCTAAATTTAAAGCGGTCCACCAGAGAGCCGTTTCATACGTCATTATCGGTCTGACTACCGAGATATACAGCCAGCGGGTGGTTCGGGTTTGAAGTCCCCACTGGTTGCCGATGGCTTTTTTTTGCAGGAAAAGAGTGCTATCGTAGCTTTCCGGACTCTTTTCTGTATAAAAGATTTACAGCTGAGCTTTCTATCGATTATGAGACCCAACTTCTTCGGAGAAATTTAAGCTACTGCAATTGATTGAGGGAGGATCGATATGTGGGATTTTGTATTTCCTGGTGAAAAGGACAAGTTCAGTTTACTTTTTAAAAATATGTAATACAAAAACGGGTATAGAACAGATTAGAAGAAGACATCAGTTCCACTCAATTCGGGTTCAGAAGCGGTTTTGGCACTCGGGAGGCTCTCTTCGTCTTCAATCTGCTAATTCAAAGAAGCTTAGAAATGAACAGAACCGTCTTTGCGTGCTTTGTGGTTTTTGAAAAAGCTTTTGATAAAATTTATCGCAAGAAAATGATTGAAATCTTACGACACAAAAACATAAATGCTGGGGTCAAAAAGCCAAAATTTCTATTGAAGGTAAAGAATCTGAGGAAGTAAACAGTGGAAGAGATGAAAGGCTGCATTCTTTCTCCTCCAGAGCAAATCTTAAAGAATGCTATAACTGAGACCTTGAATGTAACTTGATGGTGCTCATGTTGACAAAATCAGATACGCTAATGATTCGCTAATGATACGCTAATGATTATAATAGCCAGTGAAATCAATGAGTTAAACACCATAATGAACAGGCCAAACACTATAACCAATAATTTCGGTCTAAGAATAAACACCAATAAAACAAAATGAATGGTTTCCGGCAGGTATCCTTGAGATCATAACTTCGAACTACGTAAAAATAGCCTTACTTACTTACTTAAGGTGGCGCTACAGTCCGGGGTGAACCTGGGCCTCAGCCAACAAGCTTCGCCAGCCAGCTCTGTCCCTAGCTAGCCGTCTCCAGTTTCGCACGCGAAGTTTCGCAAGCAAAGAAATCCAGTGCAGAGTAGAGAACAGGCAAGAGCAGCCTTCTGTAAAATGCAAAATACTTTCACCAGCAAAGAAATTAACTTGCCACTGAAAATAAGGTTAGTCAAATGTTGCGTTTGATCTGTTCTCTTATACGGCGCAAATCTGGCCTTTGCCCAGAAGAGAATTAAAAATTGAAGTTTTTGTGGTTACACAAAAGAATACTCCGGATCGCCTGGATTGATAAAATAACAAACGAGGTAATGCTTAAGCGTCTTAATTTGATGAAAGAACTTTTGGCTACCAAAAAAAAGGAGAAAGAAAGCTGTAATACCTGGGACATGTCTTTAGAAACGAAAAGTACAACTTATTACCATGCCTTCTTTCAGGGCAGGATCGAAGGAGAAGAAGCGTTGCGAGACAAAGACTATCTTGGATCTCAAACCCTCGGGAGCTGCTCAGAGGAACAAAAAAATAAAGAAACACTTGCCATGATGATTACCAAGACGTCAGTATAGGGTTTTTTTTATCAAAGAATATACTGGATTTTACCCTCATTGACTGCAAAGCTCATATTCGCCGCTTCCGTCTTATCCCAATACTTTCTAAGGCTTTACAGACTTCACGCTGTGTTCTTCCGATTATGTCATTTGTACGTAATTTTGAAAAATTGTGCCTCTGGTGTTGGCGCAGGAGTACTGCACAATTCTTAAGTCTCATTATGGCGCGTCGCCTTATCTCCTTTTTTCACATAAAAGTTGGTGTTTACTGAACAGCGTGATTTTTCCATAGTTCTCCTGCACGAATTGACTAGTATGCCCAGGATTTAGAACTAGAAATGGTAAAATCTAAGAAACTAATAATCGTATTCTCTTGACTTTACACACATTGATGAGAGACATTAAAATTTGCAATTTAATTTAACTTGGTATCTTTGAAACATTCGGAAACAATAGTTAAAGAGAAACTGAATTCCACGTTTTTTTTTTGCCTTTATCCGGAATAAACTCAGAAAACACTGCTGGTACAAGGAAAAAATTTACGCTAATTTTAGAAAGACATAAACGGCTACGACAAAGACTATTTTTTTCTCCAACTTAAGTTGTTTTTTAGCCAAAAGTAATTTCACTTAAATGTCTTCACTCAAATGTTTTTTTGGTGATAGAGATTGACAGCTAATTGTCTAGTCGCGAACGCAAAAACTCACTTCTCCTAAAAGTTATTTAAAAAAAAAACTGATCCAGTTTTTTCCTGTTCGAATATATATCACACAGTCACACGACCGATATCTTATCTATTTGATATCTCAAAGAATGTTGCGGAATGCCGGGAATTCCTAAAGCGCTGTTAGAAAAACTTTGTCATTGGATCCAGCCAACATCAAACCTTATTTCGTTTTGCAAAGACGTCAACAATTATATTTTTTTTTGCAAGGCTGATTATCGTTTTCGTGTTTTTTTTTTCTATTTATTTATTTATTTGCGTTTAATAGTTTTACGGCTTTTGTGTCTTGTGGATTTTGTCAAATAAACCCATATTTTATTTCAGCTTGGGAAGAAGTTGCCAACAGTAAAGTTACACAATTTTACGATGGACAATAAAATCAAGTCATGGGTAAATTAAAATTAATCTAGAATTTCTAAATTTTCTAATCATAATTTTAAATAAAAAAGAAAATTTAAACATGTAATATAATTACCGTTGCTGTTTACTTCAATGTACTGTATTCGAGGTGTCCATATGACCATATTAAAGTGCATTTATATTGTACCAGAAATTATGCATAAAATCCCCAGTTAATATTTATACAACATTCTTTTTTCAACTCATAAAAATAAAAATCAAATGAAATCTTTAACCAAAAGCAAAAAACTCTACATTATATCTACGAGTGAAGAAGTGCTAATAAATTATTTTTTTTCTTCTTTTTGTTATCTCCTTATCTTGTCCACTATTTTATTATTTTCATTGAATATATTAATATACATGCAAAAATATTAATAAGTAATATAATTAGCAATTGTCATCGAAGAGCATTAAACATTATTATATGAACATATATGAATAAACAAATAGTGTTAAAAATGAACATGAAATAGAAAAACAAAAACATTAACATAAATAAATACTGAATCAAAAAAAATGAAGTAATTTGTGCGCAATCGATTCTGTCTCTTTCGAACGTTGTATGTAATTTAACTAAAATAAAAAAATATATATATATATTTACACAACCAAGGCAAGGAGTGTCGTTAAAACGAACCAAAACTAAGTGCATAAATGATGTTCAGTTGTAATTAATATTTTTTAAGTATTGAAAATTATTTGTCGTATGCAAAAAAAAAATATAAGCATGCAAACTCATCATTTGAGAGTGGCAACACTCCAAGGGTCGGCAAATAAGTTGTTTTAGTTCGTAAAACAAAACCAAGTGATACCGATTAAGTGTGACTACCTTTGACCAGTTTTTTTTTCGTTTTTTTTTAAGAGCCGGGAATTATAGTTCGATTATGAAAAAATAAAAGATGGCTGCCGCCCTTAAAACATTGTTATATTACGAAGCGTTAGTTAGAAATTAAAATTCGATATGCATTTTTGTTTTCGTAATATCTTTTTAGCCATAGTTAAGTGTAGCCACTATCGTAATTGTGTATTTGTGTACGTTTTTTGAATGAAGTTGTATTTTTTTTTGTTATAATGCTAATAGCAATTTACATAATATCGTCCACATATATTTTTTGAACCCTTAGCGAAATGTTGCTCTTTTTTTCATTGCATCAGGCTTAAAACAATTATACAAATTATACATTAGAGTGTCTCTATTTTTAACGCACATCCTCTCATCTTTGTTTTTTAAATTACCTTTATCAAGTGCGAATAGCAGATGGCAGTTTTTGGAAAAGAAAAAAAAACTTTTATAATGAAACAATATTTTTAGAAATTCAATGTTTTCTATTCTTCTTATCTATTGATAAACCATAACCTTCAGAGACATCGAAACAAATTTTTCTTTCCTTTATTGTTCATCATTTGGTGTCCTTAGAGCGAAAAAGGATGAAAAAAACTGCCTTCATCTTAAAAAACACAAATGCTGGAAAGATAGTTTGAAACTTTGTACCTAATCGAGGGTTCCACATGTTCGCGTAGAGCCTTTTATAAAATTCAAAACTTGACCTATCGTCTTGACTGCCAAATTGCAAATAACCCATGAATATGCCGGTAACGCAGGGTAAGAGGGGTACATTGCCAAATTTGTAATCTATTGAATATTTTCAAAACTTAAAAACCATTCTTAAACAAAACAAAAATATTGTTTATTCACACGTTAACACACATACTAAGGAAAAACTGGACACCGAATTCGATTTATGGTTAAAAAAAATCAATATCAAAGCTAATTCAAATCCCATATCCACCAATGGTGGGTGATATGGTACACCCCATCAGGTAATTTGGCGCACTATTGTTTTTTTCATTTTATTATTGCCTTGCTTAGCGCACGTGTTTGCAGGCATTAGCAAAGAGATAATTTTCGGCTGAGAAAACATTACAACTTATCATCCTTCTTTTTCGTAATATTGTAGTCTGCCCCATATCCTGTGCAAAGACTTTCTTCAAAGAGACCCTTTTTGATTGTTATCGACTGAGGATTACCAAACTTGTGACAGTTTTATAAAACTTTATAATGTTTAGGTTTAGGTTTTGGAAGGCTGAAGCGGAAGTATGTTGAGTCTTTACAGGATTCGCTGTAAAGACATGCCCAGTAAGACTAGATAAATAAGACCTGTAAATAGTGACTGTAAGAACCGAACACCAATTCCGATTGATGGTTAAAAAAGTAATTTATATAAAGGTTTATAAAAAAAGCATATTGCCCAAAGGCGGGAAATATGGAACAACCTATCAATTGATATGGCTCATAATTTTTTTTTGCAAGTGCTTGCAGACATCCGGAGACGATTCATAGACCACTAGTTATATTGTAGTCCTCCCCATATCCTGTACATAAAGACTTCCTTCAAAACCTTGGGGCCATAAAATTCAAGGTCAAGAGACACACTTTACAGCTTTAGAAAACTTTATTATGTTAAGGCGTAGCTTTTGGTAGGCTGATGCGACTTACATTTTTGCTGCTCCATATTTGCTTGTGATTTTTGAACTCAAATCTTTTGCTTTTTGGATTTATCCTACTCGGCCGGGAAATTTTTCCAATTATTTTTAGTTTCTTTTTCCATGTCCCCTTTTCGAAATAGCTTAGCTTTTGGTAGGCTCATGCGGAAGGATCTTTAGTCTTAGTATTCGCTTTTTCCTTGCCCTGGAAAGACTTACATTTTTGCTGTTTTATATTTGCTTGTGAAGTTTGAACTCAAGTTGTTTGTTTTTTGAATCTATTTTACATAGCCTTGAAGTTGAAATTCAGATGTGTCTGAATTTTGATTGGCTTAAGGTTGTTTAAATTTTTTTCGAATTATTTCCAGTTTCTATTTCCATGTCCTCTTGTCGAAACAAATTCGAAAGCAGAAAACTTTTTGTGTAATAAGTTTTAAAAGCTTAAACGTTTTTTAACTTAAATGTGCCGTTTCTTATGTAAAATTCATAATAAGCTATATCGAGGGTAAAATGTCACCCCAGCCGTTTCACCCTCCCAAATAGCACCGTTTACCCCTTTCGGAAAAAAAGCGCACATCACCTTGTTTCTAGGCTCTTCAATTGTCATTTCTGTAGTTTGGCTTTGTGAATTTAGGTACAGCAAAACCTGTAAAATACATATATTTTACAGCTATACCTGTAAAATAGGTACAGCAACATGGAGTGTGCGCTATTTTGCTTTACAAATTCGATTGTATTCTTTAAATGAATGTAGTTAAACAAACTTAACCAATTTTTTATTTATGAATTTGTTTTTTCACAATAAAAATAAAAAAAAAATTAGAGGTGTGCGGGAAAAAGCGTTGGAAAATATGAAACAGCGTGGTGGAAGCAAATGATGACTCAAAAACAAACAAATTAGTTAAGAAAAAGAAAAAAATCGTTACCCAAGTTTATTACTGAAAAATTGTCGGTACATATTAAATAGGTCGTTATCCTTAAAGCTATTCTCTGGCATAACTTTTTATCATCTAAAGGTTCTCACAACCACCAAAGGCAACGCTCATTACTCAAATTAAGCTACGTATTTACAAAAGCCTTAAAAAAATCTTGACACACCACCGGAATATCGCTTCAAACTTAGTAAAAAAACCTCTTCTACCGTTACTCTGTTTATCCTTCAATATACTCATGGGCCATAGCACAGGGAGGCTTGATAGGAGTCGCATTTTACACTCTGTCCTCGTTTTGCGTGGTACGCTAATATCATGCAATGTTTGCTAATTTCAAGGCGGTTACTACAGGCAACATTGTTCATCAAAACAGTGTTTCCTTGTGCTACAACAGCTTTCCTTTCTTAACTATCAATTTTTAATGCCAAAAGAAGCGTCTACACCTAAACATAGAAGCCCCGTTTACCTTTTCTGCTTGCAAAAACGAAACTATCAGTGAGTCCAAGTATTTTTTTTTATTAAAATTTTGTACATAGATAATTTCCTTCTGTTGATTATTTACTCTCATTGCGTAAATCTTCCTAAGGGTAACCAAGAAATAAAGTTTTTCCTGGTCATTTTGTACAAAAAAAAAGAAATCGCAATAAAATAAGAAACTAATAAAATATTGGCTATGTTTTTCTCTAACTAAAATAAATATTTAATTGTATTGTATAATATAAATATATATATATATATAAATCAAAACAGAAAAAAACTATAATATATACGAGTCAAATGAGTACATGATTATTACATGAACATAATGAAAAAATAGCACATAATGTACATGATAGTCCTTAACCATGTAAAATATAGAACAATAAATTAAAAGCAAATATTATTTATGACAAATACGCTATTACTATCAAAATGTATAAAAAAAAGTAACTTAATAAGCTTAGATAAAAACAAAAAACAAAAACGTTACGACTTAATCATGAAAACCGTTTATTTCGTTTATTATTGTATTTTTTTCCTAATTATTAATATTTTACTTTCGTTATTAGAAAATTAAAAAAAGCATATATAAATATGAATATTTAAAGGATAACGCTAGAACACGACTCACTTAAAATTTGCCTGCGCAAACCTAGTCACTACAGCATAGCTGCGAAAAGATATGCGCACTTTCATAATTAAGATTAAATTCAGTCAGGAGTTTTTTTTTTATTTTTTTTTTAATGAGTTTTGCTTAATTGTTGAAGGAGTTCAAGGTCCATATTGTTGCAAAAATACATTTCTCAGACATTCATTATGAGTTTGTTGGATAAACTAAAAAAAAAAATTAAAGAAAAATTAAAAAACTAAATTTATTTCCTTAAAATTTTAACATAAAAACATTGAACAATAAAAAAATGAAATCAGTATGTCACCGTGCATTTTGAGACGTTTTCATTCAGCGAATTTTAAGTTTAAACCAAATTCCTTTCTCCGACTTGGATTTTGTTAATTTATTTATTTTTTACTTATTTGTGTAATGTTTAAACTAAAAAGTACAGCTTCCTTACCACTGACTGAGTAGCTGCTATTCGCTGAAGCTCTCTTCTATTTAAATTAATATATGAATTTTATGGATGCATATATATTGAAATAATTAAAACTTAATTATACGTGTATGTACATATTTTACTATTAATAGATGTATAATTTAAATATCTCATTAAATTGCTAATAGTTATATTAAAAAAAATTATAAATATATATATATATATATATATATATATATTGTATGTTATAGAAGGGAGCTTTAGTAGTCGGTATATTAAATATCTACTGTGTACATTTATAAATAAAAAATGAAAACTAAATTTCCACATAAACATATAAACGACATATATAAATGTATAATTATTAAAACGGTTTTCGATAATTTTGTGTCCTTAAAGTACTAAAAACAAAATTCGTAAATGTATGAAAGCAACAAAAGTAAAACATTATTAAAAACGTGAACAAAAGCATAGTTACCATCACTACACAATAGACTTCACACATACACACAAGAGCATTAACACACATACAATGACAGACAGAAAAAGTGTAACATATTAAAATTACTAAGTTCTTAAAAATAATTCTAGAAATTTAAGAAAAGCATTAAAGAGAGTGTAGACAAAATGATAAATTTAAAAAAAAAACATGCATCAACCATTCAGCAAACAGAAAGTCCTTTCTAATATATAGAGCAAAAAATAAAAACCTATCCTAGCATTTTTTTAGTTAAATTTCAAACAAAGAAAAAAATCATTTTTGAAAGTGCTGTGAAGATTTCATCATTGAAACGTTTATTATTTAGTTTCTCGTCGCCGCCATTAACTAAAACAAATCAAATCCTATCAATTAACAAAACAATAGCTAAAAACCATTAACAACATCAATTGAAGGGAAAGTGCATGATGGAAACGCGCCTAATATTAAACTTGTGAATTATTTACATTTGAAAATCGTTTAAAGTAAACAAAATTAAAAGTTTTTAAAATTGAAACTATGTTTAAAAGAAAAAATCTTACTAGCTAGTTTTTCTTTAATTGTTTTATGTTAGAAATAAAACAAAATTAAGAAAAAATATTAAAAAAAATCATAAAATGAAATGAAAATTAAAAAAAAAAAAACTAATTTTAACAGAAATATAATATAATAAAATTCATGAGTAAACAATATATTTACAATAATACTAGTAATATTAAGTTAGTACATATAAATATAAAAAAAAACACACTAAATTAATTTAATTTTTTTGACTGTTTTAAGTTATTATTGTTTTCTTTTATTTTTTGATATACGACAGTTTGTAATAATAAATTTCTTAATTGTAAAATGTTTTCTTTTTTTTTCGAAAGTAGATTTTTTTTCTTTTTCGCGGTGCTAAAAACCGGTTTTATAATCACATTTAAATTAACCAATTATTTTTAGTTTTGAAATATTTTTTCATTTTAATTTTCATTCCTTTTGCGTTATTTTTTTCGTTTCGCTTAAATAATTTACTTTGGATAGCTAGAGAAAAATGGATAGATGTATTGATATCTGCATAAATATGTTATCATATGTATGTGAATACATTAACAAAAAAGTAAATAAAAAATAAAATATTTTTTAAAAATCAATGGAGAAAACTTAGTCAAGGTAAAAAATATACAAAAAAAAAAAGAAAACAAGAAACAAGTCAAAGGCACACTGTCTGTTGTATATCAAATAAAATATTATAAAACATAAAACCAAGTCATTTAAATAAAAAACAAAAACAAATTATAATTCTGGAGTTTTTTTTTAATTTGAATTGTTTTATCAACTGGAGCAGCTTAATGATTGAACCAATTCAAAAGGTAAATTCTTAGTATCAGAATGGCATATATATTAATCTGTACGTTATGTTTGCGGAAAAACTCAAAGTTCAAATACTTTACTTTGCGCTTTATGGAATTCCTAATACTTTTCTTCAAATAAATAAATAAATAGACTGGCGCAACAGCTCGAGATGAACCCGGGCCACCATCTCAACAATGTATGCTGTGTGTGTTAATTTCTTCACTTACAATTCTTTTCTTTGAAACAAACAATAATCAGTTTACAAAAAGTTACATAATTACCAGCCAACTTACTATTTGTTAGTGTAGGCATGGCAAAAATTATTGTGGACTTGATTCAAAGACTTGAAAAGAAATCAAGAAAAGAGTAGAATTAAACTCTACATCGTCAAGTGTTTCGTAGCAGACGTGACAGTTTTATCGTCAGTTGGGCGTTGTCACTTCTTGTCGAAAGCACAAAATTCACGATCCCTAGGTGGGTGTCGGAGATTTACTTTACGTAATTCCATCACCTGTTTCTTGGCCTAGCAGAGGGCGACGCTCTCGTATCTCGCTAGAATGACCTATCTAGGCAGTCTGTTGAATGGAATAGAACATAGAATATCAACGGTCAACGAAGCCTTGAAAAGGCCAAAGAGACCAAATCAAACAGTGAAAGACACGCGGATCTTACTTAGCATATCTAGAACATCTACAAACATGAGCACAGCCTTTGCAAAAGGCTGTAGCGAATACAGCAAAGGATACAGTGAATAGTGCAACGTACAAGGCCAACACTGCAGTGTACAAAAATTTGAGCGCGCAGTTAGAGCTTACAGGGAAGAAACGTCTTGAGGAAATCAAACTTGCCCCAAATGCATTTAAGAAAATCAACAGCATAATAGAAGGACGACTAAGCTGCCCGGAAACATCACCTTCAGTGGAAGTGTAGTTGCAACACAACAGTAGAAAGCGGAGCATCCTTCAACCACTTTGAAGACAACTTTAGGAACAGAACAAATTCAGGAAATAATTTTTGGTAGGAACCCGAAGAAATCACCAGAAACTGACCAAATTTTAAACTGTTTTGTTGAAAAAGTAACCAAATTTGACAACTATCTTTAACGCACAATAATCTTTAACAACTATGTACATCAACAACGGCTATTTTCCAATACCAGCTGCTAAGGACGTGTCGGTGCCTAAGAAGACTAATCGAGCTGACATTAGTGGATATAATCAAACGATTGCCTGATTATACTATATGAGCAAAGTGATGAAGGCACTCATGTAACGGAAAATCTTACATTTCGTTAAGGAAGGAGGATTCAATATAAATTTAGGTTGAAACATTCAACCCAAATTCACTATAAAAAATGCATAGTGACATCAGCCATGGACTCAGTAGGAAGGAAACAACCGTGGCATGCTTTCTAGATATAGCGACAACCTTTGATACCCCTAGATAAAGGGCCTGCTATTCAATTTAAAGGCAATAGTGTTTGCATCCTATCTCGGTAAGTTTAATGAATGATTTCCTAATAAATTGTACAACAAGATCTGTAATAAAAATTAATCAACCCAATTACGCAAGTCGTATCCGAGAGTCACATACGAGGATGCTCGTATTTCATTATTATGGAACTGAAAGTCACTACGAACATACTCGTACGCTAATGAGTTTCATGTTATACAGAAAAACGCAAACCATCGCATGCGGTTTCCGGTTCACATCGGTAATTATGGAAGTGGTATTTAGTCGTTTTTCAACGGATTCAGTCGTATTTTCTTCACTCGACATTTTGCATGTGGCTTCAAGTGAACCTTATCACAAACATGAAAAACAAACAATATTAAGCAGATTTTTTTTAAATGTTTTTATGTCAATATGTTACTAAGCATTTGCTTATAAATATGTATTTGAAAACTTTGCTGTGGCATTGATACAGTAAAATAGTTTTCAGCACTTGTTTCCTGTGCTGCTTTAGCGAAGAAATGGAGCACAGCCTGCAAATTATGGTGCCACTGACGTTGTGTGTACTCTTTTCACAATGGACTTACTTCTTCCAAAAGTTGTGTGAATGGTTTTTTGGGAAGTCGAAAGATATTAATAAAACTACAATTCATTTCTTCAGTTCGAAATTGGTTTCAAATTCTTACTTTAAAAACATAGTAAGAATGCTCGTTACGACTTGCATAATTGCAAAGCAAATACGATACGAGTACGAGTCGAGGTGACTTTTAGTATACGACTTGCGTAATTGGGGTGAATAATGTAGGTGTGCTACAAGCATCAAAGCTTAGGCCAATCCTTTTCTCCAAATACATGGCCGATTACGATATGCGAAGCGCATCGCATTCAATCCGCAAATTCACGTGCGATCGTCTTCGCACTGAGTTATTATGCAATACGAATGAGTTTCGGCTTTGAGCTCTTTTAACTTAATTTAAACTAATCAATCACGATGGATTCGGTACATTTTGTTAACCGATTTTTTTTTTCAATTGTTGAAAAAAGGTGCGAGCGAAGGTGCAAATATGTAGTCATAATATATTACTCCGGTCTGCTCCGCCCTCCCGTTGCAAT
Organism: Neoascia interrupta; assembly: GCA_947623515.1. NCBI lineage: Eukaryota > Metazoa > Arthropoda > Insecta > Diptera > Syrphidae > Neoascia > Neoascia interrupta. Next base: position 123,260,213 of record OX392463.1, read on the forward strand.
TTCTTAATGAAGTATGCGAAAACATTAAATTGTTGCGCGTTGCTACGATATACATCGTTTCGCTCTCCCCCAAGATAGCTGCCCGCAGACTTGAAGAATGTTAGGAATGTTAGGACTCCGAAATGTTAAGACCTTAAATGGGGTCTTAAGCACAAGACGGAGCTCATCTGCTTTAAAACACTCATGACAGCTGCCAGGAACAGACATGCTTTCGCAAAAAGCTGCAGTAACATCAAGATTAAACTGCCGAACATCAGTCATTTCACCCAAGGAAATTGTAAAATGTCTGGGAGTCAACTTCCAGGAACGATGGGAATTCAACTACATCTTATTCACCCTTCTCAGTGAACGGACTCTCAGAAAACAAAAGCGAGCAAAGCTTAAGGTTAATAATCAGCGTGTCAAATCGGTGATAACATTTCGATGCCCCATATGGTACCCCATATCTCCGATGAAGAATGTCTAGGTGGCCGCTTACGATAAGCGAACCGAATCGCAAATTTCATCCGCCCAATTATGCAAAGCAAACTCGAATGCGATATATTCGCTTTCTTGACTGTTTTTGCCCAATTGTGCAATGCGAAGGCGAATTCGAAGTGTCATGGCGCAAGTCAATTGCGATAGGTATTTCGGTGGCGGATTGAAAGCAAGTAAATGAAAATGTTTTTTTTTTTAAATAAATTGCAACGAAAGGGCTGAACGAGACATAATTTTTTTTCATTATTCCCACATTCGTTCTCACGTTTTTTCAACGAGTAGAAAAGAAAAATAGATTTCGATGTAATTATGTAGACTAAATTAAGTTGAAAGAGCTCAACGAATCGAAGGATCAGTCACTTTAAAGGCAACGAGATGCGATTCTGTTTGTATTGAAAAATAACGCAATACGAAGCGGATAGCACATGATTTGGCGGATTGAATGCGATGAGCTTCGCACATCATAATCGGTCCGACGAACCCGTGATAACCGATTACGACGTGCGAAGCGCATCGCATCTAATCTGTCTTTTCATGTGCGATATGCCTCGAATTGGCTTATTATGTAATGCCAACAGAACTGGAACCGGACATGTCCGCCCGTCCGTCCGTCTGTCGGGCGGTAGATTTTATGCCCTAAATGTTGAGCTAGGAGCTTAAAACTTCAAGACTGTTCAAGACCTTCTGGATCCCGAAGCAGTGTAAATGTATTTTTTTTTGAAATCCGCTCACTGACACGCCCACTTCACTTAAAAGCATGAAAAATTAAAATTGTCGTAGGACGCTGAAATTCGGTATGCGGTTGCGGTATCCTCGCACAAGTGTATTGTGATTGGTATTTCGAAAAACGCGGAAAACGCCTTTAAGTGGGCATGGTTGCATTCTATTAGCACTTTTAAAAGTGGTATTTGGTTGCTTGCAATCAAGAAAATCTTGCATTATATGTTTAGGTAGATATTTCTGTATACTGTCAACTTATTGGAAAAGTTTTCACCATTCCCAATTTTGACGGCATGGCAGAATAAAAGCCTAATATTTGACACAACAACATGTTATATTTGAACAAAGACTACAATGCTATTGAAAAGTAGTCGATGCTGCATTCCTTTTTTACAAAAGGAGATTTTTAACAAAAAAATTGGATTCAGAGCTGGGTATGGGTCAATCGGGATGGGGTATCCAACGATTCGCCTAAGCGGATTGTAACCCGCCCACTAGTTTTCAAATAAAAACAAGTGTGTTTTGATACTGTTTCTTGCTTTTATTTGTTTTTCAAATACTTGTTTTCTTATGGGAAACCGTAGAAAGAGTTATCACTAAATGTCAGCATCATTATAATATAAAGGTTCATGACGATGTTCGCCTGGCAGAGTTTGAAACAATCATAAAACTAGCCATTATTATGATGTTTGTAGAATTGCAAATTGTTTTAATTTTTAATTTTTTAATATTAAATTTAATTTTGTATGGCTTTGCCATAGAGGCTGCTCCCCAATATAAGCAACGATACGTTCGGTTAGCTTTTTAATTAAAAACAAGTGTTCTTTTTTTCAGACGCACTTTAATTTTTCAAGATTTTTAGATTAACTAACAAAACTTGTTCGACCGTTCCCGGAAGGTGATAAAAGCCCGTACATACATGCAAATTTACCTCCTTCACAAATGGCGCATTCAATTAACAAAAAACTTTTTGTGTCTGCGTCAGCAAACATAGCTGTTATCATGTATTTTTTTTTTTGTTTTTCTCTGATGTTTGACAAAATTTCCCTATTTAAAGTTCTCTTAACACAAACACTAATTATTAAATAATTTGTGCCTTCAAGGCTAATCCACTTGGTATCTCGATCTTATTCACCTTCAACAGATTAACTAATGATTTAAGGAATTCCTGTGACATTTTTAGTTCATCATCGGTTTCCAGTTTGTCAAATAGCTCCAAGGCGGCATTATAATTATTGTCTCTGATGAACTTCATTAGCAACATATCGTACACGTCGTGTTCCTTGATCACATGACCTAGTCCCCTACTCGCCTTGGCTAGCCTCATAAGCGCATAAATGCTCCCCTCCTCGTTTAGATGATCACAGTTTTGTCTCATCATCTCGTTGTTTATTCTGAATTCGGGATTAATCAGTAATTTCCGTAGTTGATTTTCAGTGCCTGACTCTGCAACCGCCAGCAGGAGAGATGAATTCATGTTCACTTGACCGTGTATACTCGCCACGGTTGTTGTCAACTGTTCCAGCAAGTCCTTCGCTTCTTCTTGTGTCAGATTGTACTCGGTGGCATCTGATGAATTGCTCTGCCGCACTAAAATCGACATAAGCTCAAACTGCAGTGGAGTGTGTCGGAAGCTTTGAGCTAGATTTTTGAATTCTGCCACAGCAGCTTTGAGATCCTTGCGGTATATATATTCGCGAATAATGGGACCCAGCACCGCATTGTGTGATTTGCAGTAGCCGAGCTTTCTTATGAAAAAGTAAAAATCTTTAGTAAGGTTCTTGTCCGTGGGGAGGTGCTCCTTTGTCGCAGCCAATCGCGCTACACTTGTCAGCAGATTCCATACGTTTTTTATAACGTAGTCTCCTCCAAAAACCTTCCTAGAGGCAGCCCGATCACTAAGTAGTTTTTTTGCATCTTCTATCTTATTTTGCTGCACGGTTAGCGCGGCGAAATCGATGAGTTTGTGCTCGTCCAAAAAGAAGCCTTAAAAGAAACGAGGTGATATTGTTTTAAACAATTTTTTATAAACAAATCTACACACGAACCTGGGAATGTTGTCTGCAGCTGCTTGTAGCACGCCGAGGCCGAAGCAAAGTCTGCCAACTTTATGTACAAGTCAAATATGCTCGCCATCATGCCAGGACTTAGGGGCACCTTGTCTTCATAACACTTCTTTTTGATTTCGAGAGCTCTTTCCAGGCGATTATCCCTTACGCAAATCTGCAATAGACGACGAAGAACACCGCGGGTATTTAAACCCTTTGCTTCTAGCTCCACCAAGTGACACTCCAACTCTTCGTAGGACATATCCCTGGGATGGGATATGTGCGAACCGGCACTTTCTATCGTGGGTAGATTAAGATTACGATCGCTCATCAATTTCAGCATCGTGCGAACGTTGTCGGCGTCTGCTTTGTCACCTTTTATTTTCGAAAGGTGGCCGTTGAGAGCTTCTGCCGCCGCAGGGGATATTTTGGTACCAAGTCTACTTAAATCACTAGCTAGGCGGCCTAGCACAACAGTATCGTTGCGTAGTCTGGCATTGCCCATTATTTCCATTAGAACCTGCCCCACAAAGTCCGTTCGGGGATCATCCGACTTCAGATGCAGTGTGTGAATTGCGCTGCTGTATTTTTGGTACCGCTTGGTTGCACGGATGCTTACCGCCAAGTTAGCTAAGGGTTGAACAAAGTGCTTCGTTTCCAGCTTTGATGTGTAGAGCATTGCTATTTCGACTACTTCGTCAAACTTCTGCTGAAATATCAAGTTAGCAATGATGGGAGTCAGCATTTGCGAAGTTTTGAGCCCACAATCTTCGAGCATTTTTATAGCATGTGTTGGGTTCTCAAGGGTTAGAGATAGCCGAGGAAGCACGTAAAACGACAGTGTATCATAGTCGCAACTTACTCCCAGTGCGGACATCATTTTGAGCGTCTTAATGATGCCAGCCTCACCGTTGTGGCGAAACCGAAACAGAAACAGAGGCCAAAAGTAGTGCGGGCGCAAGGGTTCTATTTTGGACAAACTCTTCAAATAGGGAAGCGCCTGTTCAGGGCTTCTACGCATTGCGCTATCACATACGATGTGAAGAGCACGGGTATTTTTTCCACTCTCTATTAAATACTCCGCGACCTCTAAAATTTGTTGATGACCTGCCTTGCTGCGAAACAAATCCTGCAGAAAAGACACGCCAAATGTGTCAGTGTCTTGATTTTCATTGAACTTTGGCCGTGGAAGCGCCGCAATAACTTCACGAGCTTTATCAATGCGTCCTGAGTATATGAGCTCGGTGCAAAAGTTTCGAATCAATGAAGGCACCTCCTTGGCATTCAGAAAATCGGCCGGTAGTTGAAGTATCAGAAGTTCCAAGAACCTTTTGTAGTCCTCCACTTGAGTTACAGTCACGAGACTTCGAATTAGCGTAGCGATTTGATTTGGACTGAATTGATTGTGGTACTGTTGCATAGTTTCTGTGGCCTTGTCGAGGTCATTATGCTCAACGTAGGCCAAAACCACCTGAGCATAGGTCGAGGGACTCAATCTTACGCCAGCAGCGTTCATGGTATCTACTACCGCCAATGCCTCTTTTAGGTTTTTGTTTCTCGAATGACCCAATATGAGTGCGTTGAAGACATTTTCCGATAGCGCAAATCCCTTTTCCCTCATTTCAGCTAGAATCTCGGTTCCTAGGTTTATGTTACCTAGTTCGCATGCATATTGAACGAGCTTTTCATAGAACTCAACATCCTTGGTTAAGCCGCTCTGGTCAAGTAGTTTGTGAAAATCCTGCAACTCCACTCCGTTGCTTGCGTAGACCTTCAATAACGCCACATAGTGCTGTTTGGTGAGGACTCCAGATGCCTCTAGGTGGTCCCATAGCTTTTGAAAGAGCTGCATTCTGTCTTTGGCACTCTGTGAGGGCATCAAATCTGAGCAGGCTTCTAATAGGAATACGCTCTGCTCTGTTGTAAGGGAACTATCGCCGACCAGGGATTCCAACAGTTTTTGATAGTTTGTCGGGTGAACATTGCCATGAGCGGTAAAGTCCGCCAGCAGCTTGCTATATGACTGCTCTGAATTGGGTGTGCTTTCTTTCACTGCTGCTTTTGCAGCATAGTTCCTCCTGATGTTGTTTATACTTATGGAAGCAGGTTGCTCAATTGGGATTGCATAACTTCTCGTGGACACAGGCAACAGCTTGCCTCTAAGATGAATGCTACTGAGACGCCAAAGACTTCGAAGTACTCTAGAGTTCATTTCAAAAAAAGTTATTGTTTCCGTTTAATTGATACCGTTTTTAAAATGATTTCACAAAAACTACGAGTGTACCACACTTTTCCTACGTTAAAATAAGACCACACCGAACTGTCAGCGGCAAATCAGCTGGCTTACGAATGACAATGGGAAATGAATGATTGTAAACAAGACGCACTTGTTTTTGGCAGTACTTGGCTTTTTTATTTGTTTTGATTTATAGTGCTGCCAAGCTTTGTATTTTTTTGGATCTCATGTAAAATGTGACACTGTAATGCTGCACTTACATTGATGTCATGCAAATCGCATTAAAAACCATTTAAAAAGGGTTTTTAATGCGAATTCGCATTGAAAAACCCTATTTAAGAATGGAAAAGTCCAATTGCGATACCTGGTGGACATTAGAGTGATATGTAGAGACCTGCAACAACGTCAATCTGAAAATGTTGACTGACAAAAGCTTTTCCCGCCTTAGTTCTATTGATCAGTTTTTGCTTTTATCATGATGACAAGTAAATCAAAGCCAGATGATAAATTTTGGAAGATTTTATAAGCTGATTTTGTTTCAGGTCTTTACTTATCCCTCTATTCAATAGTTTCTGTAGAAATGCGGATAAACTTAGAGTGTGCCGATAATGAAAGAAGTTATTGTGCTTCTTTCAATTTGTGTTCTTTAAATTACCTAAAAATAATTTGAATGAAATAAGTGGAAGGTATCGAAAAAGTGTTCCAAAGATGTGATCTCCTTGAATCCGTGTGCCCTTTTGAGGTAGTATGCACTGCTTCTAAACACAAAAGCCCATATTTATCCTCCGTGTTTTATAATTTAAAATATTTCAAGCCTCAAGCTTAGACTAGATTGCATGCCATTTTGGCACATTTGACGTTAGAAAAACATTTGCACGTTTTTCTGTCTAGGTACGTCTATCTAAGATTTATATTATGTTTTCACTTGACCTAATCAAATCATTTCGCAAAATATTTTGAAACACGACCTCTTTTCCCATGCCAATTCACATTACGAAATTACATTGTAATCATCATTTTATTTATCATTTAGCATTTGATTAGGCAGCTTATGAGGTAAATTGTAAACAAACAGAACGAAGTTCATCGGTTTGAAGGAATGTTGCTACTTCTGACACAAAAAAGTCAGTGCCGGTGCTGATGATCCGCAGGGCGCATGGCGCTAAAACTGAGAGTATCACATTTATGGGAGAATTTACCTCATAAGCAGCCTAATTAAATGCTATACTCTGTCCGGAATCAATAGTCAGTACAGGCAAGGTAGGACAGTTGCTTCTCCCTCTGTCTTTAACACCTTGCATAAACTTGCCTCTCTTTAAAGCTCTCTAGGGACTGCTACAATGACTAATTTAAACCTTCGCGAATCGTAAGAGAAATATCCACTGAGTTACCATTATGTTCTTGACAGCGCGGCACTTGTTTTCATGCTTCAAACCAAAAGCGAAATAAACGAATGGTAACATTCAAAACCTATTAAGCAGCCTTAAAAAGCTCAAACTGTAAAAGCTCATAGAAAGATCCGAAGGAATGTGGTATACTGTTAGCACTCTTTTTCGCTCACGCTTTTATTAACAGTGAAATGGCGCTGGGGCCGCCACTCCCATGTTTTTGGTTTTATTTTATTTTGCTTTCGGATATATAACCCTAAATTGTGCTCAAGTGCGTTATACTACGTTTTTATAAGGGCTGAAATAAACTCTTTAAGAAATTCGTGAAAACACTGTTTTCATTTATAATTTTCGTATTAGCTTGGCAGCTGTTCTAGGGACTGAACAGCTGGAAACTTATACCATATTTCCACTGGGCATTAATCCGGGATTAATACAAATCTTCATTACATTCTCTACAAATTACGTGATTAACCATAAAAAATATAAAAACTCTCGACAAGCGATTTAAAATAAATCCCCTCATAAATCTTATTCCCCATTTTCACGAACCGCTTTAAACCCTTCCGAACACCCTTTTAACAGTTTCAGAATCGAAAAAGGACACTGAAACTGTCCACGTATGACAGATCTGTCAGAATTGCGCTTTCTATTGGCATGTTTACAACGAAAATATTTTCTTGCTCTTGGAAAATGACATCGTCACTCTCTTTTGAGAGCCAAACTGACAGAAAAATAGATTGCTCATATCAAATTAAACCTACACTTGTGTGGTGAAGCAACTTTGGGATTTATTATTAATCATCTCTCGCTTATCCTCATATTATTGGTAATGGAAACATAATATTACTGCCAAAAAACTCAAAGGGGCGCAAATCAAAAAAACCTTGATTTCAAATGCTTTTTTCCTAATGCTAATAAAGTGTTTTTTCGTGGAAAAGCGTTTGAATCAATTGTCAATTATTGATGAATGAACTTATGCTAATAATCAAAATTCTACAACATTAGTTCATTCATCAATTCAATCGGAAGTAATCGTTGTTTCCCGAGCTCCTGTGCAGTGAACCCTGCACATAAATGGAGTTCAATTGAAACAGGTGGTGATGTTAACGTATCTCTGGGTCTTTGTCACGAAATATGATTATCAATAATAGTTTATAAGCTAATCAAGTCAGTCTAATTTCCAATCTCAGAACAGAGATCTTAAGCCTTAACTTCATGCCATACTGATTAGACCTTCAAAGAACTTGTACTCTTTGTAACAGGAATGAAACTGAAAATGTCTCAGTTTCTGGAAGTGTGCCCTGTTTTGCTTTAAATTCTTAGGCTACATTTTAGCTAGAGACAACTCTGCCTTAAAGATGCTGAAAATATTTTAATGGAAATAACGACTGGGAAGGTTTTCCCAGTGTAATCATGCTTTACGATTTTAAAACAGTTTTATCGATAAGTATATGCAGTTATTATTTATGCTATTCCAGCCTCATAAAAAGGTGTTTTTCTTATTTTGCTCAAAGCAGACCTCGAGCTGTCATACAAAAAAATTTGTTTCGTTTTTGTGCTCAGAGTAATCAGTGTCCGAGCGAGATTTGTATTTATTTTTTCGCTCAGACCATGATCAGAGCGCTCTCAATGTGCTCAGAATAATTTGACGTTGACCGAGTATTCTGGAGTAAAATAAGCTCCAATAATTACAGATTTTTGAATAAGATTTAAGAATTTTTCAGAGTCCGAAAAATTTTACAGTGTTGAAAAAATTTTTAAAAGAGGAAATAGCAGACGATTTTTTTTCTAAGATCGAGAGTAAAACAGTTTGTCCATTCATAAGCCATCTTGTTGATTTAACATACCTGAAAAGAGACGTTATAGGTGCGTTTGAAAGTTCCAAAATTTCATAGCTTCCTAGAGTTCCTTTTCTCAACTGACTTAGACAGGGACCGTGACAAAGAAATTGAGGTGTGTCCTTGCAGCAATTAGTATTGCCTCATCCTCTGCAGATGTCGCCATTGTCGAGATTTAATTATATAGCATAATGTACCAGAAGATTGTAACCGGTAAGTATACCTACTGGTAACGGCGGAGTCTTCCTGTCACTCTTGATGAGCGCGCTAGTTCGGGTTTTTATATTAGGCGGGTTTTTATATTATGTGGCGCAACAGCGCCATATTATATGGCGCTGTTGCGCCACTCTATTTATTTTTTTTGTTTGTCTTAAAATATCACAGGTGGACAAGGATGTCCATCTTGTGTTTAGGTTCTAATGCTGGTCCATATATGGATTTTTCTATATGTGGGTTCTCAAAGTAAAGACCCGCATCCGTACCCATGCTCTTTTTGATCCATCCGTGTATATGGCTTTTGATAACTTTCTTAGTGGTTCCTTCGATTCCCACTCATCCCTGCTTGGAAATATGCAGTTAAAAGGCGTTTCGAAGTCAAGATAAGGGGTCATATAGTAGGAGGAGGTGTCGATTCCCATAAAGCTGTAGAGAACCTGCGCATGACCAAATGAGCTCAAAGCGTTTTCGGCTTAGGGAAAGCTCGGAGTACTCCCGCTTGTTCAGTTCTCTGAACTCTGAACTAAAAAAAGAAAAACGCCGATAATGGTAAAAGCAATATTTCTTTATTCATTTATGTTTCCCCTAATCTTTTTTTTATATTTCTTAAATACTCTACTTTTTTGTTGTATTTGTACAACAAAGTGACTTTTTTTTTGCTGAGACATGGAAAGACTGGATAACCGACCTTAAAACGGATTACAGTCACTCGATTTTAGTCACTCATAGGAAGTTACCTATTTCTTTCAAAAAATCAAACTACAGTTGATTTAGTAAGGCTTATAGCACACTAGCAATTTTTTAAAGCATCAATAGTTTACTCACGATCCACGAAATCAGCGCTCACATGAGCAAGTTCTTTAATTCGGAAAGGCACCTACGCTCAAGCCCTGATGAAATATTAAACTGTTTGCTCTCTAAAATATCGCCGAAGTGAAAAGAATTAAGGAGTTTCATGGCAGTGTTCAAAAATAAAGCTACAAGTGTTCAAAAAGTCATTTATGACAAGAAGCAAGAAACTAAAAATTCTGTGGCTTAAAAACAAAGATTTAAAAGTTGCCGAAAACTGGTTACGTGCGGGTTGCACATGGTGTGCGCATTCTCGTACAAGCTCATAGGACACAAAAAGGCAATTAAGTCTTTGCATCACTTAAAGTTCATTATAAACTTAAAGCTTAGATAAGACTGCATGTCGTTTTTGCATATTTGACAAAAGAAAAAAATTTTTGCAGCATTTTTCTTATTAGGTACGTCAAATACGCCTAAATGGCATTCAGTCTAATCTAAGCCTAAGGGGGCAAAAACAATAAACGGGATGCAACAAACGGAGTCTTAAGAAATTGAGCGAGTACATTCAATTCGTATAACGCACCTATAATATTGGTCGGCAAGCTTCGTCAAGTTTTTTTTTGACTTTTCTTTGTACGTATTGATCCCGCCCGACCGCACATGTCGTACGTTTTTTTTGTAGTGTGGCTGAATTACTTTAACTGAGAGAAAGCGAAATTGGGCTCTAGTCATAGATGTTTGATAAGCTTTTGCTATGCTCTTGCTATGCTAAACTGGAGTTGAAGCTATTCATAGACATATTAAACCCATTTCCAAATGAAAAACTCGGGTCTTACGTTAGTCACGGCAAGAGGTATGCTTAAGCTGTGTTTTGCTCTGCCAAATACCAAGAAAAACATAAACAATTACAAATATTCAGCATTCTCGGAAAAAGAAGTGTTTCGAAAATTCTTGTAACATAAGATAAAATAAATAAATAGAGTGGCGCAACAGTTCGAGGTGAACCAGGGCCAACTTCTCAACAATGTATGCTGGTGTGTTAATTTCTTTACATACAGGGGGACCTACAGTTTTTTGCCGAGTCCGAACGACACTTTGAGAAGTTTTTCAAGACAAATGATACTCTCGGAGGGCTTGTCAGACCCTCGCGGAGGTGGGGACCGTGAAAAAGAACAAGTCTTTTTTTTCAGGTGACCATGGCAGGATTCGAACCCAGACCTCCGAAATCGCAACATGAACGTACCAAAAATATTTCTTTCTGAGTTTTAGTCACAGCCTTTTGACGGTGCTTTACTGAAGAAAGGAGGCGAGCATATGCAAATTTGATTAAAATGTCATTTTCTGACACAATTCCCTCAGAGAATCACTAATTTAAGACTTTCAAAACTGTGCTTAGACTCGGGTCTACATAACCACAGTAAGAAAATTGTCTATGAATATGAGCCTTGTCTAAGCTGTATGATAACTTTAGACTATGAATATGGGCCATTGATTTTAATTGCTTTTCTTTATCTTTAAAAACATTATCATCATCCTCATTTGCGGTGATCGCTTATTCTTAGAAGGGTCGCGGAGCGAGGACGGCTAAATGGTCCTTCAATCGTCTCCCGTCCTCTTTAAAAATTTCTTTAAAAACAGATGAACCTACAGAAAAAATGGATTCGCAAAACAAATGTAAACTTGATTTGTCAGATTTACACTTTTGCAAAGAGCAATTGCGGATTGTTTGTTAGTTTGACAAAACTGGAGCAAACTTTTTGTCCGGTTATGACATTAGGTTCAGTTTGCTTTCGACTACTCCAGTTGGCCCTTAATGCCCTTAACGATTCAGCAACTAAAATCTAGATCACTAGAATCTGGTGATCGCTGAATCTCTACGGAACAAGAATTTCGCCAAGTGGTATCCACAGTATGCGTGTAAAATTGTTAAGTTATTGTAGATGGGCCAACCGGAAGTCGCCACAAAAATTTTGCCCGCAAAGTAATTGTAATAATAAATAATAATAAACCTAATCATAACTCTTATACAATTAATTAGTTGATTGCCACTTTTGGTGTACCGAAAAACATTTGACCTAAATGTAAATGCCCTCGCCGTGTAAACGCAGTAAAGTCCCAATAAGAGAATACCAGTTCAGTGGATACGACGTAAACAACCCATTTTTCTTCTCATGCTGGTCATAATTTCCTATTTTGGGAAATTACGACGCCATTCGAAAGGAACATTGCCATGTAAGAAGAAAAAGAAAAACCCAGAAAGTTTCACACGTGGATGAGCGATTTGAAACTTTAAGCAAGTCTTTACATATTTTTCCAAAACCACAAGCGCAACAGAGAAAAATACAGTAAATTTATAGGACCATAGCTGAACCTCTATAAATTTTAAAAGAATCGCGGCTTACTGTCCAAGATTGGCAGGAAATTTCTCTTCCCATCTGGCAACATTGCACGCAGACCGGACTCGTGATTTGTTTTGTTTATTTTGGTTAATTTTCTTTCTCGTTTGTTTTGTTGTCTGCTTCGTTTGCACTTACAAATTTGTTTTCACATATTTGCCAGCTCGATTCGTGTGCTAGAAAGAGTCAGCAACAGTGTTTTGTTTCTTCTACACAACCGCACCGAGTGAGATTTTTACATTTCGTCACCATATCGCATCGCGGCACGGCATTCACATCTCTGTGTATAGCAATGTTCATACTACTTTGATTTCCATGTTACTGTTTTTTTTTTGGGATCATCATTTTGGTTTGTTCTATCACAGAGTTCAATTTGTTCTTTGATTTTCCAGTGATGTGTTATAAACAATAATACAATTATAAACAATTTAATTGCAAATTTGCAAACAAGACCCAAGTGACACTAGCGACAAAAAAAGTGTATACATTTCAAATGCAGACGATTTTTACATAACACAACATTGTGATTTTTCTTATATGGTGAGTGTACAAGCATTGTTTTATACTTATGTATTTAAAATATTTTAAAATTTTATTTGGAATCTAAAAATTTCGGTGTAGGCAGGCAGAAATTGTTGTTTTCCGACTGGGTGGGCCAGATTGTCTTTAGAAAGTTCTGTGCAGCGAAGACACGCAGGCAGTTCACTGACTTCCACGTTCCACCTACCGAAAATGTTCAAGTAAATTCGCATTAAATCATCATCCGACAAAATGAATTATTGTTGTTGTTGTTGTGGTCGGCGAACAAGTGAATTTTTATTCAGACACGGGCCGTGCCTTGCTTGTGCGGCCGGACGGAAGGTGCATGGGTATCTATGGGTATTTCGCACGCGGGTTCTGTGCGGGGGGTAAGCATAAGCACCGGCTTTTCAGGTGGAGTTGGAGGAGTTGCGTTTGGATTGTTTTGCAGCGCAGTTGACACGCCACTTATTTAATTTAAGAACAGGATTTTCTCATGCCTACTTTGACCTAGATAACTTCTAGCTTGATTTGACTTTAAGGCAAGGATTTAACGCAAAAGCTCGCGACGAGTGCTCCCGTGATTCATTTCAAAGTTTTTTTTTTTGTTTGGCCATTGATGAGAGAATTATTTTTTTTATGAGCTCCTTTACCCATTATACAATACCCTTTACATTATTTATGGTAACATGACTGTGTGGATTATAGATATAGCTAGCACCTTGTCATAATATTGTCCTGGTCCTTGCCACATTTTCAACTAAAAAAGATTTTAATTTTATTAAAAAATAAATGTCTGCATTCCATTCCAATCGGCGATACATGCAAGTATATGTGGATGTCGTAGGTATAGGTAGTAGGTACTCGTCTAATAAGAGTGAGTAGTTTAAGCTTATGGGAATAGGAATGGCCGAACGGGTACGGACGGTTACTTAAGGGAAAAGCTAAAGAGAACTGTCGACATATTTTTGTGGCATTAGCTTTTCCTTTTGTAGTGGGAGAAGAGTCGGAGTGAGAATCGATTTGATTGAATATTGACAGACAGGGTTAGAGTTAGAGGCAGAGTAGAAGAGGCGAAGTAGTAATAACCTACCTACCTACCTACCAACCGACAAGCTTGGTTCGAGCTACCTCCAAAGGTATTTTTTAGGGCATTTACAAGTTCACATTATCTAAAGTCTTGTATTCATATATCAACGTCAGGGAAAGAACAATTGGTTTGTTGTTAACGCCAATCATTGGCAGGAATATAGGCAGGAATTGGTGTAATCAGAGCTAGAATTATAACTGAAATCACACACAAGCTTTGGCTTCGTCTTGGCCCTGTTAAAATGCTTTGCTGCTTTGAGCTGAAACGGCAATGGGCAAAAGCTTTGACTCCCAAAATTGAAACGATTTTTTTTTTTAAATATAAATCTCAAAAATAGGTGTGAAATCGGCTAAGATGATTTGTGATATGTGATGTCACAAATCAAAAAAATTCAAAAGTTTTTGTTTTTACTTTTTATGTCTTACAATCATGAGGAGATTCTTTATGTTAAATTTTCACTTTTCACGACGTCTTACAGTTTTGAAAGCAGTGGAGGCAGTTACACATTTACACCTATTTGCGTCGGCGTGTTTGTGGGCGGATTTGATAAATTTTAACACTCGTTAGCATTTTGCTTCGGATTACAGAGCTTACGTACATAATTTGAGCTTTCTAGCTTAAAATGAAGGCCTAAAATTTGCTGACATACGGACGGACGGACGGATGGACATGGCTCATTCGACTCAGAATTCGGTCTCGATCATTTGCCCTAAAAGCCTATATCGTTATTATTTCTCTATTTTACATTTTCGTCTGTATCAAACTTAATAAATACTCTTTTCCTGTGGAGTAGGATTTATTGCAAAGGCTTCCATGTTTTCGAGTCAACACCCAGGAGTTTTTGAATCTACGAAGTTTTGGCATATTTTTCAAGCATTTTTACTTTTTTTCAAAAATGAGTTAAAAAGCATTATCAGATTTGATACGATTTGAGTCGACACGACTATGCTTTGCGACCCGAGGCAAAATTATGCATGAAAACCCAAGTTTGTTCAAGGAGCTGAGGAGTCAGATTTTGGCGTTTCTGGGCACATTTGGATGTCATGCTTGAGACTCATTGGTAAATTTCGTATAAGTTTACCAGTTCAAAAAACGACAACTTTGCTTATTGCCAGGTACACATCTTTCCAAAATTTTACTTTTTTCAGAAAAGATAAAATTCGATAGCAAATGTTACTTTAACTGGTCGGCCTTTTTCATAGTAATGTTACTAAATAGTAATACTTTGTTTCCACCGGACACAAATCCGTAATTTTCACAAATCTTCAACTAATCTCCAATAAATCTAGAAATTTTCCATACAAATTTTACCGAGGGTAAATTTTAAAAATTACCCTCGGCGAATAATTAAAAAGAATTCTCCTCCTAAATCTCTTCTTTTAACCCCTCCCCTTTTTAACTTCTTTCGCACATATTTAAACCAGTTTAAGATTAGAGAAAGAAAACAGAAACTAACCACGTATGATAGATCTGTCTTAAACATGATTTTATTGGAAGGTTTACAACGAAATAACTTTTTTGCTCCTGAGAAATGTCATTGTTTGTCACTGTCTTTGAAGAGCCAAAACGACGACAAAAGAGTGCTCGTGTTAAGTTAATCTTATGTTTGTCCAGTGGAGACACTACTGGATTTTTCTTTAATCGTCTCCCGCAAATTGGAGTTTTGAAAAAACTCTACGTCTCCCGCAAATAAAATTTAAAAAAAGTGTTACTAGACATTTGAAACAAATGTTAAAATCTGATTTCAATAAACAGCCACACCATCTGTTGATAAATCTTTGAAATTTGTGCATCAGGCTCTGTGATCTGCTTACGCACAAAATTAAAACATGCATATATTTCGGTAGCAGATGTCGCAATATAAACTTCAACACCAGCAAACCGCATTGTACCGATTAAAACAGTTGCATCGCCAATAAAATAGAGTGGTGCAACAGCTCGAGGTGGACCAGTGCCAAAGTTGCATACCTTCTGAAATAAGTTACTTACTTATTACAATGCGTTGTAATTATCATGTTGCTTTTTTATAAGAAACAATTCATAATTTTGTATCATAGAAAAATCATTTTGGTGCTCCGCCGTCGAGATCTCCTTTTAAAAGTGCTCCGCGACCGTGAAAGATTGGGAACCGCTGCTCTATTGGAAAAAAGTCTAAAGACAACTAAAAAAAAACTAAAAATAGTTGTTTTATAGAGTTGAAATTTAAAAAATTACAAAAAAGGCCAAAAAAAGGAATGTCTCCCCACCTAGCTCCTAAACGGTATAATAAAGTATAATTTTAATATAAATAACGGGCGTTTTTCATCTTCTAAGATTTTATGCAAAGCTACAGCGAACTTCAAATATTTAAAATCTTCGAAGATTTGACTTAAAAACGTAAAAACATTTTCGAAAACGACGATCTTATTTAAATTTGGCTGAAGTATGAAGCGTTTACAACGCAAGTTAACTCAATTAAAAAAGTTTCGAAATTGCCGTTTCCAATCTCAATTTTTCAAACCTATTAAAACAAGACATAGAAAACAACAATTTTTACCGTTTTCTTAGAAATCCATGTGCGCAGAATTCAAGAAATGGCCAATAGAACGCAACTGGTTGTAAAATTGAAAAAATTCAAATCCAAACCAACACAAGAACTTTGAAAAAAACATAACAATAAGCTTATAACAAATCTGATTTAAGGAAAAAAAAGACCGTCAAATATGAAGTCATACACGGAGCGGTCCGTCGGCCTTTTTTGAGGGCTTTGCGTAGAATCATTGCTTAATTTGCATATAAAATGTTGTTTAGTATATTTGCGACTTTGTTTTTGAATGACGATTTCCGCCTATTATATTAGCAAAACTCATTTGCAATTTTAAGAAGATATATGCATAAGATCTGTGTATACGAGTTATTAAATGCTGCTATTGCAGTGTAGTAAATAAAGGGGAGATATTTGACTGTTTGCCCGGTATTCGGGTTTAAAATGCTTAGAATAGATATTTTTCCGTTAATTTTACTCTAGGTACTCTTAATATTTTTTTTTACAAGTTTACTGTACAAGTTTTAGAATTCTCTTCATAGTTACGTTTTATATACAAACCAAATTTTATTATAATCGGTACCACCGTTAAGATTCCAAAATATTTTGAAAATAATTTTTGTAAAAATGTAAAAGGTTATTGAAGTCTTCGGGCTAAATCTCAGAATCTGCCAAATATACGAAAATTTCTATAGTTTTCCCGAAAATTAGAAAGAATTCTTGATGTGTTTGATTTTTTTCAAATCATTTGGCCCATGCTATATCAGAGATAGTGATGGGACACATTTTTTTTACGATTTCTTTTTTTATGAAAATACACCAAAACTTCAGTTCTAAACCCGTTTAAACAGTTCTAAACCCGTTTAATATGATTTTAGGTTTTGCTTAGCCTTTGGCTGATTTATATGTTAGCCCAATATCGGCTTTCTATATAAGCCGGGCGGGCAGCGGAGAAATGCCATTAGAGGTCCTTTTTTCATTTTTGGACGGACCGCTAAAAAAAATTATTCAGCCCATTTGCAAGGATGGGCAATGTGCAATAAAAAGCACCCTTTTTTAACATGCAAGCTAGTCCACCTGAGCACTTAAGCACAACCTAGGAACTGGAAAACGAATGATCAGAAACATGTTTTTTTTTGTGTTCCAACCGTTTTTTTTTTAAAGTGTGTTCCAACACACTTTAAGAAACAGAAATGAAATTATATCGGTGCGATAGTTGTACCAACGCAAACTTACGATACAATTTCCAAACAATCAATCGCTTACGACGGCGACTTTTGTTCGACAGCATTCGTCAATGCGATATCGGTACAAACGAGAATTTTGAGTACACCCGCAATACAATTATCGCATACAACCACTCGTTGGTTCAACGGTCGGTACGATGGTTGTATCGTGTATTTCCCGCTTTAAACAAGTAAGGAAATGCACGAGACACCTGTAACGAACTTCTAAAAACCCTACCCTATTTACCCATTAAAACCAAATCTCAAAACTTTTTGGCTTGAATTCCTACGTTGTATAAGTCAAATAACTATGTGAGCCCCGCCTCCGAATTGGCGTGGGCTAAGAAGAAAATCTTTTAATATTATTTCGTTATAACTATGAGGGAATTGTGTAAAAGCGGAAAGCACCCCGTAGAAACTTTATGAAACAAGGTTCCCGGTCAAATTGGCCAAAATTTTGGATGCTGACCCCGAAAACCTTGGGATTCTGAGATATCGTGCTCTTAAGTTAGATTTTCCCTGCCCGATACAAGTGCGAGCTTATGCCCGCACTTTTATCGAAACTCTAAGACGTCATTACATTTAGCATTTCCTAGTGGTTCTAAAACTCGCCAAGCAAAACAAAATCCCTAAACCTCCCCTTGTCGGAGTGTTTAAACGGAAACGATAAAATCATTGAAAGGCTTTTCATCCTGAAAAGCCACACCTGTTTTTTATGACATTTTGGCGCATGCACAAAGTATAATCGGGTATCAATCCTAACTGACTGATAAGAAGCTTAGGAATCTTATGTTAAGAATTTCAAGAAGTATAGGTACCAAAATACATGCAAGGTTTCAAGGATACGCGAGAATACCCGCTTATTTCTTTAATAAGTAATGTTCGAACTGTAAAGAATCTCCTAAAGAAAGACTCCTCAGAAATGATGAGTTTGTTAAAAGTAAGCCCAAATTTAGACAAGTGTTTCCTAGAAATCTAGAAATCTAAAGGGCCCGCCATCTAGCGTTTTTTTTTCAACTAGTGCTTATTTCGTGAATGGTAACACTTAGGTCATGTCTGATTTGACAGATAATTACTTATTAGTGTTATCCTTCCGCTGAACGAATATGGTTGTGTATACGCTTCAACAATGCTGGGAAATATTGCGACATTACTTTGAAAATCATGGTAATGTTGCAGAATGTGTGCGAAAATTGCGCACGGATTTTGGAAGAAGAGAAGCACCGTCAGCTGTTTGATCTTGGCTGGTATGTAATCAAGCAAAATTGTCGCATTTGGGGCACAGAAACCTCTTCGTACATTGAAAAACCGATACACCTAAAACGAGTCATTGTTTGGTGCATAATTGGGCCATTTTTCTTCGCAAATGAGCAAGGAGTGGCCGTTACAGTCTGGCAATCGTTATCTGCCATGTTGAACGAATTCTTGTTCACAAAAGTTGAAGGATATTGGCAACACGGGATCAACAGGACGGCGCTACGTGCCACACAGCCGAAGCTACACTCGATGTTTTGCGCCCTGTTTTTGAAGATCGCATTATCAGCCGCAGAGCTGAAGTCGTTTGGCCACCTCGGAGCTGCGATTTGACACCGTTGGACTATTTTTTGTGGGGTGCCGTAAAAGATAAGTGTTACGCCGACAAACCAGAGACAATTCACGCTTTAAAGGAGAATATTCATGAAGTCATTGGTGAAATACAGCTGCACACAATCGATAATGTGCTTAAAACTTGGACCGATCGTGTAGGCTACTGCATGGCCAGCCGAGGCAGCCATTTGAATGAAATTATTTTCCATTATTAACCGGAAGGATTATACTTTCAAATTAAAAACAAGTTTGAGAAAATATTCAGTAGTTTTTTTTTATGAATAAGCATTTATGCTATAAGCATTTAAAAAAAAAGTTATTTGGCGGACCCTTTAGTTCTTTTTTATTTATGTGACATCAACTCTTTTAAAATAATACTTTTTAACTTGAATTGCTTAAGCAAAACAACTTGTAACTCATGCATGCTTGATTTAAACTTAAATTAAAAACATTACAATATTAAAAAGTAAACTCTTTTCAAAGTGATCGAAAAAATCGATTGATAAAAAAGTCATATTTCAAATTTCAAGGGGAGATTCTAAAACACTCTGCACCATTTTTCGAAACTCATACATCATTATGTAAAATGTATAATTGGGTCACATGCTGGAAGGAATTGCCTCTGAAATCGACATCGCTTAATAGTGGTTTAAGGGCAAAAAATTGAAATAATGGAATTACCGGCATAGTCCCCTGATTTCAAAGCCATGGAACCCATCTATGGGAAATTGTAGATCGGAGCAATTACATGTAAGTCACGGAACTTTGGAATAATATACCAAGTTCCATCAGCCTAAAAAGGAAATATGCTTAGCTCGAGCTAAAAACTAGGATTTGTAAGAAAATATTGGGCTTATAAATGAGAATATAAAAAAAAAACTATTTCTTTTGCCTAAGAACGTAACTGAGAATAAAGTACAGTGCTATTATCGATATTTCGACTATCGTTACTCCATATAACACCCTTACAATTTAAGTATATTTTTTATGTCTTCGGCCGCAGCAAGGAGTTTATCGAATGCGGATGCAGATATCCTTGCCCGATTTGTAAAATTATAATGTTTTTACGAGTACGACCTCGCCTCAGGCGCACTAACTGGTAGAAATGACCTCAGCTTAGTATGTGTAAAAGCAGTTTGCTAGGGGTCGGGCTAACTATGTAGAGACACATGATGACCTGTAGCGCTACATTAAGGCAAAAAATGTATCGTCTTGCCTTTTGAATTTATTTAAATTCAAGTGTGTTTTTTAACAACAGTTGTTCAAAGTTTCCTCTTTAGTAGAGTTAAAAGTGCGTTTATAAATACGGCCGTAGGAAGTACGCACAATGTTGGTTACATATTTTGATATCTGCTCATAAAAATCTAATCATAACTTTTTGCTTCACTTTTTTTTTTTGTTCTTATCGTTTTGGTTTTATTTTCAATCTGTAACGCAATGTTGTTACAAAAATACGTTACAAAAAATAAATGCAAAAATCTTTCCCCACAAGACTTTAATCTTCGCTCTTGACCTCACTGTATAGGTAAATTGCCTATTGTTTATTTAACAAGGTAAGAATGTCGCCATCCGGTCATTGCATGTAATTTATGCAGGGAAAAGGTACCACAGAAAATTGAATAAAAATTACACCGCATCTAATTCAAAGAGTCACAAAATACTTTTTTTCTTTTTCTTTGTTTATTTTAAATCTTTGTTCGTTTTTTTTTACATTGTTTTCACTCTAGAATAATTTAAGACAAATTAAGAATCAATTCTTATCGCATAGCAACAAATGAACCAAATGTCTTTTAAAACTGTTGCAGCACTATAAATACGACTGTATAAAAAGGAATTTTTATTTCTGTCGTTAAGTGAATGTGCAATTCAAGTGTTGCACATTGACTTTACATAAAACTATTTATGCTAAAATAAAAATAAAATATTATGGGCAATGATACACACATTTTATGCACATTGAAGCTGTAAATTTTGTAGCGTAATAATGATGTTGAATAATTGTTGTCTATAGACAACTTGTTCAAGGTAATGGCACGCTTAAAAAAACAATACAAATAATTAACATAACAAAATCAAATTAGAGGAATTACGAATAATTTAATAAATTCTCTCAGTAGCTCTCGTCCTTTCCGATGCTCCTTTCCTTCTTGTCAATTTTCACACCAGGGCAGGAAATTGGGGCAAGAAATTTCGGTGTAATTCTGAATATCAAAATGTGTTTGCCATTTAGCAAAAGCTTATCATTTATTTTACTATGTTTTCAGTAACATCTCAGATGTTAGCTTCTGAGACAAGACACATCTAATGCTGATATCTGTCTTTTCTTGAACGTGTTGAACCCTGTGGGAAAGGTTGAGTTTTGAACTGGTAACAAATTCGCTGTTCCAGAAAAAGTCGGTGTTGTCTTTTGTGCTTCAAGCGGAATAGAAGCCTCTATCTGCTATGCACTTGTGTTGCCGGAACCGAAAAACTTTCTTCCCGGTGTGTAATACTGTGTGGTTCCAGAACGTGGACTGGAATTACCACAAACAAGGTATTGCCAAAATAGCCCCAAATTCCTCAGAGTTCCTAAAACGAATCGACCTGTTTAACGCCTAGGCAATTGGCTGGCTCGGAGAGATAATATGGGGTCATGAGGCTCCTTGACTTGCCGGTATCCAATTGATTCTGGTGATTTGCCCGTCATCAGAGCATGTGTAAACGCCGCTCTGATGAAAGAACTGTCGGATAAGAACACTGGATCACCCGTACAATTTTATTCGATGTGCGTAAAAAAAAGTAGGAAAGTCAAAAAGAAGGCCAAAAACATGGTAGAGACAAAGTAGAGACTTTAGTTGATTTATCGTTTAAAAACCTTGTTTTATCGCTCTTAAAAAGATTAGGCATGATAAAATAACAACGTAATTTTTGGTCATTCTAAAATGTAGTTAAATTTGTGGGTACCTTTCGGCACGTTATCACGCCATCGGCCGCAGGCTATTTGCGGGTTTAATTTTTCAAAGACAGAAAAACATTTATTTTTAAATATATACTTATGCGTCACACCCTCGAGTGTCTGACACAAATACTTCAGCTTATAGCTACGCGGCTTTATAGATTTTACACGCCTAATCTACTGGAATCGAGTGTGATATCATAAAGCGATGTTATCAGAGCTATGTTGAACAATAATTTTTTTTATCACACCATCTCTTAGGCACATAACGCTTAAATCAATAGTTTATAAAATCTTACTTTTAGGCCACTGGCTCAGCTTAGGCCAAACATGAGCACATAAACCCAAATATGTTTTGTCAATGAATTATATTTCGAGCTCCCAAAGAGTCAGAGCTCCTGACAAACAAAAATCCATTGGAAGAAGTAATTTCCATCATGTTAAGCGATCCTGTCACGAGTATACACCCATGTGGTGCCCATAATTTCCAATGGCAAAAACCCGGGGCCACTGTCTCAAGATGAGCAGCTTTCTGGCCGACGTCTGTTGCCCAGGTCGTTTAGATCTGGCAGCCAGTTAAAAAGGGATATAGTTAAATATAGTTAAATATATATAGTTAGTTGGTAATAAAAGATGTTGGTAATCGCTTAAGATATCTTAGAGTACATTATCTGAGCATAAACTTGGTCCATTGTTAGTTTAATTAATGTACAAATTGAATTTTAGCTATAGATTTAGCAACAAAAAACTAACACTTATAAGAAGTCTGTACATAAAAATTCGCCAACGACCATACCACGCTGAAAGTATCGGTTCTCGTCCGATCACCGAAATCAAGCAGCGTCGGGCGCGGTTAGTACTTAGATGGGGGACCGCTTGGGAACACCGCGTGTTGTTGGCATATGTGCTTATTTTTGTGCTTCATTCGTTAATTTTAATTCAGAAAATCACCAATTTTTTACCTCATCCAATGGGAGTATATAAAGTTTGTCTTATCGTTTGTAACACTGTGAAATAGTAGCGTACACTCTATAGTACACTCTTCTGCGTAACAATAGAATTTTTAACGGAAGTCAAATATCTAATAATCACACAAAGACGTAAAACTTACATGGAACTCTCACCTTACCAAAACAATTGACAAGGCCAGGTTGTCCTTCTGGACCAGCCAAAAGTTTACTTGGTAAAAACTGATGACTTTGCCCCAAAATGACACTGTGGATGTATGCAGCCGCCGCCGTTTGGTGGCATAAAGCAACGCAGAGGTCGGCACTGGCTAAACTCAACAAAATACGAAGACTAGCTTGTGTCTGTGCAACTAGAGCAATGAAAACTGGACCAACAGCTGCACTTGAGGTTATCCTAAACATCCCACCACTTCATCTAGAACTCATAAAAAAGCAATTGTCAACGCCTATATGCTTATCACAGAAGATAAATCAAAATTCCAAAATAGTTCACACTGATATTCTACAAGAATTCAGGCAAAATGAACTTTTTGGAATAGTTCGCTATAACTTCCGACGCAACTTTAAGGTCAGATTCCCAGACCGTCTAAACTGGGAACAGAACAAACCTACATTGGCCAACGACTTACTTGTATGGTATACAGATGGATCCAAAACATATGAAGGAGTTGGAGCCGGAGTATACGGTCCGTGCACTTAAACATTACTATTCGCTAGTATGGGCATAAGCAGTTCCGTATTTCAGGCTAAAATTCATGCAATAGGACTTTGCTTTCGAGAGAATCTAAATCGAGCTATAACAAAAAAGAATATTTACAATCTCTCAAATAGCACGGCAGCTCTACTCGCTATTAACTCCTTTGAGATAGCTTCAAAAATGGTCTGGGACTGCCTTAAAATCCAACAAATACTGGCCATCACGAACAAGGTTCACCCGATTTGCGTGTCAGGGCACAATGGATTTGAAGGCTATGAAAAAGCAGACGAATTAGCCAGAAAAGGATCGGCATCCCTATTCATGATGTGAAGACCATTCTGCGGGCTACCAATTAAAAGCAGAACACATATTATGTGACTGTAACTGTTTAATAAAAACACGTCAATGTTTTCTAGACAAGTTCTACCTTGAAGCAACGGACATAGCTGCCAGCACACCCAAAGAGCTAGCCGCCTTTACAATAAACTCATGGATGCCATCCTCATATAAATGGAGGATATCACAATAAACCCACTTGTGGCCGCAGTGATCTGGGATTAATTAAACCACCTCCAGCTTAGAATCTACAATAGTGGTAGACCCCCCAAGACCTTGTCCGTCCTGCTTGTGTGTGAAATGTTTAAGGGCATTATTTAGAGCTTGTGAGCAAAAATCTGGTGCGTGGACTCCTTGTCATCCGAAGTAGTAAAAGTATTAAAATTTTTTAAATGGGCTCACAGCCACGCCCACAATCGGTGTAACTGTGCAACTACATCCAGTGCTTTCAAAACCTTAAGAAGTCGTAAAACGGCTATAATATGACATATTTCATTTCCTGGTAATTGTAGATTATACAAAAACAAAATAAAATCGCTAAACCTCCCATAGTGGGCGTGAAATCGATTAAAAGGGTACATTTTCAAATGCGTTTTATTTAATATTTGTTTCCGAAATCGACAAAACTTTACTCAAAAAAAAAAACCCTAAGTTCTACATTTTGTTAAAAAAAGATCGCCCACATTTGTAGGAAGAATTAAAAAAAAACCTTGAATTTTCCAGAAAAACATAATTTTGACTGGCCTTAACCCTAATTTAAAAAAGAATAAAAAGTAAAAACTAGTCCGTAAAATAAACGAGACTCCATTCTAGATTTTCTTCGTGCTAATCATTTTCTTTAACTTCACTCAGGCGGACTTTCTGTATCTAAAATTAAAAAAAGAAAATATGCTCCTCAATCAAGCAACGATTCGGCACCATACATTTGTAATCACATTACGCAGACGGATGATTTTGTTTGGTCACATTGACTGTCACAAAATGTAAAAATCGCAGATAACCTTAGTCGATTTTTCTATATTGTTAGCATTAAGGACGATAGGTTGATGGGCCTTAAGTCCTTGTCCAGTCGGATAGCTCGACCATTGCTTTTGGGATGAAGATTACTCTAACCTCACTGCAGTCCAGACTCTGGGGACATAACAAAATTGTAGACAGGGACTAAATAGATTTTGAATAACATCATTGGCTTTCTTTTTTTGTATGGGATTACAGGATACAATTTCCCCAATCAACAGTTGGGAGATTCGAAGGGGGAAAAATAGTCAATTACCCATTTTAGTTTAGTTTCCCTTATTTGTACAGCCATCACAGGTGCGCTCCGTACTACACCTACGGAAGCTTTGAACACTCTGCTTCACTTAACACCACTTGATCTGCAGATAAAAAAACTCGCTGGCGATAGTGCGCTACGGCTAACTAACTTATACCATTTCAAGAGTTGTAGCTACGGACACGACACGATCCTGTCGGAGCTACTGCCAGATAATCCAACTCAAACGGATGAAATTCCCTCAATGGTGGACTTCGACACACCGTATGATGTTACTTATCCAGTCAGGGAGGACTGGGAAAATAATGCAATTATTTCAGACCTAATGAAATTGCAATTTTTACAGATGGTTTGAAAACAGGGAAAGGAACAGGTTCCGGTATCTTCTCAAAAGACCCGGAACTAAATGTATCCTTAAAACTACCGGATACATTTCAAAATTGTTTACATCTGTACTGCTTCGGATAACAATGAACTTATGCACCAAATTTTAGCTTCCTAGCTTAAAATTTAAGGCCCAAAAACGTGTGACATACAGACAGATGGACGAACGGACCAAGCTACATGGCTTATTCGATTCAGAATTCGGTCCCGATCATGTGCCCCTTAGGTCTTAGAGGTCTACCATTATTATTTCACCGTATTACAAACTATGCCAAACTCGTCAGTCTGTGCAGGATGGCGATGGAAAATTCACGCTGTTCCGTCAAGGTCGGCAAAGACCTCACCGACCCCTTTGATGTCAAAAAAGGATTTAGACAAGGCGACGCGCTGTCATGCGACTTCTTTAACATCATACTTGAGAGAATTGTTCAGAACTCTCGCGCCAACACCAGAGGTACAATCTTTCAAAAGTCAGTTCAACTACTCGCATACGCAGACGACATTGACATAATCGGTAGAACAAAGCGTGATGTCAGTGAAGCCTTCATGAGTATTGGGACGGAAGCGGCGAATATGGGCTTAGCAGTCAATGAGGGCAAAACCAAACAAAACCAAGTATATGCTGTCATCAAGAAAATCATCGACGTCTTGGACAAAACATCACCATCGACAGCTATAACTTTGAGGTAGTTAGGGACTTTGTCTACCTGGGTTCCGCTATCAATTCAGACAATGACATCAGCGCTGAAATCAAACGAAGGATAACTCTTGCCAATCGCTGTTTCTTTGGGCTAAGAAGGCAATTGAGTAGCAAAGCCCTCTCTCGAGCTACTAAAGTGTCCATGTATAAGATCCTCATCATCCCAGTCCTGCTTTACGGTGCATAAACATGGACCCTGGCAAGGGCGGATGAAAACACTTTAGGCTGCTTCGAGAGGAAAATTCTTCGGACGATATACGGTCCCGTCTGCATAGACGGAGAGTGGAGGAGGAGATATAACATCGAACTGTACGGGCTGTACAGCGATACCGACCTAGCCAAAAGAGTCAAAACAACGTCTACGATGGCTGGGTCATCTAGAGCGGATGGACACCAACGCCCCGGCCCGAAAAATCTTCGAATCTACACGGCAGGGACGGTGCGGTAGAGGAGCCCGAGACTCAGATGGCGCACGCGAGTGGAGGGGACCTCAGAAAACTTCGCGTGCGAAACTGGAGACGGCTAGCTAGAGACAGAGCTGGCTGGCGAAGCTTGTTGGCTGAGGCCCAGGTCCACCCCGGACTGTAACGCCACCTTAAGTAAGTTACAAACTATGTGACAAACTAAATATACCTCCCATCCTATGGGATGACATATAAAAATGAGCAGGGAGAAGCTTAGGGCCTTAAAGGGAATTCTGACAGGACACTGCCTCCTGCGGAAACGCGCAGAGAGGCTCAGGTTTTCTGAAACGGATATTTGTTGTGCAGATAGGTTGTTTTGCGTTTTTAATGTAAAGTTCAACTGGTTCCCCAGGGAAGGCGATGGCCCCGTTTTGGTCCTAGTGTCTGTCTGGCCCTGTTTGACCTTACCTAACCCAACCTTCCCTTATTATAACTTCTAAAATTTCAACTTCAGTTACAGAGTTGGTTGCTACCGGGTTACCACCTTTGCAGGGTTGACAACTTGGAAAGTGTGTTTCTGTAAGAAGCTCTAGGGTTTTCGTACAGTTTGAGTCCACGAGCATGGAATAAACAATTAGAAGCGTAGACCAATGTTGCAAAGTCCCCCTTGATTCCGACGTATCGTAGATTTTTTTCCACTTTCCCAGGGCACCGTTTCTGGTTCTTGCTTGCATCTGAAAACTTGGATGTTTCGCGTTTATCGTATGGTAGAAAATCGTAAAAAGGCTTGCATAATCTTAACGTATTTAATTTTAATCTTATATAAATTAAAAGAAGAAAAGGGAGAATTATCGTAAACTTTAAATTTAATACCTGACCAAAACTGTATAAAAACTCTCCTTCAAAGTTAAATAGTTCTAAATTAAGATGACTTATTATACCTTTTTGAATTGTTAGCGTACCCAAAACATTTTAATTAAATTGTAATTAACATCTGTGCTTTGATTGGCATCACGCACACAAAATTCAGCGATTTGTATTTATTTATATACATACATTATGTAGATGCTTTTGTATTTAGTTTTTCGTTAGTTTTTTGTTTCTTTTTCCTGCTTTAAAAATAGATTAGACTCGCAAGAAATGTATCGAAATAGTATTGTATATTAAAATGTGTGTATGAAGGAGCAACGTATTTAAATGTCATTTAACCAACAGAATTCCTTCTAACGTGATAAAAATAAAGCATAGTGAGGACTTTTTACCTTCTTAACGCAAGCATGAATTACTGTTGATTTATTTTTCAAATTAAGTCAAAAGGTAGCAGAACTATGATTCTTGAAACTTGGTATCATGTCATTCAAAAAGGGGCAACTGTGTTTTTTTGTGCTAAGCCAGAATGGTCGAACTTAAGGTTTTTCTGAATGATTCTCATTTTGTTTATTAATAAATAAAATGGTTTGTAAACTAGAATCATTTTCAACAGAAACCGCCATTTAAGTTATTATTTTAATTTAATCACTTATTTAAAGCAAAATAATTCATGAGCTTTTGAATGTAACGCAACGTAATGACTCAATTGCAACAACTTAAGTCATCGAGTTCGCGGAGCTTTATTCATTGCCTTTAAGCAATGCGCATGCACTCATCGACAACAAAAACGAATATCAACAATCTTAAAAATAAAACAAAAACGAAACGGGACCAACCAGAGATGCTGTCAGTCGACCGCATCTCGTAAATCATCGTGATGACGACGCGACGACGACGCTTTGCTCCGCCATACGTGAGAGTAGCTGCAAAATAGCATCTTTGCGTTAAATTGATATCGTGTACACACAATATACAAGGTTTCCGTTGAATACTATTGCGAAACAATGGAATGTTTAAAACGTTTTTTAATTGTGTGATATCATTGGCATGTGTCTGTGACATTTTTATAGAATAGAACTCTTAGCGTTGATGCTTGACGTTTACGAGTTGATTTTCCTTCTATTCCTCGTGCGGCATCAATTAACGAACCGATTGTCGAACATTTTCAAAACAGATTGACGAGTGAGGACATTGCATTGAGGAGAGTAATAATTTTTCTAAAACATACATTTTTAACAACTCAAATATTGTAATTTAATATTTTTGAGATTTTATTGTTTTAACAAAATATTTCAAAACATTTTTGTGTTGACACAAGCAAAATAAATTTGTTATGGGATTGCTTGTCATTTAGTGCTTAAGCACGTGTATTTCGACAAGCGAGTTTTTGTTTAGCAGACCTTCGGGGGCACGTAGTCGTGGATACATTGTGACAGTTTTCAAAATGTATGAAATTAAAAAATGAAATTATGTGCTAAGTCATTTTGACTGTTCCCGGAAACACTTTTTGGCTTGAAATGTCATAATTCAGATTTATTTTGTTGATATATTTTAATGGCAAAGAAAAATAAGAACAATTTTATGACTAACTGAAAGAATTTCCATTTTGAATACACATACTAGATCTAATTGAACTTTTACCATTTGGCCTTGTCCAAAAGATTCAACTTGGTCATTTGTAATGTCTCGCTGTGTAGAAGAGCAAATGTCGAGAGAGTATAAACTGGGTCGTCGTGGTATGGGTGGTAGAACAGAACATGCTCCCAGTTGTCCAGAAAAGACTTTTCTGGACTACAGGCACAGACTGTAGATGATGAAACTGATTGCCGAGTCACCCCAACAGACATCTTTAGCGGAACAGCATCCAATAGTTCTTTTCATACTTACTTATTTCTCGACACTTAATTATCCTTAACACGGAAGGCACAATTTTAACAGATCCTTGAAATACTGGGTTACGCGTGAGATTTTGACATCACCGCCTGCTCGAATGATAGAGGTTTTTACAGCTATTGAAGACCAGTCGAGTCATTGATTGTCCTAGAATTAAACGAGGATAAAAACTGTGTCTCCATCGGCCATAAAACTGCGATTAGCGGCCGACCGACGATTAAAAATAAACCCCCAAGTGTATCCACCGGAATTTAGGATTGACAAAAATAGGATTTATTTGACACACAGAATTTATTTGACACTCATTTTTGTCTTTTTGGCTCTCACAAAAGAGTGATGATAATATTTCCCAGAAGCGAGACAACAATTTCGTTTCAGAAATCCCGATAGAAAACATAACATTTGTGACAGATCTGTCATGTGAGGACTGTTCAGTTCTCTTTTAGTTCTCTTCTTCAGGTCACCAAACGCTTTGTGAAAAGGGTCAATGAGATAAATGAAGAGATTAATTTTTATTTACTTGCTGAGAGGATTTATATTTGGACGTAAATCTCGAGATTGATTGAAGATTTATGTTAATCGCGTTTTGTTGTTCGGTGAAGGTACGGTATCAGATCTACATGTTACGAACCAACAAAACACATCCGTCCGTCATTTAGGACAAAACGTCACCGTTGGTGCCAGGAGCTTCGAGGTAGTTCATCCACCTTGGTGTTAACATACACTCCACAAAACTCACTTTAGTGAAGATTCCACCAAGAAGAACCCTTGGAAACCGTTATTCTTTCGGTTTAGCGAAACAAATCAAACCCCATCAAGAAAGACAAAGTGTATGCTCTACGAACCCCTTATTCTGTCAGATCTGCCGAGTGCTGGTCGATAAGCAGAAAAGGAGAAATTATGGTCGGCTTTTTTCAACTATTCCTTGTGCTTCGGTTACTTGGTTTCTGTCGTATTTCGAAGAGCCTGCGTTCCGGTCCTAAATCCAGCAGCCAGTTGCTTTGCCGTTTTATAGAACTTTCTGGTTTTGTTTGCCAGAGTGTTCGAACTCCTTGGACTGGAAGATTTTTTTGGGGCCTCTTTTTTTAAATGTAGTAACCTTTTCTTCTCTGTTTTTTTCCTTACGCTGCTCTTGTTTTTCGCTGCAACGTCTTCGCGTAATGTATTTTCTGTCCTTTTTTCCTGTTCATGCAATCCTCATCATATTAATTACTCCTTTTTAGGGGTGGCTGAAAACCTAGAGTTGAGTCAGCCTCTGCGACCCCGGATCTTCTTCTCGTTAGAAAGTCGAGAGTTGGAGCTCTGTATCTTGCCACGACAAGAAATTTTTCAAAGTCGACGATTGCTCCTCGAAAAGTACGCACGTACTTTAGACCGTCTAAACCGACCGTCTAAAGACGTCCAGGTTGCCTAGTGGTTTCCGAGCCTTGGAAACCTAGTGCTGCTTATAACAGTGTAACTAGCTGCTGCAAAATCGAATAGTCAGTAGCCGTTGTCTGTTGTTGTTTCGTGGAGGCTGTGCTTACTAAATAATCCGCCGAAGATGTTCTCCCCACCCACCTTAGCATTAAAGTCTCCGAGTACAACTTTGACATTGTACTCCGGACAGGCCTCGCAGGCTCTATCCAGGAGGTCATTAAACTCCGCCTTGTTCAGGGTCTTCAACGTCTTCGGTAAGAGCGTGTGCACAT
This sequence comes from Neoascia interrupta, assembly GCA_947623515.1. NCBI lineage: Eukaryota > Metazoa > Arthropoda > Insecta > Diptera > Syrphidae > Neoascia > Neoascia interrupta. The sequence goes on from OX392463.1 coordinate 123,291,421, forward strand.
ATCAGGCTTTGACCTGCATCAAACACCATATTTTGGTCTTTGATGCAGATCAAGTCTTGAAGTCAATGATCTTTGACCTCAGGCGATTTCCCATTGTTAATCCGTATTATGACACGTGTAGTCTGTTATGGCAGCTATAATAAATGTCTAGATCTTTTCTTTTTATCATACGCCATTCCTATCCATCGTATCTGCTGGATTGCAATAATTTTCGCTTTATACTGCAGGGGACTGCACGTGGTGTGTGGAGTGTGCTTTCGTTTCAGGTGCAAACTCTCAAATCGTGGTCCTTAAACGTTCCTAGTTTCATCAGGGGCGACTTTGTTCTCATCTAGTAACAAGTCCTTTTTCACGTGGCCGGGAAGCCACCCCTGCAGCACAACCTCAGAGCTTGGAGGGCCAGGTCCATGTTACTTACCATGTTAGCTAACCCTAGGTCAGCTGTCCTGGTAAACCAGAGTCCGTAACGCACTTTGGAGATGTGTGAGCTGCCGTTGACCCACTCATGGTCTCAATATCGGGGTAGCTCATATCATTAGTAGTTGACAGCATCGTTAATTTCTTTTTAAGAATTCCCCCGCCGCATGTCCTCCTTTCGATGCCTTCAAAATTGACTTCTGAGACTCGATCAGAGCACTTTCAGTTCAGCAAGCCAAGTCCAAGGGAAGAACAAGGCCATTATCTTGGGAACCGCTGACGCGGATGGATCAACCACCCGTAAGATCCGAATCCAGGTCCCCGGGCTATAAATGCCCAGAAGAACGAACCTCCGTTTTAAAAATCAAGCCATCGCGGATTCCCATGCGCTTGGTCTGCACAACTAGAAGCAGAGCCGCCAGGATCAGAAAGGGTAAAACTGTTAACCAGCTAAAGACCTTCCATTGGTCGGGAGTCCGATAAGAAAAACAAGACATAAAATTCAAAACTTCCACAGTCTTCGCCAGTGGACTTCATACCAAAGATTAATAAGACTTTACACTTTATTTTAAAAGCTCCCGTCCGAGCATGAGGTAGCTATTCTAATTTTAAAACTTTGCTGTACTTGTTGGTATATATTAGATTTCTCGGCACATTTTGGGTGCTTGGACGATTTGTGCGAGGAGATAGTACTGCAGATAATTTGGAGGGGGGTCGCTGATCACAAATTTCGGTTTTTTTTCTCGAGAAATAAGGGCTTCCCCTGAAAATTCATCTAAATAGGGGTATTTTAACTATATTCGCGTGTTGATTGGTGTCAGAAAAATATGGTTTTAACTTTAATTTGAAAAATAAGAATTTATTATTAATAATTTAATTATAATTTATAAAAATGTAACCCTTCGGTTGATTAGAGGGGTTGATATTACCCCTAAATATGGATTGGATCATTTTAAGAGCTATCGGGATGGAATTTTTTCTATTAGAGTTCTTATTTTGTTTTTGTGTATTGAATGGCGAAACCCATATTTAGGGGTAGTTTCAACCCCTTACAATTAACTGAAGGTTAAAGCGCGAATATAGCTAAAACACCCCTACTTAGCGAAGCTAATTATTAGAAATTGGCGAAGCCCCAATTTCTTGGCGAATTGGCGAAGCTTTATAGTGGCCTGAGGGTATACAACCAAAGCTGCAAATTTACTGGAGCATAGCTTCAAACAGAGACTTGCAGACAATCTCCTTGCAGCTGATTACATTTGTCACATCAAGCAACCTTAACGACCATAAAACTTAACATTCTGACTAGGATAAAGCACAGATATTCTACTCGTTAGAGAAATTTAGATTTATAATTTTTAGGTCCAGTTTTTCAGTGCAAAGTTAAGCTCGAGTTAACCCAGGGATTAGTTTTTTATTGCAGAATAAACTCCGTCAATAAAATTATCAAAATTTTCGAGAAAACAGGTAAATAAGTTCGAGCTGTTCTCCAGATTCTGTTCAAACTTCATTTTTCACAGGATCACCCCAAGTACATAACAAGGCAAAAATATTTACCTGAGTTTAATGGCTAATCCACTTAATTTGGCGAGTTAAAACATCATTGAACCCGGATCAAAATTTACTGAAAGTTCAATTCTCAGTCAGTTCAATTCCAAAACTTGGACGATCTTTCACTGAATAACTGGACCTTGGAGTTTTCTTCATTCGCTCTCCCAACATACCGGCTGATTACCATGCAGGAATCTTTCGTTTTGTTTTCCAGATGGCCTTCCTAAACCTTCACTATATCTTGCAGACTACTAAAACTAAAACAAAACCTTCACTTCCGTGGAAAGTAGTGCGCTGTTTCCATTGAGCCCATTAGGGATGCATCTTTTCCAACTTTGAATCCAACCTCCATCTTTAAGGTTTCAGATGGAAGAGAGTTTCGTTTCACAGTTCCATTTATTCTTCCTGAACCCTACCAAAGGCTTTTTGTAAAAGTTTCTGAAAGGATATGAAGGTTTTAAAATCTTTCCAAACATTATTTTTTACCGCCCCTCCTAACTAAAAAACTGTCAATAATACATTGGCTATTTGAAAATACGTTCTCTCCCATTTGGCTTAAAATCGGTCGATTAGAATACATACCACTAGATAGAAACTTGTGAGCATCGTTTTGATTTTGCAAAAAAAAAATATATAATACTTATCAAGTAATTACATCAGACGCCAAGCACATGATCGACGTCAGTGTTTGGTAAAAACCAAAGGCAATACGCATATGTGCTAACTACTTTTGAACCATTGATAACGGAGCAAAAACGATTTTCACGTGTTTGAAACAGAAAATAAAAGACGCTCGTTACCAATTGCGTCAGTTTAAGCGGTGACCCATTTATGTCTGTTTGTTAAAAAAAAAATTCAAGGTTGTATATACATACTTTGTGAACGGTAGATATTCCAACCGCCAAACGGTTGGACTTAGTTTTAAATTTTCTTGGTCTCCGTTTAATTAAGCTCTTTTTATATGGTAGCTACTAAGATCACATACATTATTTTTTAACAAATCTAACCATGAGACATAATAAGAATACGCCCTACATGCTTTTCCAATGGGTTTTACCTTCCATTACCGATAAGCTTGCTCTAGAAGCTTCGGTGCTGTAGGTATGATTGTCTTTAGTTAAATAGTTTCTCTGCAATTGTACGGAATAATAGCACTCGCTTATACATAGTTTCTGAAATCTTCTTATGTTTCCAAATAATTTCAGCGAGAGATGCACCTAGTATAGCATCGCTCTAGAAAAAGATTGTAAAACTTATCTATCTAACTGATCTTGTGGTTCAGTGTAGGTATGACTAGAAGTGTACAAAACACTTCGCCACTTTGGACTGGTTTTGCCAGGCTCTCAATAGAGCCATTTCCAAATTTAACTCCTGACGTAGTTTGTTTTCTATATGGCCTTGAAAATATATATTAATATATTTCGTGGACTTTATATTCGCTTATCTTTTCGAAAGTTTCAGCCCCAGGGTAAGAGTTTGCACTCATTAAAATAGAAGAATTTCGTCTTCAATGGATGTTTATAGTGTGCTGTAGAGGTTGGTTTCAACTTCTTAACCTTGACTGAAAGGGATATTTTGCCAATGCTTTTGAACTTTCTCTAAGCATCACTTTTATTTATCGCTTTGTTAGTTTCGTTATTCCTAAAAATTTTATTTCGTCTGATCTACTAGACAAGCAATACGTTCAGTCCCATATCCACTTTGTACTTAAGGGTCTAAATTCTTATTTCTGCAAAACAATAAACATTTTTTCTGACACTTATGCCTATACTTCCAGTAAGGTATTTGAAATAGGGCAAATAAATATATTCTTACTTTTTAACCTTCCGTGATGAATTCCTGAAGCAATCTTTTAAGTCGGTGGCAGTCAGAAAGACAAGGATCTTCTCTGGGGGATTTACCGATGAATTTATTTTCTTGTCGATTCTTCTTTAGACGAAAGGGGCAAATCCATTTCATTAGTATGTGAAGAAAATATCTATTTAAAATATGGTAGATATTTCACAATTGTCACGCTATACCTAGTTCATCTGTTTCAACATCAAATTTCTGCGCTTGTTGATATATGTAGGTGTTGTATCCTCTTTCTTTTTTTCTTTGTTCTTTTTTTTGCATTGTTTCAGTAGGCACAAAAATTCGAACATGCCAGAAAACGGGCTGCCAGCAACTTGAAAATGTGAAAAGGCTCCCGGAAAGAGCCCGAATATTTTTTTGAACATAGGTGTTAGGTAGGGGTAAGCGGGGCTAGTTAGGTGAAGGGGTAAGTCGACTCGCCGGCGTTTATTTCAAAAGTGCCATGAAATGCATGTCCATTCCTGCGCTTACACTCAACAGGACTACCTTCTTTTGGGGTTCTAGTTGACTAACTTCTTTTGGGGTAAGTTGACTCTATATTTTTTAAAGGCTTTTAAATGTATACACCTAGAAAATTAAAAAAGTACCTACTCCTAGTAGCAAACTGTTCAGGAACTATGCACAAACCAACTTAGAATCGGAGAGTTATTGGCTAAGTAATGAAGAAATTTGTGGGGTGCCGTGGCATTGGTTACTGTGTGTGCTTACTAAGCCGGAGGTCTGGGTTCAAATCCTTCCATGGGCACGTTAAAAAAAGACTCGTTCTTTTTCACGGTTCCCATTTCCGCGAGGGTCTAACAAGCCTTCCGAAAGTATCATTTGCCTTGAAAAACTTATCAAAGTGCCGTTCGGATTCGGCAAAAAATTGTAGGTCACCTTGTATGTAAAGAAATTAACACACCAGCATACATTGTTGAGAAGTTGGCCCTGGTTCACTTCGAGCTGTTGCGCCACTCTATTTATTTATTTATTTATATTTGTATGTGAAGAAATTAACACACACAGCATACATTGTTGAGAAGTTGGCCCTGGTTCACCTCGAGCTGTTGCGACACTCTATTCATTTTTTTTTTAATGAAGAAATTTGGATCAGAAGTTAAAGGACCTGTCGTACCAGTAGCTGCTGCTGTTTCAGTGGTCGAAATTACGATTTTTCATTTTTATGTCAAAGAAAATAAACTGACTGTAAAAGTTTTTGTAAGATTTTACTGGCACGGGGCTTGAGTTCACATGTCCCATAGCGCGAGTCGATTTGCCTCAGGAACCCACTAGAGATGCTTTTGTAAAAGTAAAAAAAACTATCTTTAAAAACCTTTTTTTTTGGTCAAACGACCACTTTTATGAAGGCCAAAAGAGACTTTATAGATGTAAGCTTTAACTTTTGTCTTTCCTGTCATAGTAAAAAAAAATTGAAATATATTTTTTGAGTCTACTAACTCCGCTCTCCACTACTTCCTACGAAAGTAGCTAGAACTAAGAAAGTAACTAGAACATTTTGGTACAAAAAACAACTAGCAAAATGGTCATAAGGTCGAATCTAGAACAGACACTAGGTCCGTGGACATTCCAAACAGTGGAGCATACATTAGGTATGCTACCCCTGCAAACCCCTTGTTGAACTTTTTTTTACATCTTTAAGTCTTTTACATCTTTTTTACACATTAAGTAAGGTTCGATGGATGCCCTTGCTCAGGAGGGACACACTAAGATCATAGGAGATCCATAGGTGATACCACTTTTTGATAAAAGCGGAATACGAGCTTGGATACCTGTATGTAGACTCCCCAATTTGTGCGAACAGTCAAAAGCAACTAGTCTCGGTATAAGGCTGTTCCCATCGCGATTACATAGATACTAACCCGAAAGGGGTATTGAGGGTGAGGGTAACTGTTTCGGTGTGAACCACTGCTAGAAGAATAATGGGGGCAAGTGAGGCATTTCTGTAAATAGAGGCCCCCAAGTAAGAATTTGCCTGTGACTACTGGAACCCATGTAAGAATTTGCGTGGAATAAAAATGAGGTGAGGTTGATATGAATGAGTATCATAGGGAATAAATTAAAGAAAGGGAAACCGCTTTCGCTAAAATTGAAACCCACGTCAACAAGATAAAGCGACACCAGTGAGGACTAAACTCAAATGGTTGGACAATTTCTATGAGGATAGGATAGGTAGGGGTAATGGGTTGCGGTATGAACTCGTGCCGAAGAGGATATTTGAAGGGCGGAAGCAACTGTTCTCGGTGTGAAGAGTGAACACACGCCAACAAAAATGTGTTGTAACCGATTAGGAGGATTCTCAAATAAAAAGCTAAGACGCGTAACCGTTAACGGTCTAGACCCGTAACTCAAGCGACTTTAATAAGAATTTTACCTAGGGAAATGGTAAAGATATAGAGGTAACCGAACTTGTAAGAAAGGGAATTTAAAACGGTGTTCCCTTGAAGGGTGAAGTGGTGGGGGCGTTGTAAGACTGATCGTATTAGATCAGTCCTGCAAGTGAAAACCTTGGTGGCGGCAGGTGACGAAGATAATCCTTGGTGACGAAGATAATCGAACTCGGTGAAATCCATCGCGACGGAGTGTGTGGTTCGCCATTTTGGCCTGTACCCAATTTGACCCGGAGATAAAAATAATCTATCTCCTTTAAGTCGAGTCTGGCTAGATCGTTGTGATCTTCATTTAAGTATTCACCTACGATTTTCCTTCTCAAGGTCGAAAGGGCGAGTTCCCCATTCCTGCCGAAATCGTTGAAGGGAGCAGCAAGTCTTCTGTCAGCAACCCCCCGTGCCTAATTGAACGCCATCCCAGGTAGCGGGTAGGGAAAGACTGGCAAGATCGTTGAGAAGATCTTCAAAGAAGTATTCACCTGCGATTTTCCTTCTCAAGGTAGAAAACGGGCGAGCAAAAATCGTTGAAGCGAACTCTAAGTCTTCTGGCAGCAACCTCCGTCCCCGATTGGACACCATCCGAAGTGTTAGATAGGTATGGAAAATATACGGACGGACCAAAACCGGCAACAAACGAAAAATCCAGGAGAGTATGTTTCAAATTGATAGTCTTCCTGGTCGGCGTCTGCTATCCAGGGGTGGAATCGGCTAAGTTGATCTCTGATTTTCACATTTTGTGACAGTCAATGTGATCCAACAAAATAATCCATCTACGTAAGGTGATGACAAAAATATTGTTCCGAATCGTTGCTTTATTTAGGCTTTTGACGTAAGAACTTGTTTATTGTATTCTTGCATGCAGAAAGTCAGGCTAGGTGAAGGCAAAAACCCAACTATCCAAAAGAATTTGAAAACTGGGGACCAGCTGATTTTGACGGTGATTGATCGAGATCGAGATGATCGATCGATCGAAATTGTGATGATCACAGTTTTCGCAGACATAACACACCAAGCGGGGGTAAGCTCTGGTGTTTCTGCGCAGTACTGGCTCATCAGCGTTTGTGTTAGATCGAGAACTCCTTTTCTCATCTATCTTGTGGCTTGCGATGAAGTTCGGTTTTTAAAGATAGCCATAACTCCTTGATGGCGAGCTAACTCTAACTATAACAAATATTTGCGTCAAGCGAATTGCTGGGATTACGGCAGGGATGAGCGGCAAGTGGCAGAGCGACGAAATCAAAACATATGAAGTGGTATGGAAGTGGCCATGCACTTACCGGCAGAGTGGCAAGTGTGATTTGTATGGGAAAAACGCCGCTTTGCCGCTTAGTGCGTGGCCGTAGCCTTAGCCCCAGTGCTTCTATTGATGCTATCGAATTTCTGTAGATGTCAATGGGAAGAAGGTGAAACATTGTGAACCTTTTCTAGAATTCCAATTTACGGCACAAGAAAAAAAGGTTTCACGATGTTTGGAATCCATAATCAACGAAACGACATATGTGCCACTTTAGTTGGTACCAAATGTCGAAAGATAACCCCGCTCACTGGCACGATCCTGCTCACTTCACCAATCGCGAGTACTGCTGTGACCAATTAAGCTATCTCTGACCGGTTTATTCCCTGTAAAATACGACAAACTCACTGGTTTTCCCCTACGTTTGTTTCAGTTGCCTTTATGGAAGCGTGCTGCTTATATCTGTCAGTATCAATGCCTTCTGAAGGACGATTCTTTAACGGTGACATACATGTAGTGAACTAGATGTTTTATTCAAAAATCCCCTTACTTATTTATCAATTCTTTTTATAACTCTTTTATTTTTACGTATCCTTTCAGGTGCTGCCAATAGTCGAATAAGAGAGGTGAGTCTTTTGAAATTGTTTAATTTATGAGTCTGTTTTTGGAGCGGCAAGCTTACACTATCCAATGTTACAGTCTACGTTAGGACTTATACTTTTTTATCTTACATTCTAAATATGTACCTATATAATTTAGCTTTGCATAAATAAAATTTAACGCAAACTTATACAAATCCCAAAATCCGAATTGATTTGTTTCGCACGACCATTTTTATTTAATGCCATGATTAATACCATTTGCTTAGCTGCAAAAAACTAACCAAGTCGTAAAACTTATCATCGTAGCTGGTTTTATTAAAAAGTTTTGCGATTTTTTTTCGCGTGAAATCGTGAGATAAACAACCCAACGCACGCACTATCTCTCTGTGTGTTTGTACACGTATCTAGACTGACTTCTCAAAGCTCGTACGTGTATTTTAATTGCGGTCGACCTTTAGGCACTTAGCCCTGAGAGAAGCATACAACTCAGCTGCTTGATGTGTGCTTTAATTCAATATGAAACTTTATGGCATAAGTATATCGCAATCGGCAGGTCTTGGGTCAGCAGAACTTTGTATTTCTCAAAAATTGTTTAGGTAACAAAAAAAAAAAAAAAAATCGTGTGGATTGTATTTTTTTCCCGGATCTTGTAGATAATTCCTCATGTAACTTTTTTGGATTGAAATACATAATAATAAAAAAAAAACAAGTTATAGAAAGACCCTCGAATTATTATACACATTTTTTTTTTAAATTATTCAATTTTTCACAATATATAAAGCTACAACTTCTTTGCGTTACGCGCTTCTTTAATAATACCATTCGAAGTTATCTTTTGAAAGTCTGATCTCTTTTCGATCGTGCATATTTAATTTACTTACGTACTTCACTTATTACTTCGTATTTAGTCAACTAAGTGATAAGTGATTTGTTTGTGTAAAAGGCCGACAGCACACGATGGAAAACAAAATTAAGAAACTGTGGCTTTGCGCATTGCGCCATTTGTTTATAGAGAGTATTTTACGGGGTTGCTCTTGTCGTATATGTATGAGGAGGTGATAAGACGTGCGCTGGTGGTGCCTGTCTTAAATCTATATCATTGTCACTGTGGCTGGGCGACCAGGGTGCGATGTACTAAAGAAACTATAAAGAAGTGATCCAGTTCGGACCTTCCATCTTATAGTTTTGTCACTACTTAAATTCCGTTCTATAATAATAATTGTTATTGAAAAGTGTTTTAGAGGTGTTTTTTGTATTATTTCGAGTATTCCCTAAAAAACTACATTCTTTACTGAATATGCACTAATAGCTTCGTTTTTTTTTTGTTGCTTTCGGGGAAGAGTAAAATTTTGTTTATTATTTTTTTTTGTTTGACTCGTAGACTTACGTATGTACCAAACTTAGAAAGTAGGTATAGCCTACTTTACAGTAGCACAATACAATATCTCCACCGAGCATTAAGCTGCAATCAACGGGAGGCGATAAAGAATTAATCCCCGAGACGGTTAAGAGTTAATAATTAATAATTTTAATTAAAATTAATAAGTGTCTCCACCGGACAAACATAAGATTTATTTTGCACGACCCGTCTTTTGTTGGTATTTTGGCTGACGATGACATTTCCCAAGAGCGAGAAAACAATTTTGTTGTAAAAAGCCCCAACATTTGTGACAGATCTGTCATACTTGGACGGTTTCAGTTTCCTTTTTAGGGTCTGAAATTGTTAAGGTGCGCGAAAAGGGTTAAAAGTAGTATAAAAGAGGGTAAATGAGATTTGGGAGTAGATTTATTTTTAATTTCTGACAAGAGGATTAAAAAAATAAATAAAATAAATATAGTGGCGCAACATTTAAACAACTTTTAAACAATGTATGCTGTGTGTGTTCATTTGTTCTCATACAAGAGGACCTACAATTTTTCGCCAAATGCGAACGGCACTTTAGAAGTTTTTCAAGACAAATCTTACTTTCGGAGGGTTTGTCAGACCCTCGCGGAGGTGCGGACCATAAAAAAGTCTTTTTTCAGGTGATGACGCGGTAGCATTTACAAGAGTATTTAAATTTGTATAATAAATCTCGAGACGAGTAGTAAGTAGGAGATTAGTTGAAGATCTATGTGAATCCCGTAACAAAAGACTGAGTAGAGGAGTAAAAATCCTGTAAAAAAAGACTGAGTAGCTCAGAACACTTAGAATTCATGACCTTGTTAGGAAATTAAATAAAATATATATTTCTATCCGGCCTTGAGGTGATTTGAAAACTACTTAAGACTAGGGCTATCAAGATGAATTGTGACATTCTTCGTCTGGAGAGAGGCAATCCAACATTAACGGATGAAATGCCCTCCCTTGCCGACTTTGACACACCGTATGAAGTCATTTGTCCAGTGAGGGAAGACTGGGATAATAATGCAATTATTTCGAAGGTTCGAAACAGGGGAAGGAACTGGTTCTGGTATCTTCTCAAAAGACCCAGAACTAAATGTATCCTTAAAACTACCGGATACATGCTGCAGTGTCTTCCAATCAGAGGTTCTGGCTGTACTTAGGGCGGTCGAGCTTTTGCAGATGAGATCGATATCCGGCAGAGATATCGCCATTTACATCGATAGCCAGGCTACGCTCAAGGCAATGGAATCGATCAACATCAAATCTGATATAGTCAGGGGCTGTCGCACAATGCTTAAGGCATTGTGCAGTCTGAACCGGGTGAGACTGTGCTGGGTGCCAGGACACCGCGGTAACGAGGGTAACGAACAAGCTGATGAGCTTGCAAGAAAAGAAGGGCTCCTTGGAAAGAGTGTGGTTTATAACATCAAACCTCCTTTCTGCGTAGTTAGAGGCACTATTGAGGAGAAAATTATAATGACGGCCAACCAAAGGTTGTCTCGTCTGGCTGGACACAGGGTATCTAGGTCCCTCTGGCCACGACTAGACGAAAAAGGATAGAAAGCACTATTTAAACTGAGCAGGGACAAGCTAAGGGCTTTAGTGGGAATTCCGACAGGACATTGTCTCCCGAGGAATCACGCAAGGAGGCTCAGGCATTCTGACACAGATATTTGGCGATTCTGCAGTGATCTGCAGGCGGTTGAGGATATAGCACACGTACTGTGCGAATGCGAGGCAATTTCGCGAGTGCGCAGAAAATATTTTGGGGAATACTTCTTTGGAAGTTTGGAAGAGGTACAGTGCACAAACTTCAAAGGCCTTCTTGGCTTTTACAGGGAAATTGGCTGTTTCACGGTGACTGTTTAGGTTGTTTTTGCCTTTTGAATGTAATTTTCAACTGGTTCCCCAGGGATAGCGATGGGCCCGTTTTGGTGCCTAGTGTCTGTGTGGTCCTTTTCACCACACCCCTGTTTAACCTAACCTAACCTCGTCTGGAGACGAAGGTTTCGGATTTGATTACCAATGTGTAAGCCATTTGCCTATTGTGATTACATCGTTCGAGCACGAACTTAAGCACGTATAATCGAAGTTATTCTTTTGAAGGGGTACTAAATCTAGACTAACAAAGCAGAAGTATAGTCTAAAGGTTGAAGTGTTTTTGAAAAAGTTGAAGCAGTTCAAGTCTGTCGGTTGTGTGGAATGTGGAAAGTTGGAAGACAGTTATTATGGGGTGTTTCGTAAGTTAAGCCGAGCTTGAATTTTGGGTAGCGATCAAAAGATGGTATGGACTATTCCCACCCAGGATATTTGGATCTCATGGGTGGGACGCAAATGAGTTGCGTGGACAGAGTCCCAAATTTCATTTCGACCTTCAGTTCTCAGCTGAAAGCTATAGAGTTGTGATTGTCCCCTCGGATAATTTCCATGCTGGTACGAATCACATCTAGTGGGTATACCCTTATCCGTCTCCTACGAACGCACTCAAATGGACAAGGCGAAGCTATTTCAAAATTGATCTAAGTAATAAATTTCTAATTAATAAAGGGCATTTACGCAAGGGCCCTTTTTTATTTAAAATCTTGAAAAATATAATTAGAAAAGGGTGATCCAATTCGTGCTTTAAAAAAATTAACTATGAAATACTACTCAGACCAACGCCCTTTAACCAGCCGTCCCCCTACCCGATTTCTACTCTGTGGCTATGTAGGGTTAATATTGCCCTATTTTGGTTTTAACCAACTCTTAGACCTTAGGTTTTCTTTTTGTAAAAGCGACTCGAAAGTCGCTGAAAAAAGTTTACCGGCATTAAATCGTATGACCTTGGCAGCCGGCCTCTTGACGTAATCACAACCTAAAATAATGTGTCTTCTGAACTTTATACACGACAATGTATGGCAAATTGCACTGTTTTCTTAAAACCATATATTTTCCATATCAGCAACCTCGATTTCCCGTACAAAATATACGTCCGATGCCGAGGGAAGGTCTCAAGTTCTACAGTCTCATCGAATATTTTTACTACGGCCCGGTTCGCAAAGTCAGAATTGTCATTTCTTAAGATAAATTGAAACAAAAACGACTTGACGCGTAGTAAACCGATCTTTTTCGTAAAAGTAAATCTTAACTAACATTTTTTGACACTTTGAACACTTGCCGTGATTGGCAACCATTTAGTTTGGTCTTTCCAAAGTTAAAGCACAAGTTGGATCACAATTTTTATACCCTACCCAGGGTATATTAAGTTTGCTGTATAGTTTGTAAAGCAGTGACATAATCGCCGTAGACCCTTAAGACCGTTTAGCTTAGACATATGAATGGGACTTACAGGAGAATCGATTAAGCCATGTCCGCCCGTAAGTAAACAACTTTAAGGTCTTAAATTTTAAGCTATGTTGCGATGGTGCTAGTGCAACAATTTTTGGTATGTTACATTGGATTGTCTTTGAGGTAGCAGAAAACGTTTGGCCTTTTCATTGACCACGCCTACTTTTTTAAGGGATTTTAGCTTAAAATGACTGATTTTCAACCTAAGTATATATGAAATTTGACTAAAAATTATATAACAAAAGTTGTAGATGTTAGCATTTTCTAACTTTTTGTATATATAGTATATGCTTCCGCCCACTTTTGTTGTCGTGGCGTTAAAAAAGTGATTTTTTGATGTAAAAAGGCGGAGTTTTAGGCCAAATTGTATGCAAATAGTATAAAGCATTTTACAGTTATTTTACAATTATTTATATCTCAAACAATTATTTTATATCCCACCCACTTTTTGGAGGCGTGGTAGTTTTCTTTTTTCGTAGGGTAGGGTATTTAGCAATCCGTCATAGACAGACTGAAGTTTTTACATACATTTGCACTTTCCAAGTTGTTTTTTTTTCACGGACTATATAAGTGTACTAAATTTAATCTCTCTACCAATCACCCCTCAGAAATTACAGGTGCGGACGTACGGACGGAATGATACCATAAGAGGTCCTTTTCGGTCCACATACGACAAATATTCCTTTATATCTAGGGAAGTCGTGGACAGGTCCGTGAATAATACGTTTGGCAACTGTTTTGTGTAATTGCTTGCATGAAAATTGCACTTTTGTGAATTGCAACATATTTTTCCATATTAAAGTTATGCAAACAATCACCAGATATCACACATTAATTAAAAATAAATTAAATTATCTTCCAATGTTTTGTCTTTGTTAAGGTTGGACTTTTTTAGTACATCCAAATGAGTTTAACATTTTTTTCGGGCATGGATTATTGAGACCTTATCAACCCACATTCCCATTTAAAAAAATATATTTTTTTTAAGCACAAAAACAAAATTTAATAAAACAAACAACCGAGCCGAAACAGTGAGTAAATAAATAAAAATACAAAATAAAAAAAACAATCCATACAAAGTTTTTGAGGGTTAGACGTCAAATACGGAGACGTCAAAACTCAAACAACTCTATTCTCAACATCGATTGACAGTTTCAATTTTTTTCTGTTTTCACATAAGGCACAAAGCCACAAAGTGACTCAGAGGGCCTAATTTTTTATAGGTGTTTAAAATAAAAACATAATTTCACGCATTCACTCTGTAAGTAGAAACTTCCAGTTTAGGTAGGTATCGAACCTTCAATATTTGAATCTGTGGGCAATGGTTGTCACTTTGACATCTCATTAATAATTTGCGGAAAGTCTATCGCATCAACTACTTAGTACCTACGACCTATGCTAGTATGCACTGGTGACATAGTACCCACAGTCAAACAACCAAAAAGCTCTCTTAGTTCACACAGTAGCCACATTTGTCAGAATAGGTTCAGAGAAGAAAAAAAACTCTCGATTAGTTTATTCGCAACATGCCTGTTTAGTTCCCCCGAAAGTACGTACTTGCTTCTCTCCGTGTCAGTTTGCGGCATTTTGTGTGAAAGAATGCGACAGCTAACAGGCCCAATTACCAGGCCGGGCAACCAATGACGACGTCGACGTAAACGAAGTGAACGCCGTTTTATTTGATTATTTGTTAACGCGCCAGAGATAATGTCGTATAGATGAATCGTTATAATGGTATCCGTACTGTATCGTGACTATCAACAACAACAATAACAAATTATACGAAGCGCCCTGTTGTCGTTTATAAAAGTGTGTGTCTGCGCCGTGCTTCGCTGCCGTTGGTGTTATTTTAAGTCTTGTTGTCAAAACCAAACGATTTACACACAGCACAGCACAAACTTTTATCCGCGTCACAAGTTTTCCAAAGTGTTTCGCTCCGCGTGCATTTAAATTACCTCTGCTCTCAGTTTTGTTTCTACCTATGTAAATTTGAGTTTAGGAATTTGATTTTAAATAAACGTGTTCTAAACCGAAGGCCTCCCTAAAGGGTAAGTGAATAGACGAATAGACCCTATTTGCAAAAATGCTATAGTGATTCCCAAAAAGTGTGAATTGAAAATTATTTAAGATTCTATTAATTATTTTTTGCATTGGACACGTTTCGACTAAAGTGCGATGAGGTTTTTTCTTCTCTTTTACCTGCTCTGAGCTCTCTGACCTAATTCTTAGGTAACCATCAACAGAAACCTTTAAGTTAAGCTAGAATGGATTTAAAAACATAATTTCAATGAAGTAAACAGATTTTTTTGCTGTTTTTATTTAAAACAACATCAAAATGTAATTTAGTCTTGTTTTAAGTGAAACGAAAAAAAAAATCACGTGGTTTCTGGACACCCTGTTTGTGGCATTATACAACTCGATCAAAACAAGAGCCCTTTTCATGCTGTTTTATTTTTCTCCACTGCATTGCAAGAGTATTTAAATAGGTAGGACGATTTAATTTGTATTTATTTTGAATGCATTTTTTGTTGTGATAAATAAAGCTAATTTGTGAATGTGAGATGTGACTTTGCCTTTTAGGGAGAGACATGACGATGACACGACTCACTCACTCATTGAGAAAGTTAATTTTAGAGCCTCTTCTAGATGCCTCTTCCACGAAAATGCTCTTTCGATCTCTTTCGAATCAACTCAAAAACTTTGTTTATTCAAGAGAAAATTGTTTGTTGTTGTTGATATTGTATGTATGTGATTCGGTTTTTGTTTACTTCGGTTTGATTACCTACGATTTTTCGCAATGCAAAATGTCTGTCGAGTCGGTAGGCCTTGTTGTTGTGCTTCTTCTTTTCCTGGTATTTGACCTTTGGTGGGGGTTTTTTCGGGGGCTTTTTTCCACAAAGTTTTCGTACTTGCTTATCTTCTTTGGGCTGATACGTAGGTATATAAGGCTTCCTAATAATGACATGTGTTTGTTGTGTTTGTAATGTTTGTTCATACCCGCATGATTTATTAGCCTTGGCGAGTTTTATTATGGTACAGGGACAGGGAGGGGGGTAATATACTGACAGTCTTATTTATTTTACAGCTTTGGGATTTATGTTATTATATTTTCTTAAGTGGCTAGTTTGAAATATAATTTATTCATTAATTACTTTACTTTCAATTATTACATTACTTTAAGCTTTACAATTATCCTATATGAGCGGTGCCAACATTTTGCTAAATTAATTAAAAATTTTTTGTTTTTTATTTATTAAACCTGATTGCTTTCTTTGGCTGTTAAAGAAATTTTTCGGTTCCCAAAAATGTTTTATTTAAGCTGCAATTGAATTTGCTTTAAGCTTGATTTAAGCTGCAGTTGAAAAATGTTATATGAAAAAAATGTGAAACTAAATGTTTTCTATATAATAACTATACAAGGTAAAATTTTTTCGATTTGGAACAAACATATTGAATAAAATGCATTTGAAAAATTACCTTTTAAATCGATGCCATTTTTCTTTTTTATGTCTTGCAATGACCAGAAGATGCTAAATGTCAAATGGCAGCCTTGTAAGATGTCTGACAGTTTTAAAAGCACTGGAGGTAGCTGCACGTTTACACAGATTGTGGGCGTAACACTTGTACTGCTACGAATAACAAAAAAAACCTGGCAAACAGACAGACGAACGGACATCGCTTATGCAATTCAGATTTCTGTCGCGCTCATATGCCCCTAAGGTTATCATTATTCACCCTTTAGCTAAGCTAATAATAATTTCATTCACCCTTAAGCCAAGCTTTGGTCGTACTGTATTGTACTGGAATTTCTTCTTTATAGACTTCCACGCGGAGTCTTTTCTTCTCATTACAGTCCACAGCAATTTAGAATGAAGGTGCACCAGTACCCCTCATCTCTCTCTTCGTATCTTTTCCACTCGCGCTGTGTTAACTCATTATAAGGGAAGCCATAAATCCTTGAGCGGAAGTAAAGTATAAAAACCCTAACCTACCTTAAAAGGAAACTGCCACGCCCCAAATAGTGGGTGGGATATAAAAATATAACTGCTGAATGCTTTATGCTGGGTGGTTGCATAAATTTGGAACTAAAACTGCCTTTTTACGTTAAAAAAATACTGTTCTTAAAGCCATGCCCACAAAAGGTTAGAAAATGCTAATATCTACAACTTTTGTAATTTATTTATTGAAAAACAGTTATTTTAAGTTAAAATTTCCTTTAAAAGTGGGCTTGGTCAATGTAAAGGCCAAATTTTTTCTGCTACCTCAAAGACAACTACAAAGCAATGTCACCTACCAAAAATTAGTGCGCTAGCACTAATGTAACATATTTAGCTAAAATTTAAAAAAAGTATTTTTAAACATTAGAGTTGGTCGCACATACAGGCCTATAGTGGGCGTGTCTGTGGGCGGATTCAACTTGTCTTTAAACTTAATATGAAGGACTGGACTTCCAACTCACTCAACAGCTTTCAGCTCGCTGGCATAAAATTTAAAGCCTAAGAGATGTTTACATACAGACGGGTAGACATGGTTTAATCAATTCTCCTATCGGTCTCACTCATACACATCTCTTAGGGCCGGTTTTTCAGTGCTGAGTTAAGCCCAGCTTAAACCAAGATCTGATAATTCCGTAACAAAACGAATCTGGAGTTGTTTTTCAGTGCAGAGTTAACTCTGTCAACAAAGTTGCCAAAATCTTCGACTCTCGAAATTATTGACTCTCCCAGCTCTCACTTCACATGGAACGAGTGAGTAAGTGCTACAGTGTGTACGCAAAAGTTACAGTCCTTTAAACGGACCGTTGACCCCATCCTATCCCAGATTGTAAAATGCTGATGGCAAAGTTATTTTTTGACATTTTATAAGTAATGCAAACTTCGAAAAATGGCGTGGTCAACCGCCCCTCATTACAAACTATTAATTATAAGATACTTCCACAGATATTTCCAAGTTACACTTAAATGTACGTAAAAATGCAATTTTTTGGTTCAAATTCAATATTTTTGAAAAATCGACCCCTAAAAGGGGGCGTGGCTTAAAACTTTATATGAATGAAATCTGGACTGAAGTCTCGTTTACCTAACCTGCTACTTTTTTTGTTTCATGCTTTCCTAAATTAGGCTCAAGGCCAGTCGAAATAAAGTTTTTCTGTAAAATTTTAGGTTTTTCTTCAATTCTGCCTTCAAATGTGGGCGTGGCCCAAAGTCTTGTATTAACAATATGTGGGAATAAGCGTTTTCTAAATAAAATATTAAGCAAATTTTTTTCAATTTCGAGCAAAAATATTGAGCAAACTGTATTTGAAAATATACCCTTAAAATAGATGCCACGCCCACTAGAGGAGGTTTACCAATTAAATTTGTCTTTTTTGTGTCTGGATGTAGTTGCACAAAACTCTGGAGTTAGTTGCACATTTAGACCGATTGTGGGCGTGTCTTTGGGCGGATTTCAAAAATTTTTACACTTGTACTGCTTCGCATGACGTGGTATGACTTACGTACGAAGTTTCAGCACCCTAGCTCAAAATTTAAGTGTGACATACAGATGGACGGACGGACGGACATGGCTTATTCGATTCGGAATTCGGTCTCGATCATATGCCATTGAGGTCTTGGGGGCTTACCATTATTATTTCACCGTGTTACAAACTCTGTGACAAACTTAATATACCTCCTATCCTATGGTATGGGGTATAAAAACACAGGAAAAGAAGTTCGAGTTATTCTCAAATGTCATTTTTCTAAGCAACGCGCAAATCAACTGACATTCCACGCAGAAAAAACATTCAAAGAAGGTCATACTGTTCTCCAGAGATTATCCGAGATTAGCTTACCAAATTTGGTGAGTTAAGCCGAGATTAACCCCAGATCTTAGTTCACTGAAAAACTCATTTCTGGGGTTAATCTCAGTTTAACTCGGAAAGTCGGATGATCTTGCACTTAAAAACCGGCCCTGAAAGGTCTTACGGATCTACGGTCACTATTTCACTGCGTTACAAACCATACATCTTACAAACTTAAGATACCCTGGGTTGGGTATATAAACTTATTCTGAAGGTTTGAAAATATATTGATGTGTTTCGAAGGCGAGTTGGTATATCTAAAGCCTTAAAACTATCATAAGAAGATTTGATCCTCTCTCTTTCAAAACAAAAAAATGTTTTTTTTCATAAAAACGCACCTTAAAAGTGGGCGGAGCTCAAAACTTTGTCTTTGTCACAAATAAAGTTTTGAGCTCCTAGCAAATAGTAATATCTTTAATATTTGTCACACAATTTTTTTCGATTTCAAGTGAACTTTCCGAGAAATCGGGTTTTTAAACGTCTTACATGTTTAAAGTGAGCGTGGTCGATGGTGTGGGCGGTCCAATTTTTGCCTTGTAAAAGGTTTCTGGCCAATATTGCT
Organism: Neoascia interrupta; assembly: GCA_947623515.1. Classification (NCBI taxonomy): domain Eukaryota; kingdom Metazoa; phylum Arthropoda; class Insecta; order Diptera; family Syrphidae; genus Neoascia; species Neoascia interrupta. The sequence continues at coordinate 123,310,581 of OX392463.1, forward strand.
CTGCACCAAAAATTGATTTGATTTCCCACGCCTTGCATAGCTTGACCAAAAGGCATTTTGAAAGAAAATGGAAAATAGAGGTTGCCTCACATTGAAGCCAGTAGTGGGCGTGGACGTTGGCGGATTTAACCAATTTTCACACTTTGTCTGTGCAACAGAAGTACCAAACCGTGTCTCAAGTTTCAACTCTTTAGCTTGATTTTGAAGACCTAAAACCTTCGCACATACAGACGGACGGACGGACATGACTTAATCGATTAACCTCTCGGTCTCGATACTATCTCTAAAAAAGGTCTTAGGTCTACGGGGATTATTTAACTCTGTTACCAACTATGCATTAAAATTATTATACGCTGTTTCGGGTATGAAAATAAAATTTTAAATTGTTTGTTACACTTGATTTCTTATTTTTCTGCGATCAACCTGTTTTGATCCTAATGATCTAGACCTGCGCTTAGAGAAAAATTTAGTTTTATCCACCAGTTATTTAACATGTTTTGACTCTGTTTAATAGTAATTTAAAATTATTTTAGTTAACTTTAAATAATTTTAAAGCCTTAAAAATATCTTCAACTCGGTTAAACTCTGATTTCGAGGGTGAGTTGGCACGTCTTAGGCATTAGCCGTTTAAGCTTGCAGTAAACACAACTGATCCTCTTCCTTACTTGAATTGAACGAGAAATGGCTTAAAAATGTCTAGGATTGTTCTGCTAATCTTATTTTTAAATGTTGCTAGCAATAATTATATTGAGTGAAGATTGTTTAGTGAAAAAAGAAAAGCTCAATAATTGTACGAAGAGCAGATTATACAAATTATGCTAAACACAAGTTGCTCAAGTACCTGACACGTACCTGCAAAAGCTACTGACACGTTCCTGCTTAGTTGAATAAATTTTGTTGTAGGCTTTTAATTTAATACCTTTAATAACTTCTCATTCACTTTATTTAAAGCTCTGAAGAACCTGTAATTGTTGGTAAAAAAAACTTAGCAATCGTAAATGTAAAAGTAGAGTGGCGTCAAAGTTATTACAATCAATATCAATTAAATCGTCATAAGATTTACTAACACCAAACAACATCAGACCCCGGTGAGCTGTGGAATCTACTATACATCTCTTTTTTTTAAATTTGCTTTTGTTTTGTTATATTTGTACCCACTCTCACAGATGCAAAGTAATTTTAACGTTTTCGTTGTTAATGTAGGTGCCAAAAAGCTTTAGCTATATTCGACTACAGGCACAGTACACCTTCAGATGTATACCTGTAGTTTATTTGTGGAGTCAAACTCGAACTCTGTATGGTTTCAAATATAGGGCGCCTGAGTTAGAAAAACCGGTGCTTGAAACAGGTGTAGCACAGATTGAACTTTGTTACACCAACACAAATTTATAATCACGAAATTTTATTGTTCCCAAGTAAACATTAAAATCTGATTAACTCAGTGTTTTAGCACGCTATGACTTTCCTTAGTTAAAATGTGCTATTTCATTTCATCAGTCTCAAAGAGCATTAGATACTTTTTGACCGGCACATATAGGTACCCACAATTTAATGAGGGAATACAGGTTCGACTTTGTTAACAGGTTTCCATCATCGTTCGAGAATGGCGTATTAGATTGGGGAATAATTTGCGTGCTAAATGATCAAAAACCATTTGTGTCGAACAACAACACAAGGCACAAACTAAAAGTGTAAAACAAATTTATCAGCGTTTTCGCTTTCTTTAATTCAATCATGTGATCAATGGTGAATTCACGATAATCAAACATTCCAAGGAGAACGGATTATTTATAGTGACAAGCCGACAAGTGTAGATAGTTGCACCGCGACATCTAGTGATTTGAAAACGATCAATCTTTCGGCAGCTCAGCAAATACTCACGTGCTGCATGGGCCTAGACCAATATCGTTGTTGCTATAATTAATCAATTGTTGCATGAATTAAGTTTTCATTTTGCTCAATGTTCGGCCGACTTGGGGGGGTATGTTATTTTGTGCTGATGGGGGAGATATGCCATTTCGCCTATCGTTCTCGGAAGGCCTTAGTATCGTTATGGTTTTTTAATAATAAGACAAATTGTTTGTTCATAATTTTGTATACGATTATGTATATAAATACATAACATAAAATTGGCTCACATTATTTTATTTATATGTTTTATATATATAAATTTATGATATTTATATATATATATTTATATATTTGTTTATATATTTTATTTATATTATATTTTGGTTTAAGCCAGCTTAACTTGACACTAAAAAACCGGTCATTAAAATGTATCAACTTTTTTACAGCAAAGCACACTAAAACATTTTGTGTTTCATTCAAAAATGTTCCCACGTTCTAGAAGTCGTGATTCAGATTAGTGTAAAGAGTAAGAGTAAGTCTTAGTGTACTTTTTGGATAAAGCACGATCTAAAGTTTGATCGAATACTCTAGTCTAGAAAGATCAAGCAAAATGGTTATTATGTTTTTGAATATTAAATTTTATTTAAATTTATAAAAATAATTAAATTAAAAAAACAAATTCAGTATACACGAATGTATTCTGTATTTTATGAACTCTCGGCTTGAGGTCCACAAGGCTGCATTTTAGGACCCGTACTTTGAATTTTTGTTTTGTTTTTATTCACCATCTGCCCCAAGTTTGCCAGAGCTTCATGGTTACTTCGATGACATGCATTTGCAAACTGAAGACAAATGAAAACTAAGAAAAATCATATAAGTTTGCTTTGAATCCAGATAAAATAATGTACCAGTAAAAGAATGAAAAAATTTCAATGGCTTCTTTTCTAGTTATACCAGGTATCAAAATTAAAAGTCTTGAATAATTTAGTAAATGCCTCGGGATGGCTAGAGTGCGGTTGGGTTGTCGTTATTGTCAAGCTTACTACACGGTAGTGCTGCTTTCAATTCCGAACTTGATCGCCTCAAAAAAGGCGTTTTTAATCCCTGAAAGTTTAAACCTTCGCGAGAATCTGACGAGGCTCTCCACCCGACCTAAAAATCTGTCCAGAACAGCTTTTGGGATGGCTTTACAAATGAGACAAAGAAATTCAGGACTCCATGGATATAGTGAATACAACACGCACAGTTTTAAGCGATATAAGAAGTTGGCCCGGCTCTCTCTTGCTGTTGCGCCTTGCGTTTGTTTTCCTTTTATGCTCCGAACTTGTCATAGGTTCGATAGTTTGGGTGATAGAATCCCTGGGGAATCTCACTTTACCTACATTGATTTAAGTGTAAGGACCGGGGTTCGAATTTTTCTTGCTTCGTCAAAGCATCAACCTTCCTAACCTGACCTTGCCTACTCTATGTTAAAGCCGCTATGGCCAAACGATGAAAAAACTAACGTTAACATAAACTTTTATAAAACACATATCACCCAAGGGGCAGGTGATATGGTACTTCAGGTGAATTGGCGCATTTGAGTTTTTTCATGTTATTTTTACTTTTTTTGAAGAAGTGTTTCAGTAACTAGTGCATGTGCCCAAAGAAGACCACTGGTGACCGAGAACCAACTGCAAGTAATCACCCTCTGTCTTGTAACATTGTAGTAATCCCCCGGGTTAAGTTCAAAGGCTTCAAACTCATCTAAAGACTATCAGATTAGTCGTTAAGACGACTAAACGTCCACGAAATTTTGAAAGCTTTTCACGGGCGAAGTGTCCTGATGGCTTTTAATTTTCAATGTTTTAATAGTTTTTCCTGACACTTTAAAGACTTTAATTTGCGCTGCTTAATGGTTTTTGTCACTTTGGAGTAAGAACTCGATTTGGCTAGCTAAAAGAGGTTAAGGTCTTAAATTATATTATGTTGTACCTATAGGCTAAATAAAGCAGATCTATTCGCTTGTAAAAACAACTACTTGTACAAATAACAACAAAAAATATGGAATTCAGTTTCAAAAGTTTAACTTTTCTGACGGTCTAGCCATGTGAAAACTAATGACAAAACGTATATAAAATTCGTTAAAAAGCTAACCGAGCGTATCGTTGCTTATATTGCGGGGCGGCCTCTATGGCAAAGCCATATAAAATTAAATTAAATACTAAAAAGTGAAAAGTTACAACAATTTACAATTTAACAAACATTGTAATTTATAACAATAAATAACACAATAAAATTCATATAAACTACGTAGAGGGTGAAATAGTACGCTAGCCATATTGCCCGCACAAAAGAGGCAAAGCAAAATTGCGATAAAAAACGCACACTTTTTGCTCTTTTTTTGTAAACCAACAAAAGGAAGAGTGCGCCGTTTTCTCAGCTGTGTCACATCATCCATCCGACTTTACCCAGGTAATGATCTGAAGTGATGAATCATAACTCTACTGCATTCCTAACGTTCCGCTTGTAGGTTACGCCGATTTGACCTCAGAACATACCGGCAGGCCACCCGGTTTTGGATCTCTTCGTCACTGAGGCCAAAATGCTCTTGTCGTTGTATGATCTTCACTTATGATGGCCTCGTCGTCAGCGAAGAATAACTGATGTACTTTCGGGTCCTTAAGTTTTCCTTCAAGCGTTCGTGATCATCCGCACGTGGGCTTCTGGTACTTCTCGTTTTCTTAGCGCCACCCATATCAGATCTCGTGCTAGTCTATCGAAAGCTTTTTAAAATCAACCAGCCCCATATGCAGATCTTTAAGGGCATCACGATGTTTTTCTTTATTATCCTTATACTTTGGATTGCATCAGTGGTTGATTTGCCCGCGACAAACCCGCACTGGTCCTTAGATAGCCTTATAACATTTCGCAGTCGTCTATCTGGTACCCGCTCGACGATCTTCTTGTGTGGCGCATCAGCTTGATAGGATGGTAATTGTCACAGCTTCAAGTTTCACCTTTTCCTGTCAACAAAGGAAGAAGATAACTTTCCCTCCACTGATAAGGCATTGGATCCCCTCTTATTAGATTGGAGATAAAGGTTGTGAGCCATCTGGACCCGCTGTCTCCTATTTTTGTTTTCCAGAGCTCTGAGGTTATCTGATCCGGCCCAACTGCTTTTTGCTTTTTGGAGTACTTTACCACCTTCCCAGCCTCTTCGACTGTGATGTCTGGTACTTTTTCCCGGTTAGGAATAGTTTCTTCTTGAAAGTGTTGTCTGGGTAATTGTTCATTTATTCCCCACAATACTGTCGCCACTTGTGAAGAATTTTGTCGTCATCCACAAGAAGCTGTCCCTGAGCATTGTTGATGAAGTTTGGCGAATGAAGCTCCTGGGCGTTTCTCCTCCTGAGCGGCAATTTTGAAGATTTTAGACCCAGTATTCAAGGTGCTTTACCAAGTTATAATAAAGATAATTCTAACGGGTAACAAACCCAGGGCTCTACCGCAGTAGTCCACACACTAATCATTGCACCAACACTTTAAGTTCATATGAAATTCTGCGGACAAATTAATTTTCGAACTTGTCAACATCTATTCCTGCAGAGATGATTGCATAGCTTTAAAATCAAAGTCTCTCCAGAAACAACAACAAGCGAAAATATCTCAACGTGCACTCTTTAACCCAGAAACGTTGTTAATTTAATTTTGTTCAGTTCTACACAAATTTGTATACGTGAGATAAAAAAAAATTTCGTCTCGATTATTGTAATTTGTATTCGTGAGCGACTTGTTATATGAAGAGAAAAATGCGGTTCACACTGAAAATTCCATTCGAAACTATGAGCAGAGTTTTTCTAGATACTTTTTCAAAGAGCGAGATACTATTTTCAAACAAATCAAGCAAGCAACCCCATGTGGACTCAAACATTCTTCTCCATGTGCTTGTTTTATTTTTTTCCTCCTATTGTGTCTACAAGCATTTTATTATCAACTGTTTTGCTTGGTAATCGTATACTTAAACAAAAAAAACACATATTATCGAAGTGGACAACAACAAATAAATGCGAAAACGCTCATTCTCAGCGGCTATCAAGAAGAGTGTAGCCACAATACAACATTAAGTAGTGTATCAGTAGCGCACAGATATCATCTCTCATCGTACACACAACAAATCACACAGTGCACAAGGCGAACAGCGCTCCGTACGATACACAACTCGTGTATCTAAACAGATTTAATTATATTAACTTATACATTGTCTATTTGAATATTTATAATCGTGTGCTTATGGCGGCGCGACTAATATTGCTTTAGTGTGCAGTATCTCCGAGTACACTGTCCACTCTCTGCGAAAGTACATTGATTCGGTGTAATTACGCTTTTCCGCTTTTTGTTTAACAAACCGACACCAGTGATCGAGAAATAAAGAAGAAAACAATCTTTTATATATAAAAAAATTTTATTTGTGCGTTTCAAAGTGTAAAAGACGAAATAATAATAATAAAAAAAATAACAATTCAGCTCGTCATCTTTGTGTTCCATGGAAACACATAAAATTTTTCTACAAAACACATTTCTCAGTCAAGTGAATTATGGACTATGAACAGTGAAATCACAGCCAGTGAACTTTAACTAAATTTAAATTTAAGTCAACAAAAATGCTTTGTTGCTAAAAAAAACAGTAAAAAAAGAGTAATTTTTGATGATTTGGCAACCGCGTGCATTCAGTGTATTGAAAAATATTTTAAACCAAATTTCACTATCGCTGAGATACAGATAAGAACACGACCACGCTCCCTGATAACATTCTGGTAAGGTTTGAGTATGTTACACAAGAAATATTTATGAGTTTATGATGTCTTTTTGATGAAAAACGTGTTCAAATAAAGGGATTATGTATACTTTTTTTTTATAAAATTTTTCTGAAACAAATCCCGTGGCATTAAGGTCAGTTAATTTTAAATGCTTTGTTTTGTAAGTGGCCTAAGTGATTGAGTCAACTAATTTCCTGTGTAATTGCATTGTAAATCGTGTGTCGTTAAGGGAAAAACAACAGTCTCATCTTCAAGTCAGGCAGGAACTAAAATAAGTACGAATCAGGCATGTGTGATAGGTACATCACACACGTGTGATAGGTACATCACAATCATATGGTGTCATTGTTTTGTGGCTTGTTGAAATAATGACTGTTCATTTATTTTCTAAATTATGAATTGACTTTATACACTCCAATAGAATTTGTTGTATTTTTTTTAAACCCAAATTTGGTCTGTTTCGAGCTTTTGCGTCTGTTTCCAGTAGCGGAACGACAGCTCAAGTCTAGGCCCATGACAAAGTTTTAAATTAGGGCTCTATAGGAACGAATTTCTTCTTATACCGAACGCAGGGTAAACTAATTTCTATGTAAGTTTTGTAACGCCGAGAAATAAACTTTCTTAAGAATTTAAAAAAATATTGTTGAGCCCAGATCAAATAAAAAAAGGTCTTTCCTTGGTGATGGTTGATGAGAAAAGAGATATTTATTAAGATTTGTGGTGTTCCCGTTTTGATAGGAGCTGAGCTGTCAACTGATTACCACCACCTAGTGTTAAATATCGTTAAATACATATCGCATAAGAGGTTAATTCCAAAGACGGTAAATTTCTTTCAAATGAGGACGACGTCTTACGCAGATGGAGCGAGCACTTTTCGGAGCCTTCGAAAGTTGAAGATGGCAATCCCACTGCTGACGAGATTAGGGCGGAACGCACAACCGACCTGCTAGTTACTCTGAAGGTTATTCTTGAGAAGGCCTGGGAATATGCCAAACCGGTCTACGCGTGTTTTGTAGATTTGAAAAGCTGAGCTGGATAGAAAGCAAAGATCTCAGTTTTTAATTCAGTGTTCATTGCAACTCTCACTTCATAGTCATGAGATTTGGGTAATGACCGAAAGAATTAGGTGCGTTGCTGGTGTTACTCTTAGGGATAGAGTGAAAAACGTCGTATTCGTAGGAATTTCAATGTTGAGCCGCTTCTTCTCCGAGTGGAACGATCAATTTTTCGATGGTTTGGACAAGTTGTTCGCATGTCGCTCGACAGACTTCTTAGACAGATCATGTTAGCCGAGATGCGAGCGCGTCGCGCCCCTGGTAATTCAAGAAACAGGTGGTGGGATCAGGTAAAGAGCATCTCTGAGATCCGTCTGGGGATAGCACCTGTGTCTCTTGTTGGTGGCGAAGAATGGCGAACGAAGGAAGGACCATTTAGACGTAATGGTCCTTCCTTTGAAGATAAGCGGTCACATAAAATGAGCATGATGATGATGACCGACAGGAGAATTGACAGGTGATTTCGTCTGTCCGTCCGCCAGCTTGGCACTACAAATTGTAGACCTGAAGGTTTAAGAAATTAAGTAGTCTAGCTGAAAATCCTGTGATTGATAATTTTTCTAGTTAAATAGCCGGTTTTTCAGCCCAAGAATAAGGTAACTAACTTATTTCGCAGTGCACGCAAAATTTATATGTTATTTGAGGCGTGACATTTTTTGTTCTTTTTTAGGTAGGGTAAGAAAGAAATAATGCAATCCGTTGCACATGAACTGAAATCTTTATATACGCACTGTTGGTCTTTCTTAAAAATGTGTTCTTAAGGACGGTTTTTTAATTGCAAAACTTGTGATTATAAGTTAAAATCCGAATCGTGTGTATACACAACCGCACCTTCTTTTGGGGCCTTAACTTTTTTCCTTTTCGGTTGACGATCCCGGATCTGGGTGTTCTTTTCTCCCGGAATTGTTTTTAGTTATAGTAATGTTCAGGGCCCATTATTATGCCTAAGCGCTCCTGTCATTTTACTTGTCTAGCCAGTCTATTGTTATGCCATGTCTATACGTCTGTTTTTTTGTGTTCACAGTCAAAAATATGTACATAAATACAACAAAAGGAAATAAAACACAACAAAAGTTAAACTTCTGTTACCCACCTTTTCGAATGCCATGCAGCAAAATGCAATGAATCGCAAAAAATGCAGCCAAATAAATTATTAAAAAATTGCTCATCTAGGTACTGAAAGTTATGCACTGTGTGTTGAGTTCTGTCGTCTGATTTGTATGTCATTTGAGAAGTGCAACAAAGTATAAATAGTTGCTTAATCAAGCAACACTTAAAATTATTTATTTAATCATCAGGGACACCTCAAAGGGGTGACTGTACGATACACTCTCTCCTTAAACGTATCTCAAAGCGGATTGATTGGTTTCAAAATTAGATAAAGTTTCTTGCGCTCGCTAGGTGTTTTTTGTATTCGGTTCGTTCCTATCTATCCATTTTTTTGTTTTCAACAATACAAAACAATAAGAAATAGAATATTCAACGCTTGTGCTATTTCTAGATTTCAACATGTACGAGTTGTCTTTTACTCTGAAACATCGAGTTAGTTTTCTAAATTTATACACGGGGAATGGACAAAAAGCACAAAATACAGCAACAGAGGGCCGCCAACAGAATAGAATAATGAATAATTTGTATATTTTATACCGAAAATATTCTCAACTCCTTTTTATTTTGTTGTATCCAAAAACATAAGAAGATATCTATACGCTATACGCTATACGCTGTCTATGTGTATATTTTCGCACTACTTTTTTGTACTGCAATGAATGGCTGAAGACGAAACTTAACTTAAAATAAATTTAAAGAAAAATATGTATTTTTGGTTGGTACAATAAGTGGAACACAAATAGATTGCATGGGCGAAGATTCGTCGTCGCTAGAATGTGTATCATGGAGTCACATGTTTTTGACGACGACGACGACAATATGCAGCCTACAATATTGTAAGGCGGCACTAGGAGCACATTTCTTTTAGTGACGAACATGTTCCTAATGGGAAATGGCAGATGATTACGTAAAGGGGTGTGAATATTCCGTAAAGCTTCTCATAGTTGACAGGCAGGCATACCTACCTACACTTTTAATTGCTTGTTCAGAATTCATCAGTAATTAGCCGTTGTTGTCATAAGACCGTATAATAATATAGTTTTAAATATTTCACAATAAATGGCCACATTGAAAGATTGCTCTTGGTTTTTATTTAATTGCATCGTGTTGTTGAAGTAGACGACTTCATAAAACATCTTACATTCAAAGTCTTTCAATGGCAATTTCCAACCCATGCTACAGTATTTAACCATGTTTGTTGAAAATAATTTATTATATTGTTTTTTTACAAAATTAGTTTTGAAACTGGGGTACATATGATATTAAAAGAAACTAACGCTACAAAAAAAAAAAATCTATAGATTCTTGTACCGGTTGGTAAATAATATGCATTTAATTTGGAATGCATATTAATTTTCATTCTTAATTTCAATCTTAATTTATTTTTATATTGTTAAATTTAAGGCCGGCAATAACAAGCAACATAAAAGTCTTAAATCTACATGGAAACTTCGCAACTAATGCCACAGCTCACTAGGTCACAGCTCACAGTTCACATAACTCACCTGCATTTTTATTAATTCTTGTTCTTTTAGGTCTTTCCGTTTTTTTGAAAGTGATGAGAAAAGTTTTAAAAATCTGACGTCTTAACGAATGTTCTTCTAAAATACCGCTTTCGAAAACCCCGTATTATCACGGATAACCCGTTCTAGGACTCCGAACTTTTGTTTAAGCAACGTCTTTAATTTTAACACATAATCTCCAACGTTAGGAACGTAAAAGAAAGGCAGGAAAAGGTAAGCAAATTCCAGTAAGGAGAGGCTTGGACTTAATTATTGCATTATAATAAAATTAGTTATTTTGGATTGGAAAAACGCAGGATTTATATGAGCCGAGAGGTGAAAACAAAGGTTTTTATGAAATTTAAGAAAACAACATGTAAAAAGCGGGATAAAGTTCCTAAAATAATTATTTAAATATCAAACAAAATTATCGACTAAATCACATCAAAAATTGTCAACGAGTTCACATTGGCCATCACATTGGTGATGTAGGTTTAAGGCTTTTTAAAAGGTTTTATCAATATTTGGGTGAAACTGTGTGTAAGCTGTAAAATAGTGTTGACATTTTCTGATTAGACATTATGCGGTACTACAAACTAATTAGCACTCAAAGGTCATAAGATCCCTATCATGACCTCTCGCAACCATGAATGTTGTGTGTGTTTTGGGTAATATTACATACAAATGAGGAGACCTACAATTTTTTGCCGATTTGGAACAGCAGAATTCAGAGGTCTCTCATGACAAATGATACTCTCGGAGCGTTTTTCCGACCCTCGCGGAGGACTGTGAAAAACTTTTATTGTTCCAATCATAACTTAAACCCGGGACCTCGTACAGCGCCCAGCACCCACTAGACATTGTGCAATGATGCGTTACATTACTCTTGATGTGTAAGGTACTCGAAACTTTTGGGCTATCAGTTAGTCCCCAGTATAGTATTGTTTCGGTCTAAACCAGAGTATAATAGTTTCTGTGCTTCCTGTAGTTAATAAAGAGTGAAAACAAAAGTGATTGTGATGGGCCCGTTTTGGTGCTTGGGACGTGCTTAGGAGGTTCTTAGGATAACATCTCTGTTTCTAATCTTACGTAGAAAAGCAAACAACATAGACTTCAAAATGAGTTCGCGACCCTTAAACGCGAAAGCATGTCGCCAGCGGAAAGAAGTAGACAAAAAAAAAAGAGAAAATTATGTAGCGTTACCAGTGTAACACAAACATTGCCCGGCATGATGCTAGCTTATTTCTTTTAAATGTTAATAAAATGCAATAAAAACTATTTTTTTTTAAATAATTCTTGCCAAACAACTTTAAATTTTAAATAAAAAAACCTGCATACATTACATACTTCTTTGAGACGGATGGGGTCAAATAAGTATTTACAAGCACAAACCAGTATGTTCAGCAAATGGAGATTTTCTAAATATATTTCGGACTATTTTTTTCTCTTAATTTAAAAAAAAACCAATACAAAGTTGTTACTAAGTTTTCTTTAAAGACTAAGGCTTCGGTCTCAATGATGTATTTGCATTTGAAACACAACTGTTGACTAAATCTCCCCTCGATGAGCCTTTGTTTTTGTTAAAAAGTGTCACAAGGTGACGCACCTTCCTCGCGTGCGTCACCTGGAGCCTCGCTTTCCTCTATTTACGCTCGTCCCTTCAGGTTGGATCTAAAGACTTTCCGAGCCGGAGCAGTGGTTTGTTTCCATTATAGCACATGATGGCTCGGTTGAGAATACAACCGAGCCATCAAAACCGGGCGTTGTATTCCGAACTTTTTGGCTCGCAACAGCGACGCTTACAGCCCTACAGTTTCTGTTTCAGTTCGGTCACTCATATGTTATAGCGTATATTTTGATCTTAAAAAAAGTAACAAAGAGGTGTTTTTGTTAACCCCAACTTCTCTGAAAAAAAAAGCTCACTGACCTCTCTGATCTTTGTAAGTCGCGCTCATGTTGCAAATTTAAATATAAGTCCTACGTCTGTGCAGGTGCGACAAAGACCTTTCAGACCACCAGCTAGAAATAATCTAGAGAGTAGTGTAGAAACAGGTGACCCCAAGTGATAGTTTGCGCGTCAGGGTGGAGTGGTTAATGAGTGGCCTACTTCGCTGAAGGAAAGACCCTTGGTTAAATTATCGACTTGGGCAATATGACACGATTTTTGTTTCATGGCCCTCACTTCTCTGGTCATCCAAAGTAGAATTCTTCTCAATCCGCCATATGAGATACGATTGTTAAAAGTGTAAGATTTCGATTAATTTTTAATTGTGAAACTTAGTAACTCTACTATATTTGATTTCTCTAGTTTAAAGGTTTTCAACTATCACGGACAAAAAGATATCCCTTTGCAATAAAATTTGCTACTCTATGACAAACTATATAGACCTTCTGATCCTGGTAGTGCAAAACTAATATAGGTAGGATCGCAAGGTAGATTACCTTCCCTGGGTTCGAAAAGAGAATATATACCTTTTGTATAAAGGTATTACGCAATTTTAGTAGCATGCTTTAAACTGCCTGTCTACATAAAAATTTGCATTCCCCTTTGGTACAGATTGAGTTATAAACAAATCGATGGGGTGACTTTAAAGCACGTTCCAGAAAGTTCTAAGACCATGACCCTATTCTTCCCCTCTGTAAACATTCAAAAGCCAAGCAAGTCACTGTTGCTTTATAATCAATGTCATCGGGGTCGCCATCACGCCTACTTTTTTACTGTCTGCTCAATTCTAATCAATCACACTTTCGCCTTCTCTGGCGAAAAAACAACTCCCTGACATTTCAACGTACAGGCGTCCTTTTCTTCTTATCACCCCGCATTAAAGCGCAGATAGTTAAAGGCCCGAATTACCATTTCGTATTCTTATGCCGATAACACACTATGACAAGTTCCATAGTCCGATGAATTTGAAAAGCCAAACCATATTGTAGCCATGAAATGGAGCAGCATGTCGTGTGTAGATACTAAACTATATAACTCATGTGTGTACTCGCCAATTAGTACTATCAACGAATGATCCACACGTAACTGTCTTTGTCGTGCAAGTGTATAGTAGCGCATGAAATAAGCTTAATCAATAACAAGTCGCCACGCGGCATTCAAGGTTCTTTTTAGTTTCCTATCAATATTGAATTGGGGAACGGTTCTCTTATTTGAAGTTTGTTTGCAGTGGAAACCCTTAAGAGCTTAAAAGCCCCAACCATGCGACTCAATGCCGCCATCAGAGCCACCTCCACGAGGCGACTCGTTCCACCCAACAAAGTATCAAAATGAAAACGCGCTTTATCTATATTTACAGTTACACTTTTCCCCGATATCATGTGTGTGTTTCAAAATAGTTCCGCATTTTTAAAGTAGCTTCGAACATTGGTTTTCCTCACTGCACTTTCTTCATCTTGAAAACGGAATCCCGCATTGGAAGTGGACAATGAACACTAGTGGCTAATTGCTGCCAAGTTGTATCCATCTATTTTTAAACACAACACCTCGCATTCGAGACAAATAGCAAGGATGCGCAAGGGGTCATCTAAACAAATGAAAAAGAAATGGAGAGACTCTAATTTTATTTTAAGCTTTTATCGGTTTGGCGTTGGATGATTTTGCTGGCGTCGCGGTCGTCGTCGTCGTTGTCACCAGCATAGTTAGTCAGTTATAGAGCAAGCGACTTCAACTAGTGTATCTCGTGGTATTTTCTTGAAAAGTCACGAGTCTCTCGTGCCCCTCGTGCCTGTGTGGTTGTGGCCTGACGTATGTATGCAGAAGTTTAACGCGTCACCTCTGGGTCTTGTGCTTACACTTACGGCTTTGCCAACAAACAAGCTGCCTCTGAAAAATCAGTATCAATAAAGTAACAGACGACTAAGAAATCACCTGCAGACACATGCCCAAGTTTATGATCTGAAAAAGTTATGGTAGCCACCTATATATGACGTAAGGTTAGACAGGCGAACAGTGTGCGCTTAGCGTGGTTGCTAAACGTGCTAAAGTATGGTATCTTGGGGATAGAGCAAGACCAATTCAATGTGGAACAGTTGGCTTTGTGTAGACTTCTATTGCTATTTTCTTAAGGTATTTAAACAAATAAATATCACCGAATCTTTTATTGACTTGTGATAAATATTTTTGTGCGATTTTTTTTTTTTTCTTTTTTAATTTAATTTAGGTCCAAGGTTCAAGCCGAAATATCAGTACTCACTTCCCACTCAGTTTAGTTCTGTTATAAAGATATAGACAGAAAGGAAAGCAATCGATTTTTTTCAAAGGGTTTAATTTATTGAATCGAATTTCTCCACCACTTGTACCGCTTGAACAGGGCCAGTTGCCGTTAATCAATTTTATCAATTTTGCAATTGTTGTTGAAGTATAGTCTTCCAAGTTGATTTGGCAAGCCAGACTGCTAAAAAAACATGCACTTTGACAGAAAGAGGTTTAAAGATATGACCGCAATCACGTGTCAAAGTTTAGAAATCGCAATTGAAAATTTTTTTAGTTCTGTTTATTGATTTAAAAATATTTTAACATTGCCTGAAATTCGTTAAAGAAAACAAAATTTAATTTTCGTATTTACACAACGAAATATTTTATTTATCCAACACAACTGATATAAGTTCAAAAATTCGAGCATTCAACTTCAGCCGAACTCAGCACTTTGCTTCGATTCAAACACTTATTATTACTTTTGTTTTGAATGTTTACAATAGAGCTTTTAACAGTTTAACGTTTACTGGTATCATCGAGTGCGGGATGCCAAACAAAGTACCTTTTTATATGGGAAACCAACAAAAATTACACATAAACGTAAATAACTATTTATAAAATGCAACCCTGTGTTTCGATGAACGGGAAAGTTGTAGACTTGATCAGGCTTCCTTGGTTATGCTAAAAATATTTTCACTATATAACACGGAAAGGATAAGAAAAGTGTTGTTTGTGTTGTAGAAACAGTGTATACGACCACAAAAGGGTGCACGGATTCAAGGAGATCATATCTTCGGAATACTTTTTCGATACTCTCCACATATTTTATTAAAATAATTTTTCGGTCAATTTAAACAACGGAATAAGCACAATAACTTCTTTCCTTATCGGCACACTCTAGATTGAGTAGTTTATTAGTAATTCGCACTTCTACAGAAACTATTTAATTTTTTCATATAAAAACGCGATTTGCTTGGCATCCCGAAGTCAATAAATATGAAAGACGTCAGATTTTGACAGCCGTGGTAAAAGGTCTATTGAAAGATTCAAGAACACCTGTCAATGTCAGCGCCTCGCCTGCCATCCGCCTTTTTGTGCAAAGAAACGAAGGTCTCTTCGTTACTTTTTTTTTAATTTTCCACTGGTACTTTCCCGTTTGAGGGAGGAATATAAAATATCAGTTTTGTGACGGCTGATTTGAATGACAGTTCGATGGGTGAGTGTTTTCACTGGATGAGTTTAGTGACTCCAATAAGCCATCGTCTGACCTTTCATAACGATTTTTTCTGTGTGCTTTTCAGGTACGGCTGCCAGACGGCCAAGACTCTTCGGGATTGTCCAGATAATTTTAGGGGTGTCCAGAGTTCCTCTTAAGAATAATTTGTCAAAAGTTTAAAATCTTAGCAAAACATATTTTTCAAATTCTATTGTTAAAATTGAAAAACTTATGCATACCATGTGTCGAATTTAATTTGAATTTTTCGCTTTCCATTTTCAGTCAGGAATTTCAGTTCCAGGTGAATGACAATGCGACTTCCTTATAACCTCTTCAAATACTGAAACTCAAAGCACACGCTTTATTTCGTCTAACTTGCCAACCAACCACTACAAACTTCACTCTGATTCCGCTTGGATATAAAAATCCGAGGCTACGTCCACACTTTCAAACAAATTAATAGCTTAGGGCTACTGCACACTCTGACTTACGTACCTATTTACGATTAAACTTTAATCACTGGAAATATTTTCAGTTTAAAAAGCTAAAAACTTAACTCCAAACTTAAATCCACCTATAACAAAATTTCACTAAATTTAAAACTAAAGTTGAACACTACTATGCGATAAGTACCTACCTATACTAAAACTATATCACACTATGTCTCACCTGTCATAAAACTGCGATTAAAAATAAATCTCGAAATGTCTCCACCGGATAAACAGAAGATTAATTTGCCACGAGCACTTTTTTGCTGTCATCTGGGCTCTCAAAAGTGAGTGACGATAACATTTCCCAGAAGCGAGAAAACAATTTAGAGCATTTGTGACTAAAATGTCAAAAGTGGACAGTTTCTGATGCTTTTTTCGATTCTCGAACTGTTATATTAAAAAATGAGGTATGCGAAGAAAATTAAAAAAGGTTTGGGAAAAGGGTGAATGAGATGTTAATGGCATTGGTCCGCCGGCCATAAAACTGGAATTAGGATGACGATTTAAAATAAATCCCATCGGATAAACATAGGATTTATTTGACACAAGCTTTCTTTTTTGTCATTTTAGCTCTCAAAAGAGAGTAAGAGTGAATAACATTCGTCAGGAGCGAGAGAAACAATTTCGTTGTAAAAGTCCCAATAGAAACGTATTTGTGATAAATCTGTCATACGTGGAACTGTCATCGAACTGTGTGAAAAGGGTTAAAAGTTGTATAAAAGAGGTTTGTGCATAGGTTGAATGAGATTTTTTTTAATAATCTACTGAGAGGATTTAAATTTGTATGATAAATGCTGCGACTTGTAGGTGATTAGTTGAAGACTTATATAAATCGCGGTTAAGGTTCTCTTTGTTTTTAGCTTTCAATTTGCTGCCGTTTTGCCGTTAGTTTCAAGACAAATTAAGAAATACTTAAAATTTAATTAAGATAAGATAAGATAAGATTTTTATTTTTTAACCGTATTAAATTTTAACAAATTGTTTTATAAAAATCTGTTGGCCTGGTAGCAACATAAAGTATCAAACTTAAGTGTCTTTGGTCTTTAGAAAAGGGTAAAATCGAATTCTCTAAAATCATTCATAAATTTATCTATCACGATAAGCTAGGGCCTTTGTGCAGTAGAGATGCAGCTTCTTAACGTTGCACTCGTTGAGATGCTGTTAGACTTGCTCCGGCTGCATTACATCTGCTCCGAAGATATGCCTCCTTATTTCCCTAAGGACTGGACAGTCGCCAACAAAATGAAGAACGTTTTCTCTCTCTTGCAAGTTGCAGAGTCCACAGAGCACCGGTAGGTCATCCCTATGCGGTATTGAGTTTAAGGAGTTCGCCTCTCAACTTAAACACCGTATTAATCTCCTGCATGCTTAAATTGTGGTGAAAGTAGTTTTTTTTCACCTAGATCATAATTAAGGCTACTGTAGATCATTCTGTGAAGTGAACCACGAGCTTGCTCAATGAATGATTTCCTAGCGTGACCGTCTAAAAATGTTAAAAGTTCATACAGCTGGGTTTGGCAATCACCGCTTACTGGAAACTGCAGGTCTAAGTTGCACTCCCTACCCAGCTCCAGCCATTCTTGGAACCATCCTGATTTGGTACGGATCGCATGCATCGCAACAATTTTTGGCAATCGGCGGTCCTGCATATTTAAAACCTGAAGGATGTAGTCCACATGTAACTTCATGGTTTTAATGAAGAGAGGTGGTAGACCTGTTTCAACCATTAACATGTAGTTGGGTGTGTTGGGTGGAAGATGAAATGTTCTTTTGACGAAAAATCGCAACATCTTTTCGACCGTGTCAAATTTCTTAATTCCCCAAACTTATGCAGCGTAAAACATAATTGACTATGCTACCGCTGAAAAAAGTTTGAATTTGCTGCTATGTGAAATATGTTGATTTCTAAAGCACTTTCTCCAGGCCATATTTATGGCTTTCCTCGCTTTTGTAAGTTTTTGTTTAAAATGTAGCTACATGTCCAAATTTTTCGTGAAATAAACACCCAGGTACTTATGGTACTCTTTCACAACCTCAATTGAAACATCGTTGTAGAACCATTTTTCGTTCCGGTTGTATCTTCCTCCTCCTCGCCTAATTATCATCACCTTTGATTTTTCGAGATTAACCATCAAATTCCACATGGTGCAGAAGTCTCTAAGCCTGTTGATCATGAGCTGCAGCGATTCCGGAGAGGCAGCCATGAGCACTATATCGTCGGCAAAGAGGAGATCTTTAAAAATTAAAATTTAATTTATAGATAAAAATTAATAAGAATTCTTATCTAAAAAAATATAAAAAACAGTTTGTTTCAAAACAGTTTGTTTCAAAACAGTTCTGAATGTGTTTTTTGAACGCATTAATGGTCTTTTCGGTTGGTTGTCCTGTATTGTCCCAGGAGCATTATGGACTCTTTGATAGATTGGTTGACTCGGTTGACAGTTCCTCTTCTGAAAAGAAGAGAAATTTGCTTTTGGCCGTGAACCCAATACAGCGCAAGTGTCAAATTGGATAAATGTCGTTTGTCCCTTGTTTATTGAATCCTAAAGGTTCTCTGTCAAAGGGGGAACGTGTAAAATTTCCAAGTGCTCCCAGTGCGTCCCTTGTAGAATAGCACAAAAAAAAACGTCAGATAAACTTCAAAATCAAAAAGAACGTGTTTGAATGTCCGGATGTAAGTCCCAATCCGGAAGAAAAACGCCTTGATTCAGCATCGCCTACCGAAAAGGCCATAAGACAAAGTATGATACAGAAACAAACACGTACTACCAGAAAATTTAGTCAAAGCACCCAAAAACTGATTCGTCGTTCTTGGAAGGTCAGGCTTTTAGTCAGGTAACTAGATTGAAGATTTAAAGAACTCGAATTCTTATTGGAACCTGAGCTTCATCATATATTCAAAGCTTCACCCTCTTTTGCCTATTCCAGGCGGTAGGACAAAAATTGTAGATTTAATTTTGTCGGTATATAAAACATGCAGTCACTTACAATGTCTTGTACCGAGCAGAAATTTATTTTTAGTACACAAATTTGTGCCTTCCTCTGTTACAGCAAAAAAGAATACGCTATCGCCTTTAAAACGCATAAAAACAAAATGGAGTAGAGGAGCTCTTGGTGGACATATTTTACTGAATTTGTGAGCATGTAACATTGTAGGATTGCAGGATATCCAATATTCCGTAACATATGATGGGTAGAGCTTTCCCACCTCATCGTTACGGAATTCCTTTTGCAAAAAGAAGCTTCTTCTAAGTCGAAAATGTTGTTTCATTTTTTCCTTTCTGTGAACGCAAACGATGTACAAAAAGTTGAAAGCATTAAAAGAGATTCATCCTTAATGTGAAAAGAAAAAGGCCGTCATGAATTCTAGGTCAGTTACAATTAAACGTAACGAAATCATCACAAGAAACGTGCTTTTTTGCCGGGGCAAAAAAATAACCCTTAACCGCACGTGAGTTATTCAACGAGAAGAAAATATCAGCGACTTTCATCAACTGTAATGGTGAATGTTGTTGAACTTGTTATTTTCTTAACAGACAGGTCAATCAGATGAATGTCACAACTTGGCATGAGATACAAATGTTAAAAAAAAAATCCTCTATGCTCCCGCACTTATTGACGTGTTAAAAAATAAAACATCTTAGTTGGAAAGCGGAAGACAAACCAAGCTGACAGAGAACACGTTTGATGTTGTAGCTAAGAAACAAATCTATTTTCGTTTTGAAAACACTCCCAGCCTATGCGGGGCTATGGAAATGTTTTAAATTATTTTAAATTTTTGTCTATATGACACTTTAACGCACAAACGAGAAAAATTCAATTTTTTCTTAATTTGCTTGCCGCGTTCTCCGCACTGTGAGCGGCGGCGGCCAGCTTTTGTAATGGCCTAAACTCGATGGTGCTGCTCGATTCCTATGCTAAAGATTCAATTTTAAGCATATTTTTAGAATCCCTATATCTACCTTTTTAGATGGGCTCATAATTTATGTAAGTGTTTTGTGCATTAAGGTGTTTATGCGAGCATTATTCCATGGAATCAGTAAAAATTTGAATTCTTGTGGACGTTAATGTATTTCACAACCAACCGAAGCCTTGAAAAGTCAAGTAGTTTGGCCTTATTGATTTGGGCAGGGTTGACACATTATATCAAAAATAGGAAACACAATTATAACGATTTTAGTTTATTGATGCAAATTGCTTACTATTTGTTAGAGAATTTTAGGAAATGCTTTATATTTGCCTGAGATTAGCATTAATAAACGACGCTAAAATGTTCATTTGTTTAGTTAATTAGCACTTTTCTGCCATTTTAAAAAATACAACAAGTATTTTTTTTTTATAGCAAACAGTAATTAAACAATCATTCCCCAAAAAATGGCAGCCCTTCGTAACTCCAATACATATGTAGATGTAAACAAAACTAATTTTTGATGGGTGAATCCACAAAAGTGCTGGTAGCTTCTATATGTTCCCGAAAAATTATACGTAATTGGGTAATATAAAAAAAAGCTTCTCCAATGAAAACAAATTAATGGTGAAACGATTGAAAAACATTCTGGTATATTTTTTTTTCTTTGCTTCTAGCACAGTCAGTCAAACAGTGTAAGTTTTGAAGAGCTGGAGTGTAAACAAAAATTATAAACAAGAATTCTCTAGCTACTCGTCAACAATATTTATTATTCAAAAGCACCGAATAGGTAGGTTGTGAGCTTTTGTGTAAAACTGACACAAACAATTATGACGTCCTATATTATGATGATATACAAACTCAAAGAATTTGTTTGTGTAAGTAAGGCTTCGCAAAGTAAGGCGGGCTTTTTTATTCTTACTTTACAGTAATTAGAATAATTATTCAAGTTATGAATGTACATGGTTAGCATACTGCGTGTACAGGTTTTTTCTTAAAGAAACTATAGGATGGTAGAGCAGACGTAGTTAGACAGATAGTTACTTAAGAGAGAAATAAAAAAGAGGTCGTCTATTACCATTAAGGTTTAAAAAGAAGAGAAACAGCAGCTTTTTCACAACTCATATTGACGATTCACCTTCACCACAATATCAATCTCGTTTAGTTTTCTAGTCATTAACTGTCAAAGAGAGAGATTTTCAACAAGTGATGTCGGCTTATCACGATGATGTAAATAAAACGTCATTTTCTAATAGGTAAGTATAACTTTTCAGTGAAAAATAAGGTAGCGATGTAAACAAATAGAAAAAGTTCTATTTCAAACAATGCCAGGTTTTTTAAGTGTTTGCTTTGTGATTTCCTTTCAAACTGTCAAATAAAACTTTGTGTAGGTATGTAGGTAGAGGTATGTACCTGTATTAAAATTTCAGAGTAGCCTATAAAGTCTAGCTCCCAAAAAGTAAGTACCTTGTTTTTTGCCTACCTATACCTAAACTTCCTACATTTTAGATAAGACTCTCAGCTGTGCAGGAAAGACAAACTTAATTTTGTTATAAAAAACAGACATTTTTAAACTTTACCTAAGGGTCCAATACTGGTATGTGGTTAATTAATAACCAACCTAACTTGTACCATGATTATAGCTGCGACGCATATTGGTCGAGGCAAATATAAGCTCTGTGCGTCACCACGTTGTTGTTTTACATTTAAAAGATTCCTTCTTTTCTTAACCTCAAAAAATCAAGCCAAACCTTCTCTGAAGTCTGGTTTTTCAGGGCAGAGCTAAGGCTTGATTTTGAAAAAAAATCTGTTTATACCGAAACGAATACAAAAGTTAATCCAGGGCGCAGTCTTTTAATGCAGAGTTAACTCCGTCAATAAAGTTGTCAAAATCTTTGGCTGTAAGTTCAAAGGCTTGCAGACAAAAAGTATTTTGGCACTTATCTTGAAAACTTTTACAGCCAGAAACAAGTGAGAATGTGCAACAGTGCGTATGAAAAAACTTTAGTCCGTCTGCGACGGATTCCATTGCATATTTCTACAGTAGGCAATTTTTCCTACTAAAAAAGGAAACTGTCACGCCTCCAAAAAATGGGCGGGATACAAAAATATAACTGTTTAATGCGTTATGCTCGGTGGTTGCATACATTTGTAACTGAAACTCTGCCTTTTTAAATTAAACAAATCACTTTTCTTAAAGCCACGCCCACAAAAGTGGCCAGAGGCAAAAACTATATGGACAAAAAAGTTAGAAAATGCTAATATCTAGAACTTTTGTCGAGTAATATTTTGTCAAATTTCATATTTGTTTATTGAAAAACCGTCCTTTTAAGTTGAAATCCCTTAAAAAGTGGGCGTGGTGAATGTAGCCGCCAAATTTTTTCTGCTACCTCAAAGACAAATGTAAGGAAATGTCACATACTAAAAATAAGTGCATACTAAAAATTTGAAAACAGTATTTTTTAAAATTACAGATGGTCGCACACACAGGCCTGTAGTGAGCGTGTCTGTGGGCGGATTCAACTACTTTTCAAACTTGATCTGAAGGCATGACAAGAAACTTTTCGGATTAACCGCGTTAATAACTATTTTTAATAAACGCGGTTAACCCGAAAAGTTTCTTGTCATGTCAATTAACAGCCTTAAAACTTATATTAATTTAAAGGGCTGGACACTTACCAAATTTTAGCGTTCTAGCTATTTAAGGCCTAAATGTTAGCCTAGTAGTAGTGATTATTACTATACATCAAACTTAATATACCCTGGGTAGGGTAAAAAAAATAGAGGTGTGCACATACAAACCTGTAGTGGGCGGTTTTGTGGGCGGTTTAAGCTGATTTCCGAACTTGATCTTATATAATTGGATGGTGAGTTCGACTACCAAATTTCATCCATTACAAACTGATACATCGACTTAGTTGCATCTTTTCCTACCAACGGTTGGTGGTCTATCGCGGCAAAAATTGCGTTTTTCCCATAGGTACACTAAGATTTAAACTGAGGCTTAGTACACAATTCCGTGTAACTTTTATTGAACACTAACAGTTGAAAGTTGGAAAAAATAAGACTCAGTTTTGTCCAATGTCCAATGCTACGTGCAAATTTAAAATTTCCTAAAACAAAATTCCTAAAAACCTAAACCAATAAGTTTAAGAATATTTTAAATTTTTTTATTGACTTAACTAGTTTTAAATTATGTTAAACGTTTTCTTAGTGTGTACATTTTATATACATATGTATAAATGTGTTAAATATTTAAGTGATTTTATAACATTTACCTATTATGATGTATTACTATATATTACTCTTTTTAATTACTTTTTATTCTTTTATTTATATATCATGTATTTAATGTATTAAATTGATTTTTCCGTTTATTTATTTAGAAGCTATGTTTTTATTAAATGTTGATAATTTTATAATAAAATAATTGCTTTTGTATAGCTTTAAATACAAATACCGAGCTGTTACACCACTCTATTTTTTTAATTTATTTATCGTTTTTTTAGTGTGTAAATTTTTATGTGTTATTTATTTTCTAACTTTATGTAAGTGTATAACATATTTAATTGATTTTATAATATTTACCTAATATTTACTATTTATTTTTAATATACATACATTTGTTATGTATTTTTTTTAAATATTTACTATTTATTCTATTATTTATATATCATACCAAAACACCTATATATTTTATTAATTTTTCCGTTTATTTATTTAGAAGCTATTTTTATATTTAGAAAATGTTGTTAATTATATTACATTATAATCTTTTTATAGCTTTAAATACAAATAAAAAAAAATACCAAAGTCTTATTGTATGTAGCAACCAAAGGCCCTAAGTATCGTATTTTGAAAAGTAAAACTAAATTTTATATAATTTTCCCAACTTATTATTCACAAACGGCACCACTGGTTTCGTCTGAGGCGATTTATTTCGGAAGCAACACAACAAAACAACCCCCTATTGACCTCCTTTTTGATTCTCTTCTGAAAGTTGATACCTACAATTCACCCCCACAACATATTCCATATTGTGTGGTGCAGTATCTTTCTGTATGAACTCTGAAAACTAGTTTGGTATTACTGTGCTTTTATGCTACCATGTGGGGTTAACGTTCTTTTTTCTTACTTTTCGTAAGAAAAGTTTTTTAAAATCCAAAAACTGTTAGCTGAAAATTCAAGTTTTGTTT
The DNA here is from genome assembly GCA_947623515.1 of Neoascia interrupta. Classification (NCBI taxonomy): domain Eukaryota; kingdom Metazoa; phylum Arthropoda; class Insecta; order Diptera; family Syrphidae; genus Neoascia; species Neoascia interrupta. Next base: position 123,334,909 of record OX392463.1, read on the forward strand.
TAAACGCGTGAGTAGGTACCTATATCACATGAGAGATAGACATAGAGTGGACTTTAACTCATCACTCTCCATGAGTATTCTCTAAAGGCTTTAACGAAATCATGTAAGTCCATCGTTCATGCCTAGTTCATAGATTGATCTATCGTCAGTGGGTACCTATTTCACAAATTGCTAAAACGTTGCACTCTCGTTAAGCACATCGAAATGAAAACAAAATCTTGTGCAAATGCACATTTTTGATTTATGTATGCCATCAGCTTAAGCACACAAATACACAAAAATTAGAGAAAATGTGTTCCTGTGTATTGATTTTGATTTAAACTAATAAATCCGCTCACTCTCTTGCTTGATTGTAGTAAAAGTAATTCCTATTCAAAATTAGCAGTTCTCTTTAGAGAATAACCTAAAAAAAGCTCTCATTTTCTCAGCAATCGTGTGTAGGTACCTAAACTTGTTAGTTTTCTATCTTCAACTGTGTGCCTATTGCCATCGGTACCAACTCTGTAAAATAATCGAATAGATATAGTTTTGTTTAATTCGTCGTCGTGTATGTTTGCCGCATTCGCACTTTAACCGTGATACACAAGAAAAATAAAAAACTACCAGAGATGTTAAACAAATCTAATGAAGTGTAAAAAATAACAATTTTCGTTAATATAACACAAAAAAAAACTGACTTCATCGACATTTGAAGGCATTTCAGCAATCGCATTCATTTTTTCAAGTTATTGTCAATCTGGTGCTCTCAATCGCTTGATGGTAAATTATTTTCTCACACATAAATTAATCTAGTGTAACAGGCTTATATAAATTCAAAATTACACCGGGTCAAGTGAAAATTAAGTTAACAACTTAAATAAAAGTGAGAATAGTGGTGTCTTGAGGACAAACTTAGACGGGTGGAATTTTTCATTGTGCTTCAATTAATCGTTTTTACATATTTATGAGTAAAATCAAATTTCTTGGAACCCTGAGAGAGTGCTTGTTAAATTAAATCATGAAAACCTGTCACTAAGAAATCCCAGCAAAAAAAAAATATGCTAATTCTTTCATTGGTGTGAGATTCCCAAACTAAAGATACAATACTCACATCGTAGTATTTCACTGATTCGCGTATAGCGGTAAGTTTCAATAAATGCTTTTTAGTTGCTCTGTTGTCAATTGTTTTTGCATAATCGATGTCAGACAAAACTTTGTCGGAGGGTTCGTGACGGACGTCATACTTTTTGTTCTTATAAGTATGTTAAGGAATTTGGGTTTATGCATTTTGTTAACCTTTGCTGCGCCTTAGTTTTGTTTACATGTTCTGCAAATATGAATTTTTCGCAGCTTTAAATACAAAGCTTTGAGTTTCTCTTTGGAGAATTTCTCTCTGAAAGCATATCAGAGCAGACAGACCAGTAGTCTCCCTTGAGCAGGTATTACAATTAAAGTACGTATTTGACCGAGTGTGTTCTTCTGACAACAACACCATTGGGTCATTATTTTACGAAAATCTACTACTTTTCCACGGAAAATAATTTTTGTTTATAGTTTAAAATTCCTCAACATTACACACCCACACCTTTCATGCTTCAGAGAATTCCAGCTTTTTAATAAGGTTTGTTGGTTTCTATATGGATTATACCAGTTATTCTATTAGCCACGTGTTTAGTTAAACAAAATTGTCTCTAATCGCTATAGTTGATCTTGATACTTTGTGGTCATGTGATAATTAAGCTAATTTGTTGCATTGCTATTTGCCGAGATTTCATTACTTTAATAAAAATTGTATCTCCAATTTTTTCCCCCAACTATTTGGGAGTTTTATTTGAATCGTTTTTTTTTTGTGTTTTCGAAATGATTATTTGTGAAAGTGTTCCGTCAGTATCTACTACGTCATTTTATAGATTTAGCTAAGTATATACATTTTTATTCTTTGCCTCTTTACATTCAATTATCATGTTTACAAGTTGACAATTCAGTAAGTCATTTTGCGTATTGCTTTTGTTACTGGGAGCATTTTGCGATCTATTGAAAAATTATATATTTTCTTAATTTGTTTTGTAGTTATTTTATTTTCTCTATTCTTGTCTAATAAGGAAGGTAAACTTTTATAATGATAGGTTGTCGGTGTTTTTTTTTTAAGTTATTTGCGTTACCATAAAATCAGCGTTGCCACTTCTTCAATATTTATGCATTATTTATTATTTATGCATTATTAGCCGAATGTATTCCACAATGGATTGAGTTATTTTTAGAGAAGAGTTTTTTCTATCAGACCTTTGAAAATGCACTAAGCTTTTGAAGCAAAGTAAGCTTTGCATTTTACCTATTTATGCTGGACAACAACGTTAAATCGTTCAAAAGTTTGACACGCTTAAGGAAATCGAATTTGTTGATTTTGCCAACTTTACAATTTTGAGTATGGGTACTTTTATTCTACTAAAAGAGTCGTCTGCAGGAAAGGTAAATCTCTTTGAGGTGTTGGAAAATGTTGATATGCCACAAAACAGCGGCTTAAAATTTATTTTTGGGGTTGTGCCACAATGTACTATTAGTTTAAAAAAACTTAGTAATCTTCTGTCCTCGATATTTTTGGAACGATAAGAAGCCACTGAATTTCTGGCTAAAAACAAATTAGTTAAGTAAAAACTACTTTTTCGAAAGTCACAAAAAATTTATTATAATACAAAAAATAGCGATTTTTATTTAAATATAAAGAGTAAGGTCCTTCCCCTGCAGAGAGGAAGTCGGCGTTGGTGTATTTTTCAGCAAAAAAATGCCCGCATTCCAACAGAGTACTTCCGTGGTTTTCATTAAGCATGCGGCTTTAGCTCTAGCGAAACAAAAGCAAATAAATATTAAAATTACCGTGTATATTTATAATATTTCTATTTATGCGAATAAACATTACGAAAGAAAAAGAAATTATACGAAAAAAGAATCGACGCAAAATACAATAGAAAAACAAAACGTAAAATATATTCAGTGTTTTTTAGTTCACAAAGTCGAAAGTAGACCAACTTGATTAACATTAACCAACAGCAAGTGTGCAAGGTTGATAGGTCCAACCACATCAACATCATCCATTCTGAGCATCCCATTACACAATACAATTAACCCAGCTGAGGTGATGATACCCAGCTATCAAAAAATATATTGTTTGACTGTTTCACCAGAATACGAAAAGACCACACAGACTTCTGAGATTTATTCCGCGATTAATTTTTAATCTCTTCGTGAGAGGATTAAAATTCGTATGGGAAACGTCGAGATTTCGAGGTGATTTTACGATTGATTTCCGGTGGAAATACCTTACAAGTTTAGGTATCCTACTTTAATAGTGCAGACGCTTTGAAGTATCGTCCTTGTATGTATTTTAATTATGTTAAACTTAAGAATATAAAATAGAGTGTGCTGCACAAAAGCAAGTCGAAAATAGAATGCATGACAGTTGAAAAAAGGAGAACTATTTGCATTCTATGAGGTCTATTTTTTACTTATGCACGTTATACATACCTACAACATATATGTTTTGCTTAACAATAAACAAGACATGTACATTGGCAGTAGATTTGTGGTTCTCAATAACTACAGTACCTTGCGTATCCCTGCGAAGTGGCAACGCTGTGTACCTACATACCATATGGCCATTGTTAGTTGGAGCAAAGATGTGTAAAGGTAGCTAGCAGGTTTATTAACAAGGCATACTGCTCAAATCACAGATCAAGAAGACATTCCTTTATATAGCTACCTATACACACATATTAATTCCTTAAAAAAAAGGCCTGTCCCCCAAAATGCTTTCTGTAATCGACCTTTCTGTTACACCATGTCACAGGGTGGTCAAAAACTTAAGTAGAAAATTAACCATTATTTCACAACGTGTTGATTAACTTCGATTTTTTTGCGATGTCGACTTTAAATCTTGCAAGACCTAAGTATTTTTTACGAAATGAAAATAATTCTTAACAAGTTGTTTTGAATATTGTATAGCTCCACTTTTCTACTACACACAAAGCTTTTACACACGCGGCATTCTCCTCTTGCACAGCCAACAGATACCAACCTAGATCATCCGTTAGCTCGCTCAAAACTTGAACACTAGAAGAACACGTACATGTGAAGGTATTTGTCTTCTATTTATTTATTTTTTTTGAGTAAAATTAAATGCTCTGCGTATACGGCAACGGCTAACGTGATTCAGTTCTAAATATGGCCACAAAACAAAAATAATGGAAAAAATGAAGAAAAACGCCACAAAAAACAAACAACACGCCGATAAGAGGACGCCAAACAACCAGCCACTAGATAGTATTGACGTACCTACTGTAAAATGTTAAAATGGCGTGGCGTTATTTGCACAGTATTATTCTTGGTCTATTTTTCCTCTCATTCGCACCGTGAAAGTTCTCTTTCCAAACTATACACAATTTGTGTATAATTTAAGTGTAATGTGTGCGTTTCGGTATTTCTATTTCTTGAAAGAATAAATTTTTCATTTACTACGTAGGTACGTGTGTGACATTTTATTGACCGTTGACAAGAGTAGTGCCAACCTCCATAATATGTTATCAACATCAATTCTTGTCTGTTTTTCAAATTTTGTGCTTATATTACCACAAAGGGGGTGAAAGAGGAAGAGATTAATCATACGCTTATTGTCGCGTATCTTTTGCTTTCTCTTTCTTCATCTTCAGAGTGTGTAAACTTTCTTTTTCTGTACACCCGTTTTTTTTTGCCAGTGTAGCAGCAGCCTATGCCAATTCTTAGACTATTATGTTAGTGAAATGAGGTCTTTGCTAAAACTTCCTGAGAATTGTTTACCGTCGCCATTTTGCGGTGGCCATAGCGACGTAGAAATTGAGAGATACAAGGCAAAAAAAAAAAAAATGCCATTAGACTTTATTTACACACACCTTGGGTTGTTCGGGTTGTTGTATGGTGTTTTTGCAGCAAAATTGATGTCGTAATACGGGACGTATGCGTACTATTTTGCCATATGGAGGAAAATTGTGAAATGAAAAGTGATGGATGAAAGCTCTCTGTTGAGATGTGCATGCTTCCCTTAGGCGGACATACACGGACGCATGTACATAACGAAAATAGGTTCTTATAGCTTGAGGAAGGGTTGTTGGGTGTTTAAAAAAAGGGTTTGAATGGGTGGGTTTGATATTTAATGCATGCGTAGGAAGGTATCATAGATACATGCACGTTTAACACGTTTTTGCAAAAATGTTTGCTATTAGGAAAACGACCTTGTCTAGTTATAAGCCTTGGCAACGGCACTTACACAATAGTTAAGTTTATTTATTATATTTTTATTTATAATTTGAGAAATATTACCAAGTAGGACAACTACTGTGAAACAAGCTCAAATTTTATAAATACTAGGGTTAACGTTGCCCCAAAGACGCACTGGCTGTGTTGATTGTTCTTCTACAATGGACTATAGCTTCCGAATAAACGATAAAAGTCCACACCCCAAAAAGTGGGCGGATTTTGAATATTCTATGAATGTTGGGTGGTAAGAAATTTGTAAGGTTTCTACCTTTCTTACTTGAAAAGAAGGCTTTTCGCGATTTTTATCAATTTTTACTATTCTACAATATTTTGAAAAGGTACCTAACACTTTTTGTGCGGTCACTGAGAAACTGATATCTAAGTTGAATGCTGGGGCATGACATCAACACTTTGATTGCTGAGAATGATTGCTTCAATCAAAACTTCGAACTAAATGCTGATACCTATATTTTTTCTAAGTAGAAGTTATTGAATTGTTATAATATTCAAAGCATTCAAAAGAATTATATAAATCAAGCTTTGCATTCTTTTACCTGCTTGTTGGTCACTTATGTCATATTCTTTTTAACACCGAATCGTGAAACTGGTGTGGAATACAAAAAAAATTGTTTTTTTCTCGTACAGCTGAACGGAATTATGCTCATGTAAGTGTTCTTTTGAACTCCGAATTAGTTCGAAATTTCGCCACTGGCGACGGTGGGTGTAGCTTTGATTGTTTATGTGAAGTGACGTTTTGACTCAATTTTCATTTGTGATTATTTACAACACGATTGAATGAAATCGATAAAAACCCAAATTTAAAGCTATCACAACTCATTTTAAGTAAAAAGTAGCAAAAACCGACTCCAATAAAATCACGCCACGATATTAAAAAAAGTAAACAAAATGAAGTCGAAGTAATTTGACACTTAACGTGATGATTGCATCGGTGCAGTATTTGTCGTTCTGTACACAATAAAACCGAGTGTACACCACGCTGGAATTGTCGCGAACACCGAGTATTATTTGACAGCTCGGTGTGGCAGGTGTTCAAACGAATACGACATTAGCTTTTTGTACTTTGTTGTCATAAAAATTCACAGCTTTTCTTAATTTCACCCCTAAAATTGAGGTTGCCAAATTTTTTTTTATTATTTAGATCTAATAAAGTTGTTCGCCTTTAATAATGTGTAAGGAATAGATTCCTTAGAGAAGTTTTTATGAAAAGTTAAGTTAGGATGGAAGGGTTGTTTGCATTTTGTGCAAGTTCATTCGGTGACCAGATTAACCGGCACATTTCTAACTTACTGAACCAGCCAAGTAATGCCTTTTACATTAAGTAGCAATATTCCTGCCAGGTCGTCCAGGCTATCAAAGAACCTGACTCCTAAAAACGTTAGTCGACGTTCTTGGAGAGCTGGACAGTGGCAGAGAAAGTGTTCTATGGACTATTTATTCTTCATCTCTACAGCCACTTCATCTCTACAGAAGTTGTTCGCAAAGATTCTTATTCGTGAAGCGATGACACCAATTCTGCAGTGTCTTGTTACTACACCAACAAGTGTTCTTATGAAATTTCTACTGAGAGATAAAAGGGTCGTTTTTCTTTTTACCTCGAGCACTGGCCGTAAGCAGTGAGTTAAAATACAATCCTTAGATTGTTACCATCGTTCACCGGCTAGTTTATCCGTGTCTCGATCTATGAAAATTTTGGCGGTGTTGAATGGGGGAAATACCCGTACGAACCTTTCATATATCAGAACCTTTCGTGGTCAGTTTGATTGTCATTTTATTTCCGACCACGCCAACGGGTTCAGGAACCCAGCAGAGCAAAACAGTGCTACGGTTTTTTTTCTTTTAGTACCATGAGGCGATCCTTGGCGCACTTGAAGAACACGAGGTTGGAGTCCAGGGCATTAAGTGCTGCTTGACTGTCAACAGAAATGGTGATTCCCGTTGCCGGAAGATCCATAGATTGAACTGTCTGTGCAGCTCTTAATGAATAATGCAGTGTCTTTCAAGCCGGGATTTTTGTTGGGAACATAAAGCTCGGCTTGTAAGACACTGTAGTGGTCATTTAATCGAAATGACTGGTTGGTGTGCAGTGTTTCTGAGAAGACTCTTGAACCTGTTGCATATTCTGTTTTCGATCCATCCGTGTAGATTTTTTGTCATCGTTTTCTTGACTTACTTAACTTTCAAGACTTTCGAGCTAAACATACATGGTCATTTCACTGGGGTAAAGACAAATTACGATGCTTTTTTAAAATGAAGTCGCAATCAATTACTACCCTTATGGTCCAGTGAGAGATTTATCTGAAGAAAAGGGGTCTCGTTACTGTTGGACTCCAGAAACGAATTTGCCTTGAGGATGGGAGGGATGGTGTTGGTCTGAATTGGAGGGAATAACTTGAGGTCGAGAGTAACCGTTTTACGGTGTATCCGCATCAACAAGGAATTTAGTCTTTAGTCTGTGGAAAACCTTTGAAAAAAGAAAAAATAAATTTTTGTTGAATTCTGGCTCCAAAAGTAGGCGTGGCTCCACTCTTTAATAAATTATTAAACATGAAACATAAAAATAAGGGCGTGTTACATTCCCTAATGCATGATGTGTTTGTAGAAAATAATCTTTTAAAGAGTGGAGCAACGCCTACTTTTGGAGGCAGAAGTAGGCCTGGCTCCACTAGTCCATGTCGAAAATAATCTACTAAAGAGTGAAGCCACGCCTGCTTTTGGAGGCAGCAAAACACAAGAAGAACCATCCAAGTCGTTAAGCTTCATACCCAAATTCTTGTATGGAAAACTGAAGGCCTAAAAATTAATCACATATAGACGGGCAAACATTTCTCGCCCGATGCATCCTGTGGCACATTCATGACGCTCTGGCTAAGGAAGAACTCGATAAGTCAATAGCAGTTTAATTCTTTAAAGCGTGGAACAAGTCCTTGATTGAAAAGTCTTTACAAATGAAGCTATACCTGAAGACTCGAGACCCAGGCACAAAGACTTCAACGAGTCAAATGACTGTTGTGCTTATATTGCCTAGTTTAAATGCTCGATTCTGTCGTGTAGGTTTTGGTACACTTGCCCAGACATAAAAGCTGTTGATATGAATTCTTGTTTTTTTGTTTCCAGCGGTTTCTTCTGAACTATCATCTATGTTGCAAGCTCTTAAAAACGAATAGTGCCTTGGGCTTTTTTTTGAAATGGTATACAATTCAACTCGCGATCTTTGAATAAACTAAATGACTTCAGTCAAAGCCTTATAACTTCTTTAACAAGGTGTAAAACTTAGAACAAGCTCACTCTTGAAACCTAAAATTTTGTACCCACTCTTTTTTTTTGTTGAAATTCTGAACAAATTTCGTTGATTGGATTTGGAATTTACCGCACCTAGTGTCCGCTTAGAATAGGTCTATATTTTTTAGTGGAGTTATTCTCCATAACACCATTCCTATTATTTTAAATGTCCGCACCATGCCTAAAATACCTACTTTTGAAAACTCGTAATTAGCAACACAATGTAATGGAGAAGAGGTTTCAAAACTTACCTAGTATTTAGGTACCTACTCGTACCTATACTTTTTCTCAGTGCACACTCAAACTAAAAGCTCACACTTTGTTGCATATACAATTTTGTTGGTACACAACACATCTACACTCCTGTGTTCTTTTCAGTTTCTGCTTGCTGAGTTATGCGAAAGAGTGATATAAACGAAACAACAAAATGAGTCAAATTAAGCTTTTGCTTTTACGAAGAGAGCTTCCAAAGAAAACAGTCCCTACACATTTCACTGTTCTGTCGCTGATAATGATGGAAGCAACACGACTCCTCATATTTTTCAAAACGTTAAAATAACTTTATTAACAACCCGGAAAATATTTAAGCGTTGTTTTCCATTTGTTAAGTTTTCAAATAAATGAGTGAAAAGAAAGTGAATTTTTAAAAATTAACAATTAAAGCTTGTGAAATATACAATGATGCTATAAACAAAAAGTGTGACCAACTGTGAGGTAAATTTGATACCCTCTTACAAGTCAAACTAATAAATAAAGTGCAATGTTTATCAGCGTCATCGTGACCTACATAATTGTGATTATTGGTTTGATTAATTGCATATATTAGATTTATAGCTTTTTAGTTTTTCCTGTGTAAAAAAAATGCAGTGTTTCCATGACCACCATCAGTAGCACAACCTACATTACATTGTTTTCTTCATCCCTTTCTTTACATCCCCCATAAATGCCACCCCCACAACAACGCAAAGTGTTGAAATACCTACCAGCGTGTGATATTGCTTCTCACTCTCTTAGGAAAAGCAAAAAAAATTTTTATCTGCCTACCATACTGCAATTTTCTGTGTACGTACCTTCTTCAGAATCGGCGCCGTTCATACTCACCAGGCATTTGCAAGCTTTCATAATTACAACCAAAAATAACAAGGGTTGCAAGTTGTGGGTATGCTCGTATGGGCAGAGGCGGCAAAACCTTGCTAAAATGTCAAAAGGTAAACAACGACATCTTCCTGCCGAACTCCGATTGCTTGACTATAGATAGGCATAAAGCTATGTAGTATCTGCAGCAGCATGACTTGCCTAGTCTATGTGGATCGTTAGAAATCCAGAGGCAAACATTTTCTACTGCTGGTACTTCACTCTCTTCACAGGAAGGCCATATCTGCTGTGTGCTTTATTCTACTCACGAAACGCGATATACAGCTTTATGTTTGCTGTGCTTTTCTCTTGGCGTCGTTGTGGTTACCCATTCGACCTTGAAGATTTATGTATATATCTGAGCATACATATCTATTGCGGTGGGGGATTCTTTTTTTTTATTCTCTCATACAAATTTTGTATACATGTGCATTTTGTTTTTTTTTTTTGTTATTTAGTAGTAGTGATTTCACGCACACGGTAAAGAATATTTGGGGACATTCATTTGAGAGCACAGCAAATACTCTCTTCAGACTTTCTCTCTTTGGTTTGGATTTGGATATAAACAAAAACTGGGGGGGGAATTTTTATTTTTTTATTTATTTTTTTTTTTGTTGATGCCTAGCTGCTCTCTCCTACTTTCGATAAAAGAAGATTTCGCCTACTACGTTTCGATGACGATCCATTATAAGATAGAGCACTTGTGAAAATTCATATGTATGGATGCAGAGTTTTATGTGTCCCTACACACATTCATGATATTCGCGGGTAATGAAATTGACAATTTTGTTTTTTAAGAAATGCGGAAACGATCTAGCGGTGGGCAGACTATCACATCGATTGCTTATCAGGCCTATGTAGGAGATAACGGTTATAATAGTGGACTTCTGGTACCTATAATGTGTCTATGAGTACAAAAAATTGCAAAAATCGTATGTTGACATTAGTGTAGATTGATAGTTATCGTAGTTACATAGTAGTTACATAGGTACTAGGTACATATAAAAAAGGTATGAAATTTCTGTCACCATCAACTCAGAATATTGTGAAATCAAGTGGTCGCTATGGGCTTTTTAAGCGTAAACAAAACAGCGATTGTACCCTTCAATAAACGTCAAACTTACATCAGAAAATATCACACAAGTTTCAATGCTGTTTGTAACAATGTTTGGAAAGTCCGTGAATTGACAGTCTACTCCCCAAAATCTAAACATTTGATCGCACTATCAATGTCCTTAAGGCAAATTTTCAGGTTTTTAGCGGCCTTGTCATTGTATTGGCGTCGTTGAATAGTGATTATTGCACGAGTTACTGATACTGCCGTTCGTCGCTAAAGGAGATGTAGGAGCAGTTCAACATTCACCTATGCTGGGTGCCAAGGCATAGTGACATTCCGAGTAAGGCTGACGATGGCATACATTTATGTATTTCGAAAATGTTTTGTCGTATGGAGTGTCCGGTTCCCAATGCGGTTCTTTTTTAAGATGGCGGATAGGGGAACGCTTAATACCAGTAATACCAGATTGATACTTGACAAGTCGTCACTCGAACCTTTTTGTTGTTTGTCAATTTACATAATTACACAGCTCGAAGAGCTTTCGGCAAAGACTTTTCCTTCATTCTCCTTCATCGCATATGGGGGTTCAGAATAGGTTGTCTCCAGCGGACACTAATCCGTGATTAAGCCTGGTTTTCCAAGATCGACGAATCAGCTTTTGCGTACATTGATCCCTTATCATAGGCCTTCCACGAGCGACAGTCTTTCCAATATTATCTCTACTGTCGACGGCGACTCTTTTTATTGCTCGTGGAAATAGACTCTAAGACCTTTCTTTGAATCCCCCTAAATCTACATATATTCCATACAAATTTAAATTTCTTCACAAAGAGGTTAAAAATGAATCGTGAAAAAAATTTCTTGCACACATGAATTCTCAAAAAATCAAACCGTATAGAACTCTAGGTTATTGTTCGTGCTCTGACGAAACAAATCAAACAAACCTTTTATTGACAGCTGTGTATCACCAACTCGGCTATGTTTTTTGTATGTATTTTGTAAAGGGATGCTCTGAATAGTAGAATCCGAAATTTGGTGGCAATTAAAAATTGATTTAATTATTTCTGAATCTGGTGGCATTTGAATCGCAAAAGGCAACATTTGAATCAACAAATGTGTCGTCCAGTCACACGTTCGGACACATCAACATCACCATTCTGCAGAAGGCTTTAATGCTGTAAGTTGAATTACTAAATTAACTTGAATCGGACTGGATTGTTTTGTCAAAAATAAGAGAATAGAAAGTTAACCTTTTTATTTGCGTTGGAAACACTTCAATCTTCCTACGTTAATCTCTATCTGATTTGGGGTTGAAACACCCTTTAAGATACAAAAATATAAGAATTTTTCCGTTGGAAACACTTTGGGATTAACTTTGAATCTTCCTGCGTTAATCTGTTTTTATATGCGGTGGAAACACATCTTGAAGGCACGTTAGGATCAACACTCTTAAAAAGTGTTTCCACCGCATACAATTTAAAAAAATAAAATAAAAAAAAAAAACACTAAAATATTAGTGTTTCCCTTAACGGATCTTTAAAAGTCCCAGTTTTTAACTTTCACTGTAAAACCGGGCCTTAGTCGACTCTATGTTTATCCGTCGAACTTTAATAATACTGTTCGTTAGAGTTAACACGCCGTTTGCTCAAAATGTACTCACTGCTGTCATTGATTTCTACTAAAAAAAATTTTAAAAGAATTTAAAGCGACTCAAATGACTAAGATTGGTTCGTTTTGCCTTGGTTGAAACGAACCAATCGACTCAAATGACTAAGATTGGTTCGTTTTTTATTGCCTTGGTTGGGACAACCATAGCAGCCAACCTTCCTACAAAGTCGACCAGAGGTCCTTAACCAACGTCTAAAATTAAAACTGGACCAAATCTCTTCTTAAAATCTGAGATAAATAGGTCCAAAACCGTTAAATGAACTTTTTCAATTCAAGTGGGTACTAGTAAGAAAAAGGCCCTAGAATAACGTTCAACGTTCGCCAACACAGTTAAGCCTAAAATGTTTGGGTGTTAAAAAACAACAATAATATTATAGCAGTTGAAACACTTACTAATTGTTTTTTCTTTTTTTGTTGAACAATTCACAATCGCCCTCTGTGTTATGGTCTAAATTTTCAGTACTGAATTGTGTACAAAAAAATAATTTATTATGTGATTTTCGACAATCAAGCATTCGTCTTTGTGATTATCGAATTAAACAGAGAGTTATGGAACATTGTTTAATTTCTTAAACAAGACTATCAAAAAATCGTTAAAAAATATTCTGTAAACATTTTCCCGCTGTGCTAGATTTCAACTAATCAAAATTAAAAACTTGAAGCCTCCAAGGACGTTCAAGCTAACTCAAGTCTTGGCCCATTTTGAATTTGCACAAAAAAATTATAAATTACAGGCGTGTTGACACCTTCCTTAATTTAATCAGTTTAAGTACAGTTTTTATACAAATATTAAGACTTCTTGAAAAACACATTCTGAAGTGATGTACTCGAACGATTAGACTCCCTATGTAAAGTGAGTTTAATTTAACTTTAGTGTGTAAATATAACTTCCATGCCCCAAGCATAGGAACTCGCACATGTATACAAAGAGGCATTGTACATACACACAGCCTTAAATTCTCGTCTTTTCATATCACAGTGCTAATGCTAAGGTATAGTATTATCTTATCTTCAAGCGTTTCGTTTCCGCATTCCGTGAACTCTAAACCAAAAATGGAAAGTAAAAACAATTCTATCGCCATCATCGAAGAGCAACCTAAAGAGACTCTTTCCGCTTGTATATTTAAAAAGAAAAAAAACATTCGCAATATTTATACCAAGGTGTGCTTAATTAAATTGACATTATAAAGAAAAGTCAACATCAGAAACTTATTTCAAAATATCTCCTCAATTAATTCAATTCACAAGTTGTTTAATTTTTGGTGTGAAATATTTAATCGAATTTCCTTAATTAAAGGGAAATAATGTGCTAAGTTTTAGTTTGCACCATTGTATAAGCTTGTAGATAAAATTAGCGCACGTGTTCAAAAAAAGATCGGTCTCAACAGAAGCATATGCATGGGTCTTTTTTCTTTGAACTTAGACTTTAAGGCCTTAAGAAAAGTTTCTGCTTTAATCCAAGCAGGGTGGAAAGAATCAGGAAGAAGTACACACTCTACTCTTTGTTCTTGAACCAATAATACACAAGATACTGATGGACAAAACAAGAGAAACAGAAGCAAAAACCTAAATGATTTATAACACAACGGCTTATGTTCATTTTCATGAGAGTATAACCACATAATCACATAATTTTATTTAAAGAAAAAACTACTTATTCCTTCCTGTGAAACTTCAATTTTATATCGAATGCAAAAGGGCGCACCGGACTAAATCCTCGGGGCACTTAGCTGTCATCGACACAACTCATCCCTCCACCACATGGAAACTTTATGTGGTGGAGGAAGCACCCACAATTGAGCGCGAAATATCCCCCATCAGCCCACCCACTACATCCAAGTTTTCCCAACAGGACCAGCCTGGATAGGGCTCATACAGCTTCGGTTGCCCTAACCTCTCCGCTCTTATGGGAACACCGGTAAATATTCCCCCTGGTACGCGTTCATACAACTTCGATTACCCCTACCTCTCCCACCCCCAAGGGCAATCCTGACTTAAGTCGTATTAGGTAGATGCTTATACTGAAACGGTTACGTCTTAGCTAAGAATACTCCTCCGGCAAGGGTCTTTACCAAAGTAAGTTACCCCCCGCACTCTCCAACCTTGAGGCGAACTCTCACTTGAGAACTCATAACTTTCCGTTACCCCTACCTTTCTACCGCCCCTACCTACCTCTCTACTTTCCTCACGGGGTTCGCAGCGAAACGGTTACCCCCGGCTACCCTTTTCGGGTAAGTCTCTTACCAATCAACTATTAATTGGTGAATTTCGACACGGGTTCATACCGCTACTGGTTGCCTCGACCCTTCTCACCCAAAATGGGTGGGAAGTTATAATTTAGGTCCATTTCACACATACCCGGCAGCCGGCTAACCGACACCGGCTACCCGGTTTTTTGTATGAGAAACCGTGTTTGCAGGTGTGAACGCGCCCATATGAATGTATTCCCAACGACCGGGTAGCCGGTGCCGGTTAGCCCGCAGCCGGGTATGTGTGAAATGGGCCTTACTGTGCACCTCCTTAGGTCTAAATTTGTCCCTGTCTAGCGGGGACCGCCTCCCAACCTAACCTAGCTGTCATCGAACACCGTACAGGGTATACAGGGTTGTTCTCTTCGCTTCATCAAACGAAGAATTCACCTCAAGGAAAGATTGTGGTAAAATCTGAACTCTTTAGTGAAAAGCTCTTGCATTTAATCGTCCCCAGACGCTTTTTCATAATTTCGGGCGATGAAAACCGAGGTCTTTGTTAGTCTTACAAAATCCTTAAGTCTTCTCCTTAGTTTTCTTCTTACTTGAGAGTAAAACTACTGCAAGTAACTTTTAGGTAAAGACTTTCCAGTTGAGAGCAGAAATTCAACTATCTCGGGACTCTCGTGAGAGGCCTGAGAGCTCCTCGCAGTAGCTTTACCCTCATGTCAACACGCGCCTTCATAGAGTTATGTTATGTCCAAAACTGGAGTATAAATCTCATTTCTAAGCAGGTGCACCAGAGGGCACCTTGAACCTACCCAATAGAAATAGTATCCTAAAACGAGGGTTGAACTAGGTACCACACATATTTAAGTCATTTGACTGCTTCTTGGAACATAATGTTTAATTCATTGTAAAATGATCGCAATGTCTTTTGTGATCAGTGATTCACCCAAAGAAGTCAAGGTATGTATGAGTCAAACACCTGAGCAAACAACTTTTTTTACGGGATACAGCTCGTTACTAAATCCTTTGTAGAATGCGATATAGGGTGCACCTGCGCAGATATGCGAGTTGTATTATAGTGTAGTGAGCTTCATACACTAGGTTGGTAAGAAATGGAGAATTAATTTTTTCAGTAGCACTTTGCGAATCCTACGATATACTCGGACATTTTGGGGACAATTTTATATAAAAAATAACTCATTGCAACTTAACTTTTTAAGTATCGTCGATGTGTATCAGATGTTTTTAGCAAAAAAAAATATAGAAAAACATCTTTTAATACTACGTTTTCTTTTAATTTCAGTATGTCAACATCTAAGCCGCAATTACGAGATAACACTGCAGCTGGCATCGAGCATATAAAAACAATAAACAAGAGTCCCATATCCGCAACAAACATGGTGCTATCCACATTAGATGGCAGCCATGTTGTCATCCGGCAAACAAACGGCCCATCGCAATTAACAGCGGCTGGTCTGCAATCTCAACAGCAGCAACATCAACACCATTTGGTGAATACGAACGCTGCAAACGGCTACACAACAACCACAACCTCTCAGATGCATCGCAATAGCCCCGCCTCGGCAATTATAACGACAAGTGGCAGCACCAAGAACACGTATATCAGCGCTTCGGCGGCTGCGGCGAGCAACAATGGCACTTCCAATGGCAATACAATCTCAAGCAATATTCCAACTCAGTCGAAGTATGTTTTCTTGCAGCAAAACGGTAACGGTCAGTACACTACAAACGAAGTTGTCCTTGTGGCAACTGAGCCCATGGAAATGGGCTCTGCCGATCAAGTGATCTCGGTCAATGAGGCCGGCACGGCTACTGTTTGCGATGAGGAGCTTACCTCGCTGTCGTGGTTGCACGACAATAACCTGATCAATGACATTGTGGCGTGTGCAAAAAATAACCGCAAGGCAGCCGAACAACGCTTGCAAAGCAATGGCGGAACATCGATGAGCATTGTTGGTGCTGGGGGTCAGGCTTCACCAGCAAATAGTGATTACATTGAAGAGACCTCAGTTATTTCCGAGGAAAACGGCTCCAGCTCTGAGCACGGAATCAAGGAATATTCCTCGCATCAGCAGCACATCCACTACAGCAGTAACAACAACAAAAACACCAACAACAACAACCAAACGTTGGTGAAAAATCGAAACAGCCATCAGATGTTGTCACCAACCCATGGGGGAAACTACATTAGCTCAACTCCAACCTCGATGCATGATCAAGTGACTGGAAGTCTGGCGGCGCTGGGCGCAACCACAACAGTCCACGTAGGTCCAAGTGGAACAACCACAGTCGTTGAATACAAAACGAACTCAAATTTCGTCCCGTCGCGTTTGGGTAGTGGCAATGGGGTTGTCAATGGTGGTGCAGGTGGAACTACAATAACCCCAGCCGCCAATAGCTATGTGCCTTCTTCCCCTCAAAGAAACGTTGTTCTCACTAATGTGTCAAGTCCACAACAGCAACAATGTAACAGTTCCAGTAGTAACAGCAGTAACAGTACTCTGTCCGCCACACACCATCCGCACAAGAAGTACCTGCGAGAGAAGATGAACGGCTTCGACCAAAGTGGTGGCGGCGGAACAAACAACAGTGGCGGAGGAAACATGAATAAGAACATTTGTGCATCGTCTCCGTTTAGCTCTGCATCGAGCACTAGCTCGACAGCTTCGTCGCCCTCTTCATCTGCTACAAACTACGCCATCAGCACGGTTAGTCATGTCCCTCAGGGAATGTAAGTTTTCCGCTATTATTCTCTAATATTCCATAATAATACATTTTATCCGCTTAGTTCCAACCTATCACCTGAGCCACCAAGGGAATACCAACCGCAAAATCTGCACCTGCACAGCGTGATGAAAAGTCCAGCCTCTTACTCCACAAACAGCTATGAGAATGACTCGTTGAAAGATTTCGAATGCACATCTGTACCTGCCGCAAATGGTCGTCTGTCTTCGTCGCAACAGCAACAACAGCAGCAGCTGCACCAGCAACACCCGCTACCCCTACAGAAATCATCACCTACTCCACCAAAGCAAAAGCATCCAACAAATGTGCCATATGACCCCAAGGTGCATACACACAACAAACCGCCATATAGCTTTAGGTATGAGAGACATGACTAGTTGCCGCCCCCTTAGAAAGAGTGTACTGATGTATCGTTTTTGTTTCCCTTACAGTTCCTTAATCTTCATGGCTATAGAGAACTCGACCGAGAAAGCTTTGCCCGTGAAGGAAATCTACGCATGGATTGTCCAGAATTTTCCATACTTCAAAACTGCACCCACCGGCTGGAAGAACAGTGTGCGGCATAATCTTTCCTTAAACAAAAGCTTCGTTAAGGTGGAAAAAGCTCCCGTATGTGTAGGCTAGCTAAATGTCGGAAGATTTAATCCTCTATTGATGTTTTTTTTTTTTGTTGTTGTCTTTTTAGAACATGGGTAAAGGTTCTCTGTGGCGCGTCGAGCAACAGCAGCGGCAAAACCTCATTCAAGCACTTTCACGATCGCCCTTCTTTCCCAATTCGGCGGTTGATAAAATTTCTCTGAAGAGCCCCACTGGCAGTGGAAGTGGCATTGTAACACCTGGCAGCTGTAACAACAGTCCACTATCAACTGAATCGGATGGTAGTCCACCAATGACACCAGGAAAATCCAATCTAGATGCAAGACTCTTCCCAAATCTTTCCAAGGCTATAAAGCGTATCGAAACGAACGCCCAGGATGATGATAGTCCGTCCGATTATAGTGCGGCAAAATATGCCAATGGGTACTATGCCAAAGCTACTTCAGCGCCCATGGGTAGCTATGACAATATAGAGCGCTTAGCCAGAGACTGTGGAGCTGATAGTATAGACGATGTCAACGCTGCGACGGCTATGTTGGCGTTGAAGCATGGACCAAAGGTTTTCAACGAGGCATTTCAAAATGGGTAAGTAATATGTAACATAGCTAAAATTTGAAAAAAGTATTTTTAAAAATCAGAGGTGGTCGCACATACAGGCCTATGTGGGCGTGTCTGTGGGCCGATTCAACCAATTTTCGAACTCGATCTGAAGGACTGGACTTCCAGCTCACAACTCAAGGCCTAAAAGTTGTTTACATACGGACGGACATGGCTTAATTGATTCTCCTGCGGTCTCATTCATATTTCCATAAGGTCTAAGGGGTCTACGGTGATAATTTCACGACGTTACAAACTATTCATCAAACTTAATACACCCTGGGTAGGGAAAAAAAAAACGTTAGGCGGTAAATAAAAAAGAATACTCCACGTGGCAGGAGTAGCAAAGTAAATCCGGTGTAAAATCGGCTAAGGAAATCTGTGCAGCGTTTATATACCTGTGAGAAGCTGGCTCGCCTTGGGCTGTTGCGCCTTGGTTCTATTTTTTTCGCTCGATATCAAAGACATGCAAGTCCTGTATTCTTTCAAGTTTAAGTAAGTACTTACTATTTGGGGCAGACCTAAACCAGCAACAAGAAAAAAAAATCGAATAGCGTCTGTCTCCAAATGAGCTGCTTTCTGTTCGGCGTCTATATGCCAGGGGTGGAATCGGCTAAGGTGAACAATGATTTTCACATTTTGTTACAGTTAATGTGATCAAACAAAATAATCCATCTGCGTAAAATGATCACAAAAATATTGTCTCTTGCAATATTGCTCTCTTTAGGCTTGTGATGTAAGAACATTTATTTTTGTATTCATGCATGCAAAAAGTCAGCCTTAGTGTAGGCAAAAAAACCCAACTCACCAGAAAGTTTGAAAACTGGGTATCAGTTGACGGTGATTATTCAAGAGCTGTTAGAAGAAAGTTGTGATGTTCACAGTGTTTAAAAAAATAAATAAAAAAAAATCACAGTGTTTACGCAGGCGAATTATTATGATTTGTACTATTACTTATCATATATCACCGAAGCCGATTTAGAAACTGGGTTACTGAGCAGTTACCAGTTTCTAAGTTATCCAGGTAGAGTTAATGTTTGTTTTATTGAAAGAGGTCTTTAAATTGAAAGGAAAAAAAGATCTTGGAACAAATTAAACGTGTCTGGAAACAAAATTTTTCTATCGTATCTGTCTCGCTTACAGTGGTTAAAAGAAAAAAAATTTGCAAGCCTGTTTCTGAACAGACTTTCTGAATGCATAGATAGAAAAAAATTGCTTTTATATCACACGCCTAAATCCAAGCAAGAATTCGGAACCATAATTTTTCGATTACATTACGCAGATGGATTATGTATTTTGTATTTTGTAGAGGAGCACCGAGACTCAGGTGGGGCACGCAAGTGGAAGGGGACCTCAGCCAATTTCTTCTTAATTGTCGATAAACTTTGGGGAACGATTTTCCTTCTGGGCATTTACCTTCTTTGAGCGGTAAATCTGAAATTGGTGGCCACATAGGTAAGGGTGCAATGGTTATGGTCCTGTGTGGTCTGATGTGTATCAGGAGAAAAAGCTTCCTTGTAATTTCTAATACAGACTCTACATTCTATTTGGTTGAACCTGAGCAAAAAACTTTTTCAGACAATTTATTAAAGCGTTTATAGCCAAGTTTTTCTTTTCACTTATCACATGTTTCACCTCACCTGGCCACCACCATACTTCCTTCTAGCACTAATTTTGCCTTTATACGATCACTATACTCCTTCTTTTGGTCAATAGTATAAAAGACGTGTTTTTCCGTCGTGTTTACAAATGCATCGCCTTCTTATACCCCATCCCATAGGATAGGACCAAACAATAGTCAATGTGTTTATTTTCACCGCTGTTGTAAGCAATGGCTGTTGTCCCTTGCGAACATGGTATTGAGCACAGAGAGACCATATGACAATATTATAACATTAAAGTGTCTTCGTCAGAAGAATATCTGGCTTCGAATTCCAGTCCTGAACTACAGCCTTTTTTAACGAAAGATTTGCCGAGAAAATTTTTTCCTTTTGTTCATCTTGCAAGGTTATAAAAGACCGCCAAATGCTTCGCTTTCCACCTACTCGCACCCAATTTAAGTATTTATGTACTGGCGATATTTCACATCCCAACTTGTCTTAAGGAAGCTTTTTAAAAATTTTATGAAAAAACAATAGTCTCTTCCAACATCGTCATTCGGACTTTTGATGAGGTTGGTTAACTCAACCTTTTTTCTATGAGCCATTTTTTCGCCACTCTCTGTCAAAGCATTTGTGTTTTCTATAAGTTTTGGTAGCTTATTGCAAAGGGTATTCTTTCGCTCGATGTCTAACCAGTTGAGGACTGTACCACATATTTTCAATTTTGATCCTATCGACGAAAATAATTTGTTACTAATATATTGCTTTTGTTTTATTACAGTTCGCCAGTGATTACTTCGTCTCCCAGTGAGGATCATACATACTCGGCCTTTGGTTGTGGCAATAGCAGTAACGGCATTGCTAATGGCAACAACAACAACACTGTCTCTAACGGGAATATGCCAGCTAATGTAGGTGCTGATAAATGCGGCATTCCCACCAACGGTTTTTCTGCTGATAATCAAAGTAATTGTGCCTCATCCGATGCTGCCTACGAGAGTAGTGAAGAAAGGTAAAAAAAAATTCTCGATTCGATTCTCGAATTGCATTAACATCCTCTTTTTGTAATTTTTAGTCATAATATCTCGCCTGAAGAGCTCGAAGACCAGCAGCGGCATCGTGATGGAGTCTATGCACTCCTCTCATTGTCGTCGCAAGTTGAGCCGTCACCAATAAAACGTCCCCCATCAACATCCGTCGAAGAAGAGCACATATCCTCGTTCATGGAAAATATTCCACACCTCAATGGCAAAGGCCTACTATCGAACGGTTGCAATACCTCATCGTCGTCCTCATCCACAATGAATGGCAGTATTGGAATTCTCGACGAAGGCTACAACACTCAAAGTTACTACAGTCACATGGCCTCTCCGTCGCCTCCAAAGAAACAGAAACCTCTGCGCAATCTTCGAGCCAAAATCAAGCGCAAGACCACCTTGATTCGGTGAGCGGTCTCAAGTTTCATACAGTCCTAAGTTGCTGGGGATACACACAGTTCTGTCTTCGCAGTCGTAGGCTTATTGTAAGGTTTCTAAAACGGTAAAAATAGGTTCTTTCTTATATATGTGTCTACCGCATATGTATTGTGCCTCGAGTCCCTTAAACAAAAAATTGCCTTTATTTTCCGTTTCTTCTTAGTTGTTGTACAAGTTCTTTGTTTACAAAATAACAAAAAAATAATAATAATATTGTTTTGTTGTCCACTGCGTTTGCAAAGTATATTGTTGTCGTTATATCGTTAGATGCAAGTGCTTTAAAAATATTGGTTGTTTTTAAATTTGCTTTGGAAAAAGAACACCACTAAGAGAGAGAAGGATGATTGGAAGCAAAACAAGCTAATTGAAATCGAACCCAACTATTGTACCTTAACTTTATGATATCCTTGTTGTTGATGGAACAGCCCTCTTGTTGTTGTATCGGCACACAGGAACCAAAAAAAAAAAAAACAAATATCCACACTTAAAAAATATCTTCCTTCTTTCCAAAGATATTTTTCTGTTTTGATTTAAAACAAAACACAAAAAAAGAAGAAAACCAAACAAAAAGTGCCTACAAACTTTTAGAAAAATTTTAAATATAATTTTTGTCTTTCCTTTAATTTGATGACTGATTGTTAAAACCTATTATTAAAGTATAACTATTAATTACATCCCTATGATACATTATTGTGCAATACGAAAAACAAAATAACGCAACATTTTGTTCTTCACCAGTCACAACTTTATAGTATATATTTTTGTTTTGTTTTTTCAAATAATTTTATTTTCTTAAAGAAATACGCTATTAACTAAACAAATAAATATATATACATATTGAATGGTTAAAGAAAATGTTATAAGATTTCTAAAAAAATATAATAATAATTAAATAGACTGTAAACAAAATGTTATTTTAAGCAAAGAAAAAATATTTAATTTGCAGAAACTTGAAGAATTGAAATTCAGCGGGAATATACAAAAAACAAAAAAACTATGCTTAGGAAACAGTAGAAAGACCTTAAAGACAAACAATTACACCCGTTACTGACGACATTTTACATAATGCTTCAATACACACACATATTCTTTTCCAAATATCATGTTGTTTAACTGTTTATCAGAATCGCTATTAAAAAAAATATCAAACAAAACAAATAGTTTATAAATGTTAACCACAAAGAAGCAATGAAAAAAGTCTGACCTAATGGAAAAAAGAAGAAAATAAATCATAATCGTGTACCTTTTGTTCTTAAAGTGTTTATATCGTCTGCTTTCGGCGCTCCATAGGCAAAAAAAAACGAAAACAAAAACATTGTACACACAAACTATATATTCACAAAATTTTAAATAAATCTATAAACTTTTAGTTCGTATGAAATAGCCTTTAAACAAAAAATCCCCTCTAATTTAATATTTATAAAAGAAAGCAGCATACAATACAACTATGATTAAAATAACAAAATTTATTTCACATTATTTTTCGTTTTAAGTTAGACAAAAAAATCTTTAGTCTCCTTCGAACGGATGTTAGCATATATTATTTAGTAATCCAAATGCGTCTTCGCTTTGTTATTGAAACAAAAAATATTAGTGGAATATAGTAGATTTAGTTTAATTTTTAGGAAAGATATATACATGCATATATAATGAAAAAAAAATAATCAAACTATGTTTTTTTAGTATTAGCAAATGATAAAATTTTATTACGAAAGAAGAAAACAAAATTATTCTTACGTTTACTTAACAATAGAGTTTAATATTATTTTATTGTATGTATAATGTTTTGTTTTAATGAAATGAACAAAAAGTAAAACTTTACAACAAACGAAATAAGAAAACAACAACCGGTACACTAAGAAAAATTATAAAAATTAAAAAAAAAATAGCAGTTATTTTGAAAGCAAAGCAATTACAACTTTGTTTTTTCAATTAAAAATATTATTTCATTTTTTTTGTAGAAAATTATTGAAAGAAAGAAAATAAAATGCAAAATACGTCTTTGTTACAAGAAAAAAAACACGAATTTCATTATGTTTGTAAAGTTATTTTAGGTTTTTATCTAGGTATTTTAGTCTAAATGCAATCCAGTGATGTCGATAGATTTTCTAGCAGTAAAATAGGTACCTAGTCAAGCCAAAAAGTTTAATCTAAATCAAAAAATATCATTGTTTTTGGATTAAGCAAGAAGTCAAAATGTGGATAGCATGGGGGAAAGAAATTTTTGAATGTGACTAAAATTTAAAAAAATTTCATACTGATCACGGAGACTCTGACTGTTCGGGCTCAAATTCAAACAGTTCCTGTATTAAATCGCTCAAACAACAATCTCATCATAACGAACGATGGAAGTCTCCGCTGATATATTTTTTTTTTATCCAGCGCATCAAATAATTCACCCAAACAAAAATTTAGACAGCGGCTTTTAACAATAACAAAAGATTTGTTGAAGACCAGTCGCCTCTTACCTAAAATGATCAAAGTTCGGTCTTCGGGAAAAGTGAACCATTCCAATGTATGAATTCAAGTATTCGCATTATGTCTAGATTTATCCAATCAGAATCGATCCGAACTGATTGATCATCGATCAGAAATCACAGAACATAAGATTTTGCCACATTGAGAAAAAAGCAGTACACCTACTGCGTCATTGGATGCCAAGCAAAACAAATTGCTGATCTGTGATTGGCAAGCACAGTTTTTTTTACATGCATGCAAGGTGACAGTTCCATCCCATGAATTCAGATTTACAGTTAGGTCTGTCAAACAAAAGTTATAACAAACGCGTGTCGTAATCTTTGTATTCTTTCATTTATGATCATCGATGGATCCATCCTTTTCTGACGGATTGAAAACACTCAAAACTACGACACTTAATTTTTTTTCACTCATTAGAAATGATAAAATGTCATCGGTAAAAAAGAGTAATAGATATTGTGTGACAAAGGCAACTACAAAATACGTGTAAACAAACAATGAAAAAAGCAGACATCGTGTGGAAATGTACTTGTTCCTTGGTAATGTAAGGAATTTTTTGAAAAAATAAACTAAACAAAACTAGTTTTTCCACATGTGTGTGTGCAATTCATTAGCGAAAAATTTTAAAAATCAGGAACTATCAAAGAAAATTAGAATAAGCACTAATTTTTTACTAAGTTGCGTCATGCTGCACTTTTTTTCTTACATATCTACATAATTTTTCCAATTTTTGTGACTCTCATAAGAAATTTGCTTGTTGAATTTTGAGAAGCAACACAACAAATGTCATGCCAGCATAACACCAATACCTAAATGTTCACACAATTACATTATTGACACGAATTTCGTCACGCTCAATCATATGTAGAGGTGAATTAAAAATAGTTGGGCATTGTGTTTGGGGTCCAAATGCTCCAAATATTCAAGCAAAAAAAAAAAAGTGCTTCTGTCAAAACTGATACATGTAAATCTCAAAACCTTTATTTGTTATAATAACAATAATTGATGGGATAATGACATTAATCGTAGTGAACAAGATTTATTTTTATATTTACCAGTACCAGTACTTTTCGTTTGACAGTTCGTTTGTTTACAGTTCATGGACGCAGAAAAATAGTGTTTTGTGCTGAAAAAAAATGGTGTGAATATTTTATTGAATTATTTCAATATTTGATGCTAATATTACCTTTAAACTAGTGTAAAAAAAGTGTTATCAAAAAGTGTACGTCCGCTTCGAATTCTAACGCATTTGCTCCGAAAGTATTTTTTGGTTTTTATTCGTCTACAATCTTTTGTGAATTTGACAAAATACGAAACAAAACGCCTATGAATACGAGGTTTTCTGTTGAGCCACCAAACAGCCAGCCTAGCAGGGAAAAGGGCCGATTTATTTTGTTCAAAAAAGGTAAGTTAAAAATATTTTCACTTGTATTTTGCTCCTGAAAAAATCAAGTTAAGGTAATTTAAACGATCACAAACATAGGATGGAATTCGGCAACTTCTTTTGCCGATATTTTTCCAATTTTTATTGATACATACATATTTAACAGTCTATTATGTACTTTTTTCGTAGTGCTGTCTACTTTTCTTATATTGGGTGATTCCTTAGTTTCGTGATTTTAAAAACGGACTGGCAAAAAATTGTTTCTATAATTTTTTTTTTATATTTTTTTCTTAAGAAAAGTTGTTATAAGTTTATTGTTTTTTTTTTCAAATCTGCTGTGTTGGTTAACGTTCATGTGGTTGAGCTTGCGTTAGTCACATCGTTAAACACATCTAGGAAACACCGTTTTTTTTTTTTTAATTTCAAAAGAGGGGCATTTACTTACTTGGCCTTTTCTCCGTTTTTTATAATTTAAATTCTATAATTCAGCAATTTAGAGTTTCTTCAATTGCTTATGTTAGGTTAGGTTAAACAGGGGTGTGGTGAAAAGGA
This sequence comes from Neoascia interrupta, assembly GCA_947623515.1. NCBI lineage: Eukaryota > Metazoa > Arthropoda > Insecta > Diptera > Syrphidae > Neoascia > Neoascia interrupta. Next base: position 123,360,981 of record OX392463.1, read on the forward strand.
CCACACAAACACTAGGCACCAAAACGGGCCCATCGCGATCCCTGGGGAACCAGTTGAACTTAACATTCAAAAGGCAAAAACAACCTAAAAATTATCCCTCGTGACACAGCCAATTTCCCTCTAAAAGCCAAGGAGGCCTTTAAAGTTTGTGCCGTCTACTTCTTCTAAGCTTTCGAAGAAATATTCCCCTAAAAATTTTCTGCGCCTACGCGAAATAGCCTCACATTCGCACAGAATGTGTGCTATATCCTGAACCGCCTGTAGATCACTGCAGAAGCGACAAATATCCGTGTCAGAAAGCCTGAACCTCTTTGCGTGTTTACGCAGGAGGCAGTGTCCTGTCAGAATTCCTACTAAAGCCCTTAGCTTGTCCCTGCATCTAGTCGTGGCCAGAGAGCCCTAGATACCCCGTGTCCAGTCAGACGAGACCACCTTTGGTTGGCCATCGTTTTAATTTTCTCCTCAATAGTGCCTCTTACTACGCAGAGGGGTGGTTTGATGTTAGAAACCTCACTATTTTCGAGGATCCCTCCTCTTCTTGCAAGCTCATCAGCCTGTTCGTTTCCCTCTATACCGCAGTGTCCTGGCACCCAGCACAGTCGCACCCGGATCTGACTGCACAATGCTTTGAACATTGTGCGAAAGCCCCTGACTATATCAGATTTGATGTTGATCGACTCCATTGCCTTGAGCGTAGCCTGGCTATCGATGTAAATGGCGATATCACTTCCGGATATCGATCTCATCTGCATAAGCTCGGCCGCCCTAAGTACAGCCAGAACCTCTGATTGGAAGACACTGCATGTATCCGGTAGTTTTAAGGATACTTTTAGTTCCGGGTCTTTTGAGAAGATACCGGAACCTGTTCCTTCCCCTGTTTTCGAACCATCTGTATAAATTGCAATTTCATTAGGTCTGACAATTGCACTATTTTCCCATTCCTCATTCAGGGAGGGAATTTCATCCGTTAGAGTTGGATTGCCTTGCATAAGCTCCGACAGGATCGTATGGCACTATTGCCAGCGAGTTTTTTCATCTGTAGATCAAGCGGTGTTAGGTGTAGCAGAGTGTTCAGAGCTTCCGTAGGTGTAGTACGGAGCGCACCTGTGATGGGTATACAAGCCGTTCTTTGAACCGCTGATAATTTTCTATAAACTGTTTTTCTGTTTGTTGCTTTCCACCAGACCAAGGCACCGTAAGTAAGTATGGGTTTGCCACCACAGTATACAACCAGTGGGCCATGGCAGGTTTTAAGCCCCAAGTTTTCCCTACCGTTCTCTTACAAATAAAAAGCGCATTATATGCCTTCTTGATTCTTTCCCCTACGTTAAGATTCCAATTCAGTTTTTTGTCCAGGATTACACCCAGATACTTCGCGCTATCCGACAGGGATAATTCCACTCCATTTAGCTTGGGGAGTTTGAATTGCGTTATCTTGTTCTTCCTGGTAAAAAGAACCAGTTCCGTTTTAGAAGGGTTTGCACTGAGACCACAGCTTTTGGTCCAGATGCTGATCGTTCTTCAATTCCTTACCGTAAGACTGTTTTTCCATTTTGCTTGCAAGCGGCCCCTATGGCAAAGCCATACAAAATTAAATTTAATATTAAAAAGTAAAAAATTACAACAATTTACAATTCTAAAAACATTATAATAATTGCTAGTTCTATGATCATTTCAAACGCTGCCAGGCGAACATCGCCAGGAGCCTTTATATTATAAATTATAATGACTTACATTAGATGACAACTCGGTGACAACTTCGATTTTCCATAAGAGAACAAGTCTTTAGGCCTTAAATTTTGAGCTAGGAGCTAGAAACTTGATATCTGTTCATGTTCTTTCTAGGTCCCGAAGCAGTACAAGTATGAAAATTTTTGAAATTCGCCCACTGACAAGCCCACTTTACTATTAGCATGAAAAATCACAGTTGCCGTAGGAAGCTAAAATTTCGTACGCGATATCTTCGCTTAATTGTATTGCGATTGGCATTTCAAAAAACAGCGAAAACTGCCCCCATGTGGGCGTGTTCATATATAATTTGCATTCTAATAAATGGCTTTTATTCGATATATGTATTTGCCTTAAATCCATAAAACTTGCACTATAAATTGTTCAGATACGTGCTTAAGCTATCAACTCAAATGAATAAATTTTTGCCACGCCCACTTTTGGGGTCGTTTTTAAGTATAAACAAATTTTTTAATATTAAAATGGAATCAACACCTGATAAAAAAACACCATCTGATAAAAAATATGAACAAAAACCAGTGAGTAAGTGCAACAGTGCATATGTAATAGCTTCGGTCCGTCTGTAACGGACCGCGGTATACCCTATTCCTATTCCTATTCTCCTTTCCATTTCTATTCTCCTTTCCATTCCTATTATCCTTTTTATTCCTATTCTCCTTTCCATTCCTATCTCCCTTCCATTCGTTAACTTTCTTGTTTTCCATCCCCGTCCAGTTACCCTTTATGCATCATTTAAATAAAAAAAAATTATTTCTAATAAGTTTTTGTTTACTTTTTTTTAACCGGTGTACTTTATGTGCTAAATTTTATTTCTTATTCTGTCCTAAGTAAACCTAGAAAGCAGTCGAAATCCATGTTTTTCTGGAAATTTATGAAATTCTGCCTCTAAATGTGGGCGTAGCCCAAAACTTTGTATAAGCCAAATGTAGAACCAAGTATTTTCTACATAAAAAATTAAGTAACAAAATATTGAATAAATTGCATTTGAAGGTTTACTTTTTTAATCGATGCCACGCCCACCAATGGTGGTCTGACTTCGTTTTTACTTTTTATATCTTATATTCATTAGGAGATGCGAAGAGCCAAATTTCAGCTTTTCACGACGCGTCTTACAGTTTTGAAAGCACTGGAGGTATTTGCACATTTAGACTGATTTTGGGCATGTCTGTGGGCGGATTCAAAACAATTTTAATACTTGTATTGCTTCGGATGAAAGAGAGCCTACGTATAAAATTTCAGCTAGGTTAAAGTTTAAGGCCTAAAAACTGGTGACATACGGACGGACATATGGCTCGGACATTCAATTCAGACGGACATTCAACTCAGAATTCGGTCTCGATCATACTCCCTTGTTCTTGGGGGTCTATCGTTATTATTTCTCGATGCTACATTTTCGCCTGTATCAAACTTAATATACTACATTCCTGTGGAATAGGGTATAAAAACGATGTTATTGAAAGGGGGTTGATGCCAAGCCCCTTTTTAAGGAAGAATATTCTAAACTGAAAAATTCTATATACAATACAAAGCTAATAGAAACTAAAATTTAACAACCAAGATTAATGAAGTAATTCGGAGCTTGTCAGTTGTCAATCGGGATGGGGTATTTAACGATTCGCCTAAGCGGATTGGTTTAGTTTTAGTTCCTCTAGTTTCAGTTCGCGTTAGTCTTTTTTCCAATAGCACAACCACCTGCGCTATAATTGGATTTTTGTCTTAAATTCTATTGCTACCGGTTTTTGTGTAAACGGTAAATGAAGCTCCTTTCTTTATATTGTTTTTTTAAATAGGCTTCGAAAAACTTAGGCTTCGAAAAGTTTTTAACGCAGCTTTACTTGTTGTGCGTTTTATTTTATAACCAAATCTAAATTTGCATTTTCGCTTTTGCCGTTAAGATACTATAAGATTTTGAAAAATTTGTTTTTAAAAATGTTTTTAATTTTTCGAGTTAAATCTCATCTATTCTTTTATCATCTAATCTAATCTTAACTCATCTAATCTTTTGAAGCTTAAAAATTCTGATACGTGTGTTTTTTTCTTATGAATTCTTTAAATAACAGCGGAGTTAAGTGCCCTTATACAAACGCCGAATGGGTCCTTTTCTATAATTTGTTGTTTCAAATTATTTCACAAACACTTGTAAGACAAGGACAGACTTCGGCTATTTATCTTAAAAATTAATGTTCAATATAACTTTCACAAAATATTAGTTTCGTTTGGCTGCATGAAATTGGGTCCAAAAAATAGCCAGCCCCACAAATTTAAGTGGGATCTTTCATTTTCAAAATTGGGGCACTTTTGAAACATGTTTTTTCACGCCAATGCAACAGGTTCCAAAATTAAAAAAGAAAAATTGCTTAAATTTTTAAGAGCGATGGACATTTAAAAAAAAAATTAAAACAGGACAAACGCCCGAAGTCTTTTTTTTATCAGCCAACACTGTTTGGACTCCGGCACCGGTATATTGAATCCCGGCCAGTGTATGAGTCGAAGAGATACGCGGAGTCCTTTGTTTATAGAACCACCCAAACAATGTATGATTTCCGAACTCAAAATTCCGGAAATCAAACATAGTGTTTGGGTGATTCTTTAAAAAAAAGACTTCGAGCTTCTCTACGACTCATACGTCGGCGAGCCTTCGGACTCGCATGCATGGTGCTTAGGGCGCCGCTACGCGGTTTATGGCAAATTTCGCATTTTTTTTATAAATGACATTTTACCAGCATTTTTTGGGGTGATTTTTGATTAATTTGGGGAAACTTATCATTTTCAGATTGGGGCCATTTTTCACTGGAGCCTTATTTCATGCAGCTGTTTCGTTTTCTCAAAACTAACATAAAACAATTGCTTACCAACCTTCAGTTGAAAATTACAGCCAGCAGCACAAAAACAGCACCAATTGCAACTCCTTTTTTTCACTTTAACTTTGATTGTTAAACTACAAAGCGTCTAACATAATAATACGAGTAGAAGGGTGCGTTCAAAAAAGAACGTGTAAAAAAGCACAGCAGTTTAAGAGCACACCAAATTTTGTTTTTCTACGACTTACCGTTCAGAAGTTTTAACGAGATTGTACGGACGGACAACGTAGCGATACCGTAGGAGGTCCTTTTTCCATTTTTGGACGGACCGCTAAAAATTCACATAAAATATATGAATTCAAAACAACTTTATAATTTGGTGTTTCAGGGTAAATCGAGTCGGGTATTTATTTAGAAATTTGTTACAGACAAACCGTTGCACTTTACTCACTTGTTTACTATCTCTTTTCATCTTTTCCACTCGCGTTATGTTGACTGATTGTATAATATGCAATAAAATATTATTAATACAACCCAAAGAAGCCTAATAGAAGATTTCACTAGAACTAACATGTTAGATCTGCTTTCAATGCATCAACAATATCATGTTCGCGACCGTTCATCGAAAGCATATTGCCAAGCACAATTGTTACCTTGTAGTATTCAGTTAATTTTTTTATAAGTTAACTAATTAGCTTCAGGTTAGCTAATGACAAACAAGTCTAGAATAATAATATGCAGCAAAGTTAATGAAATCAACATCATGTAAACTTTGAAAGATTAGAGGAAATTAGGTAAAAGTCAACAATTAGTTATTATATAGAAAACAAAATGACGGTTCCTTAAACCAAGCATTTTAAAGAGTTAAACATTGACTCATTTGGTTAACCTTAATCAGGTAGAAACATATCTTCATAGGGAATTTTCGAATACATATTATCGAACATTTTCTCATTCTCAGCTGCAATTGCCTCATTGAAACGAGGTGACATCTCATCCCACAATAGTTTCCAGTTGTCATTGATCACATTCATCATGCTCTCGCCAAGTGTTTTGTCACCATTGAACAAGTTCGTCATCCTGATTTTCATACTAAACAGGAAAAAATAATTCTAGTAACTCTAGCAATTTAATGTCATTAGCACAACGTAGTAACACTTACTTGTCAGCATCCACATGCAGTTTGTAATTACTGGTTTTAAGGAATGTTTTACCATTCCGCACCGTAAACGTTGGCTTTGTTCGAGTTTTGATCTTTAAACCAGTTATCACCACACTGATATCGCCTTCGCCGGTGATCGGAAGAACCAAGATTCTTCCGGATATCTTGTACTTCCCACGCATAATCACTCGCTTATTGAGAGACTCGGTTTCGATGCGAATATTTTTTGGATCTTTGGTGAAGCCGCTAAAAAATTGAAATCATTTTTTCTCGAAAGCGAATTATAATATGTTTCTTGTTTCTTACGTGAACTTCGTGAAGGTCATATTGGAGTATCCGTCCATTATAAGATCCGTCATTTGTAAATTGAAGTTGACCGGGCTATCCGGACTCCCGATTATTTCCAATTTATTTAGTCGAAATGGTTCGAAATCGTTTAAGAAAATTTCCGGATATCCATGAGGGTGATCGCGAATGATCTTATTTGCTCTTTTAACAATACATTCACTGTCGTTTCGGTGACAGAGCACAACATCACTCGCTAGAATTACACTGTTTAGTATAGACGAAACACTTCAAGGACGTGCAACACAGCTTAGGTACTTACGAAAGTCAAACGATTTTAAGGGCTGTATCAAGATCGCAATTGCTAAAAAGATTATTGTACCAGATGGGCGGGAAAGTGTCATCTTGCTAGTGATGAAGTATCAAGATGAAGCAAACAAGCTATCGACCGAACAGAAATGAAATCGAGCTATTCTGAGATACTCGTATTTATAGTAATCTGCCTTGGTTTGTTTCTTTCCAAAGGCAGATCAACAAGATGCAGTTAACTATAGTGATCGATATACCTAGTGATATAGGTACACTACAAATATATACTTCACTCCAAGCATACACCTGAAAAGTTTCCGAATCAAGTTGAGCACGATTCAGATAGAGTGCTTCATCTGAAGGGGTTTTGCTTTGATATTGTAAAAATATATGAAAGATTACTTTATAGATATGCAATAATTATAGTTTTAATGCACAACTTGTGACGTAGGCAGTAAAGTGACCCACTCTGATGTGGATTGTTTATAAAGTACGAGTATATGCTACCTTTTTGCATCACCATTTGATGTTAACGATCTAAAACTTCAAAATTTGTGAGCTAAAATAACACAATTTTGAAGCAAAAACGCTAAATTGGAAGATATTTCGGAAGTATTTATATTTTGAGTTGGGTTTTCAAATGTGCGAGCTTTGGGGAGGTTTGTTTTCTCTATGGAGCTCTCTTCGCGGAATGGTTAAATACTTAAATAAATGATGATGGGCCATTTCGACCAATAACAATGGCGGGTTACCATAAGTATTGTGTGAGAAAACTTCTCCACTTAAGCTGTTGCCATTGTTCAAAGTTGGCTTCGTAATGGTAACTTTTACAGAAAAACTTTGTAGTATAAAATTATAGCTCTTAGAATTTCCTCCATATTTTTTTTTTTTGTGAGAGGAACTTTTTCGCGAGAGTTGCCATTTTTGTGATATATCAATATTGCAAAGTTGTAAAAATTGTAATTTTTTCTTTAATATCATTGATGTTTAATATGAATGGTTCGATTTACCGAAAAATCTTCAAAACGGCTACTCTCACGAAAACAAAATTATTTGATCTTAAAATTAAGCGTAAATTTTTAGGGGTATGAGAAGAAAATTGAGAAGGAAATTGTCATATTTCTCTGTTTGATATCTGAGTCAGGATAAATTCGAAGCTTTTTAACATGCTTTCAACTTTTTTCCATTCTTTTAACTGTTCCTGTACTATTCCTTAAGGTCCCCGCTCAGCTTACCTTTTCCTGAGCTCTTTTCTAAGAATGATTGCAATTTTCATAACCCTTGTGTAAAATGTTTACCAAAAATTAAGGCAGAAAATTCTAGATTGTTCAAAAGTAATAGAAATTTTAGAAGTACATAGTAAGAACTCTTTGTTTTTCGTCAAAAATGTGAAAAACGTGCCTCATCCTCATCGTCCATAACACCACTCGTATGTGGTGTCAATGTCGTTTAACTTATCATTTTACTTTTTGTGGCATTGATTTGCAACCCAACTAGGTTTGCCTCTCTCTATTTGCTGTCATTTGATACAGGTCCATTATTCTAACGGGTGATTTTTTAGCTGGTTTGGTTTTGGCAACACTGGTTTTGACAGCTGACGTGTGTTTAGTACCTTTTGTCACTGTCAAACAGCTTCAGTTTGGTTTGCAATTTAACCATGGATCGCCTTACAAATGAACAACGCTTGCAAATTATTGAATTTTACTATCAAAATTCGTGCTCGGTTCGAAATGTTCATCGCGCGCTGCTTCCATTTTATGGTCGGCATTATGGCGAAGTTTGGTGAACAGTTAATTTCACGTTTCGGGCCGGTCAATTGGCCGCCTAGATCGTGCGATTTGACACCATTAGATTATTTTTTGTGGGGGTATGTCAAGGCTTATGTCTATAGGGACAAGCCCGCTTCGATTGACGCACTGGAAGCCAACATTCATGCATTCATTCGTGAGATACCGGCCGATATGTGTGAAAGAGTATGCCAAAATTGGACTCAACGGATGGGCTACCTGAGACGCAGCCGCGGTCAACATTTGCATGAAATTATCTTTAAACATTAAATTGCAAGGTTCAAACTATCGATTCAAATAAATATTTCATTAATTTTTTGGAATTTTTTGTGTTTTTTTTTTTTTAAAAGTTCTCAACCTCTTAAAAAATCACCCGTTATATACCTGTAAACACACGTGTCGTCCGCTTAGTAAAGAAATTTTAGTAAAGTGGTCAGAGTCCGTTCAATTTCTCCATTTTCGAAGGACAATGCTGCGTGAATTAAATCGCATATCACCTGTAGGAAAAGTATTGCTGACAGCACGCAACCTTGTCTTACACCGCTTTGAATTTCAAAATCCTCCCGCAATTTTCACATATGCTACCTACTCGATGCGTTGCAGGTAGCCTCTATGATAGCTATAAGCTTTTCTGGGAGAAAACGTAGAGCGTGCCAGATAACCTCACTTTTGACGCTGTAGAAAGCCCTCTCGAAGTCGATACAGAGCTGGTGAAGAGGTGATCTGAATTCAACACACTGCTCAATATAATAAACCGTAGGGTGTTTATGTGATCAACACACAAAGAACTACTACGAAAACCTGCTTGTTTTGCACCCAGATTGAAGATGTTCTTTTAGACGGTCTAAGCTAATTTTTGATACTATCTTAGCTACCGCAGCTGCCTCACCAGCATGCAGGTGCCTCTCCAGTTTTCACACTCAGCAAGATTTCCTTTTTTCGGGAGCTTGACTTTGATCATTCCTTTTTTTCTTACTCCTCACCTCAGGGAAAAGTTTTGCTACACATGCTCGCTCGATGATGTGCAAAAGCTCCACCGATTTATCTCCAGTGGAATTCCGTCTAGCCCTTCCATCTTAATATTGTAATGTGGCGACAAGAAATAAAAGACATGCAGGAATCGCTGAATGCACCCATCGATTCACTTTACAAACACCACCGCTCGATTCACTAAACGAACATACCCAACTGTCATTTCACCGGGGGACCACAATGCCCGTAGTGGTGGTATGTAGCAGTAGTACGTAGTACAGCCGCGGAGCCATGTGGCGTAGTACGGAAAAAAATTGAACACAATGGTGTAGCGCGGCTATGTCGAACAAAAACCTCGTTTATAAACAATGGCCGATACTCTGAGTTAATTTGAGCTAGATTTAATATTTTTGAACAACGGATGACACAAATTCCATAAAATTTCTTTAGATTTAACCATCTCAATAAACTTTTCGACGTCCTTTTCCTCCATTGTTTACTTAACTGAATTGAACTGTCCACCGTGTAGCGCTGTCAACCGTGTAGCGCTACGAAAATTAAAAGTTGGCCAACTCTTACTACCGCCACAGCTACGCGCTACCGCCACAGACACACATTGTGTGCGCAATACACTGAATACATGTGTTTTAACTTTTGACAGCTCTTACTACCGCTACTACTACCGCCACAGCTACATCACTATGGTTCTACGGTCAGTCAGCTGGCATATTCGAAGTTCGAATTTCGATATAGAAAATTTCCCCTCCATGGAATTCAACGGAAGAGTACCAATGGAAAATTACCAAAGGGGAAGTATGGAACGTTCTAGAAGGTGCTTAATTTTGCATAAATACACGGGTGACAGGCACGTACTGGACAGTTATATTTTAAAAGTTGACCTGTGAAAATCAGTAGTAAAGTAAAAAGTGATCGAATTGATATAAAGTGTTGAATTCTAAATAGCGAAGTTGAATTAAGTGTGATTTGAATTTAAATAAGTTTTGCGTGGCTACAAAAATGGAATTGAGTTTTATTCGAAGAACCGCAGGCAAAAACATTACAATATTAACTATTTCTTAGTGGGTACTCTGATCCATATCCGGGAACTTCTTACTTCGTGCATTTTGGTTTGAGGTCACTTCAAGCATTTGTCCCTGAACTGGAATGCAATTCTTATGACTGGGCAGGTGCTCCAAAACTTCACTGAACCTGGTGAATAGGAACCGAGCATAAAAAGTTATTGGTGACGGAAATATTAAAAAGTCAACTCCCTTTCTACAACATTGACCATTTTACTCATCCTTAAGATATTCAACTGTAATACTCGCCAATGTACTGATTTAATGTGTTTGCAGGTCCTTTTGATCCTTTGGTCAAAAGGAGCGAGCGCTTCTCGTGCTTTGCCTTTTTCCTTCGGAGAAGCCGGTGTTAATCTCTTCTTCTCAACTGCGTATGTGTATGTTTTTATAACCACCACAATGTGTCGCCCCTTATGTGCTTATTTCTAAATAATTTAAAAATAATTAAGACACACAAAATAAAATTTATAAAAAAAAATATTTGAAAGTTTTTTTGTTAATATAATTGTAAACCAAACTATGATCTATAGGAGGTAGACACATTTAGAGCGAAAAATATCTCTAAATGGCAAAGATGAAGATATTTATGACATGATTTTCTAATAAACAATTGTTAAGCAATTGTTATTGTCGATGTCAATTATTTTCTAGGGACCTTCGAAAAGATTTTCTAGTTTATTGTTTTCTTTATTGCATTTGCTTTCTAATAATACCATATGATTTATGGCATCTTAGATTTGTTGTCGTATTGTTTTTTTTTTTTGAGTTTTCTATTAACTTTTAAACTGTATTATTTTTTTTTTTTAAATAAATCAACTTGTCTCTACACAAGAGACATACCTCTAGATGACGAGACAGTCGTGGCCACGTTTGCGGACGATACGGCCATCCTGGCAACAGGTGAATCAGTCGAGTCATCAACGAGAAACCTCCAACGAGCATTGGACAGAATTTGTGTCTGGACGAAGACTTGGCGAATCGCTCTTAACGAGAACAAGTCTACGCATGTGAATTTCACTTACAGAAGGGTTAACAATTTACCTCTGTTCATAAATTCCGCACAAATACCTTATGCAAATGAAGCGAAGTATCTAGGGATGACACTGGACGCTAAATTAAGGTGGAAACCACACGTAAAGAAGAAGCGTGACGAGCTCGAGATTAGGCTCGGGGAAATGTATTGGCTTATCGGAAAATTTTCGAAATTAAACATATATAACAAACTGCTCTTGTACAGGCAGGTATTAAAGCCGTCCTGGACATACGGTATACAACTTTGGGGTTGTACCAAGCCGAGCAACATGTCCATGTTGCAGACTTTCCAAAACAAAACACTAAGAGCAATTGTGAATGCTCCATGGTATATTAGGAATAGCGATATTCACAGAGATTTAGGAATAGCTACCGTGGGCGAAGAAGTAACAAACTTCGCTCGAAAGCTAAATGCTCGCCTTCATGTTCATTGCAACAATGAAATGATCCGTACTCTAAACGAGACTCTTAACGATGTTAACAACGAGCGACGACTACAAAGAACAAGACCCTTCGATCTAGCGACGTAGGGTGAAGCCGCATGAATGAACGGCTTAGTAGGTGCATTCACTGGAAAGCAACTTATCCAATGCGATCAACACTATGGAAGCGTAAACTACTTGTTAAGTTAACTTAGTTGTAGTCAAGAAGTATTATGAGAGAGCGAAAATTTACTACTATGAAGTGCGTTCTGGCAGTTTCATAGTGTCTCTCATAAATGGGTGGTTTTTTAGCACGTGGAAATCGGGCATAACCAATATCGGCTACTTCGGTATTATGTACCTGCTATAGTGGGCGTATTGGTATCTTTGAAAGATTTTGGAGTTTTAGTCTCCGTCCATCCTAGTATTCAAAAAAAAAAAAATAAATAAATCAAAATTATATGTCTAGACATTATTAGATTATAAGTTTTAAATCAATTGGAGAGTGACGTTCAAATTTAAATCCTAAAAATAAATCGCCTCATAAGCTAAAACTTTTCACGAATTACTTTCACCCTTTTCGAGCACCTTTTTAACAATTTGACAATCGAAAAATGAAACTGAAACTGTCCACGTATTTTTATTTTTAGAAATTTTTTGAGCCTTTTCTACACTCCTTGTTGATGTATCGAAAGTAAAATCGAAGGCTGGTATTACTTACTACCTCAGTAGTTCCAGAACACATTGTCGCACGCATGCAATGAAGGAGATTAAACATTGTTTCAAGGGCGAATTCGGGTAGACATGGTTTTATGTGCACGGACATTATAAACTAAGGAGCTCTATAGTTCCTAGCTTTAACTTTTTATGTATTTTAATATGAAATGAAAAATGCAATATTGTATTGTGAAATTATGTATAATGTATTGCCTGGGGTTAGGTTATGTTAGGTTGGGGGGCTGCCCCCGCTAGGCAGGGGCACACTTAGACCAAAGGAGGTCAATTGTGGTAGGACCGGAGTTACCAGCCCGGGGACCTGAATGACAACTAACCGTTTGGGTAGGTGGGGTATAAAAGGCAACCAGTGACGGCGTAAACTTATACAAATTAATTACTAATCAATTGTTGATTAAGAAATTAGCCTCGAGGATGGGAGGGTGCAGGGGTAACCGAATTCGGTGTAAACCCTTGCAGGTGGGAAATACTCAGGCATGAAGCTGGTGTATAGGGTAACCGTCTTCGGTGTAGACCCGTACTACAGGCGACTCACGTTAGAATTTACGTGAAGGTAGTTGCGTTGGGAAGGTAGCCCAACTAACATTTCAGCTCTAATAAAGGTCTATAAGAGCCTTCAAAGAGTTAAGTGCAAGAGTATAGCTCTTAGAATTTCACTCTTGTAGAGTGTTATAAGAATCTTCTTAGAGCCCTACAAGCGTTAAACGGCCTAAGTATTAGAGTTATTAAGCTCTGATAAGGAAACTATATTTCTTGTTGTAAGAGCTGTTTGCTTATTGCTACCTCTGCCAAAAAGAGAGGAAGATATAACATTAAGATGAAAAGAGAACAAAATACTTTAAAAAAATTAAAATCGATTTGTACGATGGCGTTTTATATCTCATTATGGCATCACTAGATTATTAACTTTTCAAAAGGGTCTTTCTTACATTATGGTGCACTAAAACTTGGTGCGGTTAAAAATATATCAATTTAGGTACAGAATGCATTTTGCTTCTGTAAAAATAAAGGGCATCAAAAATATTTGACATTATTCAAAGACCCCGTAAACATTGTTTGCCATGCCACTTGCAATTACTTGTGCTTTCTGAAACAATTATGATGTGTAATAATCAAATGGCAATTGACATACATAATATTGTAATATTTTCGGCCTGGGGTTCGTTGAATAAAACTCAATTTCACTTTTATAATCACACAATGAAACACTTTATTTATCAAACAAACTTATTTAAACTCAGATCACACTGTTATTCAACTTTACTATTTAGAATTCAACACTTTATTTCAACTCAATCACTTTTTACTTTATTACCGATTTTCACAAGTCCACGTTTAAAATATAACTGTCTCATACGAGCCTGCCACCCGTGTATTTATACAAAATTAAGCACCTTCTAGTACGTTCCATACCCCCTTTGGTAATTTTCCACTAGTACTCCTCCGCTGAATTCCAAGGAGGGGAAATCGAAATTCGAACTTCGAATATGACAGCTGCTGTCAGATGACTGGAATGACAGTTGGGTATGTTCGTTTAGTGAATCGAGCGGGTGCGTCTGTAGAGCGAATCGATGGGTGCATTCAGGGACTCCTGCGAGTTGTTTTATTTCTTGTCGCCACATAACATTGCCCCCCTCTTAGTTTTGTTCGTCCCGAACAAGTACGTCATCATTGCTTCCGTGGTAGCGATGTAGGCGATCAACATGGACAACTTTCATTTTCGCTCTTGGTCCTCTTTGGATTCGGAATACGACATCATTAATTCGCGTTACAACTTGGTAGGGACCTTCCCAATCCTTCTGAAGCTTTGGCGATCTTCCCTTTTTACGATGTGGGTTGTAGAGCCATACCAGATCTCCCTCGTTGAACTCGGGTGCCGTTGCTCGCGCATCGTATCTCGTCTTCATGCGGTCGCTTGCAACTTTTATATTGCTTCTGGTTCTCTGGTGGATGTCATTAATCCTTTCTCTAAGGTCAACCACGTAGTCCTCCTCGCATGTTGGGTCTTCAGTGGGAAATCCGAATTTAAGCTCACTGGGTAGCCTGGCAGTTCGGCCAAATAAAACTTCAGATGGAGTATATCCAGTTGTACTGTGAATAGCATTCCGGTAGGCCATAAGGAATAAAGGTATTCGCCGATCCCAATCCCGTTGATTCTCGTCCACGACTTTAGAGAGATGTTCCTTCAGCGTCTTGTTGAAGCGTTCCACCATTCCATCTGATTGTGGGTGAAGAGGTGTGGTCCGTGTCTTCTGTAGTCCGATTGCTGCGCATACTTCCTGGAATATCTTCGACTCGAAGTTTCTTCCCTGGTCGGAATGTAATTCCATTGGCACTCCGAACCTGCACACCCAGTGGTCCACTATCTGGTCGACAACGGTTTTCGCTTCTTGATTTGGGATCGCAAATGCCTCGGACCACTTGCTGAAGTAATCGGCAATAACCAGGATATAACGATTACCGCTTTTAGTTTCCGGAAACGGTCCTGCGATGTCGACGGCGATCCTTTCAAAGGGAGCACCCACATTGTACTGGTGCATTTTACCCCTGGTTTTGACTTTGGGTCCCTTACTAGCAGCACAAGTAATACACTTTCGACACCAGCTCTCAACGTCGCTTCTTGCACTCAGCCAATAAAAACGTTCCCGTACCTTTTCCATGGTTTTGTTGATGCCCAAGTGCCCACCAGACACTCCATCGTGCATTTCCCGTAGAATCTCCTGGACTTTCGACCGTGGAACCACAAGCTGCATCTTAAAGGATTTTCCATCCGGCATTTCCCATTTTCTTCGCAGAACGCCATCTTGTACATGGAGAGAGTCCCACTGCGCCCAATATGCCTTTAATGTGGGACTTCTGTCGGATATATCCCTTGCGCTCGGTTTCTCCATAGATTCCTTCCATGCAAGGATTGGCTCAATGTCAGGGTCTTCTTGTTGTGTGTTGCGAAGTTCCTCAGTACTCCAGCCTTCTGCAGGTTCGGCTCTTACTCGCTGGACAGTACATTCGTCTTTTTCCTCCTGTCGCACGCAATGCTTACAATTGGGCTCACATGGTCTCCGGGATAATGCGTCCGCGTTGCAGTGCAGTCTTCCTTTGCGATGTTGTATCTCGAAGTCATAAGCCTGCAATCGCTCGATCCACCTTGCGACTTGGCCCTCAGGATTTTTAAACTGCAGTAACCATTTGAGCGCGGCGTGGTCGGTACGCAAGATGAACTTCTGGCCGCTCAGGTACTTCTGGAAATGTTTCGTCGCCAGTATTAAAGCAAGGAGTTCTCGCCTGGTAACACAATAATTTCTCTCTGGTCGGGTAAGCACTTTGCTGAAGTATGCTACGACTTTCTCCTGCCCATCGTGTAACTGCGACAATACTGCGCCAACACCCACATTGCTAGCGTCTGCGTCCACAATAAATGTCTTGCCGGGGATGGGGTAAGCTAGTACCGGTGCTTCGCAAAGTCGCTGCTTCAGATGCTGAAAGCTTCTTTCGCACTCACCTGACCATTTAAATTGTCTTCCTTTCTCAGTGAGCTGGTGCAGACACTTTGCAATCCCGGCGAAATCTTTGACGAACCTCCTGTAGTACGTAGCAAGACCGAGAAAGCTCCTTAGCTGGTGTTTGTCCTTGGGAACTGGCCAACTTCTCACAGCTTCGATTTTCTCTGGATCCGTCTTCACGCCATCCGTCGATATCACATGCCCCAGATACTTTACTTCTGCTCTGAAGAGCGCACACTTCTTTGGATTGAGCTTTAAGTGTGCTGCTCGAAGTCGTGAGAAGACCTCCCTTAAGTTGTCGCGATGTTCTGCAAACGTCTTTCCCAAAACGATGACGTCATCCAAATATACCAGACAGGTTTTCCACGTCAGACCATGTAAGACACGTTCCATAAGACGCTCAAAGGTGGCCGGAGCGTTACACAGACCAAATGGCATTACTGTAAACTGCCAAAGCCCATTGCCAGTTGTGAAAGCGGTCTTCTCTTTGTCTTCTGGATGGATCTGTACCTGCCAGTAGCCACTTTTCAGGTCGAGAGTGGAAAACCATTTTGCTCCAGAGAGTGTGTCCAATGTGTCATCTATTCGAGGTAAAGGGTAGCTGTCCTTCTTTGTGACATCATTAAGCCTCCGGTAATCCACGCAGAATCGAGTACTGCCGTCCTTCTTTTTCACCAGTACAACAGGCGACGCCCACGGACTTTTCGAGCTTTCGATCAAACCTTCTCTTTCCATGGTCGATATCATCTCGGCGGCCTCGTCCTGTTTAGCCAACGGAAGTCGTCTGGCAGGTTGGCGGATTGGTCTAGCATCTCCGGTGTCTATGCGGTGTTGTACTAAGTGTGTTCGACCATAGTCTCCATCCTGTGAGGCAAATATATCAGCAAACTCGCCAATTAGATTTTCCGCTATGGTTTGCTGCTCCTGATTTAGCTCACAGTCTCCGAGTATAGTCTTACATACCTCGGCCAATTTAGATGGAGAGACAGGACTTGCAGGCTCACTCTCAGCTATTGTCGAAATGGCTGCAACGGGCACACATCTTCCGATCACCTCTCCTTTTCTGAGCTTAACGGTGCGCTTATTTGGGTTCATCAGTCTTACCGGCACCATGTTATCCCTGGGCTCTGCAAGAATTTTTCCCACGACGTAACTTTTAAATTCACTTTTGTTGTCTGGCTCGATGAGATAGAATCGGTGGTTTCTAGGATCACCCTCCAAACGTGTCCAAAGAACTGTCTCTGAAGAGGGCCGCAGAACTTCATCGCCTCCCAGTATTGCTCGAAGATTCACAGCGTTGTCGTTTCCGTATACCATAGGGATCTCGATGGTTCGATACCTTAGCACCTGCATTTGAAGGTCGAGAATTACCTCGTGTGCCTTCATGAAGTCCACTCCAATGATGCATTCGTCGCATATGTCGGCTACCAAGAATGCATGTGAGAAGGTCAATCCCTCTAGTTGTATCTGTAGCTGCACCTCCCCGTATACTTCCGCCGCTTCTCCTGTAGCTGTCTTCAGACTGTAGCAGCTGGTGTTATGTAGCCATGACGTCTGAACAAGGTCTCTTCGGATGATGGAGGCCGTGGCACCTGTGTCAATAGTGGCCACGCATATTCTGTTGGCGATGATTGCCTCTACTGTCAGACTCTTGTTGCAGCGTTTTGTTTGCGAGACTTGGATGATGGTCCTGGGGGCGTCGATTCCATCAACCAACTTCTGCTCCGACATCCTGCCAGATGCTTCTTCATTCTGTCTCCTTCTAGCGCAATGTGGGCAACCCGCTTGTCTAACTGAGGCTCGGCACTGTCGCTGCAGGTGTCCCAGTTTGTTACAGTTCCAGCATCTCATTTGTCCCCGAGTGGTGTTCGTGTTTTGCCTTTCGATGTCGATGCGTTGACATGAGCACTCTAGACCAGCCATTTCCCTTATGCGATGGCAACCTTGCGAAGCTTGGTCTGCAGCTTCCATTGTCAGGGCGAATGCTAGTGCTTCAGCGAGAGTCTTCTTCCCTGCCATTCTTACAGCCATTTGTAGCTTTCCATCCGCAATGGCATTGGTAAACGCATCGGTTGCCAACTCGTTTATTATCTCCCTGCTGGTGTTGGGATAAGACAAATTCGCTAATCGCTCGATGTCGGCTTGCAACTGTTGAAGCGTCTCACCCCTTGTCTGAACTCTTCGGCGCAACTGGACCCGGTAAACTTGTTGCATGTGGTCGTCGCCAAACCTCATCTCGATGGCCTTCACCATGGCATCATAATCTTTTTGTTTTTCTTCAGGGATGGTCTGCAGCAGTTCGGCAGCTGTTCCTCTGAGCGCAAGCGTGAGAGCAATTGATTTATCTTCGTTGTCCCAGTTGTTTGTCAACGCTGCAGCTTCGAATTGTCTCCTATAAATCGGCCACGATGTTTGGCCATCGAAGACAGGCGGCTGCATTTCTTTGCGTCGTGGACCGTCGGGCAAATATTCTCGCACTTTCTGTTTCTTAACTAGCTCCAGCTCCTTAGCCAGTTGTTCAACTTCCGATTTGACTTCAGTGAATTTTTCCTCCACGCTTTCAATTCTTTGATCTACTGCCTGGAACTTTTCCTCAAAAAACGCATTCTGGGAATCGAGTTTGCTTTCTAGAGCTTTCTTCTGCTCATCGAACTTAGTATCTAGCTTTTCATCGAGAGCGTTCTTTTGTTCTTCGAGAGCGTTCTTTTGTTCTTCGAAAGCATTCTTTTGTTCTTTTTGGCCGCTCTCCAGCTTCTCGAATTTGTCTTCGAGAGCGTTCTTTTGTTCTTCGAGAGCGTTCTTTTGGCTACTCTCCATCATTTCGAATTTCTCCAGAAGCAACTTCATGAAAGCGGGCATTTCATCGGCAGTACTTACTGTGCTTTGTTGCTGTTCGTCTTGAACATCGAACAGCATCGTGTCTGGATGTCCACCTTCCTCGGTAATAGCGTCCTGGAGTCGGAGCAACAATTCCCTTTTGAGCCCCGAAGTCTGGAGGTTTCTTTTACCCAATTCCGCTTTTAACTCAGCTGTCGTCAATTGTTCAATTTTTCGACCCATTTTGAATTGTCTTCACACAATTTTCACAACACAATCTGTTGTGAAAATTCACTCCCGAATAAACAAATCACTGAAACCGTTTTTATAACTTAGTTAATTATAGCTTTATCGCACAATCAGCTTCAATGTATCCGGAATATTCCACAATCAAATTTGTATGAGTCACCGACACTGTTTACACACACGATATCTCTGGAAAATTCCACTGCACAAATAAATCGTTTTAGTCACCGACGCTATTTACGCGCACTTTTTCTAGAAATCTCCACTTAAAACTGTTTGACACACTAACACTGTTCCGGATAATTCCACTGTAGAATTTACCCGCACAATTATGAGTTTTATCCCACTTCTGACACCAATGTAATATTTTCGGCCTGGGGTTCGTTGAATAAAACTCAATTTCACTTTTATAATCACACAATGAAACACTTTATTTATCAAACAAACTTATTTAAACTCAGATCACACTGTTATTCAACTTTACTATTTAGAATTCAACACTTTATTTCAACTCAATCACTTTTTACTTTATTACCGATTTTCACAAGTCCACGTTTAAAATATAACTGTCTCATACGAGCCTGCCACCCGTGTATTTATACAAAATTAAGCACCTTCTAGTACGTTCCATACCCCCTTTGGTAATTTTCCACTAGTACTCCTCCGCTGAATTCCAAGGAGGGGAAATCGAAATTCGAACTTCGAATATGACAGCTGCTGTCAGATGACTGGAATGACAGTTGGGTATGTTCGTTTAGTGAATCGAGCGGGTGCGTCTGTAGAGCGAATCGATGGGTGCATTCAGGGACTCCTGCGAGTTGTTTTATTTCTTGTCGCCACATAACAATATGTTTGGTCTGTCTTGGAGTGAAAAGTATTTGAAAACCCTTTAAGGAAGAAAAAGTTTAATTTTTATTTCCTTTAAAGGCAATGGCCGAAGAATTGAAGTTGTCTTATAAGACTAAGAATGTTATTATCAGATCCGATTTCTCTTTACAAGAGTTGCAACCTTATTACAAGATTGAAGCTGTTTTTAGGCTCTTACTTAAAAACCTAAACTCTACCGGAGTTGAAGTCTTACAACAAGAGTCTTATAAGAGCCCATTATACCCTTGTTATAAGATTTCAGCGCTACAGGAGTGATACTTCCTTAACAAGAGCGTTACAAGATCATTTTTGACACTTATGACAAGATTTTATGCTCGAAGAGTATCAAGGGCATTATAAGAGTCTAATAAAAGCTATTTTGACGTTTTTAGCGTGCAACTCTCAAGTGTTAGTTAGTTGGGTGGGAAGAGGTGTTCCCATAAGAGCGAAGAGGTAAAGGCAACCGAAATGGTATGAGCCCTTACTAGGCCGGTCTTGCTAGGAAGACTTGACGGGGGAGAGGGGGGTATATTTGGTGCTCCCCTGTAAGGTGCTTCCTCTCGCACATAGGTGCTCCCCTGTAAGGTGCTTCCTCGTTTCCGTGTGGAGGAGGGACGGGTTTTGTGATTCAGTTCGTTTAGCCAGTTTGACCTGGAGATAAAGTTCATTATCTTTAAATTCGAGTCGCGCAAGATCATTTAGATCAGTGTTTTTCAAACTTTTTTAATGCGCGACCCCTTAAACAATAAAAAATCCCTCCCTGGCGACCCCCGAACTATTACAAAACTTAAAGACAAGCCACTAAAAAAACTTTCTGATCGACGTTCACAAAAGAAGGCGGAGACCAATAATAAGTATGTATTCAAAAGTTGAGCGGTTGCGTTGATATCTAATCATTTGGGTAAGTTTCATCAAAATTCAGATTGTTCAGTGGTGCCAGTTGAGTACGGAAGGACAAATTATTGAGATTATGGAAAGTTTTTTGGCGCTTTTTTAGCTTTATTCTTGAGCTCTAAAAGCTAAAAAAGCGCCATTTTGTGGATCATTTTTTGCTTTTAATTTCACATTTATTTATTTTTGGGGTGCCATGCTGTAGTGGTTATTGTGTGTGCTTACTACGCTGGAGGTCTGGGTTCGAATCCTGCCATCGTCACCTGAAAAAAAAGACTTCTTCTTTTTCACGGCCCCCACTTCCGCGAGGGTCTGACAAGCCCTCCGAGAGTATTATTTGTCTTGGAAAACTTCTCAAAGTGCCGTTCGGATTCGGGAAAAAATTGTAGGTCCCCTTGTATGCAAAGAAATTAACACACCAGCATACATTGTTGAGAAGTTGGCCCTGGTTCACCTCGAGCTGTTGCGCCACTCTTTTTATTTTTTTATTTTATTTATTTATTTTTGATACTTAAGCTCTCTTAAAAGCTTCAAGGGAAGGATAAGAACTATCTTATTGAGAAGATACGATAAATGATTCCTCTTAGAATTTCGTTTGTGGTCAGAGTTTTTCGAAGAAATTTCTTCAGATGAATCATTCGAGTAAACCATAACAATAAACCATAACCATAACTTTGCGTGAAGAGGCACCTTTTGGAACTTGATTCTTATGCCGCAAGGACAGAGATGGGTACGAAATTAATGTCATTCCAATGGATGGATCGACCATCGATAAAGATAAAAGAATAAAAATCCGCAAACCACCCAAAATATTCCCAAAATATCCATCTAGCATATTCTGAGCTCAAAAATGAGCCTTAAAATGGCTTGTTGGACTCGCCACTTCTTACCTTTTTGAGCACACATAAGGAGTTTTAAGCCCACAACCCCCGTAGATTTTCTTGGCGACCCCCCAGGGGGTTGCGACCCACAGATTGAAAAACACTGATTTAGATCATCAAACAAGTATTTACCCAAAGTTTTCCTTCTCAAAGTCGATAGGTTGGGACAGTTGCACAGAAGATGACCCATGGTCTCTTTTTCCTCCTTATCCCTGCAACTTCTGCAAAAATTGTTGAAGGGAGCTCCAAGTCTTCTGGCATGTCGTCCTATCAGACAGTGGCCTGTGAGGACCCCAATTATCTGTCTAAGATTCAGCCTATTGAAGGAGATGAGTCTCTTTGTGTTCCTACGATCAAGCTCTGGCCAGATTTGTTTGGAAGAGAGACATGTGCTGATGTTATTCCACCTATTTTTAGCCATTGTGATGGCTTCGGTGTACAGGTGGAACTTTATCAAGTTATGGGTTTTGTGTGAGTCGGATAAGCATTAGCACCTTCTTTAGCTAACTAGCTAGAGAATTCGTTGACTCTGCAGTTGCCTGGAATATCCATTTGGCCTGCAATCCAGCACAGGGATACGTTGTACCTGACAGCAATCTCGTTGAGAGATTCGCGGCACTGCCTTACCAACTTGGATCGTATCGTTGGCGAATCCAAGGCTAAAGCTACGATTGCACGGCCATTATTTTGCGTCATTTAAAGGACTCTGTAACGTAAAAATTCCGTCACAAAACCGTCATTTAAATGTCGCTCTGTGTGATCGACATTTTTGGGACGACTTTTTAAGCGTCATTTAAATGACTAGGAAAATGGCAGGGGAAATGACGCGAATTTGAAGTCATTAAAATGGTGCAAAAAAATGTGACCGCCATTAAATGAGGGTTAGAAAAAATGTCCAAGCTTTTTCGTTTTGAGTCATTTAAATGACAGTGTCACAAAAATGACATCTCACGAAATGCCACTTTTTCTGTGCAAATAAAAAATGACGGAGCATTTTGCAAATTGTTTGTTTCGCTTTTCTTGGCGAAAGGACGTGTTGCGTGTGTGTTTTTAATGAAGTAGGTATGTCACTATCGAGTAATTTCCTATTTTTTAGCTCGGCATTTAATGACACCCCAACAAAACAATTTCAATGACGCGGAATGTGCGTCATTTAATTTTGGGACAAAAATGGCCCTGCAAGTCGTTTGGTGTGATCGCCAATTTTTCACAAATGACCGATTCAGAAATGTAGGTTTAATGTCGCTCTAATTCGACATTTTTTCCTGACGTCACAGAGTCATTTAAATGACACAAAAAATGGCCGTGTAAATGTAGTTTTACATGTATAACTAAAACTAAACTAACTATAAGGCTATTTTCACAACTCAACGTCTGAAATATAACTATCCTCTTCCGAGCCTGTCATTGGTGTATTTATACAAATTCACCGCGTTCTCGACGTCTGGTAATTTTTTGTATTGGTACCGTCCGTTGAATTTCATGGAGGAAAAATTTTCCATATTGAAATTCGGAATTCGAATATCAGGCTGGTGACAGCTGACTCTATTGACAGTTGGGTGTGTTCGTTTAGTGAATCGAGCGGGTGCACTCAGCGACTCCTGCATCTTTTTACTTCTTGTCGCCACATTACGGTTTTTTTTGTGGTTGGGATATGATTGGGATATGATTTTCCTTTTTCTAGAGAAACAAGGTAGATCATTGCCTTTAATCGTCATCCGCTATTACCCCTTATATTGCCGTTGGAAACACAAAGTATTAATTAAATTATACCCGAAAATCACCACCTAGACCTAGAGTAAAGAAATCGAATTTGAAAACACACACCATGTATTAAAAAAGTGTTTAACAGCGGTATTTTATGGCCTGGTTGCCCAGATGCCTTATTCGTTTTATATTCTAATTATTTTAAAAATACTGCGAAAAAAATGACAATGTATTATGTCCCAAATGATTATTAAGCTTACAACTTCACTTACTTTAAATTTCACCTGCTGAAGCTATCCATTTTATCAATGCGACCTATGCGGGCATCACTTTTCTGTGGTGAATCAAAAAATGTTCGCCCCATTTCCACCATAGTCCGTTTGTTGAAAAGAAAGGACAATAAATCTGTGTGAAAGAAAACACAATCGCGTCGGCCATTAAAACCATAGTACAGGGGAGAATCGACACTTCTCTTCTAAAATTCTAAATTCCTCTGGTAAATAGTTACTTTTATACCCTAAAATTGTGCAATTTATAAGTGAAGGATATAAATATTAATTTTACGTATAAATTATTCGAAATAAAGCCGTGTACAAAGTGTGAATTTGTGTTTACAAAGCGACAAAATCTCGGCTAGACAATTTTTTCGTTGCTCATCAGTTTTCATTTTTTGTTCCTTTCAGATTGCGGTGCGTGTCGTCCTACGTTTTATGTATACAAATCTCCAATGGTGGACAGTTTTTTTTAATTGTTAATTGGAGTGTTGTGTTTAATAATTTTCGTTTGTTGTTTTCGTAATTTTAATCGGGATTGTGCAAAACTTTGAATTTTGGATTGATATGTGAGTACAAAACCCATAAATTTAGTTTTTTTCCTATTTCTGTAGATATTTATGTAAATTATGTGTGTGTCTCCATGAAGAGAGTGCATTGCTTGCTCTTTCTGTGTGTTGTTTATGTGTTGATGTTGATGGGAAAAATGTCAAAAGAAATACTTTTGGGTGGAAACAAATTAATTTTTTCGTTCTTATTAGTTTATTTTGCTTAAATTAAATTTACCGCGCAAATTTGTGCTCTATGGAACATTTTTAATTTTAAAATGGGTAATTACAAGGTTTTTGGAAGAAGGTAAAAGCATATTAGGTCTGTGATACAGGTGTATGCCTTAGCATAGGTACTCCTAACCAAAGACAAACTGATTAAAAAAAAAACTTATTTGTTATTTGTGCGCCAACTCCCACAGCTCGTGGTATAGCTTCCAAAAAGGTTTGAGTAGGACCACTATCCAAATGGATCCATAATTCTACCCTAAAAAAACTATTCCTCGCTTGACTTCTAGAGAGAGCCCAGTGATGCCCAATGGTCCCATGTTCTAGCAGTGCCGAGACAACCTGACGTTGAAGACTGGTCAATCAGATTCATCCAACATTATACATCAGAACTAAACCCTGAATGTCCTTTACTTTAATGTCAGCTAGGAGCACATTGTACATAACGTATATATTTCCTGCAAATAGGAGCACTTTTGGAGTGTAAGCCTTGATGTCTTGCGCCAGTCTTAAGAACTTTAATTTCTTGGTTTCACCAGCAGCAGTGTACGAATGTTCCTGAATTGAGAGCAAGGCTTCCAGTAGCTCTTTTGTTTCACCGATTAATGACGCAATATCTGCGTTAGAATGCTGACCAAAGGCCTCCGGTCTATCGATATTCGGTAAGAGCTCTATACTGTCCTTATAAAGACTTTTAAAGTTCACCCTTTCACTGAGACTTGCAATCACCTGAAGACGAAATGATCCGCTGCTCATTACACTTAATTTTGTGCAGAAACATTATAACATGATGGACAGTAGTGAATTTGACGCAGGGTTCCAATCCTACAGGCTAAAAGTCAACAGTCGACTTGACGCACCTGGGTGGGTTATAAGTACACAATAAGTGAGGCCATGGTCCACACGGAATTTCCATTGTGGATTATTGAGCTCTCAAGTGTGTATGCCCGGTACACCTTCCGTTTGACGTGGGCAAGTTTTACTTGACGAATCTGTTTCTACATTTGGTGTCCTGAAGCGTATTCATCTCTGATCTAGTTGTTGCAAGTTTGGTCCACTCTTTTGTTTCTCGGGATATGTATCAGTATGTCCTGGCACCCTGCACAGAGTTGCTGTATTACCAAATAATATCTAGCCTAGAATGTTCGTGCTTAGTTCAACAGCTCCTGACTTCACTACGTCTGACCACTATGGCTTAACTTAGGTCCTCCACTCATCCGATTTATAACTTTCCGCGATTTTCAATTATTATCCAGTAAATAATAATTTACTAATTAATAATTTAATCCAGTTCCAACTATAGAAAACCGGCTAGTCTTGAGTCTAAAGAATGGAGGCCATAGGATCTATTGTAGCTGTTGGACTTATTGTAACGAAGCTACTTTACCTGGTAGCTTCGTTTCCGCTCAGTTGTTCCTCTTCCGCTCTCCCTTACTACTTTTAATCCTTTGTATGACTAGCATGAGACCAGTTGCACTGCTATCTAGATAGCCATTTCTTCAGCTGCCCAGTAACGCAACAGAGTGGAGTTCAATGCTTCAAAAACTTAATACGGCCTTCTTTTATTGAAGCATAAACGTAATGAGAACGCCGCGAAATGATAATGTTTCTTTAAAAAGTGCAAAAAATATACCCCTGATCAGATCTTCCTTTTCTAAGTCATACAGTCGACCTAAGCTAGAATAAAACTCCCATGTCTGGGCAGTCTGGGAAGTGGGTTCCCCAAAAACTAAATTATTTAATCCGTGGGTAGGCTGGAAAAAACTGCTCTGCATCTGCTTGACAGGACGTCAAACTATGGTGGAGGTTTATTTGACCCTTTATTGTTTTTTGTAGCCTTTTCATAGCAGTGTCCGTTACGTGCGTGCTTTCAGCAGTTTGCTTGAGAAACTTGAAATCGATCTAACTTGGTTCCAACCGAGAACAACAGAATTTCATTTTCGCCACTTTAGTCCGGGGCGTCTCGTCGAAGGCGACAATATAGCCTTTGGTATCCTTTCCTATTCCTAAGCCATTCTATTTGCATGGAAGAGAAAAGTTGTGACCGTAACATGGATAACTGCCGCCGATATGCTTAGTGAAGCAGTTATTCTCATCATAAAACGTCTTATTCCCTACAGAGTTAAAAGTGTCAGGCCAAAGGAGGACTGCTGGTGGGATTTGAGGTGGAGGAAAGTGAGCTTTCCGTTTTCAAGGCCAACCAAGAATAAGTGTAACGCAGTTTTTCGACGTGTCAAATTTCAATATGACCATGAAATTGGGGCAAAAAATCCTGCAATGTTCTGATAATGGTCTTTTGGAAAGCAAATAGAAAAACTCGACATCATCTGCCATACCATCATTCATCTGTGACAATATTCCAATTGTTAGCTCGTTAGATAAAGACAATTTTCTATTCATTTTTTCATTATTTTCTATTCAGCTTCATCGCTTCCTGATTGTGATATGTCTCCTCCTGTACTTAAGCGCGTCGAAAACTCTATAAATCAAGCATACTTTTTGTGGACTAAAGACTTTCTTTAAAGCGTTCGGTCCGAGTCGTACTAGACGGATTCAAATCTGATATCCATAACATTAGTGCTGGTGTACCTCAGGGCTCAGCTTTATCTCCAAAACTCTTTCTGATCTTCATAAACGACCTTTTATCCAGCACATCCAATACATTACACTCAATTGCTGATGACAGCACTAATAACTCATCATACTCATTTTCTGTAAGATATCTAATGTGAAAATTTCTGATGTGACCATAATATTAAAGTAGGGTCTTTTAAACAGAATGGAATTCAATCTAAAACCCTGAGCTGTCTACTATCATGCAAGCTAAACAGAACCCTTTAGCCTTTATCTATCAATGGAACTTGCATTGCTGAGTCCGTAAAGTGTTGTGTGTGTGACTGACAACCTGCGTTACTTGACTTTTTAGAACATCGTCGTAATGTCTGCTGTCTTTCGTTAGTCTATCGCTTCATCTAAGCAGATTGTTCAAATAGAATGGCTGGCTGTATAGGTTCTCTTAAAGAATTCAGAAGCAATACGCGTTGAAGAACGGATGCTCATGAATGCACTTTGAGATCGGCTTTGGACGTACGGCATGAAAATGGAATTGTTTTTTCTAGCACAACATCACGAATGAGGAACAGGTTTCCACTCGCAGTGTTTCCCCGTAATTGTAGTTTGCAACAGTTCAAAACCAAAGTGCACGAGTACCTCCTTTCATCTCCTCTCATCCTTTTCACACGCTCTGTGTTAAGTTATTATAAGGGAAGTCATAAACCCCTTGAACGCGAGTAAATTATAAAAAAAACACGCCGACCAGAAAGCCGCTCATTTCGAGACGGACGCTCCTGTATTTTTCGTCTGTTTGTTGCTGGTTTTGGTCCGCCTCGGATGTTTTCCATACCGGCATCCATCATATCTGGTGAGCGTTCCTCTTTTCTTCACCTGGGGAGGCACCCTATTGGAGACCAGCAAACCCAGAAGGGATGTCGATGTCGATTTTAGCTATTTCGGTCTTATGGAATTGTTTATCTACCCTTTCGTCTCTTTGGACTTGGTTTACCCTTGTCCACCCCTACCTGGTCTAGGGGACAGCTTTCAATTTCGCACCATGGAGAGCTCTAGTTGGTCCACCAATGATTTGGTAAAGTCGTAAGATGCGTTCGGACCAACTTATCTTGCCGTAATTAGGGTCACGCGCAACTATGTGGCTGACGATATGTGCTCCAAGGACCTGCTCGAATTTTCTGCCTGATGAAAGCAGTGCACTTGCCGTTAGGATCCTTCATTACCTCGCTGTATTGACCCGCTCGGCTTGCGTTTCGTTTTTCCGAGTTAGTAGCACTTCATTTCGTCTTCTTCGGCGGCCTCGGAAGACTGCTTTATTTTCGAGGCGAAAAATCCCGGTCTGTTACGTCATCTTTGGGTTGCTGCACTTCTTTTGGCAAGAAAACTTCTGCCGGCTTGCGGCACCATCCTTTCGGCCTGCCAGACATCCTTCTTTTTCCGGTTTCGTACTTAGCAGACCGGCCTTAGTTGGTAGACTTGTAGCAACGTCGTTGGTAATGGTCTTTCTGTCCCAATGCTATGGAAGATAGTTCCTTATGAGTGAGGAGGGATTTTCCTTCGCTGCTATTTAATGTGCTTGTTCTAATGCTTGCTTCAATAACCGTCAGGAATTACCCTACTAAATAGGTTTGCTAAAGTCTTGGCCTTTTTTTAATCACCAAATCGCAATCGTCGGAGTGTACGGCGAAGACCTCTTTCTCCCTTTTCTTTAAGGTCACCTCGGCATCGATTAAACAGGCCTCAAGAGTCTCGCTTATATCGCACGGCACCACCAATAAGGTGTCGACCTGTGCCTTCGGCACTAAGGGTGCCCTTCTTAATTTAATACGGTACGAAATTTCGTTAACACGATGACATTCCGAACGGTTGGTCTGCCCGGCAGAGCAACCCTAACGGGGTAACGCGTTGATGTGTCTGCAGGTCTTCGCCTAGGCACCTGCGAGAGCTCCTCAGTAGGTGGCTTAATATACCCATATAGCATTGCATCCTTTGACACGGTTTACAATAAGCTCACACACACTGAAATCAAGTTAGACAAAACATCAACCGACATAATCATCCGTCGGCCTAAGGAGCCCCACACCGAGGGTTCCCGACTTAAATACTGCCATGTGCGATTTTAACATCGATCGGTGAAATATAGTGCGTCTCGACTTTGATTTATTCGTCTTTTCCAGGGTTCCAGGGTGTTGGCACTCCTGCGGATGCCGCAGAAAGCGGCTTTAAAAGCGCTTCCAGTATACATTGGATAGGATCTTATATGCGACTACATTAGCAAAGATATGCCACGATAGTCCAACATGAGCAATTGTTTTCTTGGAGATAATCCGATTGAAGCTGATGGCACATGTTTACTTCCATCCTTACTTCGCTTAAACTTTGTTCGTATACCGCTTGAAAGTGCCCACATAAATCCTTATTGGGAACACTCGCTCAAGAACCAACCTTAGCCTGCCAATTTGGGTTAAAGCAAAGGTAAGGTTTTCCAATGCAAACAACGATACGTTCGGTTAGCATTCTGATTTTATTTGTTCTAGTATTGAAATTGACCTCAAAATGTGTTTTTTAAATCTAATAAAAGAAACATATCTCTAAAAAGGGACCATTTAGACTTGAATATTGTTTATCTTATGCAAATGAGTATGAAAATTAAATAAAAATCATCTCATAAATAAAAAGCATAAATTAATAAACTATTCGACCTTGAGTCCTTTTTTAGCATGCATTCGTTATTCGACTTTTATGCATTTATCACATTTGACCGTCAGAGGGTTCAACTTCATTGTCAGCATCGGCAGCATCAAAGCTCGATATCCTATCCATACTTCAGCTACGTTTAGCCTTATTTTGTAGACTCGCATTGGATTTGGATACCCACTACCCAGTGATATGGGAGTGTATATGAAATCCATTGATTTTTCTCCTCGCCTAACTTATGGCTCTTCCCACTTTCACCTCTGTGTCCCATGCTTTACTAAAAACTCAACACAAACGCAGGGGCGGCGGGTGGCGGGTAGTTCGACGAGGAGGTACAAGTACAACACGCAGCAAAAGAGCCGAACACCACTTAATCCTCTTTTATATTGTTATTTCAATACCCTTGCTACCCCTCTTGTGTGCTGAAGAGAAGTTGACGGCGCTGGGTGATTGTGCTGCGTTGTTGCTCATGCTTCATCCTCTTCTGGCCACAACCTGCTATGAATGGCAAGCAGGCATATCGACATGGCAAGTGATGAGTTTGTTCCTCTCTCACACTGATGCTGTGGTGCTGGATGTTGATGGCTGTTGCTGCTCTGGGTTGGCTGAGTGAATTGAGTGCCTGAAGGAAAAACTATCTTTGAGATACATTCAGTCCACTTCGGGAAATAGATTCGAGTTGTTTGTCGTGTTTGCTGCTTTCAGGGTTGACGGCTCGTCGCGTTTTTGAAGTAGACTCTCCCTGGTACTGTTTTCGGTTTCTCTGTGATCTTTTTGTTATTTGTTTGTTCTTTTATTTATTTTCGTTTTGCCTGAACGCTTTAGTGCATGCATTCTATAAGCCTTTGTTTAAAAAAAATGTATTGAAAGTGATTTTTGTCTATTTCGCGTGAATAGAATTTTGGCAATCGTCCCTCAAAAGGATTGTGTGAAGCGGCCGCAAAATTGATTCCTCTTCCAATTCGAACTTTCACATTATGGAAGACCCTAATCGTATGATGGCCCATACAGGAGGTATGATGGCTCCACAAGGCTACGGAATGCCAGGACAGGATGACGGAACGAACGCTGGCGGCAACGAGAACGAGGTTCGTAAACAAAAGGATATTGGCGAGATCCTGCAGCAAATTATGAGCATTTCGGAACAATCGTTGGACGAGGCACAAGCCAGAAAACATACCTTGAATTGCCACCGAATGAAACCGGCTTTATTTTCCGTACTATGCGAGATAAAGGAAAAGACTGGTGAGTTTTACGTTTTTAAGCTTTTGCAGTAATATTTATTATAATTTTTCAATCCTGTTTAATTGGTCGTACTACACTGATAACGACTCACTTTCCTTAGTCTGCAATTTTTGTTGAACGAGTTGTCTCTTGAATTTGTGTGCAAAGCCCACTGAAGCGAATAAGCATTTTTTTTCATCCATAGTCCATTCGAACCTAATATATTTGGAAAAAACTGTCGACAGTTAAAGGATAACAAAAAAATCGATGACCACGATGATATATTTCAGCGCATGGATTTTTCTCGCAAATAAAGCGAGAAAATAGTGCTCCACCTCCTTAACCTCTTGATTTGCTTTCAGTTTTTTTTGTGTTCGGTCCTCTCCTTTGATGATGGTGACAAAACGAATTTTGATACAGGAAAGTCGTCGTCGTCGTCATTTTTTTGTTGTTGGGAAATCCTTTTTCTCTATGGTGGTATACACAAGATAATAAGATTTGTATTGTATACATAGATATTTTGCCTTTGGGTACCTATGAGACATGATAGGTGGCATCTGTTCTATGTGTTTGCAGTTCTCACAATCTAATATTTTTTTTTTGTGCAAACTTTTTGAAAACATACCCAAATGTATACACAAAACAGTAAAAAAATGCAAAAAGAAAATTAAGGACAACAATGTGATTTTGTTTTGCTATTTTGGAGCGAAAAAAAAATGGATAGACGTGTTTGGCATTTTGGGGGTTTTTATTGCGGGTTGAAGAGTGAAGCGTATGGTGAAATTATGTTAATGCAAGAAAAAACATCACCCAAAAAAAGGGAAACAACAGTATAATATGCCAGCAATGATACATGCTTCAATGGAACGAAATGTGTAGTATAATTGGACAGAGAAAAATAAAATACGTACGGGGTTATATAAATTTTAAAATGGGATCTTGAGCAAATGCTGGCCTTGTTTTTTTCCCACTCGGGATTAATATACGGTTGGAGGATTTGTTCAAAAACGTGGAGTTTTGATGGTTTTCGGAGAGAATTTAGACTGCGTAGATATACCTGAACACCTCGCATTTATGGAGTCGAGAAAGGTGTAACAATGTCAGGTATTTTACAAGTCTGTATGATCACAAAATTGTCTAAGTCGTAGGTAGGGGGACTAACTTTTCCCTAGTTTTGAATTAATAACTCTTATTCGTTATTAATTTAAAACTAGGGAAAAGGAAAACTTGCGAGGTGGCGAGTTGAATATTCCACCTTTCTAGCACTTCTAAGCATCGGCAAATCTGAAAGCTTAAGAGAGCAAGAAATTGGTACAGCTTAAAGACGTGCGCAAAAGATCTTATTAAAGAAGATAATAAGCCCCTTAGTTATATACTAATTGTGCGCTCATGCATCCCCTACTAGCGACGACACACTAATTATTATACCACGGCGCGCCTTAAAAGCCGTGAGCAATTTTTACCGCAGGATATCTCATTAAATGCCTTCTTACACGAACGACGAAACAGTCGACGTCGACAGTTGAAATATCATTGGGTCTTATGGGAGCGAGTGCTGTCGCTCGTGAAGGGCCTCTCATAAGACTCAATGTACCCAAAAACTGTTTGGTCGCTCGTGTGTGGCCAGACTAAGTGTGGATTTCACCTTACTTCGTCTTCTCGGTACGTTTTCAAGTGGCTTTAGAGGTTCAGCACATTTTACTTTCATGTTGGGGGAAAGGAAGAGTAGAGAATGCTTAATATTCGGTCGACCCTAATGTGGATAACAAACGCTATTGAGAAAGAATCTCTTGGATTTCTCTTTTTTGTTTCTGGTTTAGGTCCAGCACAAATATTCCTCGCAATCTATGAAGGGCGAGTTCATCCACCTAATTCAGTCGCTTTTCTGACTGTTGACACTATCTTCCGACTCTACCTTTTAGCCCGCAGGATTTTACCTTAGCTACATTTTCTTTTAAGTTTGAACGTATTGCCTTATGCTTCAAGCGGTCCGTCTAAAAATGGAAAAATTATCTCTTTTGGTACCTTGTCCGTCAATTCCATTGAAACTTCTATAAAAGTGTGCTCATAAATTGCGTAATTTTTTTTTTGTTTTTTTTTTTTTTTTCGTGGGTAGGTAAAAACCTTCATAGGCACTATGAGAATCGAACGCGCGTGCTCATAGTAGTGTGAGATTCTTACTCACTAAAAAAAACCTCCCAATCTTTGTAAGACTGCGACTAAGTTTCCTCAACAAGTAGTTCAAGCTTCTGTATAGTAATCGCGTTTGGCAGGCTACCTTCCAACGAAAGCACCTGCAATACCGTCATTATGTGCGGTTTCCTCTTACGACGCTAGATCCAACGGTCTTGTACGTTGTAGTCGGCGTGCAAGATTTGTCTGATCCCGAGTTCGGAGTATTTCGTGGTTGCAATGGCCGTGAAGGCGAGTGTGAAGTTTGCGAGCAAAGTTTCTTATTTCGTCGGTCACGGTTGCGATGCCTAGATCTCGATGTAAATCGCTATTTCTTATATACCATGGAGCCCTTACGATTGCTCTTAGTGTCTTATTCTGAAAAGTTTCTAAAATAGATATGTTGCTTGGTTTGGTACAACCCATAAAGTTGTATACCGTACGTCCAAGATGGTTTTAGCACTTGCTTATACAATAGCAGTTTGTTATATAAGCTTAGTTTCGAATAACGTCCGATAAGCCAATTCAGTTCTCGTAGCTTGATTTCAAGTTCATCGCGTTTCTTTTTAACGTGTGGCTTCCACTTAAGTTTTGCGCCTAGGGTCATGCCTAAATATTTCGCCTCGTTTGCGTACGGAATTTGTACCGAGTTTATAAATAGAGGTAAGTTGATTACCCTTTTGTAAGTAAAATTAACATGCGTTGATTTTGTCTCATTTAGGAGGATTCGCCAGGCCTTTGTCCATTCGCATATTTTATTCAAAGCGCGTTGGAGTTTTCCCGTTGATAGTTCGACTGTCTTATCCGTAGCGAGGACAGCCGTGTCGTCAGCGAACGTGGCTACAGTCTTTGTCTCTACTTGAAGTACATCTCTTGTAAAAAGTAAAAACTGTGTTGGACCGAGGACGCTACCTTGTGGAACGCCGGCTTGTATTTCTTTGAATTCTGAGTATTCGCTCCCGTATCTCACTCGAAACAGTCTGTTGTCAAGATAAATTGCGTAAAATATGTAATCGCATACAACTATGTATGTTCTTTTAATACCAACATTAACGGTTGGTAATTACAGTTTGAAGTTTAATGTGAAAATTTTTGAGATGCTTTTAGCGGTCCAATGGAAAAAAACTGTTCTGGTATCGCTACGTTCGTCCGTCCGATCGCTTTATAACTTCTGAACGGTAGGTGGAAATATTCAGAGAACGCAAATCTTTTGTATACATATACATAACGGCTTAATTACAATTTGAAGTTCCATACGAAAAAGGATTATGTTTTTAGTACCTATTTTCAGAAGTTTTGTAGGCCAGAACTAAAATGAGGAAACAAAGTCCAGAAATATTGAATATTGAAAAGATTATGAGAAATAAAGAATTGAAAATGGATCACGTTTTTCAAAGTGTTAGATGGCATAACTTGTGAACCACTAAAGCCCGGTTTTTCAGCGATTTTTCGGGATTAAGCCCGAATCTGGAGTTAACCCAGCGAGCAGTTTTTTAGTGCAGAGTTGACTCCGTCAAGAAAGTTGTCAAAATCTTCGACTCTCGAAATTATTGACTCTTCAAACTCTCACTTCACATAGAAAAACATACGAAAAGAAGTTCGAGTTGCACTCAGATGTAATTTTTCATAGAAACACGCAAATCAACTGCCATTCTACACAGAAAAAACATTCAAAGAAGTTCATACTGTTCTCCAGAGTTGATCCGGGATTAACCCCTGATGTAGATTCACTGACAAACTCGTTTTTGTGGTTAACATGAGTTTAACTCCGAAACTGGGATGATTCTTCACGAAAAAACTGGCTCAAAGTACACAACGTCGATATTGAACACATGTAAAAAACACATTTATGTGACAGACTCAATGCTGCCATTTCGACGCGTTTTTAAAAACAAATAGCACAAGAAAAAAACTTAAAAAACGTGTGTGTCCCTCAGTGACTTGATCTGCCACTACCTCGAATTCAATACTAGTTAGGAGAAATGAAATATACCCAGGTCCTAGAGAATCGATATTCCTCTAGGAACATCTCACAAGAATGCATTAAATCTTTTTCTTTTGCCAGCAAGATGTAGAGTGGAAATCGGCCGAAAAATACTTAATGGGTTTCTATTACGTTTTCTATATTATATGTCTTTAAATAATATAGATTTATATATAAAACTCCGTTGTCATCGATATTTTGTTGTTCGTTTAGAAGAGCGTCAGGGCGTTAAACTTGGGAAAACCACACATGAAGAAGCGTAATAGGGTAAAACCGTCGATCCCAATGGTCCTATCACGTTACCTCCGTGTATATAACCATGCTCGGACATCGATCGTGCCGAATCTCCAATGTTGCTACAATGTAGAACCTAGTTGACGAAATCATTCATTCAGAAATGAACGGACGATTAAGGCGACCGTAAAATGGGCAAGGCACGCATAGTTTTGCTAGAACAAAAAAAAAAAATTCATAAGACAATCTAATCACATGCGCATGCACTGATTCATATGGCGCTCCTGGTATGTCTTCCATATCTGCCTTTAAATTCGAATAAACTAAGAAAAAGGTTCGCTATTGTGCCACAGCTCGTGCAGAATAGTGAATGCTTGTTAATGTGCTTTCGACACGGTTGGGGTAAGATCCCGGCGCCGCGTTATGCAAGCAAGCAGTTATCAGAAAAAAAACTAAGATTTTAGCTTACCGGCAGAGTATATAATCCTGTTATTTTAAACATACTTTTTTAAAGTTTAAGATACCAGTGAAGCCCTGTTTTGATATTCCTTCTTATGGTTTATTGCTTAGAAATGAAGTAAAGACTTGTTATGAATGTATTTTGCGCAGTGCTCGTTTGTTGGTATGCTCGTAATTTTGGTGTAAATAAATCAAAGATTCGAAGTAGAATAGGCTCATTAATAGAGTTAAAATGTGGTTTAGTTGGTTATACTTTTTACTAGCGCCCGAATAATTTTTTGTATATGGTTCTAAGAGGTATCCTTTTCCGTGCAAAACCCTTTTGCGCAATGTGCCTCTTCATTGACATTCTTCAGTAAATTTTATAGCAACAAAGTGCTTCTAACCAACTTCGTATGCCTACAAACTCTCAGCTCTTATTTCACACCTTTCGGGTTTAAACTTTGAATCGTGTGGAATTTCATTCTTTCAGTCACACCGGTCCTAAGCTGTTACTTGTCTGTTTGTTCGTCTTAATATTTTGGTTGAATAAACCTTTTTTGAAGGAGGGAGAATTGTCCCCCTCCTGTCTAGTGGAAATGCCCCCTGACGCAATGACGGCAGAAATCCTTTTGCGTCAAAACTACCAAGGCGACTTTCTTCAGGCAATGGAACGGTCAAACTCTGAGCCGGGGAAAGAATGCCATCGTATTTTCACAGATGGCTCCAAAACCGGTCAGGGGTCTGGTGCTGGGAGTCTTTGTGAAAAGCTAGAGCTTTAGACTCCACTACCCCTTAGGTAAATATGCGTCTGTCTTCCAAGCGGAGATTTTCGCTATCCTAATGGATATGGGCTGTATTGTGACTAACAGGTGGAGGGCAACAAGCATATTATGCATATTATCTAAAAGCGGTGCTCAACTGTCTAACCTCGTCCAAGATAAAGTGGTCGAACTCGAGCATTCGTTGAACTTTTGTCGGAAGGCTAAATAAAGGGTGATTTTTTAGCTGGTTTGGTTTTGGCAACACTGGTTTTGACAGCTGACGTGTGTTTAGTACCTTGTGTCACTGTCAAACAGCTTCAGTTTGGCTTGGAATTTATGCTTATTTATGCTTCCATTTTATGGTCGGCATTCTCGACCTTCTGAGCAGTCTATTCGGAAGATTGTGACCAAATTTCGCACCAAATTTACTTTGTTGGAAATTAAATCACCAACACGCTTACGTACTGTGGGGGTATGTCAAGGCTAATGTCTATAGGGACAAGCCCGCTTCGATTGACGCACTGGAAGCCAACATCCATGCATTCATTCGTGAGATACCGGCCGATATGTGTGAAAGAGTATGCCAAAATTGGACTCAGCGGATGGGCTACCTGAGACGCAGCCGCGGTCAACATTTGCATATAATTATCTTTAAACATTAAATGGGATCCAGGGAAGTGAGATCTCTGATGAGCTTGCTAGACAAGGTTCAAAAGAGGTTTTCTCAGGATCCGAACGTGTCTGCCTGTATCTGTATATTGGCTCTGCCATTGATTCTTGAGACTCTCGTAAGTTACAGAGATCGTTGGCGTGACTGCGATGGGCGTATACAGACTATTAGCGTATTATTTTTAAAACTGAATCTTGAAATTGGAGTGGATTACAGAAAAATATTGTTCTTTTCTTGAACACCTGAATGGAATCGTGCTCATGTCAATGTTCTGTTGCAATCCGAATTCGTTCGGTGTCGACCCCGAACACGAAATTTCGTGTTTCGTTTCACCGACGCACGCAAAATTTGACGGTGGAGGCTGGGTGTAGCTTTGATTGTTTATGGTAAGTGACGTTTCGACTTGATTTTCTTTTGCGATTTTATAATATAATAAATAACTAAATAAATGATAAATTTTAGTCAAAACGTTTTTTGTCGTTCTGTTAACAATGAAACCGGGTGTACACCACGCTGAAATGTCGCGAATACCGAGAATTATTTGACAGCTATGTGTGGCAGTTCGGTGTTCAAAAGAATAAGCTATTAACGACTACGCTCAGACATCTGCAAGCAATCAGCGTCCTTTCTTCTATATCTCAGGAGAATCGACAGCAGACTTCTTGTAAGCGTCCTTACCGGCCACCAAGCTTTTGCTAAACACTTGATCGTGATAGGCTAGAGCAAAACCATTCGGTAAATCATTGGAAGTCTTTAATATGGATAGACTAATTGCTTTGATGTTGGTTAAGTTTTGCCGGGCCTTCTAGACAGAAAACAATAACGTGTAAAAAGCAGGAAAATAAACACGATAATTAGTTCCAGGCCCTCAAATATTCAATTGGAATAGGTACTTGTCAAAGATCGAATCCAGATATTGTTGTTTCAAGTATGGAGTCGGTTTAAGGATATAATTATGAAGCTTGTTTATAAGCCGTACAATATGGGGATTAGATGTTTCGATTGCGGAGTTTTTTGTGTCTTGAAAAATGTTGTCTGATAATGAATTCCAAGTAATAATTACTCTTAAAAAATATTAGTTCCAAATTACATTGTTTTTGAGATTTTTAGGCAAAGATTAAACTTATAGTAAGTACGTTAATTGACTTGAAAATTAAGAAAAAACAAATTGTGTTTGTGTTTCAGTCTTGGATACTGGTGAGCGTCAAGAATGTGCAGCGAAGCATGTGTGTCGATCAATTTACAAGACCAATTTTATCACATTTGCGCATTAGCTTGAAATAGTTAATGGGCAGGATGGGCAGGAATTTTTGATTAAGCCAGCGATAAATGTCGACCTTTTTAACGGAATTAATAAGGCGGATTTAATGCTTGGGGCTTTAAAATTGTGATCAGTACAGTATTCGAGTGCGGGCTTTTGACTGTACGTGTATACAAAATTCATACTTGTACAATCTAAATAACATTCAATTTACAGAGTTCAATAAGAATTTTAATTAAAAAAGTTTTTTGTAAATTATTTTCGTCGACATTGCAATCGGCCAACGTTATTCTTATAACTTTATCTAGATTGGCTAAGAACGCTGCATGACAAGTCAGCTTTTTCTTAAACATTATATCAATGCTCCCTATAAACCCAAATCCAATATGTAATTGGACTTGATCCAAATAATGAAAATTTAATTAAAATTTGCTACCAAATTGTAGATAAACGTTTGTTTAACTACAAAAACCTCAAAAGATACCGCGATTCTATTTGGGTAAAGATTGCAAAACGGTTGTCGTTGTCGCGCTTTCCACAAATATAATATTATGTGACAACATTGGAAACTTGTTGCATATTTAACCAATTTCATTGCGAAGAAGAGACCTTTGATAAGATAACGAAATATGTATTATTGTCTTAACCGTTTGAATGTGACTTCAATTTTCTGTTTGCTATGCATTAAATATACGTAAAAAAATCAGCTTTTTTTATGTTGATAGGACTGGCGTCTGTAGGAAGCAGGGATATGCAATAAGTACACTTCTCTTAAATTTTGCTGAATATTTATTTAATAAACTTGCGATAAATTCAAGCTGTATTAAAGGTCGCAATATATAAAGGTATTGAGTAAACCCACTATAAAGTTTTTTATTTTTGCAAAATAGGGCTAGGAAGAAGTTGCGCATTTATTTACACGTGCTACAACCCTCAATTCAAGCGCGAGGATGTTTTTAAAATGCAAAGTAGATAAATTCGTGGAAGCCTAGAAAAGGGTGAAAGTTAAGGAAATGAGAAAGGGGTGATTTCCCGAGCTGTTTGTATGTAAATTTCCGTTTCGATTTTTTTTTTCATTGTACCGCGATGTTATATAACATTTTCGCTGCTGGCGTGTTGTAATATTTTTCGTAATCGAAGTTTTTTTTTTTTACTTTCAAAACATTGAGTATTGAGTTTTTTTTTTTGTTTTTTATGTATAGGAGATTATGTCAATCACAGATTAGAAACAGTAACGTGCGACGCAACGAAACACCTGTGAGCTAATTACACTGAAAATAAAACCTTAGAAAGAGTGTCCTCTTCGGACATTCGGATTGATTCAACAGTTCTATCAAAAATACGGCCAACCCATTTGTAAGATTGAAGATTTGTTACACTGAAATTTTAACAAAAAATTGAAAAAATAAAAAATATTTGTAAGTTTGGCTTCGGAGTTGGTCCAAAAAAATCATTGCTAAGATAAAGGGTGATTTTTTAGCTGGTTTGGTTTTGACAGCTGACGTGTGTTTAGTATCTTGTGTCACTGTCAAACAGCTTC
Source organism: Neoascia interrupta (assembly GCA_947623515.1). Taxonomy (NCBI): domain Eukaryota; kingdom Metazoa; phylum Arthropoda; class Insecta; order Diptera; family Syrphidae; genus Neoascia; species Neoascia interrupta. Next base: position 123,400,823 of record OX392463.1, read on the forward strand.
AGTTTGGTTTGCAATTTAACCATGGATCGTCTTACAAATGAACAACGCTTGCAAATTATTGAATTTTACTATCAAAATTCGTGCTCGGTTCGAAATGTTCATCGCGCGCTGCTTCCATTTTATGGTCGGCATTCTCGACCTTCTGAGCAGTCTATTCGGAAGATTGTGACCAAATTTCGCACCAAATTAACTTTGTTGGACATTAAACCACCAACACGTTTACGTACTGTGCGTAGTGAAGCAAATATTGCGGCCGTATCAGCTAGTGTGACAGAAGACCGCGAAATGTCGATTCGGCGCCGTTCCCAGCAGTTAGGCCTTTGTTACAGCACTACGTGGAAAATTTTGCGGAAGGATTTGGGCGTAAAGCCTTTTAAGATACAGCTGGTGCAAGAACTAAAGCCAGCCGACCTACCACAACGCCGAATTTTCGGTGAATGGGCTCTTGGAAAGCTGGCCGAGGATCCGCTTTTTTATCGAATAATTGTGTTCAGCGATGAGGCTCATTTTTGGTTGAATGGGTACGTAAATGAGCAAAATTGCCGCATTTGGAGTGAAGATCAGCCAGAAGCATTGCAACAGCTACCAATGCATCCCGAAAAAGCCACTGTTTGGTGCGGTTTATGGGCCGGCGGCATTATTGGGCCATATTCCTTCAAAGATGATGCGAATCGCAGCGTTACTGTCAATGGTGAACGCTACCGAGCGATGATAACAAACTTTTTTTTGCCCGAAATGGAAGTTCTTGATTTGCATGATATGTGGTTTCAACAAGACGGTGCCACATGCCACACAGCACGCGAAACAATGGCGCAATTGCGAGGCGAGTTTGGTGAACAGTTAATTTCACGTTTCGGGCCGGTCAATTGGCCGCCTAGATCGTGCGATTTGACACCATTAGATTATTTTTTGTGGGGGTATGTCAAGGCTAATGTCTATAGGGACAAGCCCGCTTCGATTGACGCACTGGAAGCCAACATCCATGCATTCATTCGTGAGATACCGGCCGATATGTGTGAAAGAGTATGCCAAAATTGGACTCAGCGGATGGGCTACCTGAGACGCAGCCGCGGTCAACATTTGCATGAAATTATCTTTAAACATTAAATTGCAAGGTTCAAACTATCGATTCAAATAAATATTTCATTAATTTTTTCGAATTTTTTGTGTTTTTTTTTTTAAAAAAGTTCTCAACCTCTTAAAAAATCACCCGTTATAACCATTCATCATGAAATTCCTGAAGACTTCTGGTAAATTTACCATTTCTGAGTTTAACTTTAAAGTATATCAGTTGCCTCTGTTTCTCTCCTAGGCACAATGGTAAAGTCGGTTAAATCAGCCCATAAACTGAATGTAGGTAGGCAGAGGTAGCAGTTCGAGCATAAACCCAAGTAGCACTCTGATGTGCCTTTTTGATGCCACTATTCGTGTGACTTTCTTCATTTGTGTTTCGGATGGTTATTGGAGTTGTGATGCAGTCGGTACCTTTGTCCAACCTGTCGAATTGAGAAAACGGATGAGATCATGTTTCCCTTTACCCGCGATGTCCCTAAGGTTGCTGATCAGACTATAGAGCGATAGCCAACTCGCGGCAAGAAATGTCTTGTTTCCAAGCTTCCATTCACTATGGATGCATAAGGCTGTTTGATGCTTTACAAAAAATACACTCTAAGCTGGTGAGTATTCACAGACAGAAGATCATATGGAAAGCCCGTGTATGTTTTTTTCGTGTGTTTGAGGGCACGGACAATCTGGCTTCTGGTTAGCGCCGGACATTTTTGCTCCCGCAACTGCGATACATACATATAGTTTGGCCGCGTCGCTTCTAATTAGCCAATGCCCCGTTTGTATCGCCCTAATTCTGGCGGGTTATGTCAGGGAGGTTTTAAATAAAGATTTTTGGTACTATTTTTTAATGTATGCAGACCTTATCTGCTGAGATATGACAAAATGGGTCAACCGTTGGAAGCTGGGCTTTTGAAGTCTAGATATAAGTGGATTTGTTCCTTGACCACTCCCAGTGGAATGTGAACTCTTATCGCAAGTGAAGCTTGTGAGACCTGCCTGGTCAGCTCATCTGCACGCTCGTTTCCTTTTATATCACTATGCCCTGGAACCCGAAGAAGTGTGACCTTGAAACGTTTTAGAAAGCTCGTTCCGGCACTCCTGCACCAGTTTAAACGATATGGTGGCACAGTCAATTGATTTAATGGCTTTAAAAATATTTAATCCTGGGAAAGTGAACTATTTTCTACCAAATATACCAGCTGTATGCGGTAAGCCCAATACAGAAATAGATAGTTGTTATGCGCGATTCATATAAGTGATCCCGGGAATCATATACAAGGTATATGCCTATACGTCCTAAAAATCAACCCCTTTATAAGAGACACTATAGAAAACAGCCAGCACGCGCAGTGAGTCACAACATACATGTCATAGTAGAAAAGCTTCTCCCTCTCATAATTGCTTTTGACTACACTTATAGGGTGTTTCCACCGGACACTGGTGGAATCCGCAATTCAGGCAAATCTTCCTTAAATCCTCTCTAAATCGCGAGTTTATAATACGAATTTTAACCTCCACGAAGAGATCAAAAATAAATCGCGTATGTAAAAATTAATCCCTTGCAGAATTCTATGTGTTCTGTTTGTTTTCTTAGGAAACAAACCTTTTATTGACAGGTGGGTATCATCAACTCGTTCATAAGTTTTGAACTCCAACACCTATTTGTTTACGTTTTTTTATAAAGCCTTCAAAGCTTAGATTTAAATTTCCGTATCGGTGAATACGAGTGAGAAGATGCAACAATCGATCAGCGATCAGTTGATATAAAAGCACCAAAACGGAATTGCATGGAACTGACGAATTTATTCACATCTCTGAACAAATGTCAGAATATGGGTAAATTTATCAATTTCAGCTTATGGACAAAGCTTTAACATGCATGAAGTTGAATATCTTTAGTTATGCAGTAATTTATGAACTCAATAGCGTAAAGCGATGCACAGAACAGTTGTTGTTGCTGTTGATGTGAATGTACGTGGACCTGTCAAAAAAGTTAAATGCACTGAGGTGTGAACGCTGCAACAGAATGGTCGATACTAATGTTGATACAGCTGGTTAATGGTACAAAAGTTGGTCTACTGTCGACTTTGAATCCATTCCAATCCAATCAATATATTTGACGTCTTGTTTTTCTATTCTGGATTATGTATTTCGTTTCGTAGAATCGAAAATTCGGCGGTAATGAAATATAAATTCAGATTATCCCAGCTGCCATGGAGCAAGAAAATGCACGTTTAAAAAGAATTGTGCAGAGGACTAGACAACCAGACATTGCCTTTTTACACCACAGGATATCATTGAGAAATGTCAAAAATAAAAGCATACGTAAGGTTGATCTCCTTTTTTCCGGTGAAAACACTTTGGGATTAGCTTTTAATGTTTCTACGTTAATCTCTGTTTTATGTGCGGTGGAAACTCGCTACTAAGTAACCTAAACATGTTGTTTATTCTACTGTGGTGTTAGGATAGGTGAATCCAGGACAGAGTATAGTATCGCCAATACATACGTGCTGTTTTGCCCTACGTCGCTACGTCTAAGGCTATTTTTTTTTTTTTGTAGTCTGCGTTCATTGTTTGTCTGGTAAAGGTTACGGATCATTTTATTGTTGCAATGAACATGAAGGCTAACACTAGGCTTTCCAGCAAAGTTTGTGACTTTTCGATCACAGCAGCCATTCCTAAGTCTCTGTCTCTAATCTTAAATTCTAGTTTTGGAAAGTCTGCAACATGAACATTTGCTTTTTATTTGCGTAGGTTTCAATCAAACTAGTGATCCTTAGGTAAGATTCAAATAAACTTCGGGTACGTAAATCCATCCACTGTTCATCTTTAGTTAAAGGGCCCATTTATTTCCAAAAGTTTTACTACAGGTGTAGACGGTAGCACAAGCCCTTCCAATTCTAGATACTAAGCGTCAAAGGAGAGTTTGAGTAATTGATCATTTAGACGCGGGAGGTTAAATTTGCACCTTTCAGGCCAGGTGCCAGTTTGACGAGCATTTTGTTCATAATCAGCTGTAGTAGAAGAATACTGACGTAAACTTGATTAGGTGACTCTTGCCTAGTGTTGCGTGGATAATTCTTGCACCAAGGCAACTTTGACTTTCTGGGATTATATACAAGTAATTTAAAGCGTTTATAAAATACTGTGCCTCTGGTGTTGGCTTGTGAGTATAACCATTTTAAGCGCCTATTAATTCTTCCTTACTTACTTAAGGTGGCGCTACAGTCCGGGGTGGACCTGCTAGCCGTCTCCAGTTTCGCACGGGAAGTTGGCTGAGGTCCCCTTCTACTTGCGTGCACCACCTGAGTCTTGGTGCTCCTCTACTGCGCTGTTCCTGCAGGGTGGATTCGAAGATTTTTCGGGCCGGAGCGTTGGTGTCCATCCGCTTAAGATGACCCAGCTATCGTAGCCTTTGTATTAAGACTCTTCCGGCTAGGTCGGTGTCGCTGTGCAGCCCGTGTAGTTCGATGCTATATCCCCTCCTCCACTCTCCGTCTATGCGGACCCTAAATCGCCCGAAGAATTTTCCTGTTCATTCGCATCTTGTTAGACAGCTCGCACAGGTCTACAGTAAAGTAAATATCGCCAACATGGTATTATGTAAATTTTTTCATGACTTGAAAATTTAAAATTTGGGCCACTGGTGTTGGCTTGTTTCTTTTTTTGGCGCACATGCTAGTGGTTTGTAGCAAATCAAAGGTAGTAGGTGGTGGTGTTATGAGTCAATGTTCTATCGTAGGTAAGTTATTTTGGAATGTTCTTAAAAAAAAGTGCTACTCGTGTTAGCCTCCTGCTTTGCTGCGTTTGTTAGCCGGTAGCCCATGAGAAATAAGATTCCGTAGTCATCTGCTTGCATGTGGTTTGCTTTCTGCGTATACGTTAATATGCAAATTGAAGACGAACAACACTTGTTTTTCCTTAAATTGTTTCAGGTAAATGTACAGATTTTAAGAAGAGTAACAGAAAAACGCTTCAATTCAAATACATTTCTAGTACTGCGCTTTGTCGACTGCGCCATAACATATTGTTAGGGGACATAGTACAACACATTTTACTAGTCAATTATCTCTGCAAATGTAAAATAAATGTAGTCATTTGCACTGCTATTGGCCATCATTCCCCTAAATCCTTCGAAATTATGCAAAGAATAAATTTACCATAGATACTTAGGTTTACGAGCCATTCGAGATTTTTTTGTTTTATATTTTGGTGTTGAAACTATTTTATTTTCTATATTATGTTCTGCTAAATATCGGAGTTAACGCGGTAGGAACATGATTGTGCTCTATTCCAACACATTGTCCAACACATCTTCATGTGAAAGACACGACACATCCTGACAAGTTTTCAAACTAAATATTTTGAAGTCAATTAAATTTGTATGGTGGCAGTGTTCTAGAATGCAGAAATATTTAGAATAGCTTAGTTTAGAATATTTCTCACTCCATCCAATTATTCACCCGCATTCGAATATTTAAAAATATTAAAACAAGAAAAACCTGTGAGAGAGAGAACGAACAAGACTGCAAAATGTCACCGGGAATGGCGATAATTTATTTGATCGGCAATAATTTGCATGTTTTATTTGGAATTTTCGTTGTCAGGTTCTTCTCGAACGATGCACTACTGGCCATACTGGATGAGTTTTGCAGAAAATATCATCATAATGTGATTTGCATTCGTATGCGGTTGTTCTTTCTCCTACAATTTAAACAAAGTGTTGCATTATAATCCTATGTTATGGGAGGAAAAAAGGCACTTGCATAAATAAAGAATCTAGAATAAACATAGGGTTATATTTATATGTGATTTTAACAAGCATAAGTCGTCCAATCTTTAGGTTTTCTACTTTCCATAATGTATCTACTGTTGGTAGGCTGCAGGTTGAAGGTCTTCTTCTTTCAATATCGCCCTCTATCTTTGTATCCATTTTTATTTGCTTCTTGCCTTGTGCTTCTTCCCACGTAAGCACGTTGGAGTGTACTCATCCTAAAATACCTGTATTACGTTTAGGTAACATTATGATCGCTTGACGTTCGGTTTGCGAACGCATTGACTGAAGTTCATTCACTTGCACATCAGAGGTATGTAAACTATACCATCGATATCAATGAGTACAACTTGGTGTTGCCACGTGAAATTCCTTTGGAATATTTGAGATTTTTTTTTTTGCCGTGGGTAGGAAAAACCTTCATAGGCACTACGAGGACCGGCCGCGCGTGCTCATAGTAGTGTGAGATTCTTACTCACTAAAAAACCTCCCATTTTCCGTCAGACTACGACGAAGTTTCCCTAACAAGTAGTTCAAGCTTCTGTAATAATCGCGTGTGGCAGGCTGCCTTCCAACGAAGGCACCTACAATACCGTCAATTTATGCGGTTTCATCTTATGCTGCTAGATCTAACGGTCTCATTCGTTGTAGTCGGCGCGTAAGATTTGTCTGATCCAAAGTTCGGATAATTTCATTGTTGCAGTGTCCGCGAAGACGAGTACTAAGTTTGCGAGCAAAGTTTGTTACCTCGTCAGACACGGTTGCGTTTCCTAGATCTCGGTGTAGATCGCTATTTCTTATATACCATGGAGCATTAACGATTGCTCTGAGTGTCTTATTTTGAAAAGTTTCTAAAATAGATATATTGCTTGGTTTAGTACAACCCCAAAGTTGTATACCGTACGTCCAAGATGGTTTTAGCACTTGCTTATACAAAAGCAGTTTGTTATATATGCTTAGTTTCGAAAATCTTCCGATAAGCCAATTCATTTCTCTTAACTTGATTTCGAGCTCGTCGCGTTTCTTTTTAACGTGCGGCTTCCATTTAAGTTTTGCGTCTAGATTCATTCCTAGATATTTCGCTTCATTTGAGTACGGGATTTGTACCGAGTTAATGAATAAAGGTGTGTTGTTTATCTTTTTGTAAGTAAAGTTAACATGCGTTGACTTAGTCTCGTTAAGGACAACTCGCCAGCTCTTCGTCCAGTCGCATATTTTGTCTAAAGCGCGCTGGAGTTTCCCTGTTGATAATTCAACTGTCGTATCAATAGCGAGGATAGCAGTGTCATCTGCGAACGTAGCTAAAATTGTTCCCTCATCGTGGGGTATGTCTCTTGTATAGAGCAAAAATAATATTGGGCGAACGCTTCCTTGCGGGACACCGGCATTTATCTCTTTGAATTTCGAGTACTCATTTTCGTACCTTACGCGAAATATTCTGTCTTTAAGGTAAGACTCTAAGATTCTATAGAGTTTTTCTGGTAAGCAAAGCCTTAATTTGTACTTCAGGCCTTCTTGCCACACCTTATCGAAGGCTTGCGATACGTCGAGAAAAGCGCTAGTACATATCTTTTTCGCTTCCAGAGCTTTTTCGATTTCGTTTGTTATACGATAGACCTGGTCGATTGTTGAATGTTTTTTTCTAAATCCGAATTGGTGATCCGGAATCAATCGTCTTTTTTCAATGATTGGTTGCAACCTTTTAAGCAACAGTTTCTCGAACACCTTAGCTATTATCGGCAGTAGCGAAATAGGTCTGTATGACTTTTTGTCGTTTGGACATTTTCCTGGTTTCGGAACCATTATGACCTCGGCCACTTTCCATTGCCTTGGAACGTATAAGACTCTCATGGAAGCGTTAATGATATAGAGTATCTTGACCAAAGCTTTTTTCGGTAGCTCCTTTAGAATTTCGCTAGTAATTAAGTCGTAGCCAGGGGCTTTGTTGTTTTTCAGATTATTTATCGTTTGACGAAGTTCAGCCAATGACACGGTTTTTATTCTATAATTATTTTGTACCGCATAAGGATTGAGCTCCTCGACCAACGGTTCCCCGTCAAACGGTTTGAATGTTTCTTCTAGGTAATCTGGAAATAAATCCGCTTTTTCTTTGTCTTCTCTTGCCCATTCGCCGTTGGCTTTTCTTAATGGCGCAGAGTGTGCTATAGGCTTCTTAACGGACTTGACTGCTTTCCAAAGAGAGTAGTTCGAACCTTTATCGGCAGTCAAACTTTCGAGGTAAGCAGTAGTCTCGCGACTTTTAAAATCTTGAAGTTCGTGCTTCAGTTTGTTAGAAAGGTGGTTCAAGATTGTCTTATCCGGGGGTGCTCGCGAACGTTGCCATCTCTTGCGCGCTCTCCTCTTTTCGCATATTAGCTCTTCTATTTCTCGCGGATATATTGTTCCGCTGTTCGATAATTCGGACCTCCGAAGAGAAGTGTTATTCCACGCAGCGCTCTGAACAACTCTCACGAGTTTATCTAATTCTTCTTCTAGTTCAAGTGGCGTTTTGAGCGGTACATTTAAAGCTATGTTTTCTTTGCAGTATTTTCTAAAGCCGTCCCAGTCGGTGTTGTTGTTAGTTAATCTAGGCGCTCTATTATTTTTCGCTAGGCTTCCGCCGGTTTTTTAAAAGAACTGCCGAGTGATCTGAACAGAGATCAAAGCGTTCTTCTACGTTCGTAATATTTGAGATGACACAAGTCGATTTTGCCAACACTGCCAACTTGCTTTGTTCGAACACCCAATTTTACTTTATGAAAATACAGAAATTAAAGTCTACTTGTTGTTATATATAACAAATGGCTGTTGTGTATACTTGTTGAATGAAACCCACAAAAGTAAAGTACACACTGACAAAACTTCTTTACCCGAATTCCTAATTAAATTTCCTAATTAATTTCCACCTGAAAATCTACCTCTAAACAATCACTTAACAGCTCTCCATTAATTAGATCTCCATCGTTTAATTGAGTGCTCCTTGTGGAGAAGTTTTCGTTTGTTTATCGCAGTAATCTTGTTGAATCGACAAACAATTTGTTTGCTATTTACTCTGAAATTAAACATAACTTATTTACCTTTCTCAATTTTTTTTTTTTTGGTAATGTTAGCTTGCGCGTACACTAATTTTTCAGTTAGAAAATGTTTAATGCTGTTAAATTCCAATGAGTGTTATTTGACTGGTTGTTTTATGAACCATGCATCCCACTAATTCACGACTTGTCGAGTAATCGCATATGATGAACACAATATTAATCAGTCACGTTATGTGGAGAACCTATTTATCTTTCCAAGCTGCTTTTAAGCTGAGAAAAAAAAAGAAGACCTGGATTTCGTTGGGCCTCTCGTTAAAGCTTTAATTCCAATCAAAAAACCTTATTATTTTTTGATTATGTCTTGAAAAATTGGGTCACATTAATCTCATACTAGAGCCCGAGCCGTCAACTCATATACGGGTTCCAAAGGGAACCATTGTCTGCTGCCCTTTTGACGCAACCTCTGCAAAATTTATAGTTAATGCTTATGATTCTTAACTTTACTGAGTTCAAAGGTTCGGGCGCCGGTGCAGTGATTAGTCTGTCCCAGGCTCGAATCCCGACCAAAACAATAAAAGTTTTTTAACGGTCCCACCTCCGCGAGGGTCTGACAAATCCTCCGAGAGTATCATTTGTCATGAGATACCTCTAAATCCGCCGTTCGGAATCGGCAAAAAAATAGGTCTCTTCCAGTGTGTAAGAACACCTGTATCGCACACAGCATGCATGGTAGTAAGTGGTCAGGCGATGGCTTTTCTAATAAGCTACAAGTGGCAGTTAGTTTTTGTTTGTACCTTCTAAATGCCATAAAACCTTTGCATGTTCGCAACTTTTTAGATCCTCGCATCTCTTATGGGATGCGTTGTCTAGAAGTTTTTTTCTTTACAAAGGATAACAGAAGATAAAAACTTCTTGTGCTCTGTATTTCGACACAGATGTGGGCCATATTTCGCTAGATCGTCAGACTTTTCCGATGAAATCTTAATTGCGTGACACCAACTGAGGAGATTATTCTGCCTGCTAAGGGTCATAAGATCTAAGCGTTAGAGTGCGATACGAGAGTTTACTGTTGTTGTTGCCAGAGTCATCATAATGGCTGGATATTTGCCGAAATCTTGGCTTTTCGACGGATACTAGCTTTCCTAAAGATTTGGAAGATATTGCTATATAGTTCAGTAGTCATCTCCAAGTTATATAGAGACTTGGAGATCTTGGAGAAAACTAAGGAATTTTAAATCGATACCCACCACCTTTTTATCGATTTTAAGGTCGTGTATGACAGCATCTATAGAGACGAGCTATAATGCGCAATGTCTAGTTTTGGCATCCCTACCAAACTCGTTAGTTCGTGCAAGATGATGATGGAAAAAGCACGAAGAACTCCTGCAGAACTTTCGCGCCAACACCAGAGGCACAATCTTCCAAAAGTCTGTACAATTAATCGCATATGCAGACGACATTGACATAATCGCAAGAGCTTAAGTGAAGCCTTGGTGAGTATCGTGACGGATGCGGCGAATTCGGGCTTAGCAGTCAACAAGGAAAGAAAAGAATAGTAAAGACACCCAGCACCGACGTCTTGGATAAAACATCACCATCGACAATTATAACTTTGAGGTTGTTAGGGACTTTGCCTACCTGGGTTCTGCTATCAATTCAGACAATGACACCAGCGCTGAGATCAAACGAAGGATAACTGTTGCTAATAATATCGTTGTTTCTTTAGGCTAAGAAGGCCCTCTCTCGAGCAACTAAAGTGTCCATTTATAAGACCCTCATCCTTCCAGTCCTGCTTTGCGGTGCAGAAGTATGGGAAACTGTCAAAGGCGGATGAAAACGCTTTAGACTGCTTCAAAAGAAAGATTCTTCGGACGATTTAAGGTTCCGTCTGCATTCATCTGACTACTATGAATGCTGTGTGCGTTTCAGGTGTTCTTACACACATGGATGGGACCTCAATTTTTCCCGAACGGGAATTGAAAGGTCTCTCGTGACAAATGATACTTTCGGAGGTGTCAGACCCACGCAGAGGAGGGACCGTGGAAAAAACATTTATTGCCCCGAACGAGACTCGAACCCGGGACCTCGTGCACAATAGGAAGGGGCTACAATAGCGGTCCCAATATGGAAGGGGCTACAGAGCGGTCCCAATACACTTACCACTGCACAAGGGTATCCAGATACGCATTTGCTCCAAGACCGATAGAGATTCGTCCCCAAACTTTTCTATACGAAATTTGAATGGAGTTTCTCGATTAAAGTAGAGATAAGGTGTCATCGTCATGTGGTCTGTCATTCCTACACAGCAAACCTATATAATCGTAAGCATCGCGATTTAACTAAGGCCTTGAGATCATGGATTCCGGGGGCACCTGGATATTACGGAATTTTTCAAAACCGTGTCGGTATAAAATTCTGATTAAAAAAAAAAAAGCAGAATTTTATTTGGATAATATGCCAGAAAACTCTTAAATTAGGCCAGACAGAGTTGAAAAAAATTACAGTTTTTTACGATCGTCTCTTACTGGGACCGGGACATTCATTTGCTTTAAAAAAATCTGCATATAAAAATTCTGCTTTTTCGCAAAAAAAAGTTCTGTTTTTAAATTTGTGTTTTATGGTGTTCGAAAATTCTGGCAATAAAAAAAATTCTGCTTATTCTGCAGCTATAAATTCAATCCAACTTTTAAATTATTTTGAGTAAAAGAATAAGAAAAGAAAAAAGATACAGGCAGGGGCCAGCAGGCCCGCCATACATATTTTCCTATTCCGTTTTGTAAATTTCCAGAATTTCGTAAAGCAGAATTTTAAAAAGCATTTAATAAAAAGAATTTCATCCCAGCTATTTTAAGCTTTAAGATATTTAAGTATTAGAGCCCTCAAGTCTCAAAAGCGCTATATCCGGGATTGGCCTTTAGTTTGTAAAGACAACAGACTCTGTTTTAACGGGTTGATGTTAAACCCACCTTCTTAGTTCACTTAGTGTAACTTGCAGCAGATCAAAAGTGTAGACATGCTTTTTGTGGCGTATTGTAACTTCAAGATCAACAACAGCGAGTTTCCGAGCTTATAAGAAATGTGCTGCATTTAAAGCTTTTCGAGATAGTGTGTATGATACCTTAGTTACGCGCCCATTACTCTTGGGGCTCTAGTAGCTAGAGAACAAGCCGTTAACTTTATTTGTGTTGTTCCCACCAAGGGTTGGCATCAACCTCTTGTAAGTAAAACCAACCAGAACGTGTTTTTCGGGATGGGTGGAAGCTTATGCCGCATAATATCGCCCACTTGTTAAACACAACAATTTGTTAAGTAAATTAAAGTCCTCCCTTAAAAAATGTATGGCTTGTAATAACCACCTTTTTCGGCCACTCAAATTTACTATATCAACTTGTTGATATCAATAAACCGGGGATAAATTTATGATTATAGCTATAGACTCGTAAACGAACCGTCTTGTGACTGACAAGAAGGGTGGTTTCAGCCTACTGCTGCGTCTGAAGGGAGTCACTTTTTACGACTTATATTTTATTACATTGATATTAGGTATCCTGTTGCATTTGACTGGTAGACAATGAGCTCTGTATACGTTGGTCAGTTTTATGATCTGTATTGATACCTTTCAGACTATTTAACTAGGTCTTAACTATGTCGGAGCTTTAAAAAAAATACCGAAAAACTTTTAATTAAACAATTTGTAATCTGCGAATGCGCGAAAATCCGCGCACATAATTTTACTTTAATTAAATAATTGTGCTTAAAATTCCTAAAATTTAATGGTAATCCCTTATCGTTTCACTTTGGCCCAATGAAACGGAGAAGAATTAATTTTGTTTTCTGCTCTAACGCCAGTCGTCTTGTTCGTCCTTTGGCAGTCTCACTTTTTAATGCAAATTCCTCACAAGGATATATTTAAAGATAGATACATTCAACATCAATCGGCATGGGGCTTGGTTTGTATATTTAATTTATTTTCCGCACTCGTTACTGCTTTCTGTTGTTGTTCTCGCTTGGCTATATCTGCTGAATTTGTAATCCTTTTTTATTATTCAAAAGAGTAACTACACCTCCAATCCATGGAATATATAATTTTCCAAAAGCCAAAGTCATCCAACAATTGCTGTGCGGCGAACTGTTGAAATGTACAAAACTTTCTCCAGGATAAAGTCGTCGTCGTCCTCGTATCCTTTTATTATATATTTGGGACGGAGCAAGCTGATAAAGGAGAGGGAGCAGCTTGAGTCGGTGGGATGGGAATAAAAGTTGCACGTTGTGCTGTGCTGCCGAAGACGGCATTGGCGACGATGAGATGAGAAGAAAAATTCTAAAGACGACGCAGAATAACAAGAGGAACAATATGAAAAGTTAAATCGGATCACATCGGTGTCGTAAATTCCTGTACGAGCATTCTCCAGGAATGTCTTGTCGAAGGCGGGCAGGGGATTGAATAGGATAAAGTTACTTGAGCTGTAGATAAGATACAGAAGGTGAGGTATTAGTGGAGGATAACAAGAAATAGGAGGACGCAGTGGATTTTGCAGTTTTTCCTTCTGTTTTCCTGGTTTCTCTTGGGGATGACCGCGTCAAATCCCCCAGGAGTTGTGCCTGTAATTTTCCAACTTCTACTCTCGCTTTTGCTCTGCTCTATTTTTCTCTATCTCTGGAATAAATGATTAAAAAAAAACTAAATTATTTGGATTATATTTTGAAAACAAAGGCCAAACAAGTACAAAGACAAGAACGAAAAAAAAAATCGATTTGATTAAGCGCCTTCTTGCAAGGACATGAAGGAGGGGTATTCCCTCATCCTACGACGTCATCCTCATGCCGAATGCGAGAAAGCACTTAAGCGGTTTTTTTTCTACTCATCTCCTCTCGATATTGCATGGAAAGACAAAATAAGATACGTGGCCTCTTTGGGTTATGTCCTTTTCTTTATTTGCGGTGAAGCTGGCGACAGATGGCATAACGTAATTTGATTCAGCGTTGTGTTTCTGAGTGTAGCCCCCAAACCACCCTTATAACCTACGACGGTCGGCTTATGCCACTGTGTGTATAAGGTAGGATTTTATTATTACCGAAAGCAGGGCAGGAGGCAAGGCTAATGGTGGAAAGGAGGTTGAGTGTTTTCTGCCCAACACTATTTAGCTCCTTTTGTTCGTATAACAGTTTGCATTTATTTCCAACTACCGTAACAATATTACATGCAATAAATCAATTTTATATCCTTTTCAGAATTTAGTTATTCTGTGGGCATAATAAATATTTCGGCTCTTTTGCAGGAGCTTAGTGGTAAGAACAGCTGGTGAAATGCGATCTTAGATGTTGCATTTAAAATCAAAATGCACTCAGCGTGTAAAAGGTATCCAAATACTTTTGGCCAAGTTCTTGCAGCTTTTTATTAAAGCTCAGGGAAGGAAGAGCAAAAATATATTCCAGAAAATCAATTCAATCCGAATTTTATAGTCAAAACAGGACAAATAATTTTTTGTCCATGACAGGTTTTTTAGTCCAAAAATGTCTGCTGTAAACGTATTTTGTATTCGGCTCATTAGGTTCCGCTTACTTTTGGTATTTTAAAATCGTTTATCACTAGACTTGTCCTTTATTTCTAGTCCTAAAAAAGAACACAAGTTAGCGCCTCCAGGTTAGTCCAACTATGTCGTTTTATCAACTCATGGTCCCTACGCCTACGTGAAACAGTACAGACCAGCGTTCTTGTTTTCTTGTTAAGAGTAAGAATTATTCATGTAAGTTGCTTCTTTACTCGGATTGGCCATTCCTAAATCTCTAAATATCACCGTGAATACTCCATTTACCAGGGAGTTCACAGCTTAATACCAAAATTTTCCGAGAAACCTAAACATTTCTCTAGACTGATTTCGACATCGTCAGGCTTCTTCTTGACGCGTGACTTCCACTTAAGTTTGCGTCTAGATTCATTCCTAGGTTTTTTGCCTCATTTTCGCATACGACACTTAAACAGAGGGAGAATGTCCACCTTTCTGTACGTAAAATTAATATGTGTTGACTTGGTCTCGCAAAGAACTATTTGCCAAGTCTTCGCCGGACGCAAAATTTGCCCAAAACTCCCTTACCAAAAGAAGGGAATTTAAGTACGTTGACAGTGACGTAATGGTTAACAGTTATATTGATAAAGCCTTTGCTATGATCTGAAATGATTCATCATATCCCTCCCACTTTTTTTTACTACATTCCTTCTAGTCCGCATGTGGGGTTCGCCGATTGAACCTGAGAGTATAAATGCAGGTCGCCCGGTTATTAACCACTTGTCCACCTCATCATCGATAAACGATCCAACATATTTGTGCGTTGCCAGAAAGTGCCTCCATTCAGCTAAAGGGACTCTTTTATGGCAATGGATCGGAGTTATCTGGTCAATTTAACAAGCCTACGCCTATCCATTGAGTTACGCTTTTCATCACAGTTTAGTTGGCTATTAATCATCCTAGAAATTTAAACTTTAAGCACATGGGAAGCTCTTTTCCACATAAATCAAATTCTGGAACTGGTTCGAGTGGGTTAAAATACGCAGCACGGATGCTCCGTCTTTTTGGGAGCTTATCTACTCTTACATCAAGTGCTCGTTGTAGGGATTTCACTTATAATAGCTCTACTGCCAGGGAAGAACAGCTGATGCCCTAGTACTAATCCCGACAATGGTCCTGCTTACGTACCCATACTGATGACCTTTAGATTTCCTTCAAGGAGTATTCAAGAACTACAATGAAAAGCAAAGAACGTGGAACGTTTATCTGACGTACACCGACTTTATTCGGAAACTCTGCGATGACTTTTATGTCCAGGCAAAAATAAATCGCAAGGACATCTTACTTTTGTCTTTCAAAATATAGATCCAGAAAAATTCTTCGCAGTAATCCCTCCAAGGGATGAATTGGAAAAATTCAAACTAACCGGGTATTCAAACGGTTCTAAAATGGAGAAAGGGAGCGGGTCTGGTATTAATGGAGAACTTCCCCTGTCGGACTATTTAGTTAGCTTTGGCAAAAGCTTATCAATTTTCCAGATGGATTCCTTGCCATCAACTGCTGTCTTAGAATAAATCTAAGTATTAACACAAGAGGAAGAACAATATTTATCTTATCTTATTGGCTTGACTCGCACGTAATCAAATCAAATCTTATTTTGGATTCAGCCTTGGCCATCCAAGAACTAGCCAAAACACAATGGCTTTGAGGACAACGAATTAGCAGACTCGTCATATGCAACCAAAACATAGACCTACAGTAGTCACGAAAGTCCTCGGTTTGGCCACAGCGATTGACCTCGAGCGAAAACCTAGATGCGCTTCGTATGACGAATCAACTGGCGCAGAATTATTCAGGGATGAAAGGCCATTTGTGGCTTGTATCTGATCATGAGATACCAACTTTTCAGTCGCTCACCCGCCCCAACGTACGGCCCAACTACTATTTATTGACAAAAGTCCCTGTACGCGTGCACCTGCCTTTGCTTAACATTAAAGAACACTATGAGTCAATGCGCGTTAGCCGTCTTACGCTGCTGGTTAGCCTTTGCTGCTGTTGCACTAGCTTATGCCTCAGCTTTCCTCTCATACGTTTTAGCTGCTGCTTCCTAAGGAAGACTGGAATGATGACGATGGGGTAATCGTCGTACGCTCCAGTCATCGCACGTTACCACAGCGTCATCTTTTGTAGCGAGCAGCGGTATATTTAGCTAAGATAGTAGAAGTTTGTTTCAGTCAAGTTTTGTCCTAAATCAAAAGATCTAGTCTAAAAACTATCAGTTCTCCGCAAGTCTAGTTCTCCGCAAGTGGAAACTTTTCCAGGGAGAGAGGAACCTTGTGCTAACCCATAGCATTACAGTTGATGAACTCTTGTAAAGAATCTCTCGGGAACATCTCTTCTGTGTGGTGACCCACTTGTTCAGGGTGCTCTAGCGATGGTCCTGTGTGGCCTGGTGTGTATAACAAGAAGTTGCCGGCAATTCCTGATACAGATCTGGGCAGACATTTTCCTATCGATCGATTTCATTGCAATGTCTGTCTTTTGTGTTCTTCCTCCAGGCGAAGCTTTTCATTTCTATTTTCCGAGCGACATTTCTTTCACGTTTTGAATGCCACTTTCTTGTTTTCACTAGTTTCATTTCCTCTGACCACCACCATGTTTCAATCAACTGTTTGAAGTGCTCCTTGAAGTTCTTAGCAGCTATTTTATCTCCTCCACCCACGTTCGCTGTAGGTAATCTCTAGCATATGTTCTGTAGTATGCACTTTTTATTTAGTTCAATGATATAAGAGATGTAGATTTTTTAAAGTGGCTTTTTAGTGACTTGACTTTTTTCCTTAACTAATTCGAGTAAGATGCTTCCCTCGGATACCTTTGCCTGTAAAGTCTTTTTCCTTGTACGCCCCACGAAAACGACATTCAGCAGAAGATGATATTGTGTTGCGATCGGTTCTTCCAAATCACGTTGCAATCTTGGATACGTGGCTTTAACCATCTCTCGTTGTTAAGCATTTAAAAAAACTTCTGAGTGATTTATGCATACACTCCGAAACCGAAATTACTATTGCCCGCATTTCCTTGTTTGTAAATAAGCAGTCTACCTTCATAGAAGAAAACTACGCCTAGAGCTTCGTGTTCCGACAGTTTAGAGGATCTTGTGAAAAAAAACTTGTATACAAAAAACTTATAGATGTGGATTGTATAAACAAATGTTGTTAACTGAGATCATTTTTCATTTGCATCAATGCTTTTGCTAAAAACTTACTTTTATAAAAACCCCACAAATTTTCATTGCAGTTCTTTCAATTCGTAACACTCAAGAGGAGGAGCCTCCAGATCCACAACTGATGCGCCTGGATAATATGCTGATTGCAGAAGGTGTTGCTGGTCCCGAAAAAGGTGGTGGTGGCGCTGCAGCCGCCTCAGCAGCAGCAGCTAGTCAAGGTAGTATATGAACATTTAAGCAATTCGAATCGGCATACATTTTTTGTTATCCCGAAGTAGGTTCTTCGTTATCGATTGACGGTGCTGACAACGCAATCGAACATTCGGACTACCGTGCCAAACTCGCACAAATTCGACAAATCTATCACCAGGAGTTGGAGAAATATGAACAAGCGTGCAATGAGTTCACCACTCATGTGATGAACCTATTAAGAGAGCAGAGTCGCACACGGTAAGCGTTGACTTAATATTTTTTATTGCTATGAGATGAAAGCAAACGTTTTGCAGACCCATCACACCCAAGGAAATTGAACGCATGGTCCAGATAATACACAAGAAGTTCAGTTCCATTCAAATGCAACTTAAACAGTCCACCTGCGAGGCTGTTATGATACTGCGTTCACGGTTCCTGGATGCCAGACGCAAGCGTCGCAATTTTAGCAAACAAGCTTCCGAAATCCTTAATGAGTATTTCTACAGCCACCTAAGCAATCCGTATCCATCCGAAGAGGCAAAGGAGGAGTTGGCAAGAAAATGTGGCATTACGGTGAGTGTAAATACATAAAACAATGCTTGGCTCTTCTTCCTATTTTTAACGTTTTTCACTTTCCCACAGGTCTCACAAGTTTCCAATTGGTTTGGCAACAAGCGCATCCGATACAAGAAGAACATAGGCAAAGCCCAAGAAGAGGCTAATCTGTATGCAGCTAAGAAGGCAGCTGGCGCTTCTCCCTATTCAATGGCTGGGCCTCCAAGTGGTACCACAACGCCAATGATGTCGCCTGCCCCACCGCAAGATTCCATGGGCTATTCACTAGGCTCGGGTGGTTACGATCAACAGCAACCCTACGATGGCAGTATGGGTTACGATCCAACCATGCACCAGGACTTAAGTCCTTGAGGACGATACTTTGACGGTAAATACTAAAGGAAGCCAAAGGGCGATTTAATGTTTTTATTCTCTTGATTTCTTTACCTTAAAACCTGTCAGAGTTTGGTGTACTCTTGCAAGTTTTTATTATTTTGTTTAATTTCTTTTACGTTTATGTTCAGATTTTTTCTTTTGTGAAATTTGTTTTTATTTCTGTTTTCTTTTATTTTCTACATAGACTAAGTAAAAAAACGCAGCAGAAATACGTAATTAAATTTTAAGGCCATTTTGAAACACCTAACGTATACTGAAATCAAATATTACATACAATTAATACTAAGCAGTTATTTACTCTATATATATATACGTATTTTATATAATTAAAGAAATTTTTAATTAAGTACTAAATCAAGTATGAAACAAAGTATAACGATTTGAAAAATAATGTATACAACTGCTATATATTGTTTATTTTGGAAAGCAAAAGCAAATAATTTATTATTAACAAAACAAAAGAAAGAAAGTTAAATGTCTTTAAACTAATACTAAAAATGTATACGAAAAAAAGTTCTCAAGTAACTTACAAAATGATTTGTTTTTATTCGGTTTTTGTTAAAAAAATAATAATTAAACTTTTATAAATTAAAAATGATTCTTGCCAGTATTTGACAATTTTTAAATAGGAAAATAATCAAACAAAATTTAGAAAATACCAACAAAATTATATACACATACATTAATCATTTTAGAAAAAAAATATAATGCAAACGCTTTTGAAACAAAGAAAATAAAATGATTATTAACGCGGCGTCGCATGCAATTTTAAAATATTGTTTTTTTTTGTTAAAATCTTGTTTTCAAATAAATCTCACCCCATCTCGAAATTGTATACCAAATTACAAAAGAAAAAATCTGAACAAAAACAGTTCATAGTAATATTAAATCATGTATACTGAGTCGAATGACACACGATGAATATTATGTATACCTGTTTAAAACTACATACTTATTATACAAAAGGTATTTACCTATTATTAAACTTTGATGCAATATGCTTTAACAAAACAAATTAAAGTAAAAAATAAAATAAAAATAAACTTACTATATTTACTATAAAGAAAATACTATTAAATAAATTAAATTTTAAGTTCAACAGTTTAAAAAGAAATCATTAACATTGAACAATATTATTTTTATGTCTGAAATAAAACGAAAGAAAAGAAAAATCATCAAAGATTATAAAAAAAACCTGTATACGATAAAAAAAACAAGCAACAACTTATAGTTATTAACTTCAACCTGCACACGCGCCTAAATGTAGGGTTTTCATCATAAGTTTATTTTATTTTTTAAATAAGAATTGCTGTTCTTTTGAAGAAATGGTCACAAACAAAATCCTATATTTACAAACAAAAAATATTATACAACTTTTACAGAAAACACAATCAATCAATAGTCCTCTGTTTGTGAGATTATGTCGTTTGGTAGTGAGCTGACCGGGACACTGATTACCTTGTTAAACTCTTGTTAGTGCACGAGGCTGTTAGTTTTCTGTTGACTCACGGCTGAGTGAAATGGTTTTAACATATGGCAATACACGAATGGCAATACAGAGAATATACACTTTTTACTGGCTTTATGGTATGGCATTCCATTGGGTTTTTCTCAGATTATTTTATCCGAGCACACAGTTCAAACTTGAGTTATGCGTACTTTTAAGTCCTATTTGACATGCGGTTACATAGCAAAATCGTATGCAAAATCTGATTCTTTAAGAATTCTAGAGACTTCGTGAAATTTTTATACCTTACTCAAGGTATATTGAGTTTAATGTTAGTTTGTAGAGCAGTAAATGTGCGTTGACACTTCTCACTGGTGCTGTAGATTTGATTTTGTTTGATTTTCAAATAATTGCTCTACTATGGTAAACCGTAAGGAGAGTTGTCACTCAATATCAGCATGATAATAATGTAAAGTAATTTTAGTAGGGACGCCTGGTTTTGTCCAAAACGATTGCTGAAATTTTAAATTTTTCTTTGAGTCTGCTTTTATATGAGCAACGATGCGTTCGGTTATTAAAAAATATTTGTAGAATTGGAAATTGCTTTGATTTTCCATTTGCCTAACCTCCTTATTGGCGAAGGTAGGCGCTTTTCAAATTTCTTTACCCATCGGGTAATTTATGCACCTTGTTAAATTAACATAAAATCTGCCTATCCTCAGTAGTAAAGAGTCAAATTCATTAACCTTAATCGCTTTTTTCCAAGCCCAATCGAATTCATGACACAAAAGCCAAAAACTAAAAAAAAACTAAATCTACTTGAAAATTTATTTAGTGCAGCTTGAAATAACGATAAAAAAAAGTAAAGAAACGGTAATGTTAAATGATAAGCAAAGAAAAGGTATAATAAATTGAATGTGTACTTAAAAGTAAATTTTAAAATAAACTTAAACGACAAAAGCAGTAAACGGTTCAGTTCTTAAAAATTATATGTTTTTATATAAATTTTTCTATGTCATGATATTTAAAAAAATAAGCTAACAATAAGTGCGTTTCGCGTTGTAGGTCTTTAGTTTTAGTATAACTATATTTTTAACAACCTCAAGATTAAGGTTTTCTAAAAGCACATCTCAGGCAGAGCAGTCCGTACTGAAACTAAATTTAAGTACATACCTATTACCCAATGTTTTTTATGCCCCATCCCATAGGATAGAAGTATTATTAAGTTTGATTCGTAGTTTTTCACATAGAGAATTAATCACCGTAGACCTTAAGACCTCTAGGGCATATGATTGATACCGAATTGTAGGTTGAATGAGCCATGTCCGTCCGTCTATCGTTAGTTTTTAGGTCTTGAATTTCGAGCTAGGAACTTCAAACTTGATTATCTGTTATTTCTATGTCCCGAAGCAATACATCTTCTTTCTTAAGGCGCGAGGTTATCATCTGAGTTGAGGGATTATAACCCTCCCACTCTACTGAATTCCTAATGGTTCGCTTGTTGGATACGCCGATTTAACCTCAGAATATTCCGGCAGGCCACCCGTTTTTGGATAACTTCGTCACTGACGCTAAATGAACGTTGTTGTCATTGCATTTGTGTGATCCAGGAATGTTTAGGCCTTCCTTTGTTTCGCTGGAATGTTGATTGACATTGCCAGACATTCACAGGGTTCGTGTAATCTCTCCTGGCAATACCAACTGAGCTGGTCGTGCTCCACTACCCTGGAGATTGGTTCTTTAACATGGATGCTTCCTCGGATCTTCGTATTTCTTATTCTATCTCGCTTTGTTACTCATGCTGTCATGCGAAGCATTTTCATCTCAGCTGCCGTTAATTTGCTCTGATATTTCTTATACGCTGTTCAACATTACTATATGTGAACGGAAGACGCACAACTGCGATGTAGGGCCTTTCTTGGGAGTAGGATTGACTGGATTTGGGTCGGGTGGGTCAGAGAATGGGCAGCACAGGTACTCTTGTTTTCTTTTGGCTAATACGATACGCATTCCCCTCCGAAACATCCACCCATATATAAACTGCTCGCTGTAGGGATGTATGATCTTCAATTATGACGGCGTTATTATTTCGCGTCCGCCTGTTATTGGATTATATCAGTGGTTGATTTGCCCGCGGCAAACCCGCACTGGTCTTCAGATAGCCTTATTATTTTGTATCGTCTATCCCTCCTAGGTTTTAAGTTTTTTTTTTTAATATCGAGCTATTGCCGCATTCATGCAGTTTGTGTGTCCTTAACAGCTTGCATGTCATCGCAGAAACGGCAAATACACATGTGCTACATGTGATCCGGAGTCTGGGTATTTTCGACTAAAATCCTTAGCTTGCCCTTGCTTCATCTAGTTCCTTTGCAGTCGAGTCTAGAACGCTCTATGTCCCTCCAGCCCTTATGATTTTCTCCTCGATAGTGTGCCTTACTATGAAAAGGGGTGCCTAGACACCTCACTATTTCGAGGAGCCCTTTTATTTCTTAGATCATATCCACTTGCGTGTCTCGTGCTGCAGTGTTTCGTCACCCAGAACAGTCTCAACCGGTATGGCATTGAGGGACAGCCCAAAAAAAATTGTGACTATCGATGTATATGTTGATATGTCCCGGAAATTGATCTCATCTGCACAAGCGCGGTGCCCTTAACAGCCGGTACATCTAAATTGAAGACAGAGCTTGTGTCCGGTAGCTTTATAGACAGTGTTTATTCTGTGTCTTCTAAGATACCTGCACCTTTTTCATACCTTATGTCAAGGTCGAGCAAGGAATGAATTTCATCCGTTAGAATTGGATTGCCTGCCATATTCGGCGCCTCCGTCTCAATAATCACAAAAGCTTTCTGTCATCGATTGAACAGCGCGGTGTTCTTCCGATTATGTCTATGTCGTGTGCGTATCCGAGGAAATTGGCAGATTTTTTAAAGAGCGATTCTCCTTAATTCTCTCAAGTATCTTGTTAGAGAAGTCACATAAGAGCACACGTTCCCTTGTAAAAATATTTTTTAATGTTGCCTAAAGACAAATTGATATGGTATTGACAAACGGCCTTGGCGTTCGAAAAAATTATCTATTAGATGTAAAGGAGACTGATGCCTCTGTAGTTGGCGCAATTTAGGGAGTTCCCTCTCTATATACCAGCCCACAGTATACAACAGTTTACAGCCAATGCACCATTGCACGTTTTAAGCACCGAGTTTTCTCCGCTGTCCTTTGGCAGATGAAATGAACATTATAAGCCCTTTTGATCCTTTTTTGATCCGCTCCGTTTGATATCAGTTCCAGCTTTTTTCCAATTCCAATCCAGAATTACACCCAATTACTGCAAGCTGTCCGAATCTCTTTGGCTAAAAAAATTTACTTTTGCTCAGATGCCCAGTTGCTTAACTATGTCTAAGTCGTTTCATAGATCGTGAAGTTTTTTGCTTCAGTGCCATCTCTTTTTCTGCACACGATTGTAATATGTGTTTCAAATTAGTATGACAAGGGTCTTACAGAGGATCACTTAGTTGCCTGGAAGAGGATTTAGTTACAGACATAATTTTTGAGAGATTGAACAGCTGGTAACACGATTGCTTTCCTCAGCAGGGACATAACACTTACGGGAACAAAGGAAACTAATAAGCTTCCGCACTGACTTAGCACCGTTTCTTTTGCATCAGGAGCTATTCTTCATTCCTTATTTCTATTTATATCGCTCGTAAGCATGCAAGGTTGGTTGTTTCAAAACATCGATCGCTATATTTCTACTATGTTTCCACCGGACTAAAATACACTTAAACTTACTTACTTATTCCAGAAAGCTCTTTTATATCCAAAGTTTTATATTCTTTTCAAGGCTGAATATAGGCGTATTTTATATAAAACTAGAACCTATTTCTGTCAGCTAAAAAAAAGCAGTTTGTTTTTGGAAACTATTACGCAATTCTTGGGGTCGAGCAGTGGCAAAAGTATTGATTTGGTTCGCCTTTAATTGTCCATTTAATTCTACCCATTTTATAAGAAAAGTGAGCGCAGTAACAAAATAAACTCAGGTGGGACAAAGCGCAAAACGCCGCTTGTTGCATATGAAGTTACACCACCATTTAAGTTCTACCTGTACCTGTTGGTTTAGGTCAATTTCAAATACCCCTAAACCACAAAAATGCTCACTTATTTTAACCAAAAAAAAAATAAAAAACTGTAACTTGCGATGCGCTTGGAAGAAGCAAATTAAAGTCAATTCGCAGACAGCCGTGGTAATTTTTTTTTGTTTACGACGTCATTATCAAAAAACGCACTTATTGTTAGCCTGAAGAAAAATGAAGTAAGTATGTATCGACGTAAGCACTATTTTGTTAAGAACAAGACTAAATCTAAAGGTGAGTAAATTTTAATTCTTTTAAAGCAGGTATTAGCTCCGAATTCAATTGTTGCCGACCTAATTCTGCCTAACCAAATTCTAGTAAACAAATTTGTCACGTGCGCACATATACTTTTGTCTCGTTTGTACTAAAGGCATCGGCAGTTACTCGATCTTAATCTATTCTTCACAAATACACACACCCCGACAACTATAAAAAAACGACCTTCTACCTTAACATATATCTTCACACAATGGGGAAAAAAACAGAGTCTTCGTTCTAAAACAAAGACAACACACAACACTGTCTTTTTTTTGCAAAATGGTAGCAATGCGCATGTCAAAACAATGCACCTATACATAAGAGCACAAGTAAGATAAGTGCAGGTCGCCTTCTCATTGGTGGAGCCTGCATTTCCCCGTGCAAACCAGTTCATTTCCAGTCAACCTGCATTTGTTTGGGTGGCACTTAGTGCTGTGCAAGTGGCGTCGTACTATTCCACAATGTGCTGAAAATATAGTACAAACTTGATACGTTTTGATACATTTTGTGCGAACCCACGTTGTAATGGTAATGTTTTTAATACTAAATGGTACAAATTTGCAGGAAACGGTAGCACTTTCGGATTATGGCAAATTTGGCACATCCCTATCAATAAAATAAACATTTTGCACTGGAAGGCCGGGATACTTGCTGCAATTCTGATCTTTCTGGGCGCCTGGTGAAATTCTCAATTTTCAGTGTATTTTAGCTGCGATCGTTTTGCTCAGGCTGGTGTTTGACGTCATGTCACGTAAGTATGGATGGAATGCGAAAAAAAACTAGTTTTTGCTTTGGTATGGGGAATGCCAAATTCGCTCGTGCATGTGTCAGTAGCACTATCGTGGGTGTATAGCAAAATGCTAGCTGGGTAGCTTGCTATCTTTTCTGGGCGCCTAGTGACTCGTCGATTCGCAGTGCTTGCTTGCCTGTGGTCGATTGGTAGGCACCTGCCTACCATGTAAAAATGGCCTGTTATGGGTATCTATCTATCTTTCTGATCTGATTGGGTATTTTGGGAAGGATCGCGGTAAGCAAAAAAGGAATGCTCTTCTATTCGAAGTGTACCTCGAAGGTTGAGTTTGTTAGGGGATGTCGATCTGTAAGGTAAGCTTAAAAACTCTGCGTGAGGGATGATGTGTTTTTTGGTAAGCTTTAAATCGAAGGCTTTACAGAGTGTACTTGGGGGAGATCATACCCAAATGAGGTCAAAACATGGCTCCTACACGAGGTTCATCTCTCCCATAAAACTCAATTTCATTCGACAGATAAAACTGAACTGTTGACAGCGACAGTTTTGACACTGTTTCGAGATCCTGTCCTGCTTTGTGGTTGGAAATCAGTCCGAAAGCCAACAATAGTTTCAAGCCCTCGATCGAAGCTTTTCCAACTACAGTTTTAAATATGCTGCTGAAAAAAGGTTTCAGGCCAGTTCTGTGTTTGGAATTTCTCTGTTGGGTAAGAGAAGAGCCTCCTGGCTGGATATTTCTATTGCAACTGATGTTTTTACTCGTAGGAAATGATTTGAAATTGGTAAGCTCGATTCAAAACAATAATCTCAAATGAGTGAGTTGATTTATTTTACATTGTTAATGTAAAAATAATTATAACAAATAATATACTCAGGCCAGAGAGATTATTTTAATATCCTTTATTATTAATTAAGATTATTTTAATATTTATATTATATATTATATAATGCAGGGTATAAGGCAAAAAAATCGGCTCGTCTATGTGCCAGCTAGATCGTCATTTTTTGACTTCCATTTCGTCAAGTAGAATGAAATAAAATGTCGAAACTGTGTTTTACAGGTTATCAGCTTAAAAAAGGGATTTAAATTCCTGATATGTTTTATAGGTTTTAAGTTAAGAATTTCTTAAATTTGGCGCCTCAATAATAATACTTACGTGTACGAGTTTCTTATTTCGGAAGATCCTTAGGCATGTGTGGTTGATATACGTGGCCGAGTTTACTTACATGTACTATGTAGTTCCTGAGCGCTTCAAACTCAGGCCTCAATTGATGCTTAAGGTAGGATACTAAAAGAAACTGAAATCGAGAAATCAGTCAGTTTAGTTGCCTGATTGACTTCACCACATCACTGTCGTTTTCCATGGCCACCTAATTGTCATTAGGAGAGCCAATGGAAAATTTCGATAGGTCTATTGACCAAGTTAGCGTCTGCACTAAAAGACTTTTACCTTGGTAAGCCGCGGATTCTTTCATTCATATTGACAAATCATGGTTTGCTTTGAAAAACTGACCCTCACCAGTTCCCAACTTTAAATATTTTTCCTATCAAAATTTCTATATGATGAAGAACTCTTCTTCTTCCTCTGAGCAATTTTTTAGGGGACAAGTAAGTTAAAAAACAAGGGAAATTGAGAGTTGGTAAACAACTTGATGAAATCGCCATTCAGTTCCATTGGGAGCCATTGATCAGCTCTCTAACTCTGGGAACTCTGAAAACTTAGATTTATATATCAGTCATTAAAATTGTTATCCTCGCTCCTTAGAAATGTAGTGTATTGACCAGCTCGTTTTCATCCTCAGTTTCAGTTCCTTGTCAACATTCGTGGGCATAAAAGGAGGGGCATTCTTTAAATCAACAGTTAAATCCCTCTTAAAGGGCTGAAAGGAACAGGTAATCTTTTGAGCCCTTCAGTCTCAAACGAGTCTTAGTCTTAGTCTCAAACGAACAGGTAGCCGCTGTTAGGGATAAAAGGCCTAGGAATTAGATCTGCGATACTGCAGAAACACAGCGTCGTAAACAAGACCATCAACATATACTCTGACAGGAAAACGGCCATTCAAGCCATGGAATCAGATGTGGTGAAGTCAGGGACTGTAGAACTATGCAGGGAAATTCTGTGTTGGGCACTGTGTTGGGTGCCAGATCAAACCGATATCCCGGGAAATAAAGAAGCGGACAAGCTTGCGATCTGGGTCAGGGATGAATGCATCTCTAGCCCTTAAATCTATAAGAATTCCGCTGAGCTCGATAGCACGCAAGATGGAAACTGAATTCTTTGATAGAACTAACCTGCGTTGGACAGAATATGGTACGTGCAGACACACAAGGGAGCTATGGCCAGTGGTTAACAAAAAGAGATCACTTTTTATGATCGGACTAGCCCGCAGGGATATCCAAGTTCTCAGGGGAATCCTAACCGGGCACTGCGCTATGGGTCTACACGCAGAGCGGCTAGGCATACTGCATAACGATTATTGCAGAAGCTGCAGAGGCGTTGAAGAAATTGAATCTGTTCGTCACCTGCTATGCGAATGCCCAGCCTTAAACAGTATTAGGCAGGGGCGGATTAAGGTAAAGTGCCAAATTTTTATTGCCGCCTTTATATACGCTGAAAAATTTGTAGCAAAAAAACAAAGGTTAATTCTAAAAGCAATTTTAACGTTTGAAAAAATGAGTTGCAAATTATTTTTCCCAATAAAACTTGTCCATTTAAATAAAAATGCTTTCTTCGCAGTTAACAGCTGTTCGTGTAGATCTTGGACACCTGGATTCAAGATTTTCTGCATATTCCATTGTATGTATGGTAAAATTTTTGCCTGCAAGATGTTTAACATTCGGTACAATTACCAAGCGGAGAAATGTTTCCCGGGATGATAAAAAGGTTACTGTTTGATAAGAGTTAGTAATAACTTTTTTATGTGTAAACAACAAACAATAAGAATTGTTTTTTATCGTCTTATAAATTTGCCGCTATGGGCCCGGTCTCCACTTGTCCCTAGGGCTAATCTGTCCCTGGTATTAGGCGTAGTACCCTCGGCAGTTAATTCTTCAACGAGCTCGAAGATCTAAGTAATGCAGGTCTAAAGGACCTCTTTAGATTTGTACACAAATACGGACGGGTCTTAGACGGCGGCACTCTGAGCTTTTAACAGCGGTATATTTCTGTTTTCGTTACAGGTGTTAAGAAGGTTCCCAAATGGACACAATCGGCCCAACTGCTGGTCTAAATGAGTCGTGACTCACAAGGGCATTTTTCAGCCTACCCTAACCTAACTGAAAGAAGCTTGGCCGTGATCGCTATAAATGGACCGCTGCAGTGTTGAACCTTCATGCGTTGGCTTAGTACACTTGTAAATAATTACTTACCTTAAGTAAACCTGCAAACGAAATATGTATGTTACGATAAACTCATATATCCAAAGGAACAAACTACTTATTCATTTGCATAACAAATTCAATTAAATTTTATATTTTATTTCATTTCTTTTTTTATACAATTTATTAAGCTAAAGTGTGAAAAAATGTTTCGCTTTTATATTTTTACATCATTATTTTTTTTGTTGTTTTCTTTTTTTTATATCTTTGATAATTTGTTATTGATTTAATATAAATACGTAACTCTTACGAAAACTAAAAAAGCAATAAATAATCTTTCAAAAATGTTTTTTTTTGTTTGGTTTACTCTTTTTTCATTTAAAATTAGTTATCTTAATCAATTTAGATTTTGTTTGCTTTTGTTTAGTATTTTTTTTATTACATTTTTAATGTATTGTGCATCGGGTACCTATAAGTTTTTTCTTGTTATTTTGTTGTCACAGGCGTGAATGTTATTTAAAAAAAATCTTTTATGTTTCGTATATATAATTAAAAAAAAAGATAATAATAAACATTACAAAAAAATTAAATAAAACTAAAACTTAACATGGAAAAATTAATTATTATTATTTCCCTATACTCATATAATTATGCAACAATTTAATTTGATTTATTTCCTTTATTCATCACTTACCTTAATATTTTTATAATTCACTCGATTCGGATGTCATCCAGCTTTATGCTCAGTATGGCTTCGTGATAACCGGGCCGATTTTAAGAGGTTTCGTTTTGGAGAATTTAATAAAATGTCAGAGATCTAAGTGGTCTTGCCACATAAACTTAAAGTCACAATAAATCAAGTGCCCTAAGCCCCAATATAGCCGGGGAAGATGCTATATTGATGGAGCTTATAAGAAGTGGTGTTGCGCAACACAAGTATATTTTTTTTATTAATTGAAATAAATTTTCGATGTTTCAACTAACAATGGAAACATGACAGAAAATCGTTTAAGCAGAACCAAAAGAAAGAGGTCAGGATTGTTTTGTTAAAACATAAATAACCAAAATTATGAAATTTTTTTATATTGCTGGTTATTTCGTAACCACGACGTAAATTTGTATCTATTTGTTTTTCTTTTTTGTACTTAGTACTTTACTTAATATGGATATCGTTTGTACTCGAAAAATAATGATGTGATAAGTTTTTTTTTCTCTTTATAGCCATACTCATAAATATCCCTTGTTTCTAATTTTAATTTTTACCTAAAAATTATAGGGAACAAACTCAAAATAAAAGAAAAGTTAAAAATTTAACAATAAATCAAGCATTTTTACATTTTACTTAAGTTTTATGCGAACTTAGTTTGTTTTTGTTTTGCTATCATTTTATATATCATGTTTTTTTCGTTTGTTTTTTTTTTGTTTGCATTTTATTATATTTCATATTTTGTTTTTAACTAGAGATTTTTTTATGTATATTTTACAATGTATAAAGCTAAAATGTAGTGTTAACAAAGAAGCATTTTTTTTTTGTAATATTCCACCAATTTACAGTTTTTGTTTTGTTTTTTAATTATTTAGTCTACACTTTCATTTTGTTTTTCTTTAGAAAAAAAAATTAGCTAGATTTTTTCTTTATTAATTAGAACTTCATGTTTTTGCTTCTTCCATATAAATATAAAAACAACTGTGAATTTCTTTGATTTATTTAAATTATTAGATTCCTTTAATTTATCATACAAGAAAATATATACGTTTACTAAGTATGTTTTGAAATTTATTAAAGTTTTTTGTTTTTATTATTTCATTACATTTAG
Organism: Neoascia interrupta; assembly: GCA_947623515.1. NCBI lineage: Eukaryota > Metazoa > Arthropoda > Insecta > Diptera > Syrphidae > Neoascia > Neoascia interrupta. The sequence continues at coordinate 123,431,296 of OX392463.1, forward strand.
TTGAAAAGCTCATGATCAGAGAAATTCATAGTTGATCTTTGATGCATAAAGAATAAGCAAAAAAAAGTTTTTCTTTTTTTATAATTTATAAATATATTATTTTATCGTTAAGGTATTGTGTTTTGTCGATTTAAAGTTGTATATACATACAGTTAGTATATATTTATAAGTATAATATAAATGTATCTTGTAGTTCTAATACTCGCCCTACCCCTCATTAAAAAGAGTGCACGCAGAAATTTTAAATATAAAAATTAATATTTCATTGAAAATTAATTTGTTTTTAGTAATTATTTGAGTTCCTATTATTTTCATTTTCTTTAATGGGGACTGTTTTATATATAGCAAAATTAGAAAATTAAAAAAAAACTTAGGGAAAAAAGCTATTTTCTTTTTTTTTTTTAATTGCTATAAACCGAAATTAAGGAAACAAAATTAAAGCTGTGATTTTTATTGTTCTCTTACTTGATTTTTTTCTGATTGCGATTTGTAAAAAGCTTAATGTTAAAAAAAATTGTTAAGCTGAATGTGGGTTTTTTCGATAATTTAAATAAATTTAAATGTTTTTTAAGCTCTGTACTTATTTTTTTTTTGTTATGTCGAGACAGATGTTGGAATTTTCTCGATTTTTTAGTTGTGATTATAGTAGTTGTTTTTTTCTTCGTTTGCTTGCGTAAGTTTTCTTTTTTGTTTTTATGACACAGTTAGTAATTTGAAAAAGCAATTGGAAACCAAAAGATGTATTTTTATAAGGTTCAAATAAATAAACTAAAAAACATTGATATTTTTATGTAGATATAAAATGTAAGCTAGTTAAACACAAAAATAATATTTTATATTTTTAAACTAGAGAAAAAAAATAATGTCATCAAAATTTGCGTCAAGCCTTTTTAGATTTCATGGTTTTTTTTTTACTTTTAATGAATTGGAAAAAGCTATATAAGCATTTCGTCAAAACTCGAAAGCCACATATCTATTGAAAAGAAAATGAAGCCACAACGGAAAATAGCAGTGTTTTTTATATGCTCATTAAAATGTTTGCCGAAGATCCTCTCCCAATGCGAAATATGTGCAATAAATAAAATCTCTAACAAAGAAATCATAATTAAATTTAAATTTTATGAACTAAGCGAAATTGAAAAATAAAATCTGATGCAATTTATTAGTGAAAACAATTGCAAAAAAGGATTTCGAAATATTTTCGCAAACTATACTTAACTCTTTGATCAATTAAGTTAATTTTTCGAATCTTATAAATGGATAAAAGAAAATACTTAAAGATTTGTTTTGAAAAAAAATTATGAAATCATATTTAACAAATATTTAGACTAATTACACATACCCATCGTTTTTATTTTGTTTAATAATATTTTTGTTTTTCAATTAAAGCTTTTATACATATTTTTTTTTTCAATTTTAAATTCTTTTCTTGTTTTTAAAAATATATTTCTTTAGCAGTTTATTTAGGTTTTTCTTGTGTTTTTTTAATTGGGATTCTTCATTATTGTTGTTTGTTTTCTTGTGTAAACACTTAATAATAAACTATATCCGTCTCTGTTTTGAATAAGATTCCATCACACATAGTTGTTTCGAGATTTTCGTATTTAAATTGAGTTTAAGTTGGTTCCTCTTCAATAATCCGTTCTTACTTTGACCCAATTCAATCAATGTCCTTTTTTTTTCTTTTAAAAACTTAACACTCATGCCCGCCTGTTTCTTTTTTTTGAGTTTCTGTTGAACCTTCACTTTTTGTTTTACCGTTTTTTTTTTTTGTTTAAACATCACAACACTATACTTGTTTAAATTGTATCTATTTATGTATTTAACATTGTGTCTATATTTCATTTTATTTTTTAGCTTAAAACAAATTAATTTTGATTCACAAGCCTATAAAAATCACACTTAACTATATTTTTGATGAAGGTTAGTGTTTTGAGTTAATTTTTTGTGGATGCGGTTAAGTTTAAAAAATGAATCGTCTTACTATTATTTAAGAATCTTTACTTTTAAGTTTGCGCCCCAACTCCAAGATTTCCGTCGTGTTTGTTTTTTTTTTTTTCATTTAAGTTAATAGGGGGAAAATAAATAATGCTTCAGTGTTGGCTTAAGTTAATTGAAAAATTTCGAAAATAAAATTTCGTGTGTTATTTGTTTGAATAGAAATTTGATATGGCAGTCGGCTTTCCATTCTTTTGTTCTTATTTTGCTTTTTACAGAAATGACTTCTTTGTTTTTACTTGTGTGAAAGCAAAATTTTGTTATTTTTTTAGTTTGTTTTTATAAATTTTCCAGAGCTTTTTTTAACGTTATTTTTTAATTTATTAGGAAAATAAATTTGTTATTTTTTTTATCAATTCTAGAGGAAATATAAAATGAAATATTTGCTTTTATATGTTAAAATTAAGTTTTTAAAATTAATAATTTTCTAGATTTGAATTTTCTGTAGAAATTTGAGCTGATGTTTTGCTGATGGTGTTGTTTTTCTCATTAACGCCAAATATATTGATTTCTTGTTTAGAGATGTTTTCTTGTTATTAAAGTAGAAAAATTATTAATTCTGCCGTGCTTCTTGGAGGGGGGGGCGAGGCCTGGCTCAGACATCTGCCGTTCTAGATGTTATACTTGGTGATCGGGAGTGTATTACAACCTTATGGCCGTTTTTTGTCACAAAACCATCGCTTTCTACTAAAACGGCCGTTTGTCGACCTTGCCGATCACCAGAACTACTACCCGCACTACCCGGACTCAGTGGGCCACCACTGTTAGCACCGCTGCCATCGTTGGACTTGTCTGGACTATTTGTACAGCTGCCGTTTTTCATTGAATGATCGTCGGCACCATCGCCCCCGCCATCAAAGTCAGTATCGTCTCCAGTGCCCTCGTGGCCGTCATCCTTATGCAATTTGTGCTTGCGCCATGCATTTTGTATTAGCCGGGCGCAGTACTCCTCGCGTTGACGCCACAATGTCGACGAGACTGGCTCATAGCCCTCGGTGTCTGGGCGAGCGGCAATCTCGCCTATTTCTCCAGTCTCCTCAATTGGATTACCCTTGCGGGCGAAGAAATCTTTCGTCAGAGCATCGAGAATATCCACACAGTACATTAGGTCGCCACGACAAATTGGTATGTCCATCGAGATGATTTTATATTTATTCGGTTTATGTATTTGCAGCGGCGGCTCAAGAACATCGAGGAACTCCGACAGTTGATCGTAACGTATGTATTGGGTACCCTCGGGATCGAATTGCTGCCAAATTTCATAGTACATGTCGTAGTCGTCGTCGGTGAGACCTTCTTGTACATCTTCGGTGGCCTGACTGTAGTTCTCGAGAATGACAGCAATGTACATATTGATAACTATCAAAAAGCTTATAACTAGATATGAAAGAAGATACGTAATTCCAACGGTAGCTGAACCACAATTGCCCGGATATCCTCGATCGTTGTCCGGCTTATTGCAACCTTCCTCATTAATAATGGCGTCTAGAACACCATCCCAACCGGCTGAGGTAGACATCTGTTTAAATAAATTTATTGTCAAATTAATGCATGTGTCTAGGTAGTGATTAGCGCAAACATGCAAAAATTTATGCATGCAAGTTGACAAGTAAATGCACTAGTTGCTTTGGAAAAAAAATTAACAAATAAAAAAATATAAATATTTATAAAGACACATCAATACCAGCCTAGTTCCAACCTAGTTTTACCATATTCGCATAGTCGAGACAAAATTAATAAAAAGTAGTTCGTTTTAGCAAAACCTAAAGCCAAAACGGTTAAAGAGGCCATTAAGACACGACGACCAAGTCAAAAATAGAATAGAAAAAATTTTTAGTGGAAAAAAATCGCTCTGGTTTGTAAGGAACATTTTGGTAAGATGTATGCACACCAATCTTTTAGAGTAGACTAGTAGGAGTGGTACAAGGCATGTCCACTGATTGAAGTATCAGGTCATTATGCCGAACACACAAGAATATTTGACGGCTTACATGACCTATCAAGGTATCTATGATTCGATTCAATCTACTGTGTAAGCGTCTTATACAACGTTCTGGGATAGATTTATCGCTCCAGTGTAGCACAAAGACCATGGATCAGAATTTCAAAAATATTTCCAAGTTGGTTGGAACACGATTACAGATCTGCAAACAAGATATTTGGGCAGACTATTTGCCGGCTTAGAGGAAGGAAGTTGAATATTCTTCAAGTGGTTAAATCCATGGACGGTACACTTCCTTCGAATGAGAGTGATATCTTGCGCAGATGGAGAGAGCACTTTACGGAGTTGCTCAACCCACAACTGGGCACTGAAGATGGCATTCCCACTGCTGATCAGATAAGAGCGGACAATAGTCCAATACAGTCAGTAGACAAGGTCAATGAAGCGATTAAATCGCTTCAAGTTGGCAAGTCTGCTGTAGTTGATGAAATCCGGCCAAAAATGCTCAAGGCTATGGGTGAAGAAGGTATTAAATGGCTAACACGTGTCATTAAGGTTGCCTGGGATAGCGGGAAAGCACCTAGCATATCTGCCCTTAAGTCTTACGAGTCTTTAAGTCTTTAAGAAAAGAATTCGCGAAGGTGTTGAAAACACGTTCCAGAGCTGTAGTCGAGCCTTTGTTGCTGGAGGAACAGTACGGCTTTCGGCCTGGCAGAGGTGCGACCGACCGGCTTTTTACTCTTAACGTTATTCTTAATCTTGAGAAACCGGTCTATGCGTGTTTTGAAGATCTGAAAAAAAGGCTTATGACCGGCTCCCTCGTGATACAGTATGAAGAGTTTTGAAGGCCTATGCGCTGAGTGGGCCTCTTCTGAGAGCCATTCACTCTTTGTGTGGAAGCTGTGTAGGGACAAATGGCGTAAAAGCTCGTCCTTCTGATGTGTCCTGATCCTAAATAGCATTGTCCTGAATGTTCATAGTATATATGGAATGGATGGTGAAACGCAGTCTTGGCGAGCAATGTTTTGAATTGGCTGGCATCAGGATGAGGCAGGCAAAAGCTGGTGTTTCTGTGCAGTGCACCCTTCACATAAATAGCGTCTCATTGAAACAGGTGGAGAAAGAAGTTTAAGTATTGCGGTACTGATACTGAGGACAACTGATACTGAGTTGTCCTGTAGACAACATTGGCCAAGCCTCCAGCCAAGAGTAAAGGAACTGTGCCGACCGGTCATCAGGAAAGCTGAGCTTGAAGTGAAAGTACAGATCTCAGTCTTTAATTCAACCCCCCTTTAGTTCAAACCCTCATCTATAATAACGAAATTTGGGTAATGACCGAAAGAATTAGACCGCGGGTACAAACTGCCGAAATGAGATTCCTGAGGAGCGTTGCTGGTGTCACTCACATCAGGTTGTTATTGTAGAGTGAAAAACGTCAGTATTCATAGGAATCTTAATGTTTGTTTGCATGCGCCTTGACAGACTTTCAAGACAGGTCATGCTAGTCGAGATGCGAGCGCGGTGCCCCACTGGAAGGCCAAGAAACAGGTGGTTTGATCAGGTAAAGAACCTCTTCGAGTCCCGCCTGGAGATTGCGCTCTAGACCATTACCCCACACTCGCTCCGCGAGGACACTTAAATGACCTAAATAACACTTGAAAGTGGAAGTCGACAATTTAAAATCAGTATTTTTGTAAAATGGACTCCTAAAAGGAGGCGTGGCAGAAAATTCGTACAACCGAAATCTCGAATAGGGTCTGGTTTACCTCACGTGCTAATTTTTATTTCTTACTCTTCCCTAAATAAGGCTTAAGAGTCTAGTCGAAATTACAGCTCAAAATTTAGGGCCACCAAAAAACATGTGACATACAGACAGACGGACGGACATGGCTTATCCGATTCAGGATTCAGTCTCGATCATGTGCTTTTAAAGCCTTGGGGGTCTACCATTATTATTTGACAGTGTTACAAACTATGTGACAAACTTCATATACTCCCATGGGATGGGGTATAAAAAAATAGCAACGAACGTTCAGCATACGTAAGAAAATACTAGTAAGGTGGCCTTATTTCTGCCGTTGTGTTTCGAGGATAAACGAGCCACCGGCGGCTTGATAGATGACGCAGCAGGATCGTGCCCTGTCGGTGAGCAAAAAACGATTCTTTCGTCATTTCATCCACTACTATTTTAATTCCACTCTACTGTAAAACTTTGAATCGTTGTGCTACAGATGTTTTGACAGGTTGATTCATTATAACAGTAAACGCAATGGCAAAAATACCTCCGCCGATTATTCACTCCTATTAAGGTTGAACTATTGCAACATTGACGATCGCTTAACACCGCGACTTTTATGTCATACTTCGACGCGATTTTGGTATTAGCTGTCAATGCACTGATGATATGACAAGGCCGGCGGTCAACATTGATGATATACACGTGTGAAATAGTAATTCAATGCAACCGCAAATGCAATGAGAAAAATATCTGCGTTGATGCTTCCATTTAGGCGTTTGTCATTGAATTAACTATTGGCATATTAAGGAACAGATGGAGTCGGCACATTTCAATGATATATTTAGATGCAATTGAAGATATAACGTATGGTCATATGTGACGATACTACTTGACTATGGACACATGCGTTAGCACTGGGCAAATCACAGGGTAACGCACCCTCGTAACAGTTATCGTAAATTCGAGAAAAAAAACATACTAGGGCGCCTAAAAAACGAACTTGCGCTAGCATTACGAAGGAGCCTTGACCTTACGTTTGCGTTGTAGCTGTTCTTGGAGAAAACCTACAATACGATTCTTGCCGATGAGAACCTTTTCGTAGCAGATAAAGATTTTGACTGGTTTGTCAGACCCTTTCGCAGCTGAGTCTGTGAAAAAAAAATTTATCGCTCTGATATTGCATTGCATCACGATACCTACTATGGTAAGGTAGTGGGTGCTTTAAGCAATAAACTATGACCAAACCACAAGTTCACTTTTGTAGCATTGACGATCACACGGCATCGATACCTTAACGACATGATCTGATGCAATAACCGTAGACTTTGAAAACATTTTCAGGTCAGATCCAAAGGTCGACTAAAAAAGGGTTTAGTTGTAAAGTGGTAGATATGGGGCCAATACACTTTAGGTGTATTGGATAAGGGATACAACTAATAATAAGGGATGATAAGGGATGAAACTAATACAAACTTTATTATCTGATCAGGTCAAGTATAGTTTTCAGTGAGGTGGTCTATAAAACAAAATATGTACACTTTTTTTTTAAAAAGTCATTTTCGACTACAAATTTTTAGTACAAAAAAGTATAAAATATGGAAAAAAAGCTTATATATAAAACATGCGACTACTTAAGGAAAAATAAATAATTCTTGACTATAGTCACCAATCAGTGTCCGATAACAGACACGTCACACTTACATGAAATATCACAACACAAACTCTTAAGAGAACATCATAAAATTTAAAGAAAGGGCAAACTCACCTGAAACAGTAATATCATACTCTGTCCGAAAGTCTTAAAATTATATACATCGTCCAATCCGTTCTTCTCCTTGACATGCATAAAAAATGACATCCCAAATATTGCGAAGATAAACATTACAAGAAATAGCAGTAGGCAAATGTTGAATAAGGCTGGCAGGGACATGGCCAATGCGAAGAGTAATGTTCGTATACCCTTGGCACCTTTGACCAAACGCAGGACACGTCCTACTTTAGCTACACGTACTACACGAAGTAATGTTGGCGATACAAAATACTTCTCGATTATATCACTAAGAACAAGACCTGTATAGACGCCACAAAAGAAATGAAATTCATAATATTAGTTAAGTTTTTTGTTTTAAGCAAGAAGCATTTAAACGTCTACGACAGCGACAGGGAACGACACACCAAATATTATGTATATAACCTTAATTTATTAGTAAACGCTTCTCAACGGACACAACATTAAATAAATATTTAGAGACAACAATTAAAATTAAAAAAACATTTAAAAATATTTACGCTTGTTAGTGTTTTTACGCAGTGTTTAACAAATATGTAAATGTAATCTTTTTCAAACTCAAAGCGATAAATAAAGCTGAACAACTAAAAATCTATTTTGTAAGCGATGAAAAAATTAAGCATTTGATTTATTATTTTGTTTCTTATAATGTGTTAATTTGTTTGAAAGAAAAAGAAAGGAAAATAGCATTAAATTGTATCATGATGGAAAAGCTTCCTTTTGATCTAGATCTAATTATGATTGACTCGCAATGACCATTTTTTTTGCATCCTAGATACGCGCAGCGGAGCGATGAAGTAAGCGATAATTCGCAGCATATTATCAGTGCCAAATATCACTCTGGAGAAAGGTTGTTTCTCCATTTTTGACTGGAGTATTTGTGATAGTTGTCATTATAATTTGGATCAAAAATTTTGAATTTCTTAGATAATAAAGATTTTTTTTATCTTCTTCAGGTGGTGGGTGGTTTCGAAGAGATGAGAGATTTCATATGTCTCATGTTGGGAGGATGTTTGGAGTTTTTTTTTCTTGGTTGCATCTATAATTTTGAATTTTTACATCATCTGGGTTGCAAATTTATGATGGATTGAATTTTTAGGTTTTGGATCGCACATGCAGACACTATTAAGGGTGATGAATCAATATTAATTCGATAAACTTTGATCCATATTCTGAAATTATTGTATGCAGTCATTAAGGGTTTTATATTGGAAAGTTTCTTAGAGCTTAGGAAGAGTGGGTTTACTTATAGCTGCTTTGGAAACGCTGCAAATACAAATACAAGTACATAACTCGACCTTAGGCTAGCAAAAAATCTGTTGGAAATCATCGAGCAAGAACAACATCGTGGGTCTTGATGACTACAATATAAAATAGCAAGTTCAGTAAGTAAAGACATGAGTCCGTTTGCAGTTTTCTCATGATTCGTTACAGGGGTTGTTATACATGGAGGGGACCTACAATTTTTCATCTACGGTTAACTGAGAGGTCTTGACACAAATGGTACTCTCGGAGTGATTGTCCGAACCTCGCTGAGGTGGCATACTGAAAAAACGTTTATCGCATCGATCGGGATTCGAACCCAGGACCCCATGCAAACTTACCCATACTAACTTTGAGATTATAAGAAAAGATTGTGATATACGGTTTCCATTTTCTGCATTGAAAATAGTACGTCATGCACCAAGACATGTACATTGCACAGTCCTCAATTCGTTACAATTTAAGTATGCCAACGAGGAAAAATATCTAGGAATAGTCATAGTTGCTGCAAAACTTTTGTGGTTCTTGTTCTTAAATAGTAACAAACAGAACAAAGAGCTTAAATTAGGGCTTTATTGAGCCCACGATCTTGCGATTAACAGTCCGAGGCGCTAACATCTGTACCAAAGTCCCTCGGGAGCCGAGATACAGCCTACTTGTTATTTCTGCATGATTAATGAACATAAAAAAGACCCAACAACATAAATTTGTAAGATAAGTGTATAAAACCAACTTCATGTAGTAAAATCGATAAAACTGTCTCCCTGAAGTCTCCAAGTCAACAAATAGCCGACGAAACGTCAAAGGAAATACTGTAATAATTTTTTTTTAAGAAGAAAGACCCTTAAGCAAAATGAAACTCTAAACACTAGTCAAAGCAAACAATCATAAGCTAATTTTTTTAATAAGCCACTGCTGAATATATTTTGCGAATAGTATGAATCGAGGTACTCGTTTTTAGGACAGAAATTTGAGCACCAACATTGGCTCGGATCACAATGAAGATGCATGAGGATTTTCCGATCAACATCAAAGAAAGAGTACAACCGCATGTATCTCTTTCAGATAGTCCTTAAAAATTTAATAGAAAGAATCCCCTTAAAAGACGATTAATGCCGATAGTACGTTGGAAACTGATATCCTTTCAGTCTCACGTTGAAAGGATTCTGATCTGGCCAGATTCCAGATCAGAAAGCGATGCGCGCATCACCATCATACAATGCTCCGCAATACGAAGATCATTGCTCAAAACCCGTACCTTAAACTCCGATTACCCATGCCCTTGCAAATAACAAAATTTGTTGACGAGCTAAAGGATGACTGCAATGAAGCCAAAAAAATGCTACAAGACCAGCCGATGGATCTACGTCAAGCCGAGGAAAAGTTGAAAATGCTACACACCAGGAGCAGTAGTGGAAACGGTAAGAGTGACAGTGGGCGATCGTTTGATAGTTTCTAAATCAGCTGCAACAACAACACAGCTGTCCTGGCAAGGAGCATGCTAAATATATAGGAGGACCTAAACAAAAGAAGAAACTACAATTTTCCAGAATTGCGACGCTAAAGGTACCCTATGGCTTGCTTATATGGACTGCTGCAATTGAAACGAAGTCACACAGTCGAAAAGCAAAAGCAGTGTACTGGTACGCCGTCGTATGTGTAGATGAGTGATGAAATGATGATAAAAAGATTATCTTTCATAATTTGAAAGATTCCTACGTAAAAAAAGAGACCTTTTCTTAGTTTGAGAAGGACAATTCTTTTTACAGCCACCCTTTGGTGCTGTTGTTAGTGACTCTTTGTCAAAAAATGATATTGCCATGCTGATGGAAGAATTTAACGCTAAAACTAGAAAATAATTTAGGTGTCGCCTGACTGTCGCCTTAAGACATCGTTTCAGGAGTAGCCTCTTGCATGCGCACAGTAGAAGAAGAGTAGAACCAGATTTGGTACTTCCAGTTTCACACTGACACCGGAGATCCTATACTGAAGCCAAAAACTAGGACCTCTGTGATTAGACAGGAACAATCTGTCCTGTTTCAAGCATTGTTTTTCAAAGCATTGTTTTTCGTTTTTATACCCTTGCCGTGTAGTGTTTGTGTTACATCAAGTACCATCTTTCATTTCTCTTCTTCTGTCAATCTCCATTCGCTCGCGATATGTTTTACACTGTAAGGCTATTCACAACCCCTTCCCCAACATTCAAAACCCCCTAAGTAATCTTTTTTTTCAAATTCGAGGGATTTTTTAAATGGGTTTTTCCAAACGAGAGATTCTGCAATCAAAGATTTTGATTTAAACTATTGCAAACAAAATAAAAAGCGGTATTTTATTACTGCGGACTTTCATGATAATGAATTTCGAAGGTTACCCATTCAGCTCGAATAAGGGTGGTTGGGAAAACATGTAGAAACAAGATAATCAGCATCGATTCCATTCATATGTCAATTCTCTAGACTGTCTGCTATATGGGTGAAGTACCCTTTAAGTGACAGCCGCTAATAGGCGCATTCGGAATATGTGAGTATTAACGATCTTCTGCCAAACACTATTTCGAAAAATTTATTTTAATACTCGTCAGGAGCCTCTTGACACAATCATTCAACAGCACTGTTCGCAAGATTCAAAATTTCATTTCATACATAATCCGCGAACCGATAAACCCAGGGTGACAGAAGGGAATGTTGTATGGGACTACCTTTTCCTTACGAATAATAAGCCTCACAAGCCTAAGAAATTATTTAAACTGCACTAAGTTTTATTTAAGGCTAACGTTGTTCGACAGACTCATCCGTATCCAAATCGGTCTCGGTCAGATGCCTGGTTTGACGGGTCACACTCATAAGTTCTCTATGCTGCAATAATAGAACAAACTCAAGAGTGTACTCATAGTTAGTCCTATGTTTAGACATATCTTATGAAGTCGAAAGTAACCGAGACTGTAGGCCCCATCAAAAAAATATTAGCATTTATAGGAGGGAACTAAGCGTCAGTAAGACCTGTGATTAGTTCAGCAATAAGCCACGAATGTTGGTTAACCGTCCTTTCTTCCGGTTTGCTATTCAAGGTAAGTTAAACAAATCATCCCAGGTAAGGCCCTTGATCAGTTGGAAAGCTGAGTCCTTCATTAGAAGGAAATCAGTGAAATCTTCCCCTTTCTGTCATGTCGATTATAGCAATTCCTAAAAATTGCTGTCAGTGAATCAGGGCAATAAAGCCTGCATTTGAGGTTAGAGTTCATCCTTGGCAGGAAAACTGTCAGCAGAGGACAGACAGAGAATGGAACACTTTCAGTGATTTTGTCCAAAAACACATACGAAAATCTGGTGTTCGCTGGAATCGATTTCTTTCAGTGAAATAGTAAAGTTAATTTAAAGAAGTGTTTTAACTTTATTTGGGGATTAAAAATATCTAGTTAAAAAAATTCTGTAAGTCATAAGCTTTATTTTGACGTCATAATTAAAGCTAACATTGTCTTCTCATTTTATAAACATGAAAATCAAATTTTCCAGTGATGCAAATCAATGATAGCTATACTTAGTAGCTTAGAAGTGTTGAGACTGAGACCATTCTTGCCAAACCATATAAAAAAGTTATAGTGAGTTTGGAGAAGGAAGACGATCATTCAAAGAATATATTGTCAATCAAGAATGCCAATGCCACTACATCTCATACAAGAAAACACGAAAATCATTTATAGCGTGAATTAAAAGGATAGGACCCAGATGACTTCCCTGTGGAGCACGATCAGACAAAAAAACCAACTGCAGTGAAAATAAAAATTGCCAAATACACACAAGGTCTTTCACTAATCATTGTTCAATGGAATCAACTAACCACAAATTGTTCTTTGTTCGATATCCCCCAATAAGAATTTTTGCAATCGGGTATTGAAGGCACATTGGAACTTTTGTCCCTCTTAACGACAAGATTGGGAGATGAGTCTATTTTTTTTTTTGTTATCGAGTTCCTTGAGCATTTCCAAGAAAACCCACGAAAAAAATGCTTCTTCCGGTTTCCGCAGAATGTGGACAAAAATCTGTCCAGGCGCTTACGTCGAATTGTTATTGTGAAGCACTTTCGTATAGGTACTTCAAGAACCTATTTCGGTTAAAAGCACTTAATGTTAAGGCGCATAAATTAGCCAAAAAGATTGCACTTACTTTGCAGCTTTGTTAAAAAAAATAATCTTATAGTTATTTGAGGCGTTAAGCTATTGTAAAATTGCCTAGGCTTAATAGAAGTCGGCTAAAGAGCGTTTAATCCGCTGCCTATATTTATAAGGTAAGCAAAACTGAAGCAAGCGTTTATTTTCCAAAAGTTTCGCTTAAAAGACTGAACAAGTTGAAGACGCTAAAACAATAATAAATGTAAGCTGTTTAAATTTTAAGCAACAACAGGTGTTTTTTTTTTTAAACTAACCTAGCAACACTATTTTTGTTAATCTCTTTTGAAAATGTGTTTATTTTTGTTAGCTAGCTCAAAAGCTTTGAGTCGAGTGAAATAGAGTTCGGAACAAGTTTAACGGATTACATTTGATTTTATTTCGTCGAACTATATATTTTATTGATGTTATGAAAAAAATATTTAAAAAAAAAATTTCTTAACAACTCAAACAAATCTAAAAACATGTGTTTTATGTTTTTGGGGTTTCAATATTGTGTATATGTACATCATGTATGTATTTGATTGCAAGGAATTCTCCGTTTTCAAGAGACTATTCTAAAGGGGACTACATGGAGAGGTACAAAAAAATACAACATGTATAGGGTATGAAGTTCTAATAGGTAGGGGGTACATATAATAATATCATGGGGGGGACACTACATTATACATAGTATATATCTACAACTAAGGGGTTTACTTTTGGATTTTGTTGAATTTTGATTTCTACGAAGAATGGAAGGTTCATATTAAAGTACATAATCTCCATTTGCCAAAATGGACAAAAACCATTAAGAAGATTCAGCTTTTGCCCGGCATTGCTCACCGGCCAACTGAATGTGGCGGCTTCGCTATAAGAGTTTACAAAGATGTAAGAAATAAATTAATTCGTCGCATAAAGATGGAATTTACCCTATCCGGCGAATAAATTCATTTGGATTATACTGGGCAAAAGGCTAACAGAGGTGTGCAATAGCACATCCAACTCTGATTGAATCGAATTTTCATATATCATTTGTATAATTTTTTTTTAGTTTTCTTTTTGTAGCCATTATTTTATTTTAATTTTTTATACTATGTTTCGAGTTGTTTTCTTAGATAATTTCTTTTTCCTGAAAACTATTTTGTGTATTAATATATTCCGCTAATCTGATATCACTTTAAGGTTGCTTTGGCGTATGTTTTCCGAACTCACGTCCATCGAACGTGTTTGTAAAAGCGGACCTAAGCGATCCCTAGGCGTGTTTCGGTTTGCTAGCCTTGTAAGAAGCAAAAGCCTTTCGTTTATTTTTTGGATGATGTTCGTTTAGAGATATTTTCTTAACCTATTTTAAAAGCATTTTCAACAAAATAATTGTAAGCACATTTAACAATAAAAGTAAGCAATCTTAGGATAATTTCGTTAAGCTGTCTCCGTAGAAACAAAAGTTAGGCTCAGTGTAGAGACTTTTTGGTAAGGCACCAGAAGAAAAGCGAAAATAAAAATTAAGCACACAAATTATGTCTAAAGCAGTTTTAGAGGCGTTATAAGCCTAGACCTAAAAAATACAAAACCGACAACTATCTTAACCTAGTTTAACCTAGTTATAACCTAGCATAGAGTACTTATAATTTTTTTAATCGTTGAAACAGAAAAACACCAGCAACTTTTTCACATGTCGCTTGACTCATGAAAATGTTACTCTTCTGTTTAGGATTAATGTAGTAAAGCATATTTTAAGCCATCTCTACTGTCTTGTTTCAAAAAAAAGGTTGCAGCTTTTCAATTGGAATGTGAAGCTCATGGCTGGGTTCACTTGTTGGCTTACCATATGGCAAGCCTTCAAGGAACCGCCCTTTGTGCTTACGTTCATATCAAAAGTTTATAAAATGTCCAGGGAATTCGTTAAGCACAGCCGATTCAGTTTTGGTTTTTTGTTCTTATTTTATTTATATTTTTATATCGACGGAAAGTAATATATTGAAAAAATAGGAGAAGTTTTGTGAAAAGAACTCACACTTTGAGAATGATTTAAAAAACAGAACAAGTGAACGTGAAGATAAGTTATGCGTTTAAGATAGAGCAAGAAAAAGTCGTTGTTATGTTTGTTTATTTTTCGTTAAAAAATCTAAGTCTTAACAACAAACAACACACACGAAGAAGCATACCTACAATTTTTTTTTATCAGTTTACAAACATTAAAACACACATTTTAATATTTAACTAAGGGAAGAACAGTTAAACACTTTTTTTTCAGTTAAGACCCTGTTTATGTAGGTCGAACTCGAGAAAAGCTTTTATGTGCCTTTAAGCCAGCTAGGCTCTGGTAATAAGCTTGACGTTAATTTTTTTTGTTAAACGATATTTTGATAAAGAAAATTTCAAGCTAGAAATCTGAAGCTGGCAGAGAGAAAAAGCTTTTCGTTTTATTTAAAAAAATATATAAAACATTTAAAGAATTAATATATTTAAGCCGTTTAAAGCTTAAACAAACATTTAACACATATAAATAGGGACGGGGGTGAGTATATATATATATATATATATATAGGTATATACATAAACATTTATAGAAGCACAACATTTACTTTATATATGTATATATATTTTGATTCAAATTATACATATATATTACGTAATTGTATATAGTTTTAGCAACACGAAAAAACACGATTACAGACAGAAGTTTTTTTGTTTTGTTTTTTGTCAATTGAAAAATCGGCTTTTACTTACCTAAGATGGATAAAATGACAACTACTACATCAAATAAATTCCATGGCTCAATAAAATAGTGATATCGTAAAGCGAATATTTTTAATAGACATTCGCAACTGAAAATAACTACGAATATCGCATTTAGATAATCTAGCACATTGTTATATGTTGTCGAAGCATCATAACGATCGAGTGTCATTGTAAACATATTTAAACCAATAAATAACATTATAATAATATCGAATTTTTTATCTGTGACTATTTCAAATACTATTGCTTGTGGTCGCCACTGTAAGAAAATTTTAGAGAAGAAAAATTGTTTATTTTTAAATTATGTTCATATATATATATCGTTGGTTAGTTTGTTTTTTTTTTATTTGTTTAGTTTTGTGCTTGAGCGTAAAAGTTTATCAGTGCCAGAAGTTGAAATGCTATTTTTTAAATACATATATCAATTTAAGCTTAATTTTTATTGGGTATTTTAAAGAAAATAAAATAAAATAAAAAAAGCAAACCAATTTTAATGGCAAGTTTTAGTATCGAATTTGTTAGAGGCATAATTTTAGAACATTTTTAACAACTGGCACAGACAATTTTAAGCAAAACTGTCTAAGTTTTTTTTATTTTTATTTTGAGTGTAACTATAGAATTAGATTTAATTGTTTTTTTTTTTTTTTAAATTAATTTTCGCATTTTGCACTACTAATTTAATTTTTTTTTATTCGGTTAAGCCTTACCCTCGGTCTAGGAATGGCTTTTAATGGTTTTTTGGAGCCCATCTTTTTCATAGCATTATAGTACTTTTTCTGATCTTCTGTCATGAACATTTCTAATGATCCACCTGCTTTTTTCTTTTGTTCATTAAAATTATCAATGATAACACCAATGAACAGATTCAATGTGAAAAATGATCCAAATATAATGAAGAACACAAAATATAAATACATGTAGATATTTGTTTCGCGTATTGGCTGCTTATCCACCTATAAAAATAAAAATTTTGTTTGACAGGAATATTCGAGAGGAATTGTGAAGGAATGGGATAAAAAATTCATTTGATTAGTAAATATTTATAATATTATTCATTCAATATAGTTTAAAGTTTTAAGCAGCTTATTTTAATTTTTTTTGTTATTATTTTAAAAGCAAAAAACAAAAAAATATATTTTTTTAATACTTAACTTAATTCTGTAAAATAGGAAAAAAATTCAAGTTACCTCTCGTGAATCAATAGCGTCGTTCATAATTTGTATCCAACCTTTGAAGGTGGCCACTTGAAAGAGGCACAAATACGCATTACCTACGTGATCGAAATTCATGGCTGAATTCTCCCAGGTATAGTTTTCATTTTCACATGCATTTCGATTTGGAATGATTTCATGACTAATCGTGGTGTGGTTATCATCCACACACTGTGAAGAGAAATTAATTTGTTATTTTGTTAAAAGAAAAAAGAATTATACGTAAAAATTTTAATAACAATGTTTGGTGCAGAACGAAATCACTGGAGCGGCCGCATTGAATAGCACTTATTATAAGACACGACAAGGCTTAACAGTCAATTTGAATTCACTGTATTTTCTGATTCCATTAAACATCTTACCTCGGTTAGGGGAAAGCAATTTAATTAATTTATAAAGTGGCAAAATCGCTTGATCAAAAATAAAATACGTCAAAGTGTCTCTATGTCAGTACTTATCTATTGCTTTGCGCTGATATCATTCTTTCTAAGCACACACACTAACCACTACGCCACCGCCACGGAACCCCACGATATCCTTCTTTACACAGTTGAATAAAAATGCCTGGGAACAATAGCATTTCAGTGCCAGCTTAAAGCATAGACAAGCTTAAGTTTAAGGCCTAAACGTTGTTTACATACGGACGGATGGACTGACGGACGGACTCCTGTTGATCCCATTCATATCTCTAAAAGGTCTTAGGGGTCTACGGTGATTATTTCACTGCGTTACAAACTATGAATCAAACTTAATATACCTTGGGTAGGGTATAACCAGTGAGTAAGTGCTACAGTGTGTACGCAGAAGTTACAGTCCGTAAAACAGACCGTTGAATACCCGATCCTATCCCACATTGTAAAATGCTGATGGCATAGTTATTTTTTTACATTTTATAAGTAATGCAAACTTCGAAAAGGGGCGTGGTCCAACCGCCCCTAATTACAAACTTTTATTTATAAGATATTTCCACAGATATTTCCAAGTTACACTTAAATGTACGTAAAAATGCAATTTTTTGGCTTAAATTCAATATTTTTGAAAAATCGACCCCCAAAAGGGGCCGTGGCTAAAAACTTTATATGAAGGAAATCTGGACTGAAGTATTGTTTACCTAACCTGCTACTTCTTTTGTTTCATGCTTTCCTAAATTAGGCCGATTAAGGCCAGTCGAAATTAAGTTTTTCTGGAAAATTTTAGGTTTTTCTTCAATTCTGCCTCCAAATGTGGGCGGGGCCCAAAGACTTGTATGAACAAAATGTTGAACTAAGCGCTTTCTACATAAAATATTAAGCAAATTTTTTTCAATTTCGAGCAAAAATATTGAGTATTGAAAATTTACCCTTAAAATAGATGTCACGTCCACTAGAGGAGGTTTACCAATTAAATTTGTCTTTTTTGTGTCTTACATTAAGAGATGCTAAATGTCAAATTTCAGCCTTTTAGATCGTCTTACAGTTT
The DNA here is from genome assembly GCA_947623515.1 of Neoascia interrupta. NCBI lineage: Eukaryota > Metazoa > Arthropoda > Insecta > Diptera > Syrphidae > Neoascia > Neoascia interrupta. The sequence continues at coordinate 123,449,584 of OX392463.1, forward strand.
TGAAAGCTCTGGAAGTAGTTGCACATTTAGACCGATTGTGGGCGTGTCTTTGGGCGGATTTCAAAAATCCCTAGCTCAAAATTTAAAGCCTTAAAACATGTGACATACAGACGGACGGACATGGCTCATTCGATTCAGAGTTTGGTCTCGATCATATGCCCTTAAGGTCTTGGGGGTCTACCATTATTATTTCACCGTGTTATAAACTATGTGACAAACTTAATATACCCCTATCCTATGGGAAGGGATATAAAAATAATAACGAAAGACCCCCAAGACCTGAAGGGGATAAGATCAAGACCGAATTCTGAGCCGGATGAGCGATGTCTATCCGTTCGCCCGTATGTCACTAATTTTAAGGCCTAAAATTTAGAGCTAGAAAGCTGAAATTTTGTACGTGAGCTCTCTGTCATCCGAAGCAATACAAGTACATTTTTGAAATCCGCCCACAGGCACAGTGACAATACCTCCAGTGCTTTCAAAACTGTAAGACGTCGTGAAAAGCTGTGAAAAAAAATAAAGCTAACTAAGTAATCTTTTAAATTAAATTTATTCAATAATTTTGTTCCAAATAGAAAAATTTCTACTCAATTATATGGAAAATACTTAGTTCTACATTTAACTCAAAATTTAATACAAAGTTTTGAGCTATGCTTAGAAGCAGAATTTAAGATAAACCTATAATTTTGCCTCACAAATGAAAGAATAAGCAATAAAATTTAGCACACAAGGTACATCGAACACCATTTAGGATTCGTTCATACAAAGTTTTTGGCCACGTCCATTTTTAGAGGTCAATTTTACATAATTAATGAATTTGAATCAAAAAAATAAATTTTTGCGTGCATTTTGGCCGCAAACTTGGATATTTCTATGCTAATATTTATTTTTGGTTATGGGAGCTAGACATGCCACGCCCCTTCTTAAATATAAATTAAAAAACCTTATACCTAAGGAATAAAATATTTTTTTATTTAATTAATGATTCGTGAATGGTAAGGGGAAGGGTATAGAAAAAAAAAACAATAACTGTAGGAATGAGGAGGAGAATACAGGCTTTGGTCCGTATGAACAAAGCTATTAAATACTCACTGTTGCACTTTCTCACTGGTTTTTTTTTTCTAAATTTTGGCTGGACCTATGCAGCTTCGTTATGGTAGCCCCGAAAACGGCGCAATTTTTCATATGCCACTGGAGCTTGTTTTCAAAATTGATGTTTTGCCCTCAAATATCTCAGCCGAGCTTTCCTTGTTTACCAAAATTACATGAAGGGATAATTTCCGAAACATGTTTCAGCATATTATTAGCTTGGAGCTATTTAGCTTGTTAGCATGACGCCTTATTACCTTCCGGAATTTATGATCTTATAACCCTATAACCTAACAGCTGCACCCCGAGTCGTTCTAAGGAACATAAACAGGAGGGCTATTAAGCAAAGTATTTAAACACAAGTAACAGAGAAAGTATATTGCAGATGGTAAAACCTGCTTAATAAGTAAAGACTATACAAGCAAACAAAAATCGTTAGATTAATAAGGAAAGGTGATTTAATTCCACTTCTTCTGCGAGCCACTTCTCGCAGGCTAATCCACTTCTTGCAGACAAAAACTTGACGACGCACAAAATTTTGTATCTTTGATCAAATTAGCGTGCGATCAAATTTTTTAAAAGCCTTTGCACTCGACAACGCAGAACAATGACCCATAATTAACGGAAACCTTAAATAACGCAAAATTTTGGAGAGCAGCAAAGATTGTAAATGAAAAAAATCATATTTCTGCATGTGTTCTAAGCCGAGTGACTTAGAATACATTTGAAAAAGATTCTCAATGCAGTGCTCATTTTCATTATGTTGACCCACTGTCATAAGATTGGTGATTAGATGCACCGAAAAAAATCCAGTGAGTCTATGTAACAGCAGGAAAAAGAAAAATATATTTCACTTCCTTGTCGTGTGTCCCATCCTAAGGGAGTCCCGTGTGCAGATTTTCGTAAGTGTAAAAGCTCGTCTGTACGGAATTTCTAATACCCGACCCTCTATTGGCCGCGCCTCCAAATATGACCGTGGACAGAAAATTTAAATCAACTAATTCTAATTGCGTTAGAATTACGAGAAAATGTGTTTAAAACGAATATTAATGCTTAAAACAGTTTTTTCCTAAAAACGACCCCTAAAAGTAATCAATGCCTTGTATGTGGAAAACTTAGCAAAATGGTTATAATTTCAATATTTGTTAGATATTTTTTTTTTCGATTTAGAATGAATTTTCCGAGAAATCAGGCTTTTACAGATTTACGATTTTAAAAGTGGGCATGGTCTATGGTGTGGGCACCAAAATTTGAGGTCCTATGCCTTGCCTAACTTGACCAAAAGGCAATTTTAAATAAAATGTAAGTTTGAGGTTGTCTGACATCCAAGTCAATTGTGGGCGTGGCTGTTTTTCATACCAATTTAATTCAATTCAATTTTCATACCAATTTAAATTTTCATATCAATTTTCATTTGTCTGTACAAAATAAGAACCAAAATACACTCCAAGTTTCAGCGACCTAGCTCAATTCTACAGACCTAAAAACTTCTACATACGGACAGGCGGACGGACGGACATGGCTCAATCAATTCACCTGTTGGTCTCGATGATATCTCGAAATAACCCCTACCAAAACCAAAAGGTTTTCCAATAAAAAAGTCCAATAAAAAAAATTGTTAATTTAAAAAAAAAATTCAACAACTTTGAAATTTGTCATAATTACTAAGGGATGTCTAATGATGACATAAAAAAAGGCTCCAAGAATATAACGTGAGCCTTAGTGGCAATCCCGAGAGGAACATGAAGTTTTTCTGTTATTCACGTTTTTCTTGAACACGGTTTCTCGTATCGAAAATAACGCCCTATTAAATTAAAGCTAAACAAAAATCAATTTAAAGTTTTCTTTTTTTAAAGTTTATTATTTTGTCCAGGCATTGTGGACGGGTTACATACAATCCGCTTAGGCGAATCGTTTGATACCTCATCCCCATTGACCCCTGTTAAGCTGCGAATCACATATATAAGTTGAAAATCTCCTTTTGGAAAAAGGAGGAGTGGCATCGACCGCTTTTCAATAACATTGTAGTCGTTGATCAAATATATTATCCAAAACTGTGGTTTGCATGTGTTAAGTGCAATTTTACTTACATATGTCGAAAATTTGGTTTTTATTCGACCACCATTTCCAACATTCCATATCCAACAAACATTTTTCCAATAAGTTGTATACAGAAACATGTTAACGTTAACATGTAATCCAAGATTTTCTTCATATAAATATCATTTATTAAACTGAAAATGAAATGCGACCACGCCCAAATGGGGGAGTTTTTCAATTTTTTTTGCAAATTCAATCTCAAAACACTTAAGTAAGAATACTGCATACCAAGTTTAAGCGTCCTGCAACAACTTTTATAACTTGCATTGTTTCGATTCGAACTTGAGTCCGAATCGCTCGAGAGGACGAGTTAGAGGTAGTCCTCTTAGCCCTACGTAAAAGATCTAAAGAGACAATTTTAGGGCATTACTATGGATTATTCTGAAACTCATTCGATTAAATATGGCACAGGCACTTTGCATTGGATTGCGATCATCAATAGACGGAAGGTCGCTTTATCACATTCAGGAACTCTGAATAAGCCGAAAACTCGCTTAAGTAAGAAACGACAGGGAAAGTATTAGAATATTTCTTCTACGCCAAACAGAGTTTTAGAAAAATGTCTCTTAATATATGAAAACCAATTAATACACATTATTAATATAAAAAAATCAATTACCTTAAAGTATTTTCCAGCAAAAAGCTGTACACCCATGATGGCAAAAATAAGCCAAAATATTAAACACACCAATAGCACATTGAAGATGGACGGTATAGCTTGAACCAGCGCGTTAACGACGACCTAAAGTTTAAATTGTTTACGGCGAACGGAAGAAAATACAATTTAATTATTAGAAAATTATAAAATATTTATTGTGTTATAATAGATAATGAGTTTATGAACAATATATTTAAAGCATTGTTTTTGATTTAATGAATGAAGTCGAGAGTAAAGATTATACGTGCATAAGCATGAGTTGAGAGCGAACCGAAATACATCGTGTTAATTTTTTTTTAAGTATAAAGTTTTAAAATCTGTATTTACAAGCAGTTATTTTTGTAATTTTTCGGTTATCTCTCTCTCAACTCCCACATTCTAAATGAATTCTTCTTTCTACAAGAGTGTGATCACAACGAAACATTCTTGCACATCTACTAATATTTTATGAAGCCAATTCCATAATCAAAAACTACATAGAAACCCAAGCCATCCAATGCAAAACAGTCCAATCCAGACAACAACAAAAAAGGCAACATATCAAGCAATCCCAACTCAAAGTATTGATTAAAAATAAATAAAAGTTAAATAAATGCGTTAAAAATACAGGCAAAAAAATATTCGAAGCCTTTTATTTCCAAAAATTTGATAAGTTTAAGCCTGCTGAGTCTATAAACATACATAATGTGTGTCATAAGGCTGATTATTATAAATTCTATTCTTTAAGCTAATAAATAATAAAATGTTGATATAATCTTTGTTTTACAAGCATATAAACAAATCGTTTGTTTATAAATATGTGACTGATTTTAATTAAAAAAAGTCATATGGCATTGGTATAGTGTTGTTACTAGTTTTGTGGTTTATGTGTTTATTTTTTTTTTTTCGTTTTTATTTAATTAATTAAATTGCAGCATTGCATAAAACGTAATTTTTTAAGTGGCAAATATAATGAATATAATAATTGAATCGCATCGCACTTTATTTCGAATTTCTGTTTGCTATATAAAAAAACTTATGTCAGAAACAAATTAAGAATCTAGTTTTTTTTTGTAACGGATTTAAATGGAAACGTGTAATTGCATATCAAAAAGTCCATTTCATTCGCAATGAGGTGAATTTAAGAAATAAATCTAAGGTTTAAAAAATAAAAATTATTCAACAAAAAAATTAAAGTGAAATTATAATTAAGGAAAATTGTTAATTTTGAATATTTCAAGCTTTTAACGAAAAAAAAAAAAATAAAATAAAATAGAATTTTAAAAGAAATATGTTTTTTTATATTGGTGTCAAGCTTGGTGAATTTTTTAGCTTTTGTATGGAACTCACAAGTAGAATAGGCGGTTTATATAAATTTATACAGGACGAGTTTAAAAATCGTTCATATTTTTGGATCATGTAATTCGATAAGGTTGGAGTGGGTTATTTCAAGCTATGGATAGTTCCCCCTTTAGAGATAGGGACACAACATAAACGGAGTATTTAAAAAGGTAGGCTGGCACTATGAGAAAATGATTCCCTCAACTGTTTGTCAAATGTATGCATCTTTGAGACAAAATCAAGTTCGTAGTGTGGAGTAATCTGCTTAAGGAAGAGGAGTAACATTGCGTATTTTGCCGAGGATAAAGGCTAGTTACTTTCTTATTTTATAGTTTTAAAAAGCATATCAAAACTAGTTTAGTTAGATTCAAATCCAGTCTTGCAAAAGAATTTAGTAAGCCTAGTTAAGAAATTTGTTTAGAGAAAAGTGAAAAAAACGCTGCGTTCTGTGTTTTTAAAGTAGGCACTTTATTTGGCTTTCGTGAATTTTTGTACGTTTTGGATTATGTCTCAAAGAATCCTGCTTTAAGATGCACAATTTCAAGTTACATCTCTTAAGCTAAGAGTAAACTCAGTACGAAGCTCAAAATCACTCATGGATTTTAAGGCAGATGCTCAGTAGCAGTTTGCAGAATCTCAATACTTTTGGTTTGAACTTTTAAGCTTTTTCATTGAATATTAATAACTAATAATAGGATACAGTGCGGCCCTAAAATAAGGATCCACATTTGCTACAAACTTAGCCTTTAGCTGCGACTGGTTTTTTGGAACAGTTTAACTAGTGACCTGCAGACGTTCGATAGAGATGACTTCAAAATTAATTGGCTATTTCATGGCCTAATCGTCTCTTATGAAAAATTTTATTTTAAAATGATTACAGCAAAGCAATCGATGCAGGAGTAGGATACGTCATTCTTCGACAGTGAGAAAGTTCCATTGCTATTCATTAGATGAGATAAGGCCCGCAGTATTGGTGGGTATAGTAGAGATGGTAGCCGAATTAGCTAAAAACTCAACAAGCATTGAGTGCCTTAATTTTGTAATTTTTTTTTTAAAGTAACGTCATTAGAAGTTCATACAAACTCTTTCAACGATATGGAAAAGACTCTGCTTAAAGTCGGTTTCTTAACTGCAAAACTGAATTAGATCTTTTTGACTTTTAGTATATAACATATTATAACTATGTTTCCACCAGTCATAAAACTGGGATTAGCAGAATAATTAAATATAAATCCTTAATCCTTGGTTTTCAGCGGACCAACATAAAATCAGCTTGACACCAGCATTCTTCTGTTGTCATTTGGGCTCTCAAGAGTGACGATGAAATTCCATAAATCCCAGTAGAAAACATGGACAGTTTCAGATTCCTTTTTCAAGTTTCAAACTGTAATAAATGTGTGCGAAAAGGATTTAAAGTGGTTTGTTAAATGGAGAATAATTACTTGCCGATGTAATTTAAATTTGTATGGCTTATCTCAAGATTTTTAGGGGATTAGTTGAAGATTTATTTTAATCGTGGATTAGTGATAGGTGGAGACATATTACAGATGAAACTATTATTAGATTTAAAGCTAAGTTTTTTTTTTATTTTTCAAGACGAAGCAAATTTTGTTGGAACTTATCGGTAACGTCTTCAATTCCGAGGTCCTTAATGGTTTATTCGGAAAACATACCCAGAAGATTTTTTTTCTTGTTAGTCCCGTTGTCAAAATTCTACCAGATTTTTGCTGAAATCAACATTTTTTATAAGAAACAATTGTCTAGAATAGCAAATTGAAGATCTAGCTGACAATTTCGAAGACTTTTCTTTATTTTATTGTGTTACAAAAGAGTGTTTTTTCTAATGTCACTGAAAAAATAAGGCCGAGCTAAAATCATGTTTTGTGCCTTAAAGCGTAGATTATAAATTATTGTGTTGGAAGTCCTGATTCTAAAATGTGTGGGCTTAAGTGTTGTTCTTAGTTAACCAATTGGTTAATAATTTCGATTTTTACAGTGTTTTTTGCGCTGACTTGTGAGAGATATTGTATTTTAAAAAACAAATTGTAAAAGAACATGTAACTATATTTCAAATTCAACTATGTCAATAACTCTAAGAATTTTGTTTAAAAACAAAGCTTAGTTTCGTAACTAATCAAAAACAAACAAACTAAATTATAATTTTTTTAAGCACTGCCAAATATAAGAACAATAACGGTCGAAATGTTTTTTTCATGAAGATTTTCTAATTAAATAATAACTTCAAAACTAATGCATCTCATAATTAGTAACATGATTATATGTAAAAGTTTTTTTTTTTTTTTTGTCAAATGCAAAATAGGACAATGAAATGTTTGGTCTAAATTATTGAAATAAAGTTTCTAATATTTTTTTTTTACTTAAATATTAAATATAAAAAAAGTTTATAATTAATGCTTGAAATATATAGTTTTTTTTTTTTTTTTTTATTTAATTTTATTTAGAAAAATATTTTTGATTTGATATGAATGGAGGAAGTACGTACCCTCATGCCCTGCATTCGGGACATGGCACGTAGTGGTCTCAGTGCTCTTAACGTTCGCATAGTCTTGAAGGCTTGAATACCACCAGCTCCAACAAGTGAAGCAACGAAGTTGATAAGCGACACCTAGTTTTATTTGATTCAATATACATTTTTGAAAGTGGGTAGTTTTTCGGAATTCGTATCGAGGATTTTGTTAATAAAGAAATAAATTACATTGATAGAAGGAAAAGTTAGTTAAGTTTGTTTTGGTTTTGTTTGGTGAGTGAAGAGATTATATGGACGAAGTTAAAATTTGGTTTTTTGTTATTTTAATTGTTTTTTTTAGCATTGAACATTTTGAATAGAGAGGAGAATAGAAAAGATGTACCAAGAGTAAAAATAAAATGAGTCATTTCTACAAAAAGGATTAAGTAGTGTCATGACAAATAAAAAATGTTTAACTTAAAAAATTAAAAGAATAAATGAAAAAACAAAATAAAAATAAATCTAAGGTCCATTAACGCTCATTGGCTTCCGTTCATCGGTTTTATTTTCAAAGAATATATATTAAAAAATATATGTTTAGTGCATTTCCCTAAAGCTTTCTTATTTTATGTATTCTCTGTGCACACATTTACTCGTTATTTGTTTCAGTATTATCAAGTGTGCAATAATTATTTTATTTTATGTTTTACTTTTAACCAATGCCAAGTTTTATTTTGCTTTCCTGTGAAAAAAGTCCCTCAGAAACACTTGTTTTTTATAATAATTAAAAAAAATATATTTAATATGTTAAAGCATACACTGATTTTTGGCAAATAGCGTAAAGCAATACAAATACAAATTATTAATAAATACACATAAATAAATTAAAAACACGTAAAATAGCCTTGACTCTTAGAGAACAAAGAGCTTAAATACCGATATCAGATATACATGATTCCTAGCTTATATTAGGTAAGACCTGGAGCTCATATTACGTGTGGAAAGGTTTCCATTTACATTTTGTCCATTTAAACATTTAAGAGTAAGTTTCGCGAATCAAACACTTTAAAAAGGTGCTGAACAGGATCTATCACTGTTTAAGTGATTGAATTTTCAAAGTTGCCTTCAATGCAACACTTTGTGATTCAACAACAGACAAAGTCCTTATCAGAGTGTCAAATTGATGTCGAACTGAATTCTATTCTATGTTGGTTTCTAAGCATATTTACAAATCTAACCTTGGAATGAATTTGTTTTTTTTTATAGTGAAAAGGACAACTAATTCAGACTTTGTCCATTGTTGAAACATATGTGACTAGGTCGGCTTGTCTAGTTGCATAAAGCCTTGAACTTTGCTGCAATACTTATCAGAAAGGTAGTTAAAGTGCTGTTTTGTTGAAAGAGTACGAAAAATTTCATCAATATTCTATAAGGTTGTAAGAGAAATATCTTCTCCAAGACCAAGCGGTTATGAGAGAAATAAACACTCATTTTATAAGTAAAACACTGCCACCACTGCGTAGGAGTGTAACACTACGGCTGAGGCTTGAAAGAGAAAAAACCTTATAGGTAAAAGCTGCTAATACAAACTAAAGTGTTCACGCAAAACTGTTCACTTCGTTGAACTAAGATGAGTGATTTTTGGAAGTATTTTTATTTTGCTAAAGCACCTAGAGTTTCACTCTTAAATGGACAATAGATTTTAGTTTCTCAAATCTACAATAAAAGTGACACACACAAAAAATTAACACACACTAAATATGAGCTTTTTTTCATATTCGACTAAGTCTAGATCTAGTAGCTACTATCTAATACGTATGTTGATGACTAACCAAAAACTATCATACCTATAAACTATTATTTAAAGGCTACATTATTAAGTTTTAATTTTATTGAAAAAGTAGTTATATTTACCTAGTTCGAAGGAAATATTTTTAAATAAACGTTTTACGATAGCTTTTACTTTAATTAATTGTTTAATATTATTATTAAGGCAAATCAAATATGTTTTTTTTTTTTTTGAATAAAGAAGAAAATAAGTACATACTGAGTAATTATTACAAGGTACAAGTATGTTACACAGACCACAAGATAAGAACAAAAGAAATTATAATTTTGTGTATAAGTTGCAAGGATCCGAAGGTAATTTTTATAGATAAACTTGAATGCTTATGATATGCTTTTAATGCAAGACGGTTCGATACGGCTGAAGATTTCAAAGGGATTGTATTAATTTTTTATTCTACTTCAATTCTTCAAGATAATTGTTTATGTATTTTGAATTATAGACCCACAAGTCTGGTAGATATAGAGTTCCATGAATTAGACGAAAATCAGCTTCCAAGTACATTGAGACACTTTCATCTTTTGAAGGGAAAAGATGAACATTTATATCATTGCCCAATGAGATGCCCGGTAAAGAGTAGGAAACATGTAGGAGGTACATAAAAGATTCCAGATTTAGATTCAAAACCATAAAAAAAATCTACAAAAAAATTTTTATTTAGATATACAATATTAGATATTGAACTCTACTTTGCACCGGTGACGGTTATAACATGTGGCCACCTTAATCTTGGACAAAGTACGAGCTGGGCCCTAACCTCAATCCAAACAATCATTTAAATTATCACGGATGTAATTACAGGGAAAACTATGCTTGTTGAGACACCTTTTTTGGAATGGAAGATGTGAAGAAATATTTGTGAGACACAGAGCTTTCCACTTAGCAAGTTCAATGTGCGCATGAACTAGGTAAGTTTCTAGATACAGCCCTCAATGACTAAATGACCAAAATTGAATAAGTACTCCATTAATCGTAAGCTCCATTAGTCGTAGTTCCATAAAGCGTAAGATTTTGTGGCTTTCCTGGACAACGAAGCAGTCTTCAATAATACATGTTTTTAGTCTTGCCCACCAACAGGGTTCTCAACAACATGAATCTGTCCCCAATCATATGAAGATGGATCATGTTTATGCTCAATGGAAGAATAATCTAAGCCCGCATCGATGTTGTGAAAGTCTCGGCGTTTGCGTCACGGGGTCTTCATCTCACTTCTCTTATGGTTTCTTTTTATTGACAATATTTCTCAAGTGTCCTTGACAAGCCAAGGGATTGGCATTATGTTTACAATATGCCGACGTTATAGGAATCATTGTCAGTTGCAAATTCGAAAGCACCTTCCAGAAATAATGCAATTAGCTCTTTCTTTAGTTTAAAGATGAGGAAAAAAAGAAGGCTTTTAACCCTCAAAAAAAGACGACGTACTTCCTAACTTCCTTTTCTTACTTCCTCCTTAGATGTAAGGGAATAACTGCATATTCAAAACATAGAATTCTTGGAATCGCCCTTGGTAACAAACTATCATGCTATGGAACGAACCGTAAAAAGAGGCCTCAGATTCTTTTGCATCTGCCGTCGAGTCTGCGAAATCAATTGGGATCTCAAGCTACGGATGATATACATGCTAAAAATGCTCTTTGTTAGGCCTGCGCGCGATTGAGTATGTCGGGTTTGTCTTACCCGGAATACTTAAGGTTAAAGAGGTTACGAGATTGCGATGCTGACTCTAACAGAAAAGAAGGGAATCCTTCACGAATGAATAATCCTTCACGCGCGTTACGGTGAAGCTTGAGGAGTTCCAACTGACCTTTTTATGTAGAGGAAGAACGGCAGACGTTTTCACCGGCAGTCATTGCATCGCCAAGAAATATTTGTGGAGGGAAGCGGCGCAGGGGTGGGTAAAGAACTACTTTGTTTACGACACCTGGAATTCAAGCACCCATCAAAAAGAAGAGAGCCTTCCTTATGTGGTATTGATATAGGAACTCGACTTCTCGAGTCTGGTACAATAAAGGGCTAAGAACTTTCAATCTGGCAATCAGAGCAGAAAAGAAACAGCCATGGAAAAAGTTCGACGAGAGGTTGGAGCACGTTAACAGTAGATCTGTAAATAAGATGTTTTGGCAGACTATGCGTTGCAAAGGAGCTTAATTTCGTATACAAGGGATTAATAACATGGACGGTACCTACAAATCTTTCCAATGAGATGTCTTACACAAATAGAGTAAACACTTTTTGGAGTTGATTTGAAAAAGGCTTATGAACGGGACCTTGGGATAAATTCTGGGGAGTCTTGCCCAACTATGCATTAAGTGGGCATCGTCTGAGAGGCATTATTCGGTCTTTGTATGATATCTGCAGAAGATGTGTATGGATAAGTGGAGTCAAAATCGAGCTCTTTTGATGTGTGCGTTGGACTCGGCCAGGGCTGTGTTTGTCGCCTCTCCTTTTCTTAGCTTGATATAGTCCAGCCAGCAACGAAGCAAAAATAGGAAAAATAATTCGTGTAGAAGCGATTTTTCGCACAGTTGTATGTAAAGGTGTACTGAACATCATACTGAAAGTACTTATGGCTGGTTGAGGAGCTAACAGATGGGCGGGGCTTTTAAGGTCCTTTTTAAAAGTTTTTTTTACAAATATCTCGAAAACTAAGGCTCGTAGCGAAAAGTTATGATTGATCATTAAATTAATCTACACAAAGAATCACTGGAAGTGGTCTGTGCTGTGGTTGCCGAAAAGTAGGCATTGCCTGCTATGGTACCTGACGCGTGTGCCTTGGCTCATGCACCAATGCACTACCGTGAAAAAACGCGCATAATGCTTCGGAAGACGACGAGATTTAATTTTTTTAATTTGATTTTTTTTCTAACTTAAATTAAACTTTTTTTAAAATCGTTTTTTTCCCCCTTCCGTATCTCCGTAAGTATTGATCACAATGTAAAAGTTTAAATAACCCTTTTTGTAGAGATTTTTGTGTAGATTAATTAAGTAGTTCATGCTACTTATCCCTTATGGGGTTGCTGGTCCTCGATTGGGCGCCTCTCCAGGTGGCGGATAGGCGAATACTCACCAGATATGGTGGGTACCGGTATGGAAAATATCCGGGCGGACCAAAACCAGCAACAAACGAAAAGTCCAGAAGCATGTCTGTATCAAAATAAGTGGCTTCCTGGTCGGCGTCTGTTACCCAGGTTAGGGTCTGCCGAATACAAAACACCTTTTTCTCTTCCAATATGCAAATAGAATGGACAACAATAAGATGTATGCCAGATGTTTTTATGAAATATTCTGATGGTTATACTATTGCTTTTTTCCACGTAAAGGCATAACACTTGCGGGGGTAAGCTTTGGTGTTTCTGTGTAGAGGTTTCATGATAGGCTCATCAGCGTTTGTGTTGGATCGAGAATTACTTTCTTCTTCCATCTTTTCTATCTCCAAATTCTTTCCGCTCGCGGTGTGCTATGCATTTTAAAGGTAATGATATCCCCTTGATCACGAGCATATTATAAAAAAAAAGATCATAGCTTGTAGCCAATACAAGCCAAATTTTTTTTCAGCTATTTGCAAAAAACCCTCTCCCGACATCATCAGTACTTTTGGTATGTTGTTGAAGACACTTTCCTCTGTGACAAAAATCGCCTCTACATGGATCATTTTCCGTATCCGACTTTTTTTTGCCTTCGTTGCCGGAACTAATATATGGATTGAATGATGAAGTGCAGTCTTGGTCAGGAATGTTTTAAAATGGCTTACTTCAGCATAAACCATTATGCTGTTCGCAGATAAGTTTTGTATAGGTATCCTTGCATTGTCCGACAAGGAACTTTAGTGAGCAATGGATGGGTTCGGCTGTCTGTGGCGATGCTGGGATGAAGGTGAACGTGAAAAACTTGCAAGGGATGGTTTTTTCCAGAACTCACATGCAGTGCCCCTTACACATAAATGGGATGTTTGAAGCAGATGGAGACTTTTAAATATCAAAAGATCTTTTTCACAAAAGATGGGAGGAGTGATAGTGAGTTATCCAGTAGGATTGGCCAAGCAAACGAACTGCGTGGATCAGCCATCAGAAAGGTTAAGCTAAATAATGGAGGGTTGCAAGCAGCCAAAACCACCAGTTTGCATAGGCCTCCGAGGACCCTTAACCAAAGGAACAACATCTCTAGATATTTGTACTTAGTTAAGTCCGTTAAAAAATATTTTTATGTACCTCGTGCCTGGCGGAAGAAGTTTGCTTTCCAACTCACCAGAAGCCAGCCATCTAGGAGGGCGCTGGGAGGGCGAACAAATGAGGCTCAGAATGAGTTTAAATGGAAGCTTCGCTTGGACTAGCTTGGGGATCAGCAAAGAAGTAAGACACAAAGAAGACCCAAATAAGCTTAATGAATTCAATTCAGTCGTGCACATTTTTTGGTTATTAAAAAAGCTCGGGAATTGAAATCATTTTAAAAACTGCAGTTCGTACAATAGAAACGCCTCCTTTAATGAGCTTTAAAATATTTTTCGAACTCCTATTTAGTTTGGGAATATTCAATTTCAACTATGTATAGAAGTTGTACACAAAGTGGTGAGTGACATTTAAAACAAGTGTTTCTCCCGAGCCCGGACACCAATACCACCGCTCTTCGAACCATCTTGCAAAAATCGCTGCATTATTTTCTCTACAGAAAATTAATTATATACTCTTAATGATAACATTTAAAAAAAAATAAAAACAAAAAAAAATACATACATTTTATATACAAACTGATTTACGTAGAATAAATGGTTTACAATAAAGGTACGAAGCTCACAATTGCATATTTCACATAATAAAGGTTTTCGGTTTGGAAATAGAAGAGAAGTATACTTTAGATAAGATAAATTACTTTGGATATTTATGCACAGATTTTTGTAATTTCAATTATGTACGTATGTAGGATATATATGTACGATAGAAAACACATTAAAATATTCGGTTTGAAAAAAAAGAATAAGACACTCGTTGCTGCATAACTTTTTGACGACTAAATACATTGTAAACACCTTTTTATATATATATATATATATATATAATTGCAGACACTTAGTATATATATATTTATATGTAATGAAAGACAAAAAAGTAGAAAACATTTTGTGGCGAGAAATACATTTCTGTTTCTTTTTTTTTTTCATTTTTATATATGTTTGAAAATTACTGCACTTTGCAAGGACACGTTGCTGTATTTTTGCAGAAAAATGTATCTTTTGTATGCTACTTACTTTCATACCCTCCCATCGAGAGACAGCTCGAAGCGGTCTTAATGCTCGTAAAGTTCTCATAGAACGGAAGGCTGGAACGTCATCAGCGCCGGACCATATAGCGCCCAAATTTATAAGTGACAACTATTTGTTTTTACAATTACGTGTGTAATAATAATTTTGTTGTTAAATTGTTTTTAGTAGTTTTGCCGAATTCAAGATACGTTTTAATGTATTGCCGGAGTTTTGCGTTAATTTGTTATTTTTTTCGATTTTTTTTCGTTTACATAAAATAAATAAAGCATATGTTTGGTTATAAGGTTTTTTTTACATAAAAATGACTTGTTTATGACTTGTTTATTCGAAAAATCAAATAGAAAGAACTAAACTAAACCTACGAAAACTATGCTCACGAAACAAGGAAAAACACAAACCAAAACCAAATCATATAGTGAAAAACAAGAAAAATTAAAAAATTGTGATTATTTTTTTTTGTCTAATATTATTTCTCTCTCCTTTAAAGTTTAATCCATTTTGTAAATAAGTCAATAATAGTAATAAATATTGTAAAATAAAATTCATAGATTTTCGGTAAGAATTGTTAAGAAAACGAAAAGACTATTTGTTTTTCTAGTAGACAATACAATCGACTTACCATGACAATGATAAAATCAAGCCAACACCATGCGTTTGTGAAGTAGACCTTAAATCCCAAAGCCAACCATTTGATTAACATTTCTAAGAAAAATATAACTGTAAATATCCTGTCCATATAATACAGAATATCTTGAAGAATTGGTCGTTGGGGAAGGTGAACGTCTTCTAAAGCCTGCAAAATGAGATGGGAAAAATATTGCAGTTATTGTTTTTGGCTTTTTTATAAACCTCTTACCAAAGCTAAACTACTTAGTAAAATCATAGTGATAACAGCTGTTTCAAAATATTTGTTTTCAATTAATTGAAAAGTTTTCAGTCGCAAATTGCCCCATCCTTGCCAGAATGGCGAATCGTCGTCACCGGCGAGGATTGGAAATTTAACATAATATGAGTCTGGGCAGCAATCGGCTGGGTATTCATCTAATATATCGTCTTCGTTCGCATGTATGATGATGTCACCATCGAGAGGGCCCTCTTCGCCTTCGCCTTCCTCGTCGAGCTCCTCGTCAAGGCCGAGATCTTCTTTACTGGCGTCGCGTTTCTCTTCGCCTTCCATCGTTTCGGCGCTACCTTTGTGACTTTCGTCTTTAAATGGTCGATTCTTATGGCTACCATATGAGTTAATGCTGGCAGTGTCGTCGTCCTGTAAGGACAAACCTCTATGGTTTAGCTCGTGTTCCAGTCTATTGTCTTGGTGGTTAATTGAATTGCCAATCATCTGCGAGGTATATTATACATATAGGTATATTATACAAAGGCCGGTTGGATATGTGTTTGTTTTTTGTGTGTTTCATTTACATGATGCATTGAATTATGTTTTTGTTTTGTTATATAATTTTGTGTATGTAGCTATATATATAAAAACAATGTGATCCTTACCGTTGCATTATTAAGGTATTTTGATTTCTTCGATTTGTTGTTCTTCAAATCGCCATGTATCGTGAATTCCATGCCGTCACCGATGGCCACTTCGAGTTGATTCTGTTCCTTGATACCCTTTTTGATTAAGCCATCGGCCAGGATTTCATCTGGGCCTAATTCGAGCTCATTATCACCACGTTCTGCAGAAATACAACGACAAACCCCCATGCCTAACGTATCCGTTTCGTTTTTTTTTTTTTTTTTACATATTTTAAGGGTTTTATGAAAATTGCCAAGCGTTGATGATCAATGGCGGTTGTTGCCAATATTTGTACATGATTTTTTATACATATTTTTTTTTTGATTTACGAAACGGAATTTTAGTTTAGTTTTTGTGGAGGCGAAAATGAAGAAAAGTAAAAAAGAAAACAAAAAGACGTACCGATTTCAATATTAAATGAGCACTAAGCATAATTTAATTTACACCAATTGAGCTACATAGCTAAGACACAACACTTAAAAGGACGATTTCATTCGAAACAAAAGTGACATAATAAATAATGGTCTCTAGCTACATTCAACAATTTCAGAAAATTTGAATGAAAAAGAAACACTCCCTGATCAGATTAAGCTACTTACAAGGGTAGAAAATATTATGTAAGACAAGGATTTTTGTGTGTTCTGATGGAGTGTCGGTGTTTCCAAGTTCTTAACAATCTTTTATTACTTTTACTATTAGGGACAAGTTAAAGCAATAATAGTTTATTGGAAACACAGAGAAGAAGCATTCTTTCAAAAGCGAACTATACTCGATTACTGATAGCATGGAGCAAATAAAAGTTGAAGGAGAGATGAGAAGAGGATATTGAACATTTCTGAATAACAGGTTTTGAGCAAGAAGCTGCTTAAGCTCATACAGCAAGTCCTGAATTTTACTTTTGTTGCTAATTTTGATCCGCCTCGATAAAACCCTTTTATCCGCCACTTGGGAAGGCTTCCAATCATGGACCAGCAACCGTTGAAGAAAAGGTTAATCTATATTGAATCGCTTCTTCTATGCAAACTGCAGAAGCCAGTCTAACGGCGAAATGATTCTAATTTGAACAACCAAAACTAAGTCCCAAGGCCTTGGTTAAAAAAAAGGAAAATCTTTAACACACTCAATGTGTTATCCTATGTTCCTTAATGATTCCATCGTCGACTTATCTACAAATTTTGCCTGATACGAAAAACTAACTGAACTGTGCCGGCCGGTCATCAGGAAAGCTGAGCTTGGAGTGATAGCAAAGATCTCAGTTTTTAATTCAGTGTTCGTTCCAACCCTCATCTATGGTCATGAAATTTGGGTAATGACCGAAAGAATTAGATCGCGGGTACAAGCTGCCGAAATGAGATTCCTGAGGTGCGTTGCTGGTGTTACTCTAAGTGATAGAGTGAGAAACGTCAGTATTCGTGGGAATCTTAATGTTGAGCAGCTACTTCTCCGAGTGGAGCGATCGATTCTTCGATGGTTTGGACACGTTGTTCGCATGCCCCCGGACAGACTTCCTAGACAGGTCATGTTAGCCGAGATGCGAGCGCGTCGCCCCCCTGGTAGGCTAAGAAACAGTTGGTGGGATCAGGTAAAGAACCTCTCGGAGTCCCGCCTGCGGATTGCGCCGGAGTCTCTTGAGTTGGTGGCGGAGGATCGAGAAAGATGGAAGGACCATTTAGCCACCCTCGCTCCACGACCCTTTTCAAGGATAAGCGGCATTCGAAAATGATGATGATGATGATGACGAAAAACTAAGCGTTATAAAAATGCCGGGAATGGATCAATTTGGCGACACTAATCAATTTAAGAGAACAGTAGGCCTCTAATTGGCTTACCTTAAAAGGTATTTAGGTAAGCTTCTTGTAAAAAATTAATTCTAAGCAAAGTATGAACTTGACTAATCGAGAATAAGACAAAAGCAAAGAGAAGCTGATTGACACTTGCAACTCAGATGAGGCGTGCGTTTGAAGGGATTGAAACTCTGGTTGCATGTTCAATTTCCTAACTAATTAATAAAAGGCTAACTCCTCACACTTGAATCCCTAGATCAATAAGAGGAACAATATCCGGGGGCTCAGGCAAAAAAATTATACTTTGTTCTTCAAGACAGATGGTCAGATCAGGGCTTGCATCCTTATCGAAGAGCGATTGAATGCTTTTTTTCCAAATACAGCTCAGGCGAATTGACATCGGTGGTACGGGAAAGGGAGGGCAGAAAACCACTAGGTTAGACACTCGAGCTATCTCCCTTATGACTGCTGGGTACTCTTCCTGGAGAAACTTAAAGACTTGTAGGCAAAATAATCGGCCGCTCATTGTGGGCTGTGGCGTTAACGCCCATCACACATCATATGGAAGCAGTGACATAAACGCAAGAGGTGAGTGTTTGTATGATATTAATATATTTTCCGACCTCAATATCAGCAATATAGGGAATTCACCCTCTTTGTGGTAAAAAAAAAGGCAAAAGATGATTAATATTGCCATTGCTTTAAATACAGGAGGGTTACAAACAAGGAATTGGAGAGAAGTCCGCGAAAATTTGATGTCCCTCCAAAGAATGAGTTTTAGTTCAGGTCATTTCAGGAGGACAATTTGGGGCAAGAACCTAGACACCCAATCACCTGACATACCAGTAGGAAATTTCACTAAAGGTACTATCTATGAGGTTCGAGAAGGCGTGTCCGGTGCCCTATTCCAAAATGGTGGCATAGGGCAATAGGTTGGAAAAAGAACGAGATTGCTGGATTTTATTTAAAACCTTGGGGTTCATCTTTCAGTTATAGCTTGACTACCAAGCGTGGCCCACCAGGAGTATATACTCCTGACAGCATCACTTAAAACATGCTGAAGACTACTTCCTTCTAGTGGATTTTAGTCATCTCTTACGACAGGCATTCCCTCCCTTAAGGTTATTCTAAAACCCGGCCTTGCAGGGTGCTTTAATGACCAAAAGAATTAGATCGCGGGAACAAACTGCCGAAATGAGATTCTTAAGGGGCATTTCTGGTCTTACTCTTAGGGATAGAGTGAAAAACGTCAGTATTCTATTCTATTCTCCGAGTAGAACGATCGATTCTTCGATGGTTTGGACACGAAGTTCGCATGCCCCGTGACAGACTTCCTAGATAGGTTATGCTAGCGGAGATGCGAGCGCGTCGTCCCCCTGGTAGGCCAAGAAACAGGTGGTGGGATCAGCAACCTCTTCGAGTACCTCCTGAGGATTGCGCCTGAGTCTCTTGAGTTGGTGGCGGCGGATAAGTGGATATTAGAAAATGTATGTATGTAAAATAAAGCTAACTTTTGGACTAAAAGTGGCAAACAGGTATTGAAAACTTTGTTGGACATGGACACTCAGTTTTCTGGACCGAGAGTATTGGATGGCAGACTGAGAACACTAGTACGTTACTTACTCTCCCAAGAAAAGATATAGGAGTTCTTGTTGAAAGAAAAAACTAATGAAAATTCAGTCCTTCCAGCCACACAATCTGCGGGTCTAGATGGTATTCTACCGACCTTGCTACAAAAAGTACCGGAAACAACAATCCAAAATTTTATGAAAGCTCTCAGACACAGAAACAGTCTAAGAATATGGTATATCGTATAATCTTTAGCTTGAGGGAAGGTAATTTAATTTTTATAAAGTTGGCAAACAGGGGCATATAACAGAAAGAGATTTCAAACCAATAAGTCTGTTATCCTTTCAGCTTTAGTCTGTAGAAACTACTTTGCACGACTTTGCGATGGTTGGCTTCATGTTCCTTGAAACAGAAAAAACCTTCAACAACGTGGAGTGCAACGCCATTGAAAGCGCTCTTGTGGCGTTAAACAGGGCATCATAAATAAGGAGTTGACATGATCGTTGTGGTCCAGGGAAAGTACTTAAATGTCTCTATCGAAATCTTGGGAAAAAATCTGTACTCCCTGGAACTATTAAGCGAAAGCTCTTATTACCGAAGAGTAGAAGATTACGCAACCCTTGAAACCCTTTTGACCCTTTTGGAAAATGCGAAGCATCAGGATGTTGCTCTGGATAGAAAAAAATTGGAATCTCAACGTATAGCTGAAAGAATCAAGAAGGCATATAATGCTGCTTAAATCTGCAAGAGAACGGTAGGGAAAGCTTACGGCGAAAACCTGCTACGAAGCACTTGTTGTATACTGTGGTGGTAAGCCTTCTTGGTTTTTCCATACAAATTGGTGGATAAACCAGGGCGAATCTAGTTATACTAAAACCTACAAGCTTTGGAACCTGGCGATCAACTTAAACGAATCGAAAATAATTGTGTTACGAGGGTGGGGTGGGAGAAAATCGCGCAACGAAAGGTGGTCTTTCCATGGAGATCATATAAAAGTTGTTTTAGAATATAAATATCTCGGAGTTTAAGTTACGTGAAACCTCAACATGAAGAAGCACCTAGAGAAAAAGTTATCCGAAGCTAAACAAGTTATAGCCTCTATTTGGAAACCTTGGATCAAAAATAAAAACGTTGACCATTCCGCAAAACAAAAATTTTCCGGAGCACATGTCTGGGGTTTTGCAATGTGAACGAGGTCGAACAATTTTTCGAACAAATCTTAAAAATTTAGAACAATTTTTTAAAATAAATCTTTCGGCTCCCAAGTTACTCCCTCAATTACATGCTGTATCTTATCTGGAAACAGATGTCCTCCCTTGTTTTAAGAAATGCTAAGACTTCATCTGGACTTTAATGTTAGGTAATGGCGATGGAAGACAAGCTGGTTACCACGGCTGATCCTGAACCAAGTTATAGCGACTAAAGGGAAAATTATTCAAGAGTGGTAGAACCTCGCATCCGACTGTGGCTTCAATTTTGATATATCACCAAACGCACACCTATCATACATAAGGACCAAATCCGGCAACCTCCTATAAAGGATGGGAAATGTAATTTATTTCCTTGAATTGATTAAACACTCATCGGAGGAGTTTATATTTTATGCCACTTCGTACGGACCATCTTTTGTGACTTTTGCAACTCAAAAGTGCGATAGGATGTGCTTCACTTCCTGGGAATATGACCCATTTTGAAAGGCTTCCGCTTTTGTTTCTTTGGTTAGTTTATTCCGGAGGAAGAGCAAGTCATAAAAATCCTAAATGGCAAACTTGGTTCGGATACTCTGCATAAATACATAGCCAGCGTAATCAGGTATTTTTAGATTTTTAGCCAGCTGCTTCTCTTCTTCTTCTTTTATATTGTTATTTTTGAATAACGTTTACCTTACTCAAACTGCTAGACAGCCTTCAGCCAAACCATATAAGACGTAGTAAATTAATATTGTAAATAAAACCGTTTTGGAGCCTATTTTTTGTGTGCTATTTTTCACCTCTTCAACCTAGCCTAGCCTTGTTTGAGCCAGATACCATGCCTAACACAAGAAAACATGGGCATGAAAACCCATGTTTGAAACCAGATAATTATTTTACAGATTATCTATCGAATAGGCCTCGATAAGAAACTAACGAGACAACAATCTTATTTCCTATCGGTCTTGGAGCTAAAAATCTGATACTTTAGGGCTGGCCGTGTCTATCGTTGCTTATTTTGCGGATAAATCTTCCTACGGTTTCCAATAAGAGAACGAGTATTTGAAAATGAAATAAAAACAGATCTACAGCATCACAAATCTGACTAACAATGTTCCGAGGAATTCCGTCCGCAAGCTTAAGAAATAAGGACGACAATAACAAAACCATTAAAAGCAAAATTAACGATCTGCTGTTTTTAAGGAAACCTCAAACCGCTGATATGGCTGAAGGTGGAATGCAAATATTTCTATTCTTTTTCTGTGCAAAATTAGAACCAATGCACAGCTCAAGTTTTAGCCTTTAGTTTTCTGACTCGACTTCCAAAAGCCTCGCAGCAATCTACGTCAAAAGAACAACCCTTCCACAGGTCGGAAGCCTGTCTTCTAATCGAAATGAATCAAAATCTAAGTTGTTATCCCATTATCCCATATCATTCTATTCCACCTCATATGGCGTCAAAACATTGTCGGAATAGTCCCTAGAAATAGCCTGTTCTAATGTACGGCACAAGTTAAAATTACGTTCTGGCAATATGCCTAGAAATGTCCTTGCGACAATATTCTTCTATTGGTAAAATCTTTTTTAAACTAGGTTCTAGGGTATTAGAAAATTAGCATCGGCTCTAATTTAAAGAAGATATCTTAATGCATGCAAAATAAGAAATGAAGAAAGCTTACGAGAATAACAGGCGCATGAACGATTTCAAATGTTTACAAAACGCTATTTTATAGGGTAAATAAAGTAGTTTATTCCCGTATAAAATATAAAATACAGCAAACAATATAGCACAGCACCTCTAAAATTTATTTAGAAATAGGAACCCGTGAATTTAAAAAACTTCATCGTTCATACGCTTGTTTACTAAGGAGTTTTGATGATCTTGAAATAGATGTGTTTCATTAAAATTAATACTGATATACATATTTTAAAAATGGAAGAAGGAAAAATTTGTTTGTTTTGTTTTTCGAATGAAATGATTAAATACACAATTATATATAAAATTGTATTATTTTTTAACAATTAAAGAAGACATACATGTAAATAACTTGCAAATATATACATTTGTGTTTAAATAAAAAGAAGGAATAATTGGATGAAAAACATTGTTTTTTTTTAACACAAATTTAATTTTTTATACCGACTAGATTAAATAAAATTTAGAAAACGGACTCAAATTATTAATTAACACTTTAAGAACACAAAAGTCAAACAAATGTATTTTTTGAAACACAAAAACAAAAATAAAAAACTTAAACAAATACAATATTATTACACTAAGAAGGGTCAAATCCACTGTTTTACTTTAATATGACATATATATATAAATATGTATTCAACTTTTCATTGTATTTTTATTTTACTGAATTTAATATTCTATATGTAAGCTACATATTTCAAAAAAATATTATTTATATACATTATCCAGGCAACCGAAAGGTAAGAAAACACACAAATATAAGATCATTAAAAAAAAAACAAACATAGAAAATGAAATGTTGACTTCTGGATCTTTTATAATTTTCGTAAGAAAACACTGATTTTTTGAATAACTTTTTTTTTACGAAGAGTGCTTCACATAAAAATGACAAATATTTGCAACAGGTTTTATCGTGGACATTGATTGGTATTGTCCTCTTGAACGTTCGTATAACTTTTTTTTGCAAAATCTTTGGAATGACTAAGATGTTGCTGAGCCCCGAAGAAACAGTGTAGCAAGCACCTTCGTCTGCTCAAGCCTGCAAGTGGGAAGTGCCCAAACTGTTTTCAGAAGAGACATATTTCAGTTATGGTATTGTCAAGAGTCAGTGGGTAAATATTTTATAAAAACTACATGCCCAAGCCCAATTGACTTTGGGATTTTTAGGGTAGAATAATAGTAATGGTCGGGGTCATGAACTTTCAATAGTTTACTAATTCTCAAACATTTCCAAAGTAGGACACCTTCACTAATTCTTGAGCAGCAGGCCCACTAAGCTAGCCCACCCTAAGTTTTTGCTGAGGAATTAACGTTCTCGACAAGAAGCTTCTCTTTTTTGCTTGATTTCCTGCCCGGTCAATTCTTTTAACTAAAGGTGGACTGCAAATAAATATTTTGCTGGTTGAAACACTATTTACCCACCAAGTTTTTTATATTTTGGCATTGCCGCGCAAAGTTAGGGTTAAATTGGAAACCCTTAACCACTTTGATTTTCTGATCGTACGCCTATTCTTTCCGTTCGCGATATGCTTTCGCATTTGAAGGGTAGTCATAAACCCTTCATAGCGAGTCGAAGATAAAAAAACTTTTGTCCAGAAGTTTGTTCTACAAAAAAACAAGACCCTTCGATCTAGCGCCGTAGGTTGAAGCCGCACAAACTGACGGTTTTAAAGTAGGTGCATTATCTGGATAGCAAACTACCCAACGCGATAAACACTACGGAAGCGTAAACTTCTTGTTAAGTTAACTTAGTTGTAGTCAAGAGGAATTAAGATTGCCCAGAAGTATAATATGTAAATTAAGTGTCTTCGTCGAGAGACACCTTCTAGTGAACGTCATCCTCAACGGCGCCGCCAGTGCAAGGCTTAAGTCAGTAAGTCGAACTAGGTATCGTCAAGCTTAATTCCAGTACTGTAAGCATATTGCAAACCGTTTCGAAAGATGTCAGAAGTGGATTCAAACCACCAACGGTCCTAGGCGATGATCTACAGACAAACCAACACGCCTTACCCTGCGGTACGGTCTACGACTATGCCTGTGGGGACAATCCTTTCCGAAAAAAAAGAAAAAAAAACTTTGAAAAACTAGGACCTAGACCTTAGTTACTAGGTTACGTTAAGTATACCTCACGATCTCTCAGGACAAATGATAATACTGGAGGTTGAGACAGTGGAAAAACTTTTATTGCCCAAGCTGGTATTCGAACCCGAACCGCCGTGTACGGTAGTCTGACACACTAACCATACAGTACCACTGCGCCGGGTCCCACAACCTTAACGTGACATCCACAAAAAATTGTTTCTTACTAAGAAGCAGCTATTTTCCCAAATGGGTCAAACAGATCATAGCTTAGCAGCTCTGGAAGGCCATTGGTAGGTCTACTTTCGAGGCAAGGAGAAAATTCCTTATCAAGGTCCCGGATCCCAGGGAACCAGTACAGACCAAACCCAGCTGTATTGCAGGACGATGCTTTTGCCTCAAAAGGAATGCAAAGAAGAATGCTGGTACCTTGGGAAGATCCAAAAACCGAGGAATGCAGAGAAAAGCACCGAATACAATTCGGGCTGGCTACTTAAGCGAGGCAACGAAGAATGCCCTACAGCTAGCTGAAAAGGGCTCTAAGAAAACGAGAGAGCATTACTCTGTAGAGAAAATGTGCCAGAAAGGTCGAGCATGCCTTTTTTTGAATGGCTCAATCCACGGCAGGATGAAGGCATTACCTACAGTAGGTACATGTACAGTAAGGACCAGGTATCAAACGACTTTCTGGACTGGATCTGTGGACCCCTGTGGCACTGCAAACTCTCCCCGTAGACCTGCAGGTTCCAAAGAGAGATGGGACATAGCAGTAGCTTAATATGACATCCTAAGTGTTTTGCTAGCACAAAATCCTAAAATACCGACGCATGTTTGGGAAAAAGAGCACAGAAATGATATGATGTGCCAATAATGTCGCCTTTGCCAAGTCGCCGGGAGCCTTAGAGGTAGGACAGCTGTTTTTCTGTAATTACCAGTCATATAAGCCATCCTAAAGCTACCCTAGAGAATTGCTGACTGAACCCAATGGAGGCAGAAGAAGAAGCTGGACTTAGTTCTAATTCAGGAGCTCTGGCATAAGAAGAAAACGATTTTGGTAAGACGAGACCTGAATTGTAGCAAAGAAATCGTCATAAGGGCATCCATTAACTTGCCGTTCTACCATATTTTTTGACGTATGGTTTAGACAACTTAAGAATGTTAGCCACGAGTTAAGTTAGGAGTTCAGGTTGTCCAAGGTGCGAGAATACTTGGGGCACTATACTAACAGCACTATATAAGCCTGTATAGTAAGAAAATGTTCAAGGCCCATTTTTTGGGCTTATTCGTAGCTTAACACGAATGTTTTTTTCTGAATAAATATGGAACTCTTAAGGGAAAGGTGCTTAACTCCGTCAATAAAGTTATAAAAACTTTTCTATTTTCGAAGATATCAAATCTCTTAATTGTCATTTCTCAAAGAAGCAGACAAAAATGAGCTGGCGTTTTTTTCCAGACTTTATTGAAATGACATGTTGCAAAACAACTGTCAATGCTTATAGAATAAGAGGGAAAGCAAGTTATATCGGGGTTACTCTACAAAATCTGGGGATTCAAACCAAATTTAACCTCAGCTTAAATTCGAAACTCTTATGATCTTACACTGGACAACTGGACCTTAATAGATCAAATGCAGTTTTTTCCATGTTCCTGTAGTTAAATAGTTACTATGACTGTCACTATGACTGTGTTAAACCAACTGTCATTGCGACATGACATCGCTCATGAAATAAGAGTAAACTAAATTCCTATTGCTTAATTCCGAAACTAGGAATGGAAACTCTTGCGCTGGAAATCTGACCCTTAATAGATCACAGCACTTCTAACATCCCTGTAGTTAGATAGTTAATTTGAGGATGTGATGTTTATTCGCTTTTAAGTTTTAGAAGTTTTTGTTTTTGATTTCCTGACTCGCCGAAAAATGGCGGCACTTTGACCTTAAGTTATCTCTTGTAGCGTTAACGTCAGAGTTTAGGCTAGGAGGTAAAAAGTCTTTTATTTTACTGTCTTTCGAGTTGGGGGCTATATCACTATAGTTTGGCTTAGATTTCCGAAAATACCTGTAGCAACATTGTTCTAGAATTTGAGAACGAAATAAGTTACACTGTTAGTCTTATCAGTGAGCTCCAAGTAGTTTAAAGATATATTAAAATGTCTTACGAGATTACAATCGTGATGTCACATGATAACATTTTAAAATTATTTAGATTAAGGCAAATGGTCAGTCCTTCATAGGTCGAAAACTTTCAATTTAAGGTTTTTCTTGATTACAAAGAAAAACGTAGTCTCATTATGGAGGAGGAGGCTGGTTTGACTGATTTTTAAAAATCGCCAGGTCGGTTATTTGTAGCAACATTTCCATTTTCTACTTAGGAATCTATTTTCAACAAAAACTAAAACAACGTAAACAAACAAACAAACTAAAGTTACAAACGAAAGAAAAAAAGCTTTGCTATACCTCCGATATTTCTATTTAGTTATTTAAAAAAATCAAGTTGCTTTTTCACGAGCAACATTTAATTACTATTACTGAAAAAGTTCTATGAATTAAAAATCAAACTTTTCTAGTCTATTTTTAATGAAAAAAATACTCTACACGAAACTTTTTTAATGACACATGTGTGTAGACAAAAAAATATGCAGAGGTATGTAGATTCAGATAAATGTATAACAGTTTGTTAAAATATGCATTTAATACATTCAGTTATACAACTGCACACTGAATTAAAAATCTTTTCATCAAAATTCCGTATTAAATTATCATCTAAAATTAGTTGCATATATATGTATGATCTTTAGTTTTTTTTTTGGTTTTGTTAATTAATTTAAAACAAGTGGATAAAAACCTTCGCTCCATATCCAACTGATCTGATTGGTCCTCTCACCTGGTGGTTGATCGCTAATTTGATTTGTCAATTTGTTACGAATTAATTTGAAACAATCGGCTACGTTACGTTTAACCCAATTTGAAAAACGCGATATTCTATTAAAGGCTTCAGCGATTTTATTTGTATCGTTGTCTGCGGTTGGCGCTGATAAACTGGAGGAACCAAAATTTGACAAAAGCAAGGCTAAGAAAAGATTGAGAACCTGAAAATGGAAAGTAATGATTTCTTTGCTATTGTTTCTAGGATTTAAGGAAAAGGTCTATAGATACTTACGACTAGATTTCCAATTACGACTGTAGCTAAGAAGAAAGGAATACAGGACACATCGCCAACGTACATACAATCCCACATGGATTCAATCCATTCACCACACAGCACTCGAAATACTATCATAAATGAGTGCATGAAGTCGGTGAAGTTCCACCGAGGAAGATCGCCATCGGGGAATTTGTCTTTGTGGTCTAGAAATCAAATTGATAGAAAAATGCATCAATAAAAGTTATTTTTACTTGTTGAATAGGAGATTTGTACATTTTTTTTTTTTAAAAGAGTATTAGAAAATGCATGTGCGTAAATATGATTGTTTCACATTTCAGAATCGCGATGAACAATCATATTACGTACGTGGAAAGCTTTTGCATGCAGAATTTTTCCGTAAGAAAATGTATAAAATTACATGCAGAATTGGATTGAATAAAGATGAAAGAAAAAATACATTTTACAAAAAAAAGTTACCTGTTAACAATTATTTCTTAAGCACTATCTGTATGTGTAAAAGTTATACAATTCAAGAATTTACACTGAAAATAGTCTTATTAAAAAAAAAAACAGAGGTTCCAAAAGCCTTAATTTTTCTTTGTATACTTTACTCTGGGTATGCTTAAAACCATACGTCAAAAAACTGGTGTAGGTTCATCCCAAATGTGGCTTTTTGGGAAAGAAAAGTCCACAACTGTCCACGAACAAGTATTCAAATTGTGGTAGATCTTAGAAATACATTTTTCGATTTCAAAGCTTTTTTCAACAAAGATTTCAATGTTCCGCCTTGCCTGTAAAAAGAAATCTCGCAACACTTTCACTAAGGCAGTTTTCCTTGCATCTAGGTGGCAGAAATTCCGTAGATGGAATCAAAAGTCAAACTCCTGAGTTAACACCTTACATGAGCTACTATAAAGTTTTCAGAGCTCAGGCGTTTAAGAAGAAGTCTCTTCAATCTTGGACGGCCACGTAAGGAAAAAAATTCTTTATTCCGCAACAAGCCTCAGAATCGGACGGATTCACTTTTGATGAACAATGGATGAGGACGACGAAAAAAGGACAACGTCCGTCGGGTCTGCACGTGGAATGTTAAGTACCTTAACAGACAACGTGCCGCCGAGCAAGTAAAGCGGAGGCCCATAATGAATGCAAGGCATATGGCAAACAATGAAACAAGGTCTTATTCAGGGCACTAAAGCTCATTTGGATGTCATTTCATTATTGGAGGCAGATTAAGGCAAACAATCTTAAGCTTCAAGTGTGTAATCGAGCACATCGCGAAGATTTTTATCAAGGTAGATTCGCCAACATGAGGCTTATACGCCGCGATTATCCCACGGATAAGAAAGCTCTCACAAAGTCGGAGAGCACAGCGTGCATGACACGTGCCTCGGCATCAGATTCAAGCTGATCAGGCTTTGCTGTAGGACGACACGTTGTTTAAACAGTACCATCATTTGAAAATCCCAAAAGGGACATAGAGATCTCCCGATCAGTCACCCGTCAACAGATTGACCTATCATCGTTACAAGGCACTCCTCCAGCATCATGCAGGTCCAAACCTTCTTAGGGGCCAGCATTGACTTAGATCATAACACCGTTGTAGACAAGGTTTAGATACGGATATCTAAACCAACGCCAAGAAATTAAATTACTGAGAGGAAGTTTGATGTTGGAAGCCTACAATCACAAGTGATCGTCAAGTTCTTCTTAAATCGAGGATCTCAAAACCTTTTACGATATGCTCTGCCATGAGAACCAAGTGTGGACAGTCATTGGCAGCATTGCCCAAAATGCTTTCTGAGATGCTGCCTCTGTTGTGCTGGGTTTCACAAGGCCTCTGGCTTGAAGATGAATTTCCGCAGCTACATGCATAAGCATTCGAGCTCTACGACCAGAAAAGGAGAGTAGTGGAGCCGTCTGACTGTTAGACGGAAAATGTCTGAGCACAGGAAGCGCGCGGTAAAGAGATAGAGAGATGCCAAAACAGGAACTAGTTTCGAAAGTTTTGCCAAAGGTTTAAAGCGACTTCTCAATGGCAAAAAGTTCGAGTTTAAGCCTGTGAGGACAATAAAGTGAACAACGTTGTGCAGTCGGAGTTGATGTTGAGGATTTATGAAAACCATTTCACAATGTTTTGGTTTTGTAACGTTATATAAATAATTGGAGAGGTCACCAACAAATTCCTACAAGCGAAACTATTTTAGCAGACTGTATAACGGCGAAGACATGCCGAATCTCAATGTCACCGATGAAGAATACCAACGACACCGCCCTTCCGACCTGGATGAAGTAAAAGTAGCTGCGTCTTAGCTTAAGTGCAAAAAAGCAGCGGAAACTGACACAGCAGCCCAAATGCGGAATCAAATCCGCTGGCGATGATCTGGGCTGGAGCATGCAACAACTCATCAGTAAGATATGGTGGGAGGAAAGCATGCCCGATTGATGGAACCTTAGCATTGTTTGTCCGATACTTAAGTAAAAATCACTCTGAGTTCCACCAATTATCACCGCAGAGAATATCTTTTCTGCTGTACTGTATAAACGCATAAAGCAATTTGTCAACAGCCCGATAGGTCCATGTTAGTATGGCCTTAGGACTGGAAGAAGGTCTATAATCGATGAGATATTTGTATACTGTTCCAGATATTGGAAAAAAATACAGGATTTCCTAACCAACCACATGTTAATCGATTTCAGGGCCGCGTGTGACAGCATAGACACGAGATATATAAGGCCATGCCTAATTTTGACATCCCTGTCAAACACGTCCGTTTTTGTAGGATGACGATGGAAAACTCATTCTGTTCCGTTAAGATCGGTAAGGACTTCGACGACCCCTTTGATGTCAAAAAAGGATTCAGTCAAGGCGACGCGCTATCATGTGACTTCTTTAACATCATACTTCACATTCACAGACGCAGAGGACATTGATATAATCGAATGGATGATGTGAAGCTTATGTGTGTTGTGATACTGAGACGAAAACAACGGATGTGGAATAAGCACTAGCAATCAAAGAGGGTTAACTATGTTTAATCAGGAATTAGCTGTCATCAATCAGAGATATCCAACACCAACGTCTTGGACAAAACGGGCAAAACACAACCATAGGGCATAGAGCAGCTATATCTTTGGGGTAGAAAGGGACTTTGTATACGTGGGTTTCGATAGAAATTCAGAAAATGACAACAGCGGTGGGTTTAACAAAGGTCAACTCTTGCAGGGACCTGCTAGAGTGTAGGAGTAGATATAATATCGAACTGTATGTGATTTACGTCGACGCCGACATAGAAGAGCCAGAATATATGCTACGCCTCCAGAATGAAACAAGGAATAGCTCTTTTACACATATACAGTGCGTGTGAGTAAAGTATGTATTTTTTATGCAAGTTACTCCAAATGTAAGTGAATATGTGTGCTGCAGTGACCAATGCCAGTTCAACTCAGGTATGTTAAACTAAAATGACTAAAACCCCTGGAAGAGTATGAAATTAGCGCCGTCTCTAATGACATGCCTGATTGAATAGTAGGTTAGTCCCCACTCAGACCAATTAAAGAGATGCTTCTCCCAAATTATGTTTTTCAAAGAATTCTGTTAGTCTGAATTGCTTTAATTGCTCTCAAAGAGTTGCGAATTGGATTTTGAAATGTTCATCCGTATCCGTTCTTGGTCTACTGTCAAATGTTTGACTGACATATTTACCTAGCTTTTTTGCTGAAAGTGCCCAGAAAAAAAAGGACTAAATAAAGATCCTTTATGCAAATCGAGCGTCACTGACTTATGGAGCAACCCCCGCATAAAGGTGTTGTTGGTGATTTACTTGGAGGCGACCTGCAAAAGGTGGATTAACAGCAGGAGCATAAACTGCTTGCTTAGGAAACTTATACCATGTCTCCCGAACACTAATCCGCGATTAACAAAAATCAACTAATCTAAACAAAACGCGACATTTACCATGCACTCTCGGTAGCAATTAAAAACAAATCTCCTCTTAAATCCCATGAACCATTCTGATAAACCTCTTTTGTGCCTTAAACCTCATTTAAATACAAAAAAAAAAAAAATAAAACTGAAAAAGGAAACTCAAACAGTCTCAACTATGTTGTCACATATGTATTTAATCTTACAAACATATGTTCTCTACTGGTATTTTTACAACCAAATTATTTTTATTCGCCCTTGGTTAATGTCATCGTCACTCTCTTATGAGAGTCGAAATGGAAAAAAAATGCTGGTGCCAACTTAATACGGGAACCACAAAGCAGCCTGGGCTTGGCCTCGGCTTGATGTTTACAAGTTCAGCCATACGATTTCAGTGTTTCCCAACACAATGAAGCTCGGCTTCAAAATGTTGTTCGCAAGGAGAAAGAGTGCGCAAAGAGGAAACGTAATGCTACGTAATGAGGCTCAGAGGCCCAGCACGAGTTCAGATGTGCTGAACTTTTGCCTCGTGTAAAGCAAATAGGGGTTAATTTCGATCGCATACACGAAGTCAATCAGTTGCCTTTCGCTATATTTGTATAATGTGTTCGTTATGCACGGATATGACGCAGAATATCTGAGTGTGACTATACATTTTTGGCCACATTGCGTACTAATTATTTATTAATTGGACATGAATGTTCCACATAATTATGTCCACAGCACTATAGCTACCCGGGCTTTCGGCTGTGTGTGCGTGCACGTATTGACTTCATAATAAAAGCTCCCTCTCCATGAGCGAAATGTCATTGCAAAGCCGGTTCAAAGTCCACGTATCGTAACGGGGCCAAGCCGAAGCCTGAGGCTGCTTTGTGGTCCCCGCTTAATGTTTTTCCAGTGGAGCCAGTTTGGGACTTTGCTTCAATCGCCTCCCACTAACACCAGTTTTATGACCGGTGGGGAACTAGTGTTTGTCAGAATTTTCCGGAAAATGAGAGGTTTTCGACACAACAAATTCCATCGACATAATAAAGAAAATTACAAAAACAGTTCAACAAAAATTAGTACATAATTTGTCAAATCTAGAGGAAATAATGGCTTATAGGCAGGCTTGATTTAGAAGTTTGATGAACTCTTTTTTATAAAAATATCTTGAACTGTAAAGTGTAAACTAATACTAATATTTCAATATTAACTAATGCTTCAAAATTAACCTCACTTAGTTTTTGACAAATTTTTTGCTTTTAACAATTATTAAAAAACTTAAATTAATACCTTCAATTTAAATTGACAGCCTCTTAATGCATTAAACAACTTATGCTCCTCATTTAGAATAACAAACTTAAATTTCTTCTTAGAAATTGTTAATAATCAAAAAAGTACACTCATTAAAAATTTACTAACCACTAATAAATCAGTAAAATTAATAGTGCTTATTATCTAAATACACCAAAATTCCACAAAATAGTTAATTTTTTTCTTGGTTAACAAGTATTTTGGTACTTACCGTGATAATTCTTCCCGAATAGTTGCATTCCCATTACGGCGAATATGAAGATGATAATGCACAGGACAAATGTTAGATTACCCAATGCACCCATTGTTCGTCCCATAATCGATATAAGTAAATTTAATGTTGGCCAGGACTTAGCTAATTTGAAAACACGAAGCTGTTTTTTTTTCGAAAACAAAATTGTTCCAATGCATAGTTTGCGGCAGGATGGATGTTTTGTTTTTGGGGGAATATCAATGCGGTGATGATGCAGGACAAATGAGTTTTTGTTTTAATAATATCACCAAAAGCCGGGCACACAAGCAGTAGGGAGGTTTTGTTTAAGGACATTCGTTAAATATATGTAAGAGAGAAAAAAAGAGAATTTAAAAGTGAATTAATAAAATTTATACAGAAAACGTAAAACGAAATTTTTGGGCATAAATTATTCCATGTTAAGCATACTGGAATTTGTAAATTTATAATGTATTATTTTTGGCTTTAAGCTTTTGTTAAGCTATAATATTAAAAAAAAGGTGGTTAAATTTTTTTTATTGAAAGTAAGAGAATATAAATTGTTTTTAATTGCTTAAATGCAAAGTGAAAATTATCGAAAATTGTATAGGAAAATTTCGCATTTTGTATTTTCCTTACTAAGAAGTCGAATGTACCTGTATAATTCTTGCCGAATAATTGCATTCCCATCACGGCAAATATGAAGATTATAATACACAATACAAATGTTAGATTGCCTAAGGCACCGACTGTTCGGCCCATAATCGAAATAAGTAAATTCAACGTTGGCCATGATTTTGCTAATTTGAAAACACGAAGCTGGGAAGAGATGCATTCGCTTAGTAAGTTGACTAAACCTTACAGGCTATTTTTTTTTTTTTGTTGACTGGGCAAAATTTTGTTGCTTACTTAAATACCACGACTTGGTATAAAAGTAAGACATCGGTAGTCGATTACAGGTTTTTTTTATTGAATTATTAATTTACTGTACCAAAAGTCTTCAAAAACTTACTGGCTGACATTATTTTTCTTCTTTTCACTTAAAACTGAGAAACGAAATAAAGAGAGAGAAAATATTTAAGGATTATCTTACCAAACGAAACGAACGTAATACAGATAATCCCTGAACACCTTCCAGTCCCAGTTCGAGTAACGAGAGGGCTACTATAATGAAATCGAAAATATTCCATCCCTCTTGGAAGTAGTATTTTGGACTCATCGCACACAGTTTCATCGTGGCTTCGATCGCAAATGTTGCTGTAAAAAACTTTTAAACAAAGAAAATTTTTGTTAGTTCATATATTAAATATAGTAATATATTAAAATATTAACACATTATTTTTTTATTTTTTGCCATATATAAATTTATTAAAAATTATAATGTCGGGTCTTACATAATTTCCACTCTTCAGTATCCTTTCCATTTCTTTGTTCATGTCATGATGATCCAGCGCCATAAACATTGTATTCACCACAATGCAGAGGGTGATGAACAGCTCCACAAAGGGATCGAACACAATTAGTGATACCCATTCTTGAAGTTTCAACCACGCCCAACAGCAGTCCCAAACGCAGAATATATCAATACCCTTAAGGAATGCCTCAATGGCTTTGTCCTTCAGTGTCGGACCATCTTCGTCGTCGTCCTCTGTTGGAAAGTAGTAAACGGAGACTGAACATAAAGTTAAGCATTAGTTTTATTTTGACCAGACTTTGACTCAACCGATTTGTTTTCTTTTTTTTTTATTACTTTTATTATTTTTTTTTTTGTGTTTTTCGTTTTGATGATGCATATATTTTTTTATACTCTTTTTTAGAGTTTTATTTTATTTTTTTTTTGGAAAAAAAGAGAGGCTTATGTTTTTTGTTTCCTATTTAGTCAAACTACGAAAAAAATTATAATACTGTGAACTACTCGAAAACCTAATGCGGGGTGTAAGTGTACGTATATTATAGGCACTAGCTAGTCTACTAAAAATGACCTTAAGTCTACTAAAGCGGTTTTGTGGGAGACAGCATTTTACTTTTGTTAATCTAGTCAGCAGGTTCAAGCTCGCGCACACGAGCTTTATTCGTGCTTATATTACGAGCTTATATTACGAACACTTTATTCTCCTAAAAAGCTAAAGTGGGAGCACTAAGAAAATCGTGACATTTATATGCTAAAATTGGCCTCACAGATGATAAAACATTTATGTTTAAAAAAATAATACTGAGTAAATCTAGTGACAAATTGATGGTGGAGCGAACACACACCCTAGTCCCTAAGGGAAAGCCATTTTCAAATTAAAAATCAATAAAGCGATTAAGACGCTATGGTCCGAAAATTGGTCAAAACCTTTTAAAAATTTATAAAAAAAGTTTTATCGAAAAGCAATCGTACTTGACTCAAGTTTCGTTTATAAAATTCTTAGCTACGAATTTAATTAAGTTGCGCACCAAAAAACCTTTTAACCATTTTTGCATGGAATTTTAAATTTTATTTGAGCTCGTATGTGTGTACACAAAAACGGCGTACTTTTTCTTAAAGATACTATTTTTTTTCTTAAAGATAAAGTGTGGATTTTATAACCACACAAAACTTAGTCTTTCTAACTACTCACTGTTCAAAATTT
Source organism: Neoascia interrupta (assembly GCA_947623515.1). Taxonomy (NCBI): domain Eukaryota; kingdom Metazoa; phylum Arthropoda; class Insecta; order Diptera; family Syrphidae; genus Neoascia; species Neoascia interrupta. The sequence goes on from OX392463.1 coordinate 123,485,354, forward strand.
ACAGCGAATGCAAACGGATGGACAACAGAGGTCCGTTTTCATAAGTTTCGAAGAGAACACAAGCCTCGGTTTCGGACGGTTTTACTCTTGACGAAGAAAACAAACAAAACAAGGATAACGAGCTTCGGATATGCACATGGAATGTTGGGTTCTTGAACAGACTATACGTGTAGCTGAGCAACTAGCACAGGCTCTTAACAACAACAAGGCAGATATAACTGCCACCCATGAAATGTGGTGGGTTAGGCTGGGCAAAAAAAAAAAAGATAAAAGCTGCGATATTTATTATGGCGAATGCTATCGGTAACCGAAGCAGCGCTTTTTTTGGATGTGCTTTCGTCGTTGGAGTCAGACTAAGGCAAAAAATCTTGCGCTCACACTATGTGAGTCAGTGCCTCGCGGCGATTTAGGTTAGATTCTCATCAAGGTTAGATTCTCCACCATTAGCCTCATATGCTTGCATGCTTCCACACAGAAGATAGATGACGACGCCGAAAATATGTTGTGACTGGACAAAACATATGAGCAATGCCCTAGGTGAGACATTAAGATTGCCCTAGGCGGTTTTAATGCCAAGCTAGGAAGGGTGGGCATCTTTGGTCGTATGGTCGGAAAGCGCAGCCTGCACGACACGACTTCGGATTCAGGCTGATCGACATTGCTGCGGGATGACAAGTTTTGTCAGTTTGTTCACAGTACCCGGATCTTAACTTCCACAAAAGGACATGGAGATCTGCCGATCAATCAACCGTCAACCAGATTGACTACATTGCGTTCGAGGCAAGGAACTTGCCTTCACTATCATAGATGTGAGAATTTTCTGAGTGGCCAACATTGACTCGTATCACTACATTCTTGTAGCGCCCAATTACAGCAGCGGATATCCCGACCAACGCAACGCCAAGAAATAAATATGCTGTGGGGAAGGTCCTTCTCCAACCGAGTCTCTCAAAACCTTCTACGAAGTCCTATGCAGCCAGAATCAAGTGACGAACCCCTTATAGTTTAACGATGAATGCCGGCAAGCAAATGCAGCTAAACAGGAAGCATCAAGCATACAAAGCGGCGCTGCACGGAAGGACTATAGAGCTGCAACAAAGCAGAACAGGAGGAAACCGCTTACTCGGCGTCAAAGAAAATTACGGCAACATCAGAGGAATCAGTTTCCATACCTTTGCGCACAAGATATTTTCTGCTGTTTGTCAACTGTCTGATAAGTGCATATCATTTGATCGAATTTCCAATTCTTTACACTGCGGCAGATCTTGGAAAAAACACGGTAATTAACATAACTGGCGGTGGGAATCTTTTCATCGATTTCAAGGGCGCATACGACAGCAGATATGGAGGAACTGTATGGTGACAATCATAAAGTTTTGTTTAGGCATTCTTGCAAAACTTGTCAGCAAAATCCCGCTGTTCTATCAAAGTCGGTACCCGACCCCTTTGATGTCAAAAAAGGATTTAGACAAGGCGACACGCTGTCATGTGAGATCGTACAATTATGGCCTTTTCGGTTGGTCGTCCGAAAGGGTCTGGGAGCATTCTGGACTCTCCCAAAACTGTTTTCTTGGAACTCGTTTGAGAGTTCTTCTCTTGAAAAGAAGAGAAATTTACTTCTGGCCTAGAATTCAGAATAAAAACCAGAACCAAACATATAATCATACAACGCGTGTGTTTAGTTAGATAAATGTCATTTGTCGATTTGTCCCCTGTAGAATAGCTTTTGCTTCACAAATACAACGCTAGACAAACTTCAAAATCAAGAAAAACTGGTTTGGCTGTTCCGATGTAGAGCTCCAATTCGGGAGAAGAACGCCCTGATCCGGGATCGCCAACCGAAAAGGCCATTACTCGCATACGCAGACGACATTGACATAATCGGAAGACCATAGCGTAATTTCAGTAAAACCTTTATGAGTATTGCGACGGAAACGGCGATCGCTGTTTGTGCTTCGAAGGCAATTGAGTAGTAAATTCCTTTCTCGGGCGACTAAAATGTCCATTTATAAGACCCCCATCATCCCAGTTGTATTCTACGCATGGAAACGGTTAGAGACGGATGAAGATGCTTTAGGCTGCTTCGAGAAGTAAATCCTTCTGGTAACCTACGATCACGTCTGTATAGATGGAGAGTGTTGGAGGAGGAGATATTTTAGGAGGAGAAGGCTGTTCAGTGACACTGACCTAACGAGAAGATTTACAGAATGCGACCGCTGGGTCATCTAGAGCGGACGAAACGACACCAACGCGCAGACCCGGAAAACCTCCGAATATACCTCGTAGCGTAGTGATAGCGCTGTAAGAGACATCGTTACTCAGGTGACGCATGCAAATGCAAAGGCACCTCAACTAACTTCGCGTGAAAGACTAAAGGCGTCTAGCTAGAAACAGAGCTGAATGGCGAAGCTTGTTTAGCGAATGCCTAAGTAAATAAGCTAAGGTAAAACTTGTCATTAACAAAAGTTAAATTGGTGAGTGTTACCATTCGATTGCTACGCAGTTTTAACGTGTTTCCATTATGGTCCTTATACTTTGGATTGCATCAGTGGTTGATTTGCCGGCGACAAACCCGCACTGGTCCCCAGATAGCCTTAATTCTTTTGGCAGTCGACTATCTAAAGGGTCCACCATCTAAAGTTATTTTTCAACTAGTGCTTTTTCGTGAATGGTAACACTTAGCTCATGTCTGATTTGACAGATAATTAGTTTTATCCTTCCACTGAACGAATATGGTTGTGCATACGCTTGAACAACGTTGGGAAATATGCGTTTTCGCTTCGCTAAGTCGGCCCGCGATCGACTTAGAGAAGATGCCGATTTTGCCAAAAAAATCATCTTTTCAGATGAAGCTCATTTTGATCTTGGCGGGTATGTAAACAAACAAAATTGTCGGATTTGGGTCACAGAAAACCCGCACGCATACATTGAAAAGCCGAAACACCCAAAACAAGACACTGTTTGGGGCGGATTTTTGTCCAGGGGCATGATTGGGCCATTTTTCTTCGAAAATGAGCAAGGAGTGGCCGTTACAGTCAATGGCGATCGTTATCGGGCCATCATGTTGAACGAATTTTTGTTCACAAAAATTGAAAAGGAGGATATTGGCAACATTTGGTTTCAACAGGACGGCGCTACGTGCCACACATCCGAAGCTACACTCGATGTTTTGCGCCCTGTTTTTGAAGATCACATTATCAGCCGCTGAGCTGCGATTGTGATCTTCAAAAACAGGGGGAGCTGCCCCCCCCCCCGGAGCTGCGATTTGACACCATTGGACTATTATTTGTGGGGTGCCGTAAAAGATAAGAGTTACGCCGGAAAAACCAGAGACAATTGACGATTTAAAGGACAATATTCGTGAAGCCATTGGTGAAATACAACTGCACACAATCGATAAAGTACTTAAAAATTGGACCGATCGTGTTGGCTACTGCATGGCCAGCCGAGGCAGAAATTTGAATGAAATTATTTTCCATTAATAACCGGAAGAATTGTACTTTCAAATAAAAAAATAAATTAGAGAAAATATTCAGTAGTTTTTTTTATAGCATTTTCAAAAAAAAAAAAAAATATTTGGCGGACCCTTTAGTACCCGCTCTACGATCTTCATTGTTCGTGACATCAGCTTGATAGAACAGTAATTTTCACAGCTTCGGTAATTGTCACTGCACCTTTTCCTGTGTACAAAGGAAGTAGACAACTTTCCCTCCACTGATTAGGCATTGGCTATGCTCTTATTAATTTGGAGATGAAGGTCCTTACTCCTGAGCCAACTGGACCCTGTCTCCGATTATTGGTTTCCAAAACTCTGAGGGTATCTAATCCAGCCCAACCGCTTTTCGCTTTTTGGAGTACTTAACCCCTTTTCCAACCCCTTCGACTGTGGTGTATGGTACTTCTTCCCAGTTGGGAGTAATATTGCCTGGGACACTGTTCGTGCAAAAGTCTCTTACAATATTGCCGCCGGCTGTGAAGAATTTAGTCGTCCTCCACAAGAAAACCGCCCTGAGCATTGTTGAGGAACTTTGACAAACGAATCTCCTGGGGCATTTTTCCTCCACTTTATAGTTATCAAAAGACACATAATGGCATGATATGGTAACTAAAGAAGAATATGGCGCGAGTTGTAGATGATCCTAGATTTTTATCATTTCAAAAAGTTCTAAGATTTGTTCTAAGTCTTTTTACTTCGGGTCGCGTTACTCCGGTTTTGGTGGCTTATAATAAACAATATACATACACAAACTATCCCTGACTAAAAGTCGTTGCTAAGGACGATTTGATATTTTTTACTTCCTTAAAATTCTCGAGGTAGTTTTTAAAAAGGGTCTCAATATTCTGGTTCGATTTGGGATGCCCTCGTGTTAAATATAGGTTTAATCAAACAACATGTTGATAATTGGAATGCATCCCTTCATTGTCCGAAATTCTAGATTAAAAAATCTACGCAGCTTGATAAATTAATTTTTCTACAAGAATAAATTCTTACTATCGGCTAAAATACATCTGTACTAGCAGGCGAATGTGAATTAAATTTGGATGGGTTTCTCATTGCACAAGGCTGTTGTAGTAATTTTTAACGCGCCTCTTCTTAAAGATATTGAAATATACTTGCATGTCTTAAAGCTCGTATTTTACTGCTATAAGCCCATTTTATTATACAATTGCTGTGGTGAGATTATATATTTGCATATGTATTTGTGTATGCAATTAAGTGCAGTTTTCATATGTCTAGTATGTATTTTAGAAATTTTGTGTTTAAGTGTTTTACCATCACGAAATATGTATTATTTGTTTCAATGATTTTCAATTTATTTTTTTAAATGAAAAGGATATAATTAAATCTAAGCATGTATTGCTAAAAACTGAAACAATTGCATTCCAAAATTGAACTCACTACAAAATGTAGAGAAAAATATAATTTTTACTACGTGATTTTGAAATTTATAATTTCGTCATTCAAGCAATTTGTTCTGATCTATGTAACCAGCAGCTAAGAAAGACAAAACGATAATTTTTTTGATCATGCAAACATTGTCTTAAAAAAAAAAGTTGAAACACGAAAAAATTCATTCTAATGCAAAATTACATTTTTTTTCTTTAAAAAATGCTTTCATATTAATTTTTTATTCTAGAAAATTTAAGGGAAAACAAATTAAACAAGACTTTTCTGAAAAGGGATAAATCGCCGAAAACAATTCGCAATAAACCTCTCTTTTAAAAACAATAACGAAAATTGAAAGTCTTCTTTTTTAAGAAAACTTCAATATTCTGATTTTTAATTTGATTTTTTTTTATTCAGAAAAGATTATATTGAAAACTGTAACTTTTTGTGCGTTTTTGAATCCGAAAACATCGTCAGGAAATTTGGACGAGTCAAAGAAGAGTCATTAGTAGGTATGTGGTAAGCTTTTTGAGAAAAACAAAAAACAAAACAAAAATAAATTATTTATAAAAAAACAAATTAAAGGTTTGTTTATCATGGTCGTTATTAGAAAATTTATTTCTTAAATGCTACCATTCTTTTTTATTATTATTTTTAAATTGAGCAAATAGACTCTAGTTATAGTTAAGCGTAGGAAAACACGATGAAGAAAACAATTTTTATTTACAAATAGCTATCGCCATGAGAAGATTGAAAGTAGTTTGAAGAAAGAGTTATGTTACAAAAAGTATGACCAGGTAAGTTTTTAGGATAGTAAAAGAGAAAAGGATAGTTCTTTCTCCTTAGAAGGCTTTCTATTCGAATTGTTTTACAAAACTGCTGAGCAAAAACAGTTGATTTGAAGTATGTCATTAGACTTTTATATGTCAACTTCATATAAAAACATAAACCTCTTGTAGGAATCAATATTACTGCAGATTCTTTTTACATTTATGTCACACGATGCCAATTATGCATAGGAAGAAAAGTAGCATTTTTAGCAAAAAAATTTCATGTCTTATGTACATGTAAAAATCAAAAACCAAATAATTTGAACAAAGAATCATTCATTCAAAAACAAAAACCAATCATAAAAAATAATATGAGGTGCAAACAAATATGCCAGGCAAAATGCACAATTTTGACATTAACAAAGGGAAAAATATAAAATAAGAAAAAAACTGACATTTAACACACATACACACTTACAAAACGAAAAATGCAAAATAATAAAATTAGTTACAAACATTCTCTTGACAAGCATTCGAATGCAACATTGATGGAAATGACAGGACCACAACAAATATCATTTATGTAAAGAATGATTTTTTTTATATATATAAAATTTTGGAAAAATATTTACAAAACAGTATAAAAATGTATGTTTAAGAAATCATCGGAATAAACATTGACAAAACATTTTTAATCAAAGAAAAATTAATGAAAGGAATATTATTTTATTTTACATTGGTTTGTGGGAAATATGTTTTGAAAGAAATTACCTCCTCTATCACTTGCTCGACTTTGCCGGCCAGCGGCTTGTTCGATTATGTCATTCAATACCATGACATCTGAAATGATTTTTTTTAATTTATTTTATATAGCAACGTGAAATAATATGATACTACCTTTCATGTCAACCACTGTTTGCGCTTGGACGGGTTCAATAAAAGGATTGTCGTGGTGTTTTACTTTTCCAGCTTCATCTGTACAGTCTAATCCCATTTCCTAAAAAGAAATATAAATTTAGAAAATAAAATTTTTTACGTGGAGAGGTTTTAAGTTTGATCACCAAATACCAACGCAAATGCTCTTTTGCTAAACTCTTAAACGCTAAGGAGCCCAAAGACACCGCGTGGAAAGAAGAAACTCTCGACATACTTACGTGAAACCCAAAAACCGCTAACGGTTTCAAGACGATCTACTGCAATACCAACATCAAAGAGAGCAACATCAGATTGGCATAGATCTGCCCTTGAAAGGGCGCAGGAAAGCAAGACGCAGTCGATGACTCGCCTCGAAGAGGTCTCTTTGCCGATAATGTGCAATTTTGGATTAAAGAAAATTTTTAAGACACTGGCCATAAATCACACGCTACCAACCCTGGCGAGGTTTACCATTTGGCAGTGCTTACACAGTGTGATACGGAATGCAGGCTGGTGACGCGCGATTTCGTAGGTCTTTTAATATCATGTTGTGACCTCAACAACCTTATCGGCAACGGCAAGCGTTACAGATCAATCATAAACAATTTCTTTTTGTTCATGTGTTTCCAATAGGACGGCACTACGTGCCACACTGCGAAAATCGAGGGTCGGGGGGTAACGTAATTAGGCATTTTGATTGTGCGATTTGACCTCAGGCGTTTTCTTAAGGTATAAACCAAGAAGCCACATGCTACTGATTCCCTCAAAGTCAACCGCACAGATAATCTCTCAAAAAACCGGATCTATGTAGCCAAGTCATTGAAAATTTTACCTCCTAGGCTCAAGCGTGGGACGTATTTTAAAATTTTATTAAAACTTATTTTTATAAGCTACTGACACAGCCTATGTATGCCAATAATGGTTTTTAAGGTTTTTTGCTTACTGCGAAACTAGAGAAGTAAGTTCTTTGAAAATGGAGTTTGTTCGTGGGTTAGCATTACTTGAAGAGAAATTTTTCAAGAACACTTACGCAAGCAGGACAAAAAGCTGAGCTTTGCAAAAAAAATTATGTAGCTTCAGTTTTTGTGAAAATTAAAATATGAATGGCTGGGTAGTTTACCACATGATGATAAAACATCCTGATGGCAAAATGACAAACATTAGTTTATAGGAAAATCGATGCCCCCAAAAGTGGGCGGGGTTAGAAGGTTTCCGGTAAATTGATTGCATACAGAAATATGCAAACCTATGATGGAAGAATTTTTTTTTTACAAGCAAAAATATTTCATACAAATACGTTTGTAAAACGGCAAATGAAATGCGACCTCGCCCAAAATGAGGGCGTTTAACGCTATTTTTTCAAATGCGTCCTACGATTTCAGCATCCTACGACAATTTTGATTTTTAATGCTTATAAGAAAAGTATGGGATGGGGTATAAAAAGCCCGTCAAGTAGGAATACATACACTGATCGGTCTACTGGCTTTTGTTAAATTATTGTGGGGGAAGGTTGTGTACCTCGGAAATCGATGCTTTTGCGTGATATTTCTAGCTTCTTGTAAGGGAGTCAACTGGAAACTGTAGCATATTATTTAGGGTTCCCAATATCTTTCACTGAAATTTCAAAAAGACCAAATATTTTTACCAAGAGCTCAATGAGGGTAGATAGTTTCCAGTCCAAGGTAAACTATGTAAGTGAACCTTGGCCAAACCATAGTGTCCCTTGGATCGTAAGTAAAAAGTGCCAAGTTATAAAGTAAAGTACACAAAATTGTAAATTGCATTTAGATAATCAACTTTAGCAATATCTTCTCCGCTATTAAAAATTTACGTGACTGCAATATTGACATGGCATTCAAAATTATTATTGCCAGCCAATATGTGCGGTTTTAGCTGACGCCTCAATGTAATTTTTCAAACATTATGCTCTTAAAAGGCTCGATAGATAACTGTTTACCCATTTTTAACAACATCCGTTACGGCCTGTTCTAACGAAGGTTTATTAGTTTCAGGTCTCTTAACGCCTGATTTACGAAAGCAGTGCAGAAACCAAATAAAGATTGGTTGTTGGACGTATACGGTCCCTATTTAAAATAAAAAAAAACTTCACAGCTTATTTCGAATTTACAAAAAAATTCACTTTTAGCACCAAAAGACATGCACACTAAATTAATACTTGGAATGACTGCCCGCTGTGAGAGTTGCAGACCAAATCATCTTGATGCGGCATACTTACTACATCAAGTACAATGAGAGTTTTGTGTGACGGAACTAGGCCTACCTGATAAAAAACAAATGGACAACTCTCCCCTACTATTTGTTTTATAAAATTATTAAAATTATTGTTTGATACATTTTATATTCTGCTGAACACATTTTCGTAGTTTAAAGTGTGCTGTTCTTATATTGTGTGGTTACTCTAAATTGTTTCTAATACAGGATGGCAATCTTAAACTTTATAAATATTAAAAAAGAAAACAAATGATACTTGTTCTCAAAATTTTTTGATTGGATCAAAATGGGTTAATATAAAAATGAGTGGCCTAGAAGGCACGGTATATTTGCTTACAGCATCATTTCAGTCAGTCAACTAAAGTATCTTTAAACACATCTTTAAGAAATCATTTACTGTTTAAAAGCCGTTATAATTTTCGTTAAAATTTCAGAAGATGAACTATGTCTCTTTTTTATTTCAATTAGATAGATGAGGGACTTTTCTATACCTTTTTGACCATTTTGTTAATTTAAAATGCATAAAACGACAGTTTTCGAGCAAAGTTTTCAAGTATTGTACTTTTTTTCAATATTCCAACGACCCGCACAAGCATTGGCTATTTTTCTTAAATTCTGCGAAAATAAATTTGTGGGAAAACAGTACAACGATCTGTTTTTAGGTTAAGAGGAACTTAGGTTAAGAGGGACAGTTTTAAAACTTGTAAATACAGCCAACTTTCTTTTTCACGCTTTGCACTTTAACGAAATTGAAACAAGATAAATTTAAACAAACCTCAGAAGTTTTTGAAATTTTGAAAATATTTTAAAAATTTAAAAAAAAACCATTCCTGACATTATAATTTTTTAAAATGTCTTGTTTAAATAGCTCCAGAGATAAAGGGGGGATATATATTTTTTCATAAATTTTTTCGATATTTTCTAAAAAGCAGGATAAGAACTCTTTCAGAAAAATATAGCTTCATCATTGGGATAATTCGAGTTGTTCTACATGTGTTTAGTATCGGGTTTGTGAACCCGATGAAGGAATCAAGAGTTATAATCCCAGTCACTTTAAAAAACGGCATCTATATTCAACTTTTCATTTCTTAAAAACTTTTAAGTATTTTCAAAAACTAAATATTTTCATAAAAAAACAATATTTACTGGATTTAAGTTTAATTTTTCTAAGGGCCTAATCATGCTATCATCGGATTGCATCATTGAAAAATGTGTTTTCATGTTTTTAGACGTTTGAGCAAACAATGTTGGCTGTTATTGGTATCAGAATGAAGCTTATGAGTTGCAGAATTCTCAGCAGAAATCTCTTCCACTGATTTGTTCGAATTATAGCTATGATTAGAACCTAATTCTTGTCTGTAAAACTTTTTAAAATAAGAAGGTACTGAGTAACATGTCATCCATTTTGACATGAAACTTCAAACTGTTATTAAACAGTTATTTGTGTGTTTAATACCATGTCTCCACCGAGCACTAATCGTTGATTAATATAAATACTTATGAAATCCTTTTACCATACAAATTTAAATACTCTCGGCAAGCGATTAAAAATAAATGCTCTCATAAATCCCATTCACCCTATTCACAAACCTATTCACAAACCTTTCTGCACTCTTGTAACAGTTTGAGAATCAAAAAAGGAAACTGAAACTGTCCCTGTACGAAAAATCTGTCACAAGTACGTTTTCTATTGCGACTTTTCGCTCCTTGGAAATGACATCGCCACTCTCTTTTGAGAGCCAAAATGACAGAAACAGAGTTTTCGTGTCAAATTAATCCTATATTTGTCCGATGGAGCCACTTTGGGATTTATTTTAATCGTCTCCCGCTAATCTTCTTTCAATTATCGGTGGACACATAGTATAAAATAAATGGCCCCAGTATGCATTCTCATTTTTTTTCCTCAGTATATTGATAGCACACCAAATGTTGTTTATACAACCTACGATTCAGAAGTTGTAACGAGATTGGATGGAGTGATACCATGAGAGGTCTTTTTTCCATTCCTGGACCGACCGCTAACAACAAGTAACCAAGTTCGAGTTGTTTTTTTTTTTTAGATTCTACTCAGATGTTATTTTTCACAAAATACTGAAATAATAAATTGTCAAATCAGACAAAACAAGCAAAAAAGTTAGAACATTCCTCCAGAGCTTGATCTAGGGGTAACCAATTATATCTGGCGGGCTCCGGAGATGAACACAAAAGGATTAAACTTGGTTCAACTTCGAAACTTTAATGAACTTACACTGGGCACTGCGAAGCTGGCCCTTTGATATGATCAAAACCGACAAGGGAATTGATTAAGCCATTTCCAAACACCTTCTTGAATATGGGACTTAAAATGGTGCAAGGGAGCAAACACTTGGGGAACAGCTTGGTTCTTATGTTATTTTCAATGAAATTAAGTTGTTGACATACGAAAGGAATAAGTTCTAGAAATAAACACTGCTTAGGAAATATAGGACACAAACTCTGCTTAACAAAAGATGTGTATTCATGCATAAGTGGCGCAACTTAAGTACAAAAACATAATAGGAACCACTTATTGAGAAGCTAAATAGGTCAATAACAGTTGTAATAAACATATTCAAATTTGAGTATACTCACATAATCTCGATGTTCTTTATGATTAGTGTCTGCAAAACTTGCACCATTTGTAGCACCTATCGATTGATTGCGTGAATTGCGATTCCGTAGTTTGCTTTCTTTCGTCATTGTTCCGGCACCCATGGCAGCCATGCCACCCAACAGATCACCGTGTGATGTATAGGATATTCTGGACTGATGCGAGGTATATGATGAATGTCTAGATCCTGTAATAGGAGCCAACAATTAAGTAATGAAAATAATAAATAACTTTAGCACCCACCTAAGTTACCGTAATAGACAGGCACAATAATTGCACCATTCTCTTCGGACATTGGTGTTACCGCATTTGAATCATCTGCATAGGGTAAATGCTGCTGTGCATCCTGATATGTTGATAATACGAGCGGTTTTCGATCGCTGCCAGGTATGCCAAAACGACCGCGACCGTTTCGTATTGTGTACTGGTGGTTGAAGTTATACTTTAGAGGATTGGCATTAAAAATTGATTAAAATTTTCATAGCTGTTATATTTACAAAATAAAATATGCATATAATATCTAAGAGGATGTTTTCGTGTCAATAGATGAGAGCAAAAATTCAGAGCAACATGAAAAAAGAGAATGAAAAAAAAAAACAAAACATAAAAAAAACCAGAACTCATGTAGAAAATTTAATTAATAAAAGTAAACTAAACTAACAAAGTACTAAACATAAATATGACGTGACATATTATGATTATAATGAAAACGTGAAAATGGTGCATGATTTCCATATTTTTGTAGATACTTATACGATTGTTGACTTACAAGATAATTAAAGATTTAGTTGTTTTTTTTTTTTTTTTTTGTCGAATACGTCAACTTACCTTGTGCGAACTACGTGATCCTCTTCGAATGTTAAACGGTGAACCGGGTAAGGATAAGGATGTCTAAGTACCAAAAAAAATAAACAAGATAATAATCAAATAAAATCACAGAGAAGAAACATAAAATCTATAGTCGTTTGCAGAAAATTTTGTTGTTGTTGTTTAGTTCTTTTTTGTTTTACCCGATCGATGATCTCGGGATTGTGTCAGGTATTTTTTTATGTTAATTAATTTCGAACAAAAGAGTTGTGTCAATGTTTTATTCAAAACGAAAACAAATAGTACGAAAAAGTTAAATTTTTTATACAAAAAAAAAGAGGAAATACTGTCTTTAAGTCCTACACGGGGGCTTAACGCTACTTTACACTATATTAGTAATTAACTGGGAATCGGTTTAAATGCACAACTTCAATGAGCTCAACACAATGGCCATATCTACAGAAATATTACGAAATGTTAATTAACAACGATAAACGGAGCGACTTTCTTTTAAGTAGGCTGTTGATTCTTTTTTAGTTTGTTTAAAGTCGATTTATTGTAAGAAAAGGAGACCACTAGTTTTTTCCTAGCTAAGTATTTGTTTTTTTGAATTGGGGCAACTGATCTTTTTGTTAATACACATTCATAAGGATCTCGTTTTTTAAAACCTTAAAACCTGGATTATGATATTTATCTGAATATTCTTCTACTGCATAAAATGACTTCATATTCATAATACCGATCGAAAGCATCTGACGAGAAACAGGAGAGAGAGGCACTGATCACTGAAGATCTTTGGTTTTAAACTGATAAGGACTTTTCATAACAACAAGGAATGGACTGAAGTCTGTCAATGCCACCTCCAAGAAACAGACCGGAGAACCATTTTTTTTTTGGTATTGCCTAATTGATGGAATGGAACACAGCAAATTTTTCATTGAAACACTATTATGGCTAAATTAGCCACAAAATAATGTAAATCAGGGCCTCAGGGGATAATGACAAAATAGAGAAACGGTTTTTTGAACAATTCGGTCACTGTTAGTTTATTTAATTAAAACGGTACCGCTATAGGTGAAGTTTGCAGGATCATGCACTGACTGTGATCCAAAAATTATATTTTCTTTCTATGTCGTCCGCTAGCAATTTCATCTACACTCAATTGCCTATAGTAAGTAAATCCTAAGTGGCCTTATGTGCACCTGCGCAAACGTTGAATTATACTCCAGCTTAAGGGCTTTCAGTCTTTGAATCGAAAACCAAGGACCAAGGCACAATACAAATAGAGAAGGACCTAATCTCAAAGCGGAAAGTGTTATAAACTTGCCTCGATTATGAAACTCGAGGCAGTTAGATATGGACCGTGCTGAAAAATTGTGACTCATGCTGTGAATCCAGGATTTACTCCTTAACGCGTAGACTCATAGATATTCTTTGGCACGTCACTTGATGATTTCTGTATTTAAAACAAAGAACTTCGGCACTTTAAGGCCTTTGATTTGGCCACCTAGAACTAACCAGCAACCGACTACTGTACGAACGAAGACAAACTTGCAAGTGCGGCGTCTTGAAAGAGATGTAGTAGAAGACATGAAAACTAATGCGGGAACCACAAAGCAGCCTGGGCTTGGCGTCGGCTTGACGTTTACAAGTTCAGCCATACGATTTCAGTGTTTCCTTACACAATGAAGCTCGGCTTCAAAATGTTGTTTTCAAAGAGAAAGAGTGCGCAGAGAGAAAACGTAATGCTACGTAAGAGGCTCAGAAGCCCAGCACGAGCTCAGATGTGCTGAACTTGAGCTTCGTGTGAAGCAAATGGGGGTTGAATGCAATCGAAAGCACACACAAAGGTTATCAGGCTGTCTTATGGCTATATTTGCATTAGTGTGTTGGTCATGCACGGATATGACGCAGAATATATGAATGTGTCTACATTTTCGGCCAAACTGCGTATTATTTATTTATTAGTTGAACATGAATGTTCCACATAATTATGTACACAACACCAGCTACCAGGGCTTTCGGCTGTGTGTGCGTATTTTTCAATTTATCGTGGCATGCTTGGAGAACGAAGTGACTGCATAATAAAAGCTCTCTCTCAATTAGCGAAATGTCACGTATCGTAACGGGGCAAAGCCGAAGCCTGCTTTGTGGTCCCCGCTTAAAGGTTTTGAATATTGATGCCGCAAATATCGTCAGTAAGGCAAAGCAACGTTCGAAAGTAAAAAAAGGCACTGGCACTAGGCGCTCGCAGTTTACATCAGCGTTTAAGCCGAACCTGAGACTTAAACGCAAGCGATGTCAAGGGTTTCGCCACCCAAGTGCGTATACTACTTAAAAGAATTCCCTTTCGTTAAATGCCAGTGAAAACGACTCTCGAAAGAGTGGAAGCTAGAGAGGCTCATCAAAACACCAAGATTGGCAAAGAAGAGCGTAAACGCTTCCCAAAACCACAACTCTCTGGACTGAAAAATATACGCTTAGGATATGTCAGACGAAAATAAGGCAAGATCGCCCACTACGGACCCGGTGTCTAAGCATTATCCTCACTGTGATCTTGAAAAAAATTGAGGATCACACTAAAATTGACACACTAATATTTAACAAACGGAGCAAGCACGAGATCAAACCTCAAAAAACTTACAAGAGAGCATAATGTGAAATAGTTATTTAAGCTACTTACATGGAATGCAAATGATCTTCTATCGATCTACTATTGACCATACTATTGATATTTCCTGATTACGGAAACTCACATTAAACAGGGGTCGGGACCCAAGATAAAAGGTTACAAAGATTACTTACGCACGCTCATCTTCCGTCGTAAATTTAAAAGAACGATCCTCCCCCTACATCAAAAACTGCATTTAGCACTTTATGAAAGTAGAATTTGAGCTAGACTCCGTGCAGATAAGTTGAGTTTCTGTAAAAATAAACTACTTAGGTAACAAAATTTCATCGAGTTTTTTTTCCGCCGGAATATAGACTGGTGGACGACGCTATTATTCAACTGTATGACTTATTTGGGTCGAATCTTATCATCGGGGGTGATTTTATTGTAAAGTTAAAATCAATTAACTTCAATTGCATCGTCTGAAGGGTGTTGCTCTTGAGCGCACAGACAAAATCAACCAGTCTTATAGAAGACTAAGAGAAGATGCCGATTTTGCCAAAAAAATCATCTTTTAAGATGAAGCTTATTTTAATCTTGGCGGGTGTGTAAACAAGCAAAATTGTCGCATTTGGGGCACAGAAAACCCGCACGCATACATTAAAAAGCCGATACACCCAAATCGAGGCACTGTTTGGTGCGGATTTTGGTCCAGGGGCATAATTTGGACCAATGGCATTTGGTCAATGGCCATTACAGTCAATGGTGATCGTTCTCGGGCCATGTTGAACGAATTTTTGTTCACCAAAATTAAAGAGGAGGATATTGGCAACATTTGGTTTCAACAGGACGGCGCTACGTGCAACACAGCCGAAGCTACACTCGATGTTTTGCGCCCTGTTTTTGAAGACCGCATTATCAGCCGCAAAGCTGATATCGTTTGGCCAGCTCGGAGCTGCGATTTGACACCGTTGGACTATTATTTGTGAGGTGCCGTTAAAAATAAGTGTTACGCCGACAAGTCAGAGACAATTGACGCATTAAAGGACAATATTCGTGAAGGCATTGGTGAAATACAGCTGCACACAATCGATCCAAAATTGGACCGATCGTGTACGCTACTGCATGGCCAGCCGAGGCAGCCATTTGAATGAAATTATTTGCCATTATTAACCGGAAGAATTGTACTTATAACATTAAAAAAAAAAGTCATTAGTTATGTGGCGGACCCTTTATTATTAATATTTTTTAGTTGGACATAAATGTCCCAAGCTACCAGGGCTTTCAGCTGTGTATGCGCATTTTTATACCCGACCGAGGGTATATTAATTTACCCTTTTAATTTAATTTTTATACCCGACCGAGGGTCTTCAAAATCAAGCTAGAGAGCTGAAACTGATACAGGGCTTGGTTCTTCTGTTGCACAGATAAAGTGTGAAAATTGGCTTAATCCGTAAACGGCCACGCCCACTACTGGCTTCTATGTGAGACAACCTCTATTTCACATTTTCTTTCAAACTTCCTTTTGGTCAAGTTAGACAAGGCATAGGAACTTCAATTTTGGTCCTGAGCAATATTGGCCCAAGAACTTTAACAAGGCGAAATTGGGCCGCCCACAAATTGACCATGCCCACTTTTAACATGTTGGATCTTTAAAAACCCGATTACTCGGAAAGTTTACTCAAGATCGAAAAAATTGTGAAACAAATATATGACTATTTGCTAAGTTTGCTTCATACAAAGTTTTGAGCCCAATTTAAGGAGCGTTTTAAAGGTTTAAACAAAACTGTTTTTTCACTTTAACCATTAAATTACTTTATTAACATTAAATGCTATGACGTACAACAATTGTTGGCAGTTCTTGAAGCGTCTCTCATGCGCCATGCATGACAGGGGTATTTTAGCACACAGGCATATACAAATTGACCCCGCAGGCTCACTCATATAAATCGAGCATACCTCAAATCTAATTTTCTATCACAGGGTAAAAAAAACTAGTTTTTAAATTAAATTTAAGGCTAGTTGAAGCCCACTTTTTGCAGGAAATCTATTACATTGTACACATAAAAAATCAAGAATGAGTGTTCTACAAAATAAGCCGAATAACGTCTTTTTTCCATTTTTGAATAAAATGCTTTTGAAAAAATACGCTTCAAACTTATCTTTTTACGGATAAGACTTAAAACGAAATGAAGGGGATCTTTTTATATAAATAAATACGACCTAAATATAAAAGAGAGCCCCAATATTGTGAAACATACGGGAGGGCAGCATGCTGTCTGCACACACCTAACCTAAAGCTGCAGGCAGTCCGTAAAAGGGACCGAATACCCTATCCTATTCCACATTCTAGAAATACTGATCTAACGTTTTATGTGTAGTAATGTTATTGCAAGATATAAATATTAATATTATAAATATTAACATAGATATTTTCAAGTCCACTTAAATGTACGTAAAAATGCAATTTTTTGGTTCAAGTTTAATATTTTTATATCGAAACCCAAATGGGAGGCGTGGCTAAAAGCTTTGTAAGATAAAGATCTTAAATTAAGTCTCGTTTGCCTTACCTGCTCATTTTATTTATTACTGACTCCTAAACTAGGTTTTAGGCCAATCGAAATTACGTTTTTCTGGAAAATTGGAGATATTTTTTCAAATCTGCCTCCAAATGTGGGCGTAGCCCAAAGTCTTGTATGAAAAATAAAGTAGATTTAAGTGTTTTCTATATAATGTATTAAGGTAAAAATTTTTCGATTTAGAACAATAATATTTATATACTTTTAATCGATACCACGCCCACTTTGATAAACATCAAATTTCAGGCTTTTAAGACGCCTAACAGTTTTGAGGTAGGTGCACATATACACCGATTGTGGGCTTGTCTCTGGGCGGATTTAAAAAATTTAACCCCCTTGTACTTCTTCGGATAAAAATGAACTTATGTACCAAATTGACATAAGTGACATACATACAGACGGATGGACGGACATGGCTTATTCGATTCAGAATTTGGTCTCAATTATATGCCCTAAAGGTCTAAGGTGTCTAACATTACTTGGGCTAGATTAGACTGTATGCCAAGTGGTCTTATAAACTAACGCTGGAATATGACTCAAATCCTAATCATAAGCCCATTTGACGAGCTATAAAAGTCAGATGTATTACTATACGGCGTATGTTACCAAAACGTTCATATGCTCTCTCCTAGGAGTACGGGTGATATACTTTTCATCTGTCTAATTTCTAAAGTTATAACACTGTATGCCGCTGTTATACTTAAATCATTCACAAAAACTTAAAGTTTGCAAACAAGACTTCGTGACATTTTTGCATGAACTGAGAACAAATAATGATTTTTTGATCATCATCATCATCATTTTCGAAAGCCGCTTATCCTTTAAAAGGGTCGCGGAGCGAGGGTAGCTAAATGGTCTTTCCATCGTTCTCGATCTTCCGCCACCAACTCAAGAGACTCCGGCGCAATCCTCAGGCGGTACTCAGAGAGGTTCTTTACCTGATCCCACCAGTTGTTTCTTGGCCTACCAGGGGAAGGTCTAAGAAGTCTGTCAGGGGGCATGCAAGCAACGGGTCCAAACCATCGAAGAATCGATCGCTCCACTCGGAGAAGTAGCTGCTCAACATTAAGATTCCCACGAATACTGACGTTTCTCACTCTATCCCTTAGAGTAATACCAGCAACGCACCTCAGGAATCTCATTTCGGCAGCTTGTACCCGCGATCTAATTCTTTCGGTCAATACCCAAATGTCATGACCATAGATGAGGGTTGGAACGAACACTGAATTAAAAACTGAGATCTTTGCTTTCACTCCAAGCTCAGCTTTCCTGATCACCGGCCGGCGCAGTTCCTTTTCAATTCTACAGGACAACTCAGTATCACTCCTCCCATCTTTCGTGAAAAAGACCCTGAGATACTTAAACTTCTCCACCTGTTTTAATGGAACTCCATTTATGTGCAGGGTACACTGCACAGGAGTTCGGGAAACAACCATCACTTCCGATGTTCATATGACTATGATTTTTTGATATGACCAAATATTCCATAATGAAAATTTCTAAAATGGCATATGGTCGTATTGGATTTGTGGCGGAATATTATGTTTGTGCTCCTATTACACAGTGTGCCCCAAAGGTCACGACAAGTGACACAGATATCTGTCAAAAAAGGAATTTATATGACCAAATGGCATACAGTCTAATCTTACCTTATGTGACAACCCAATGTACTTCCATGGGAAAGGGGTATTAAAATTAAATAAGAAAAAAAAGAAGAAAGATTTTGGACTGCTTCAGAATTAAGTGACATAGGTGACGCCATTTTTTATTACTTTCTACCCGCCCGGAGCGTTTCTTAGCTAGAGGTGGAAATATATAACAGGAAGCAGTGACCGAAAACGAATGCTTAAGAATTTACAATGGCGATCTAGTTGCTTATTGCTTACCAGCATCCTTGAATGACCATACCTGCTAGCCTAAACCAGGTATGACAGGACCTTCTGACAGGACAAGATTATGAGCTCAAGGTCTGTCATAAAGATTTTTAAGCCATTTGAGAACTGATAAAGTTTCTAGAAGAATTTGAAATCATAAAAAGTGACGACCCTAGGAGAGCCCTGCCCGACGAGCATGCCAGTCCTCTTACCAACAGACCGCCACCGACTAATTTTTTAAATTACAAGTAGAGGCTACATTGAAAGGAAGACTATCGAAGATCGTTCTGACTTTTCTGCTCGCTCTGAAGAAAAGGGCAGAACAAGATGCACTACGAGAGGCGTACTAATTTCAGTTTAAAAATTGCGAAGAACATCTGGCCAAATTCATTTACGTTTTTGGGCGACTCAGCCGAGCGCACGAAGTAAGAAAATTTTGTTATTTCTGAACAAAACATTTTGACTGGACTTTGCAAAACCAGACCTACTACAGTCTTCTCTGGGACCTACCGTGGATCCCACTAGCTATAGATAACAAAAACACTCTTACAACTTTTTGGCTTTCTAAATTTAAATTGTAAATTCTTGAAAATTTGGTTCACGAATTCTTCTAAATACGTTTTTTATAAAGTGCTAGTAAAAATGTCGGTCGTATGACGGGTAAAAACAGACACACACATCGATAAAAGCTAAAAAAAAAACTTTACCTCTAGATAAAATTTGAACCCAAACCAACGCCCGGTGACATAATTTAGCCTTGCCGCTTTGTGATTGGGTGTAACATACTAACGTACCTATCTACATAGAGCCTTATTACGCAACAGTAGGTTTAAATTATGCACAGTATTTCTATGTTTAGTATGTGTATATCTTAACAATGACTTTTTTTAATCGCGCAAAACATTTTTTTTTAGTTTACATTTATAATGGATTTTGACGGTACGAATTTTACTATTTAATATATGTAATTTTTGTAAGGAAAATTTGCTAAAAAAAAACAGCAGACCATTCTACCAGATATTTCTTTCATTTAGAAAGGCCTAAAATGAAAACTTGTGGCCACCTTCATTACATTATACAATCGACTTAAAAAAAATTTTCTTATTCAAAATGACATTGATTCACAAATTACATACAGAAAAACAAATTTCATAAATGAACAATTAAACACTCATCCAACTCATAAATCATAAAAGAAAATTCAATTTACTTTCTTATTAAACAGAAATAAAATAAAACTACAAAAGTACGAAAAAAAGACTTAAAGGTGTTTTCTGTATTTTTTATGTTTCTGTTTATTATATTTATTATTGTTACAAAAAATTGATATTTTTTCTTTAAATCTTGTTAAAAAATCATTTTTTTTTTAGAAGAACCTACCTTTTTTCTGATGGAGCTTAAATGATTGTTAAATTCTACATAATTTTTTTATTCTAATTTTTTCAATATAATTTATATATTAACAATAAAATTTATCAATCATTTCATTGCTCGTGTTACTTTTAACTCGATTATGTTAGAAGATAATACGAAAATTCAACGTAAACAAAAGTTCTGAAAAATATTTATCTAAAAAATTTCGTCAACTTCAACATAGCAACAAATAAGTTTTCTATAATTTGCTTCTATTGAGGAAAAACTAAAAAAAAATTAACGAAAAATTCAAATTAAATCGAAACCATTCAAAGAAGTGAAGAAAAAAGTTAACAAATTTGTTGTTTTTTTAGTTGAATTTGGAAGAAGTCTCTATTGATTTTTTGATTCTACTGAAGAAAAAGGAGCAGTGAACTGTTTGGTCTATTTGTGTTAAATATACTTGATATTGTGATATACAGTTTTTTGATACCCCAATCCACTGCTCGCGCATATGTGTTTGTGTAAAAGGCCAACTAAGGAGTTCTGCGTTGTGATTTTGTTTCTATAGAACTTTATTCATATTTGCTGCCGTGGTGTTAAGAATTAATGTTAAAATAAAGATTGAAAGTAAAAAATAAAAAAAATAAAAAATTAATATAAATAAAATATGTTAAATAACCATTTTCAACATTCTTAATTTTTCTTTCAAATTCAAATAATGGCATTTGCACAAAAATGGAAGGAAACGTTTTAAATAATATTTGTTTTTATGTACAAGCTACTTGCGGATATAACTATGCGCCGACTCAATGTGTTTAAGGACTCAATCAAAGCCCACTTGCCATGGGTGTGAAATTTTGGGTTTCTTTCAGAAGCAAACAAGACAAAAAAAAAATTTAGAAAACATGTAAGTATCGTTGTCTATTTAAAACTGTCTTGAACCGAATTGCAGCAGCAGGCATCAAGATGACATTAATTCGGAAGATAGCTGCTGCTGTAACTCAGGTCGTGTTGTTGCTGTCCGTTGATATGTCCGAGACCCCTTTGGAACGCACCTACTACTTGTCAACAAATTTTCATCAAGCTATCATTTTACCAGCAACAGGAAAGGATAGACATGCAAACACTTTTCAATTCTTACTATACCGAGACAAATAAATAAATAAAACTTACTAAAAATTAAGTTTTAAAAGCTGGCAAAGCATTGTTTAAGGGAGACATTCTCATACACAATCTTGCAATCTTTCAAATTCTCATTTAAGACATTCCAGCGAATACAGAGATTCAATTACATAGCGGAGCTCAAATGAAAATCAAAAACTAAACGATTAAAAATTAACTTAAAAATAAAAAAAAACAACTAAAACAACTTAAAAATTACGAAAAAAAAGGATAACAAAAATATAAAAGAATCGAAAGAGACAACGACTTTAAAGCACATAGCCAGCTCATACTTACCGTGCTCACTTTACGAACTTTGGTGGCTGTAGGTGCTGTAGTAGGTGCTGGTGGTCTTTGTATAACGCTCACCGACTCCGATTCCACTTCAACGCTACGTATTGACATTTTCTCCTTGTTGTTGTCATCGTTGCCCTTCTCGCCGCCAACGAACAGCTCATAGCTGATGCACGAGTAGGTTGGACTTTTCGCTAGCTCAGGATGCAGTGCCGCCTCAGCAGCATCGGCCGCAGCCTGAGCGGCAGCAGCAGCAGCATTAGCGCGCTCCTCGAGTTTGGCAGCTTTCGCTGCGGCAGCTTCTTCCGCTTCCTACAAGTAAACAAAGCCAAAGTGAATGAATGAGTCTCGGGGGGATGGGGGCGCCCGGGGTGTGATTGAACATGAACACAATGTTTTGTGATTATATACCCTTATAGCCTCCTCTTCGGCAGCCTCCTCTTCTTCGGCCTTCTTTTGCAATTCGTCATAAGACATGGCAACAATAGCCAAAATCAAATTCACGAGATAAAACGAACCTAAAAAGATGATCACGATGAAGAAGAGCATATGCCAGGGGCCAGCCGCTCTCAACACCAGTTGATATAAATTCTCCCAATAATCTTGGGTCATTAGACGAAACGCCGACAGGAATGCCCAGCCAAATGAATCGAAACTGGTGTAGCCGTAATTGGGATTATCACCGAAGCCCTGAAGACATACGTAGTCCTCACCACATTGTCTGTAAATTTTCACAAAAATAAAAATAGAGAGAGAGAAAGAGAGAGAGAGAAAGAGTGTTTTCTTGCAGAATATGAAGCAACCAAGTTTTGAAAAACAAGTTTGTAACATACCCTGCTCCAGAGATGTTACCACAAAGCGGATACGTTAGACCATCATTGGTGAACCAATTTGAACTATTCCGATTGTGGTAATCCCAATTTTCATCGGTCAAATTCCCCCATGAGCCGTCTAAGGGGAATTTCTTAATGCACTTTTGTGTTAGAACACCCATATAGATTTGCAGACCCATCAGTGCGAAAACTGATAGCGAAAACATTGTCAAAATTATCACATCGCGTAGATTTTTAACCGATTCGATGACAGCGCCAACAATGGTCTTCAAGCCTTAAAATTTACACACAGACACACAGACAAATATTGTTTGCATTAATTTTTGTTTTGTTCTTTTGTGTTTTTTTTAACGAATTAGAAAAGCCATTTTGGTAATTGCAATTTGGAATATTTACCTGGCACAATGGCAACCGTTTTAAGTGCTCGCAATACCCTAAACGTTCTCAAGGCAGCGAGATTACCTAAATCTATACCCATCGTCACATAGCTATTAAAGAGGTTCAAAAATACAATTTATAACAGATTTGGCTTATGAACATTTAAAGAAGCGGTGTGTGTTGAAATGAAGCTGGTGGCAAAAAATCAAAAACAATAAAAAAATCAAAATAAAAGAAAAATTATTTTTTTTCTTCTTAAAAATGATTTTTGATAAAAATAACAGAATCAAAAAACAGTGACAGTTTGTTTATTCAACAGCTGAGATTATTGATGTTTTCGAACATTGGACAAAAGGGACAAACGCACACGTGTGATTCATTCGTATTCGATTCGAGTTTAAAGTCGGGTAATATGGCGCACTTCGAATATTTGTTTCAAGTTTAAATATACATGCCTTAGGTAGGTATGCGTATGTCATCGCAATATTTTCTAAGGTCTTCGCCTCCGTAGAGACTAGCTTAGTACTGAGTAAAATTTATTATTATAAAACGGGAAAAACTGATTTATTTCATCTATTTTGCGCTTCGTTTATTCTATATGTTGTCGTGAGCTAGTAAGACGGACATAATATGCTCGAAGTGGCGATGCTCAACAGCGCAATTATATGCGGGTAGTATGGTAGGGTACCATTTTACCCAGATTGAGGGTTAAAACGGCTTCTAAGACTTATCAGAAGGAGCTTTTTTATGTGTAAATACGCAATGCGCAACGTCGTTTTTACATGAGGGTAATATGGTTGGGGTACCATTTTACCAACTTCGCAGTTTTGCATGGATTTGAAACGGGTTTAGTCATGCATTTTCACAAAAACAGAGCAGGTTGAAGGTTAAAACGGCTGAGCTTAAAAAACGAATTAGACGAGCTCTTTTCGGCTTTTAACTTTTTATTTGTCCCGAAAAGTAGACGCAATATTTTAGGCCATGAGCAAAATTGACATAAAATTATTAATTGTGCTATTTTTACAACATAATTACGATTGAAAAAATCGTTAATTATGCAAAGAGCAAGTACCAAGGCCGTTTAAGCACCAAAAATTAAAAAAGGGCTGTGGTGCAGTTGGTAGCACCTCGGATCGACAATCGGAAGGTCCTGGGTTCAATCCCAGATCCAACCAACTCTTTTTTATGTCTTTTCAAGTCTTTTTCAGCAAATCATGATTCAGCAAATCAATTATGATGACAATTAAGCCGAACAGGCCCCCACTATTCTGACGTTTAGTCGTAGAGAAAGTCGCTTTTTTACTTCAGAAGGTAAACATGAAGCTGCAAAACTTAAGTCTTTGAAGCTATGAAGGTAAAGGTGGAGGCAAAGGATCGAAAGCTGAGCCTTCACATATGAAATTTTTAAAGAGTAGCTCCGTTTCAAAATTCTCAGATAATAAAAATCCAAGCAAGGATCTTCAAGGCGAACCTGGTAGTCCAGAATATATTGAAAAAATCTCTGTTTCGGATGAGGGAAGGACTACAATAATACGAAGTAGCCTCCCTTAAGGGAAATTAACTAGCCTGCAAACACGTGCAATAAGTTAGATACAATAACATGAATTAACTCTTATGCGCTAAAACCCGTTAAATACTGTACCATATCACCCGCCGTTATGTGTTTGGTAATCGATTTTTATTTTAATGTGGGTCGAACGTTCATGTTTAAAAAGAAATTTCCCTGTTTTTGTTTCGTTGAAAAATTATTTTAAGTTTTGGAAATATTCAAAAAACAAAAAAAGGTTCGCCATATCCCCCGACTTTCCCATAACCTTGTGATAAGGGTCCAAACCGCTACTGCAGTGACACTGAAAATAATAGGAAACTTTCAAAACCTTTTCTATTGGCTTTGATATGCCAAACAAAGAGTTCATGACGTGTACTAACAAAGGAATCGTGGGGGAATATACAACACACTTTTCCTTCTTTCTAAAAATAAACTCCACACCGGGCCTATGATTTTTTTCTTTTCAATGCAACAGAGTGAGACACTACAATGTGGATGGCTGTCTATATGAGGACTTTTCTACAGATATCGAACATATCCACACGCCTTTTTTTTTCTTCGTACGAGTGCCAAGGATGAGAGCCGGATACCAAGTATACAATCTTCCTTGACTTGAAGAGCTGGGTGTAAGATGAGTGATGCTAAGGTCAATTTGGAATATGCTTTGTTTCGAAGTTTGCCGGTTACCCTCTGACTTTCAGGGCATAACATATTGTATATTTTGCGATTTCTCGTGTATCGTAAAATGTAAAACAAGTTATCACCTGAAAAGTCAAACAAACCATTTGTTCGTGGATTTGCGCTGTGGTTGAACAGGACCCCGACGAGAAAGATGTCAGATATGCCAAGCTTGGCATAAAACGTCAAATACAGTTCAGGTTTAATGAAAATGTCTTTAAGGCGCGCGGCATATGTCATGTTTGCTACCAAGGTGAAAAAAACCTCAATCCAGAGTGCCCTAGGCATGTAAAACATCCTTGTCTAATCATTCTGCCAACGAAGGTGGCGGGGCGAGCCCTATATTGTCCTTTGAGGATATTTATCGTAAAAAAAAAACACACACAAAAATGTAAGGATAGAAGGAAAGCGAAAAAGCTTCATACTCATATATTGGATGTGTACAAGTCGACAAGTTGAAATAATTTCATTTGTCATTGTCCTTTCTGTTTCTACATCAAGTGATAGGAAGAAAAAAGAGCTTTTTTTACCTATACATTCCTTTACATTTTTTATTGTTTTGTGGAGTACATATACAAACCCCGAAGACAAACTGACTTCCTA
The DNA here is from genome assembly GCA_947623515.1 of Neoascia interrupta. Classification (NCBI taxonomy): domain Eukaryota; kingdom Metazoa; phylum Arthropoda; class Insecta; order Diptera; family Syrphidae; genus Neoascia; species Neoascia interrupta. The sequence continues at coordinate 123,511,511 of OX392463.1, forward strand.
TCGATTGGCATTATAAATAGCCCACACACTTACGAATTCGACAAAAGGCTTTGTACACATATGTGGGGCCAAGGAATTCAGTTGAGTGAAACCTCATTTGTTGATTTATTTACTTGAATTAATGTACAAGAATACGGCGATAACAGGTCGAAGTACATTCATCATTTTTGATTAAATTTTTGTTTTAGTTTTCTAAAGTCGCAGGTGAAGGTGGGTTTTGAATGAAATGCGCCTGAGCTAGGGAATGTTCGTCAGCTGGGGCTTATCCCAAGGCAAAGCGCAACAGCGTTGTACGAAGGACAAAATCATGTCAGTCCTTCCTTCTTGGATCCTTTGATTCGAGGGAAATTCTCCAGAGACATTCATTCGGTTATATTACATTAATCCGTTCGTTATATGAGATAGGTATATTTGGAATGTTGGAAAATGGCTAAGGGTCACATTATAAGGATGACTTGAGTAGGTGTGAAAGAAATCGGAGCAACTGCTGCATGTATTTTTTTACAGATGCTAATTAATGGAGCTTCTTGTTGCGTTATGTGATACAAATGTCAGACACTCAATCCATGTGTGGAAATGAGGGCGGAGCTGAGCGTACATTTTGTGCTACAAAGATTTTGGTGTATTCCTGCAAAATGAAATGTAAAAGAAGAAACAACGATTCGTTGTCGTCCTTTGGCTGAATTTCAAGCTTAAGGACATTAAAATTTATTTTTTATACCATTTAAAGTATGCATAAGAAAGTTATTTGGGAAAAATATAGAAATGGGACATCGAATACGAATATGTTATCGAAATGGAGCAAGACAAAGAAATGGGTGTATATTTATAAAGGAGAAAATATAGTGTGCTAAAAAAATCGATTCAAAAATCGTTAGATTCATTGTTTTTTTACTCGATATTATAATTCAATTTAATGTATATAAAGTTTGTAAAAAAGGTTAAACGAATAGTTTTCTGGTTTTTAATATAAAATGTACATCTACCAAATATACTATGCTTCAAAGATATATATGGATATATATATAAACTATGAATTACATTTATATATACGATTATATTGAGTAAATGTTAAATAAAAAATGTTTAATCCAATGTTCTACGGATTACATTTTACGAACTATAGAGAGAGAGAAAAGTTTTTTATTTTCTGTGTTTTTTTTGGTTGGAAGGGGAACAGGGGAGAAATTAGCTATACATTGAAGAAGTTGACACAACGTTGATTATATGTGAAAACAAAAATAAAATCAACTGAAATAAATACTAAAACATATTTTTTTTATGAAATACAGTATGAATAACGCTGAACTTTTTTATTATTCAAATAAAATAAACAAAAAATAAAACGCAAAATAAAAAAACAACGAGTAAGTTATATAATAAAACTCACGCTAAAGCTATTACTACGAAGTCCAGCCAATTCCATGCATCTCTAAGATACGTAAACGGGCATAAAATGAAACCTCGTGCCATCACTTTAACAGCTGATTCAAATGTGTAGATTCCGGTGAATATCACCCTAAAAACGAATTTTTAATTTTTTTGTTGTTTGTTTTTTGTTTCCTTTTTTTTTAAATTTGTTTATGGTATAAATTTGATTTAATTTTTGCTTAATGTAAATATTCTTTTTTAGTATAAATATTTTTTTTTTTTAAGAAATAGAAGGAATAAGCAAAACAAAACTTTATAATAGTTGAGAAAGCAGATATAAGGCAATATATAAAAAAAAGTACAATAGTAGCCTTAAAAACTGTATTATTAAATATATACATAAGTCTAAGGATAATAATAGTAATAATATTTTGTACACACAAAATGTAGTTGAATATTAAAAGAAAATATTATTAGTATGATTTTACGTACTAAATACTTTACATAATACATTGGAAGTAGATATGTTTCGATTGACAAGATCTGCGGTAATTTTTGACATTTGTATTAAAAAAAAAAACTATTCATTGTTAAATTTATTAGTTGAGTTTGAATTTATTACGTTGATTTCTGATTTCTAGTCCCAACTTGAGTTGTTTTTTTTTTTGTACTTGCTTTAACATTTTTGTTCTGTGAAGATATTTTTCATAAAATTCTATAATTGAACTGCTTTGACTTCGGGCACGTTATTGGATAGTAGTTAAACCTTTAGTATCCTTCTGAATAGTCTTGTGTACTGGAAGTTTTGTCTTATAGGTTTGTGTTCTTCGTAATTTTAAACCAACCTTTTATTTTGCAAGTTTTATCAGTTGTTAAATCTTCTAACTTGGTTGCTTTTTTCTGCTATTCACCTTTGCACTAGAACACTTTCTTATCGTTCCTTTATCCTTGAGAAATCACAAGCAGGTCAGTTTTTCTATTTACTTTTGATTAATGACTTAAGTCAATAAATCAGGTCTTTATCTCGTTATTATCTCTTAGTTACTTTTACTTTTTTTATTTTTTAGAGAAATTAATGGAGTTTATCGGCCTATATGTTGTCAGTCTGTTATCAATTAGAATACAGGAACCTGGAGTCGAATGGTATTTACAATCGCGAAACATTTCTCTTTTCTTGTTAGCTTTAATCAATCGATAGAAAATCCTTGAAAAGACGAATGAACTTCAAGATGAGACGTGCAACGTATTTACTTTTAAACCGCATAAGCCGATATCTTTATTAAGTAAATAATTTTATATTTATAGTGCCAACTAAGTCAACTATAAAACATACGTGTAGCAAAAATTTAATGTATAAAGAAAAGTCCAACTTGTCAAAAACCAAGCTTGGACGCTGAAAAAATCAGGCCAGGTTTATAAAATATAAAAAAAGCCAGATCTCTCAGGCTGGAAGAAATCAATTTGGAATGCTTGTTAGGAGCACCTAAGCCCCTAACCTTAACATAATGACTTCAATACACATACACATCATAGGAGTTATGCAAGAGACTCCCGTCACACCGGTATTGAATTTTTACTTAGCTTCCACAGCTAAGTATAGGTGTTCACGACGAGTAAGCAGACTGTGCAGACACGCCACGTTTATATGCTTTTAACAAGATAGGAAATATAAAGGAGCGTCTATGGATAAAGAAAGGATATATTTTGTACCTAAAAAACGATCTGGCTCTGTTTGATGATGCAGGAATGACACAATAACCTCCCATCAACTTTAGCCCGAACCACAAAAATATAATCTAGAAATGTGCTTGTAACTTACATTGGCTGAAGCTTCCCACAAATGGTAAAACATGAACTGATAGGTCGAAAGAGTCTAGAATTCTAAGCCAATGTGGACATGTAAGTTTTGCAGCAGTGCACTGCGCTAATAATAATATAAAAATTTTACAATTCTCCGAGAACCATCAGGCAATTCTAGAAGCTGTAAGAAGGGTTAAGTCAAACTTCAAGGTTGATCAGGAATTTCACCGAATGAAAAATACTCTGGGGACTTAACTTAAGCGCCAATACACAAAAACCATGGGCAGCAAAAATTCCCTTCATCGGTCCATCCCCCTTTTTACTATACCAAAAGAGCCAAGGAAGCTCTAGAAATTGACGCACAAGTACTCAAATTCCTATGTAGACTTTTAATAGGAAGCTACATGCAACTATCAACTCTTAAGTTAGTTTAAAGTACAAGTGAAAGCGTCAATTACGGATAAACGAAAGAATATTTACTTGATCCTTCAAGATCATTCGTTTATTATTTTTATTAATTATTTATTCCTGTTTTCCCTTGTAGGGCATAGGGCTTTCACCACGCCCTGCGCATTTATTTGCGACCATCTTCCAGTATAATGGATCACTAGCCTAATAGCAAAGGAACGGATGACGATTTTCGGACCAGCGACTCAAAGAAAAAAGAAATACTGTGAGTGTGTGGACTTCTATCACCTTAAGACCTTTTATAATCGAGGCACTGATAACCCCATGAGAAATCGTCTAACATCAAATTTTGAAAACGGGCCTATGTGCTGGGTTCATACGGCCACTATAGAACAAAACTGCTAATTTGAAGCAAGGCAAGTACATGTGGTCAAATAAGAAGCATTTAAGAAAGGACCAGAAACGCTCACGAGCTTTACGAGCAAAAGAGATGCGAAGACCGGCTTCGCAGAAGAAAAAGAAAGCATGAGATCTGCTCGATGGATTATAAGGGATGTTTTACAGCAGGATTGCAGATAGGAGGTGCAATGAAGGGTAAAAAAATGAAGGGTAGAAATTTCGAACAGAAGCCTGCAAAGACACCCAAGAGTAGATCGTATAAGAATCGTGGTCAATATTATGGATATGGAAACATCATTCGCGCAGACTACACAACAGTGATGCGCTGAGCTTGGGAGAAGAATCAAGAGTCCCATAATTTGGCATTCACCAAGCTACATATTTTCAGGATATGTTAAGACGAAAGCCAACACGAAGAATTGAATCTAACAATTTATTGCCCGATCCTCAAAAGAGAGCGCCTCTAAGATTCCGTCAGTGATACAGAGACGTAAGCCTCCTAAGCATAGCTAACAAAATCTTTTCTTCTGTATGAACTGAATGTCTTGCGTCGCGTCGTACAGCACCTGATAGCTCTCAAATCCAGAGCAGTTTAGAGCATAAGGAACGTCAAAAAGCCCAAGAGCACAAAATCAATACTTTCCAACGTGTTGATAGTAGCAGAGAGAGTTGAGCGTGCGCGCCATCTGTGTGTGCACGCAAGTGGAGAGAGACCCTAAGCTCATTTCGTGTGCAAACTATAGATCCTCTCTAGAGACAAACCTGGCTGGTTGAAGCCGAGGTGCACTCGGTACTGCAGCGCACTAAGGAAAGTCAGTTCAGCCTTTTGCTGAACAAACGTTTTAAAAACCCTTTTCTGGTGTAGCAAAAGGGTCTTAAAAAGTTTAACCTAAAATTTATCTTAGTTAGGAAAGGAGGAGTTTAAAAAGTTTAACCTAAAGTTTATCTTAGTTAGGAAAGCGAAACGGTCAACGTGGAAGAAATTCTGCGAAAAGATCAAAGAATCCTCGGAAGCATCCAGACTCCGAAAAATTTTCTCAACCTGTCCTTATCTATCTAGCTTTCTCTAAAAGGCAGACCTTAAGAGAAAGGACCCATCGTCTCCACAGACCTAAGTTTGACGGGGCGTGGATCATTTTGCCCTTGTTGCATTCATTTTCAATAAAAGCCGGATAGAGATCAAACTTATTTAAGCATTATTTAAACACTGATGGCAGAAAGAGTGAACTGGCTAAAAAAAAAAGGTAAAACCCGTTAATAGAAACTTCCCAAAACTTTTTCCTTTTACAATGCAACGACCTTTGTTTGCGATTTAACTGGAGGCAGATGTTCATCTTTTGGAAGATTATGGTGTATAAAGAGAAACAGAGCTAAATATTTAACTGTAAAAACTTCTGATGAATCAGGGAGTATTTTAATCTACGGACTGTTTGCATTTCAAGATCGTATCAACAACACATTTTCTTAAAAGATACATTTTCATTAAATTGTTTGTACTTATTTAATAGAAATTTATTAATGTATGAACCTATCAGCGCTTATTGCCCTCCTTAAAGCTATTAACAGAGAAGCAAAAAGGAGCTGAAAGCCTTCGAAATGCATGTCTTGAAATGGCTGCCATCCCAATTCTAATCGGCTGCATTCTCAAAGGTTCTAGAAGCGTTTAAATCAAGTTACTTCTCGAATTGAATAAGGCACCTCAAAGCTTGAGTACCTCCTAGGCTCTTATGAATAAAAACCGTATTAAATTCCGGAAACTAGTCTTCGGAATCCATTTCGTATCCGTTTATAAATCAACTGCACTTTTGGCAAAATCAATTTCAAATTTCAGCGTGAGTAAATATCCACGGTTTAACCTACTTTTTTATGCTCTAAATATAGCTTCATAAAGAGTTCAAAGTCAACTTACACTCATTTAAAAAAAAAGAAGTAAAGTGGGAGGACGCATTAAAAAGATGAACAAATATCTACACACACCCATCCAGTATACACATTTGACACAAATCCCTGCAAGTGCACTTGATGCGGGTACTAATTGCAAGACCGTGCTTGGTTAGAACAACTAAGCAGCATTCGTTTTCCGCTCTGTACGATGTCACACATATTTTGCCGCCAAGTTCACAACCTTCTCTTCTTCAGGAGGCATTGTATTATAGAGCTGAAGGGTTTTACCGTGTTGAAGTGTTTCAGCTCTCTGGCTCGCACTTCTGACACTCTGATCATTATCATAACACGTATTTCATTGTTAACAATAAAGTAGCAGACATTATTTTACTATCTTTAGTGTGAAAAGTGATTTATGTATATGGCAAACTCTTCTCATCATAATAAAGAAATGTCATTTGTCAGTTGTGGTAAAATGGCCAAAGCTTTTGCTGCGTTGCACTTTGTCACTCGTTCTTACTCCTGCTCCTCCATGTTGTTGCTGTTGTTGTGTTTTTTTGTTTTGTTTTACACTTTTGTCGAGATATATTATGGGTGCTTTATTCTGATACCAAATCTACGTTGACAATTTTGATATCAGCTAAAAAAATGACGTTACTTTCGTGTTGATATTTCCATTTGAGATTCATTTCAGGACGAACAAGTTTTAAAAAATATAATCTACAAAAATACACGATTGAGCATCTAATACTATTCTAATTCCACAAAATTTTGTTACATTATGTATTCATGGTTTTGATACGATTTGATATTTTTTTACTTATGTTTAATGCTTTTCCTAGTGTCTGTTCTCAATATAAAACAAAAAGATGTGATTTTATTTAATCGTAATCGAATTTACAATTTGAGTTTGTACACTTTTGCTACTTTAAAATGATGACGAAATACTAGAGTTATAGGCTAATATGAATAAGATTTAATAAAAGAAAAACTAATTTACAAATGTCGCACAAAAATTTGATACAAATTAATTCTACATAATAGAAGAACGTCTATGTATCTTTTTATACAAAAAAATAATTTGTTCTCTGTGAGTTATTAGAGAATAGTCAACATTGGTTGTCAGAAAGTTCAATTGATAGATATTATCCTCGACAAGCAGTTATTTAAATTAGCTCTGCAGACTTAAGCGTTTATGCACCCAAACTTGTACCTACGCCAAATTTAATAGTTCGTCCATGCAGGGGGTTGTTATGCGTACTTAAATAAACAAAAAGAGCTTTTTCACATAATCACGATAAGGAGCCATTCAAGATTTTTTATTTATAGAATTTTTTTTTCGAGTTTGTTTTTTTTTTGTAAATGGGTAAACCCATCAAGTACTCATAATACCGAGCTCATTATACCGAACGAGCCTTGTCTGTCCTCGAACTTGGCTTTGTTGAGCTCATAAATACAAGTAAAAAGGGAATAGCCACAATTTAACGTTTGTCCCAAATAACGGGCTAACTGAGTCTTAGTAGTCAATTTTCAAGGCCTCAGAAAGAGAAGACGCAGTGTATAAGTTCTCAAGTTAGAATCGACAGCACTGTAAGCCGTCATGACAATATTAATCTCAAATGCGGTACCCATACTTATTTAAGGCTAAAGTCCCCAAGCAATGGAACAAAGATATGGTACCAGATAGCTCCTTGTGTGGATCAACGGCAGTTACCATAAGCCTAAAGTGGGTAACTGAACAGGCATGCTGTTTTTCGGTTAAAGCATAGAGCCAGCCCTCCAAGCTAATTTCCCGACCTATGCGGGGAACACTTTATGAGAGGGGAACAAGTAGCACTGGATAACATTATGAACATTACCCAAATAAGAACAAGGTCCGGAATGTTTTAAGACGACGATTTTAGAGTTTGAACCTGAAATGTGAGAAATCTGTACCCCGCACGTCAGGTGCAGCGCAAAAGCTTGAGCCTGCCTTTCTTCGGTTTGAAGCAATTAATGTTACTGTGATCCAGGAGAAACGATATTTAGAATCAGTATTATGAAACGAAAGTTCTAAATACTTATTAAAACTGTTTTAATAAATATTTGGAATACCGGCTGAGGTCAAATTGTATTGACACTTAGTTGGTGAGCGATCGCATTCTCATCAGAGAGAATTTCTAAAATGCCAGGCCCACATGTGAAGACTCTGTCAATGAGAAAGTTAATGACCATCATTGATCAAAACCTGCACACCTGGAAAATTCCTACAAAAGACAAGTCGAGAACCATATTTTTATCGACTTTAAAGACGCGTATGACAGCTTTAATCTTCAGGAGCTCTACTTGACGATGGACAAATTGTGCAGCAACTCTTCGGAATGCGCTAAACCTCGATTTGGCTATTATTACATCTGAGTAGTCATCACATCGGTCCATTGTCTATCCACTCCAGCCAACAAGATCTTTATATTAAAGGCTCCAGGTTCGAGCAAATCAAGAAAACCGAAACATTGTTTTAGGGACCAAGACTTTGCAATTTGAAGAACTGCAATCAGCAAGATCAGGATCGCTGACCATACGATTAAAAAATACTACTGCGGAGCAGACGAGACCTTGGTCGGGAGCCCGCTTAACTTTTAGCAAGTAAGCAAGCCTTTCTGTGGTTCGTCGTAAAAGCAAAATAGTAGACTTCAAATACTATTCACAATGTTGGACAGCGTATAAGAAATATGAGAGCAAATTAAGGGCAGCTGAGATGAAGATGCTTCGTATGACAGCAGGAGTAACAAAGCGAGATAGAATAAGAAGATTGAAGATCCGAGGAAGCCTTCATGTAAAAGAACCTATGTTCGAACTTCTTTGCCTGTTCTGTTTATTCTATATGAAGTGACGGTTGAGAGAAACAAAGTATTTCACTACTTTTTTCTCGAAATGGGAGTTGAAACTTACTGAATGCTTAACTCACGTTGTGAAAGAACAAATTTTATAAAACTACGTTAACAAATGTATAATAAGTATTTATGCTACTACAATAGCATTAAGTTAAAATCGAAACACAAAACTACAAGTAATTACATATCTACTTTTTTGTTATTTAATTTACTACATAACTTGATTAATATGGTTTACGTTATCAAATACTTGTATTGTTTTATTTTTACAAACGTTTCTCTAAATTTTTAAGTAACAGTAGTAAATAAACTAGTATAACTACATATTATTTGACTCAATTACATCACCTATGTTTATATGTTTTCTAAGTTAATCTACAAGTTTAATAATTACTTCGACTTTTAACTGCAAACCAAACGGTAAATCGAACTTAAAATCTCACTTTAACAAAAATGTTTAGTTTTTGTAGAAAAAAAATAAAAATTTCCTATTCTGTTGGACGTTGTAATTTTTTAGTCATAAATTATGAATGTTATGTTTTCACCAAAAGCCTGTGAGTGTGAGTAAATAACTGAAAGGGATTGAACTGGGAAACCAAATTCAAAGTCAAACAAAACTATTCACAAAATTTACAATTTTTTTTAATATACTAAAAAAAAGAAAAAACTTTCTCACTTTTAGAAAACTTGTAAAAAAAACACTAGTCTTCTACGCAGAATACTGATATAAAAAAGCTGTCTTTACCTTGAAAAATTAAGGATTTTTATAACAGAATAAGATATATGTTTTCTGTATCTAAACAACAATTAATAATTGTATTATAAGAATAGTAAATATATATTTTTTTAATAGTTTAATATTAATATAATTTCTGTATTTTTTTTTGTTTTGTTATAAATTCTTGCAGGATTATAGTTCAAGTTGTATAAATATTTGTAACAGCAAAATTATTTCCTAAAAAGTCATAATTATTTTTTTGTTTGTTTTAAATAAAAAAGTCAAAAATAAAACTCAAACAAAATATTAAGTAACATTATTGGAAGTAAGAAGTAAAAGAAAAAAAACCAGAAAAAAAATTTTTTGCTAATAGTGTGGATTGGTACTCACTCAGTTGATTCGACCGTTGGTGTCGTCGGCATTATCATCAATATACAGTTAACAAGAATAGTTGTAATAATAAATAATGAAAATAACGGATGTACTAAAATATAGATGGCTACACGACGTATCGGGTTGAATGGATCGAGCAACCACATTGCTTTTGATGCAGAAAAGCGAAAAATATCTTTTCCTTTGCTTACTACTACAAATGTCTGAAATTTATAAAAAAATATATATATTAAATTTATAAATGTAAGGAATATGTTTTATTTTCAATATTTTTAGTTAAATTATTAGACTTTTTATTCTTATTAGTTAATTGATAATTTAAATCTTTATTTTGCTGCTAGAGTTGAGGTAGAGTAGCTCTGGCTTTTTAATAAAAAAAGATTAAACCTGAACGTATACTTTGCATTCAAGAAGGCCGTATAGAACCGACCCAATCTAGACTAGAGTCAGTTAACGGTGGATTAAGTTTAAATTATATATAACTTAAATTTTAATGTAAAGGTTAACTAAAGGCTTTTTCTAAAAATGGTTGTGGAGTGAAGCGGCTTGGTTTAATTGAAAAATAAATGAGTGAGATTTTTTTCATCCTTGAACTAAGGTGAGGATTCTTATGTGGTGATATAAGTTTACACATCAGGTGAGTGTCCTTCAGTATACTGAAGCGCAAAGAAAAAGCGCGAACGGTCGAAAACCTCAGCATCCACTACACGACCTCCGACATAGGATTCGGGCTAATCGACTTCGCTTTAGGGCGCCTATGTGACAGTTAGAACATCACATCGACGCTATGTGATGTTCAAGCTGCCACAGGGACAGTGTTTCACGGTAGTTCGAAGGTCACATTCCAACACATCAACATTCACAAAAACACAGGGTGATCTTCTGATCGATCCACTGTCCACTAAATTGAATATGTCGGGCGATCGACGCAAGTCATTCATACAGTATCATGGACGTCCGAGTCCGATCCGAACAGCCGAGGGGCCATCATTGACTCGGATCACTACCTCGTTTTAGTAAAGGTACAATTGGCGGATGCCCGGACCAACGTCAAGAGATGGAATTCCTGTGATAAAATTCGACGTCGAAATTGAACGCCATGCTAGACGCCGCCTCTAATGTTTAAAACAGCCACCACAAGAAAACCCATAGTTTAGCGATAAAAAACTAGAATTGCTCGTGCGCAGAAGGACTCAGAGAGTACGATAAGCGAGCCGTTGAAGGCATAAAGAATTAACTATTATTAACTAATATGGAAAGTTCTACCAATCAATGAAAAGGACTAAAACAAAAGATTAGTTTTTTTAAAGTTAAGAAAAAGCAGCCGGAGCTGTTTTCCTTAACGCTTAACAGTCAAAACGACGAAATCAAGTTTATAATGTCATCAAGAAAAGCCATCCAACACCGACGTGGGGAAAAATCACCATAAACAGTTATAACTTTGGGGTAATTGGTGCGTTAGGTTATAAGGTTAGGTCGCTGTCCCCGTTAGGCAGGAACATGCGTAGACCAAGGAAGGTCAATTGTGATACCACTTGTTAGGAACGTAGTTACCAGCCCGTGGACCTTATTGATAACTACCAGTTTTGGATGAGAAAGGTCGAGAAAATTACGGTGTAAGTTTTTGATTTTTAGTGAAATTGGCCTCAGCTCCAAAAAATTTGCTCGTAAAGAACAATTAAAATGCGTTTCGTCTCCACCTCTGCCACGATTTATCAACGAGCCGGTGAAGGCAGTTGCTCAGACGCAAATTTTCCACTTGGTGGTCGATGGGTACCGACTCGTTAGTAGAAGTTTCTTGTGGAAACTTAATGTGGCGCGTGATGTTCGGCGCAAGAAAACAACGTGAATTGTTTTTTTACATGCCCGTGGCCTGGCTTTTCTAGATAACATCGGCTGTACTGCGACATAGATCTAGCCAGAAAAGTAAGGATACAACGGCTGTAATGGCTGGATCATCTTGTGCAGATAAATACCAACGTTACACCGCGATTAAAATGGCGCACGCAAGTGGAAAGGACTTCAACTAACAGCTTAGCGACAGAGCTGGCTGGGAAAACTAGTTGGCTTCATGGTTGAAACCTTTCTAGACCCAGAAGCAGCGTTCTATAATCTGAAAACAGAAAGCATTATCTGATCTCTTCTGGAATATGGCATCGATACCCACAGAGTCACCAACCCTCATCTAGGGGGCTATTTTAGTAAGGAAACAGTTTCAAGCGGAACCCCACAAGGAAGGGTGCTTTCACTCCTTCTATGGAACATCAAAAGGGGAACAAAAGTAGTCGCTAACGCAGATGACATAGTTTTACTGATAACAGGTAAATTTCTCCCAGCAATCAGTGAACTAAAGGAATCTCTGCTAACAGAATTATCAAGATGGGCAGAGAACAGTGGAGTTAAAGTCAACCCGTATAAGACGGAGCGCAAATTTCAGGGGAGATTAAATCCTTAATTAAATGGAACCAATCTTAAACTTTGAAGTTCTTGCGTCTTATACCACTGCCACTTTTTCGCCTTGACTTTGGTATGAAGCACAAACATGCATTTTACAGAGTTTTATTTGCAGTCTCAAAAAAAAAGGAAAATGAATTCACGTATATCGATCGTATTGCAGTGCTTCCTTCTTGCTATATCTGCGTCATAAAATGGCGTATGTGATGCAAAGTTTTACTTATGGACAAACAAAAAAGAAGACGTTTATTGCAAATTTTTTCCCTAAAGAAATGTGCCAAAATAATACTAGTTTTGAGGCTCTTTTTTTGAAGAAATTAAGCTTATGAAACCTGTTTTAAAAAGGGATAACGTCTTCGCCTTTACACGATTTCTTTGGGGTGCTAATTCCAACAGACATTTTATGCCTAAAAGACACAGTAATCAATGTTCTGGTGTTGTTCATGAATGTTTATGACTCTGAATGGACCTCGTTATAAGACGCGAAATTCTGACAAGGATGTGCATTTCTTTACAACTAAGGTAATAACAGTGACAAAGTGTGTCTAACACTGAACGCTACATTTATGCAAGCTTTGGCCTTTTGTTAGCCTGAGATTTGAAAGTTCAGCCACAGAGTTTCAATACATTCTTAACAAATTGCTTTAGTTTCAGCGTGCCCGGCGAAGAATTCCTGATAGCCACTGACGTTTATTAATCGACCACGACCGCAATGAGTAACCCAGCACAACACCTCATTAATCTCACTTTTAGAGCCTGAATTTTAATATTTTTCTTGCGGTTAGTATTTAAGATTTATGAAAACCAGGGTCAACTTCTCAACAATGTATGCTGTGTGCGTTGTTTTCTTCACATACATTTCAGATTTATGGCCATAGTGTTTAAGGTTTAGAACATGATTCTGTTTTTTACACCACCACGAAGCCCCACATTTAGCCGCTCCACCTAGCCGCTTCTTTCGGCAACAATTCTTTTTAGAAGCAATGGCTTCTGTTCATAAAAAGCTACCATTCTTAATCTAGACCACAAATTGCTGAATAACTAGATATTCAACTTGCGTCCCTCTTACCCTCCAACACCCATTTGTTTACGTTTTTTATAAATATATTAAAATATATTTATAAATATATTATACACGGTATTATATTCACCGTGTCGGTGAATACCTGTAAGATACAACAAAAATTTACCTTACGCGATCAGCTGATGTAAAAGCTGCAAAACGAAATTGCATGGAAATGACGAATTCATGAATTTACTCACATTTGTAAACAAATGTCGGAGAATGGGTAAATTCATCAATTTCAGCTTGTGGGCAAAGCTTTTACATGTCCGAAGTTGAATATCTAGTTATTCAGTAATTTATGATCTAGACCTTTGTTGAAGCTGTGCAGACCCTTGTCAAAGTCAGCATCTTTTAAAATAGCCACCAGTGAGGTAAAGCTTGCACAACTTTAAGTGCTGAACCGGCTAAAAAACGTGCGGAGTCAACCCCAAGTTCGACAAGTTTTATAATTTTATTTTAAGAAGAAATCGACCAGATATATAGCAGTCAAAAAGGTTGCGATTGCGGTAAAGTACTAAAAGTACTAAAGTACTAAAACAAATGAGAGACTGGGTCCAGTTGGTTCAAAACCTTTATTTCCAAACTAATAATGAATACAATGGGGGCAAAGTTATATACTAATCTTGAACAAAGGATAAGTTGATACACGAAGCTGTGCAAATGAAGATCGTAGAGCGGGTACTAGGCAACTGTGAAATGTAGTAAGGCTATCTGAGGACCAATGCGGGTTTGTCGCGGGCAAATCAACCACTGATGCAATCCATAGTATAAGAAGCCCTTAAAGATTTGCGTGCTGGTTGATTTTGAAAGAGCTTTCGATAGACTACCTCGAGATCTGATATGGGTGGTGCTAAGAAAACGAAGAGTTCCACAAGCCTACGTGCGAATGATCATGGACATGTATGAAGCAAAGACAGGAGTAAGATGTCCTTCCGAAGTCACTGATCAGTTCCCATTTAAAGTCGGTGTACACAAAGAAGCGTCCAAATTTCTTTGCTTTCCATTGAAGGCTTTGGTTGTCTACCTTAAGCAATACTGACTGACCCCAAAGTACATCAGTTGTTCTTCACTGACGATGGGGCCATCATACTGACTGACCCCAAAGTACATCAGTTGTTCTTCACTGACGATGGGGTCATCATAAGTGAAGATCACACATCCCTGCAGCGAGCACTTGCTATATGGGTGGATGTTTTTATAGAGGAATGGGTATCGTAGTACCGAAAAGATGACAGAGTATACCTGTGCTGCCTATTCTCTGATCCACCCGAGCCAATTCCAGACATTCCAATTCGAGCCAATTCAATGGAAATGTAATACTCAAGTGTGAAAAGTTAAAGTACCTGGGATCTGTGATCCATAGCGCAGCAAACTGTATGACGACTTCTGTGACTAAAAAAAATGCCCCCCTAAAGTAGGCTCTACACCACCGTTGTATGTCTGGCGCTCAGATATGCTTCAACTGATGGACAGCGCATAGGAAATATGAGAGCATATTAACGGCAGCTGAGATAAAGATGCTTCGTATACAGCAGGAGTAACAAAGCGAAATAGAATTAAAAGTACGAATCCGATCGATCCGAGTAATGCTGGAATCGCAATGTTGCGTTGCTGCGTGCGTACGTTAATGGCCTTTGCCATGCGTTGCCAAAACTTTACGATACTTTACGTCAAACTACGCCCGCAGCAAATTTGCAAAACGAAATGCCGCTTTGCGTTTTGGAGTAGGAAATTGTAAAGTATCACCTCAAACAAATTCAATTTCTATTGAAAGATATTTGCAAGAGAACGAGCAGAAAAGATGCTTTTTAAAAACGAACCAAGTTGCCCAGCAATGAAAATAAAATTAATTCTGTTTATTCCATCACAAATATATCCAAGGTGGTGCACTCGTGTCTTTATGCATGCTAAAAACCAACAACTTGCGAGTTATCGCGACAAACTGAAATAATACTGAAAAACATTACATTCTCTACTCAAACGTCAAACCTCTCTACACTACGCAAACCTGTTTTTTTTTTTATTATTCTGACAAGAAACAAAAACAACCGTTTTTCGTCCGCACAACCTACTGACGACAAGAGAACTATACTCACTCACCGCACAATGAATGAGCATGAGGTTGTTCAACGGACGCAAAAGTAGAAAGTAGATCTACTTTTGCGTTGTAGATACGTCTACGATATTTACGGTCAAACGTAGAATGAAGTTTGAAGTAACATTTCGTTTTGCCCCATATGCGCCCGTTGTTTCTACTCTGTTTGTCATCGAACGCACGCAGCAACGCAACATTGCGTTTTGGACTTAAGCCTTCACGTAAAAGAACATATCGTCAGGAAAATTAAGCCCGACCGGCTCAGTTCGTATTGCCTTGTTCAAAGGAGAGATCCTATGAACCCTGTCCCAAAGGCAATGTCAATCAACATTCTAACACAGTCGCAAAAGAGACAAAGGCCTAAACATTCGCACAAATGCATCGAAAACAGCATTTAGTTGGAGTCAGTGATGAAGTGATTCAAAACCAGGTGGCCTGCCGGTATATTCTAATTAACGTACGCCGCGCCATAGTTCCAATCGGCGTACCCCACAAGCGGACCATTAAGAATGCAGTAGGAGTGGGAGAAAACAAAATCAAGATTTTACTTGCTTTGCTATCGTCTGAAACGGGAAGAACCAGACTGCATAATAACGACTACAGATAATAATGACTTCATATAATTCCACAGACTTATTGCCATTGGGGTCAGCAAGTCGATATCTTAATCAGGTCTGATGGTTGTTAAAGTTGAATAAGTCGCCGGTGTAGAAAGCTGAATTAACATCTTTCATAGCCCATGCTGGTTTGGTGATTTGTTAACAGTCTTCAGTGTCTAGGTTTTTCGAAATCGAAAAAAAGAGTGTGCGATGCCAGATCAGTAAAAAATACCACACATCAGTCAAGTTTTCGCAAGTTTCCGGAACTTCTGCACTTAATCCAGCATATCTCCGTTGCATCAAGCTGTAGAATTCTTAACTGGTTCGAGTTCTTACATGAATTACCAGGATCAGCATATACATCCGAGTCTGTTTCTACCTTAACTAAACATGGCTAAACCTCATTTTATAGGAACCAATCTATGAGGAATATATAAATTGGGTGGTCCTAACAGCAGAAGCTGGCTGGCCAGAAACCTGCTCATTTTGAGACACACGCATCTGTAGACCGACCGACACTGCTCTGGTTAAAGAAGCATTATTCTCTATGAAGAAAAACAAACATCACACATAAGTCAGCATGATACTATGATAAAGGTATCTCTGATGCAGGTATTTTTTTTGCAGTTTTCACAAAAGTTTTATAGCAGTAGCCATTCATATAATAATTTCTTAAATTTTTTTTTCAACTGCACAAATTTCCCAATGAAACCGTGTTTTCTCATGGTGGCCTAAGACAGAGACTGAGGAGGCGATGAACACTAAATTTTTTTTTCAGAACTACTGTATCTTTTTTATATTCAAATAGAATTTTTAAGTTCATTGTTTGAAATTATACAAAAACCCTATTAAGAAATAAATGAGAACAGATCGTAGAGAAACGATCTGCATATTTAATACATAATACTAGGATGGTAACATAATAAATATAATATATTTTAATATTACTTTTTTTATTAAATTGCAAATAATTTAATGAAAAATTCAATAAAATTGTACCAGAAAAAAACTCACCAGTATATTTGCGTAGAATGGATCAATATCCTCGAGAGGAGTGGAGGCCAATTCCGGCGGGAAGCTGCCCTGCAGTCGAACAGGTATGGGCACGCCCTGTTCAAGTGTAGGATCCGGTTGTGGACCTTCATCCTCGTCCTCGTCATCATATCGGATCTGTTTCGTTTTTGGTTGTTTTGACAGATCATTATAGTTGTAATGACATATGAGAAAACAAAACCATATATTAGCAAAGGATTTCTTTTTACAAAATAATTTAATTTTTTTATTTATTTCGGTTGTAAAACTTTCTAATAATAAGAAATTTTGTTAACGAATCTTTTAGATCTACGCTTTTAGTTCCAAATTGGGAGATTTTTGTTTTCAAGAATTGAAAGAGAAAATAAAATTAAAAAGAAAATCATAGTTGTTATATGTCCTAAATAAATATAGCTTCAAGACAAAATAAGAAATTAATATTTAAACTTAATAAGTAACAGTACATCTAAATAAAAGTTTGCTGAGTAAATCAAAGAATAAAGCCAGTGAATGAAGTACTTTCCGTTCGGGCTTAAAGTTTTTTTCATATTTAAGTTTTGGAAACATTTTAAATCCTTGCTGCTACAAAAAGAGGTAAAAGTTTAAACATGTTTTTGCATTTTGTGTGTGTTCAAGAAAAATTCCCTTATTCCCTGCAGAATTTCAATTAACAAATACGCATGGCCGTTTTTCGTCATTTCGTAATGACAATATTAATTTTTCATTTCTAGAGAAAATAATCCTTCTCCTGTGTTCTAAAAATAAAAATACGCTTAGAGGGTTATTCGGAGCTCATTACTATAAAATGAACAACTCCGGTCACGTACAACCACAAAGTATCTACTGTCATACTATGGCAATGTGCGTATTTACTTCGGACACACTAAAGGACAGCTGCGTTTCTCCGAAAAGTCTCATTAATAATTTAACCAGTAAATTGTCCACAGACAATACGTTACAAATTTATTAATTTTAACAATCCTTCTGCTCCTTTAAAGAAGAAGTAAAGCATGCACTGCATACCTACACATGGCAGCCTACAAAAGAGCAAAGGATATTTTGTTTTTATTTGTGCGGTATTAGTGCAAGTCTATACTGTTTTGTGACCGTCATTTGGGTGTGGCTGTAGTAACACGAGCATGGTGTGATCCGGTGCGCTGTACTTTTCCTGTGTCCCTTAACGCCTTCATAGTTAAGGACGAATTCATCATTCTGCAGGCACAATCATTATGCCGAGTGGTTGAGTTAATGTTCGATTCTAGGACAAGAAACTAAAACTTGTCGTTATTTTTTTCCCCAACGCTGTCCCTTTGTGACAGTTCCATGCAAATGGATGTACGTTTTATTTTGAGAATACATAATTATATTTCCCCGGAGACCGCTGGTGGGATAGTTGAGGCAAGTTTATTTAAGGGGAACACATTAAATACTGACACGCAATAGAGTTATTTGTTGGGTTGAAAAAATATTAGCATTGAAGCTTAGTTAATAACGGTGCCACATAGTGGGACGTCAAATAGATATTATAATATTTGACATTTTCATTACGGAATGTGTCATCGTACCTATCTTGTAGCTGCAAAAGAAAAATTGTTGTCATTTTTCAACCGATACAAGTTAAGTTTCGGCCGAGAATCTAAGGTTGGCATAAATTTGTACCGCTTAAGCTATAGACTTTTTATGTTTAGCATTGGTTGATAAAATTACGAATTCTTAACTCAAAAGATAACGCGTAATACCTTGAAAGTTTCAGACGCAAAAGACCTTTTTTACTATTTATTAGACCTCAATTATATGGATGCCTGAAGATTTTGACGGCCAACCGTCAGATTTTCGGTCAGTTAAAAACTATTTGGTAGCACGTAGTGAACGCCAATAACTGGCACTTGCCCCTTCCTGGGCTATGCTTGCTGACCTCATTAGTGCCAGTGTTAAGCAAGAAGAAAATATCAACACTGAAATTGTACAAAAAGGCTGGCTGATCGAGTCTCAGATGTGAATTTTGAAGGTTTCAGAAGTTGGATATGCAGCGGATGCGAATTCTCAAGTGAGGATCAACTGTGCTGTCAACACTTATTTGAGGCTCGGGTCAAAAAGTGTTTCCCGTACTAGTAGGAAAGTGGAACATAGATTGTGGCAGATGAG